>JARQOD010000003.1:149948146-150065577 GCA_033576555.1 Oophaga sylvatica
TCTTTTTAATCTGAGGTGTCTATCTCATCTGGGCTCCGCCTACCCACTAGTAATGACTGTGGCTCTCTTCCTTCCATCTGCTGCTGAAAAAAGCATTGACACGCACACACACACATACACGCACGCACACAAATACTACTACATTATGAAAACAAAACATGTTGGAAATATAACTACAGTATCAAACAAAATATGCAGGACACACACGCGCACATGCACGCACACAAACAAAAATAATACTACCTCATGAAAACTAAACATGTTGCAACTATAAATACACTATGAAATAAAATAACAATGCAGGACACACACAAAAATACTACTACATTATGAAAACTAAACATGTTTGAAATATAACTACAGTATGAAAGAATAGGAATTCAGGAGACACACACATGCTGCAATCACACATGATTGCATTACACACACACATGCTGCAATCACATGATGGCATTACACACACACATGCTGCAATCACACATGATGGCATTACATACACACATGTTGCAATCACACATAATGGCATTACACACACACATGCTGCAATCACACATGATGGCATTATACTCACAATGGCTGGCAGGAATCAGCTGGGCTATCAACCAATCTCTCAGGCAGGGTCTTCAGGCTTGCTAGCAGGGTCTTCAGACTTCCTAGCAGGGTCTTCAGGCTTCCAAGCAGGGTCTTCAGGCTTCCAAGCAGGGTCTTCAGGTTTATAGCAGGGTCTTCTGTCTTGATGCTTTGTCTTCACGTGTGGCAATGAGGCATACCTGGCTTGTTTATATAGGTTTTGGGCTGTCTGGAAATGTATCCTAAATTTTGGAGCATGCTCAAGTTTAAAACGGCGGATCCGTCGTGTGAATCCGTCAAATGACGGATGGGGTCGGATCCGCCATTCATAGGCGCACATTGTAAAATTTTGGCGGATGTGGCGGATCCGCCGCGATCCGCCATTTCGACGCAGACAAAAAATTTTACAATGTCCGTCCAATCGAGACAGCGGACGCCAAAAATTTGGCGAATCCACCAAAGAGCGGATGCAGAGCACGACCATCCGCCACGATCCGCCACTAATACAATTCTATGGGAAAACAGCGGATCTGCCCAAAAAAATTCGCCAATTTAAAACAAGGCGGATTTTGAATGACGCCAAAAGACTTAAGTGTGAAAGAGGTCTTAGCCAGTTCCTTTGACCTCATGATTCTCATTTGGTCTGACATGCACTGTGAGCTGTGAGGTCTTATATAGACAGGTGTGTGCCTTTAAAAATCAAGTCCTATCAATTTAATTAAACACAACTAGACTCCAATGAAGAAGTAGAACCATCTCAAGGAGGATCACAAGGAAATGGAGAGCATGTGACTTAAATATGAGTGTCTGAGCAAAGGGTCTGAATACTTATGACTCTGTGATATTTCAGTTTTTCTTTTTTTAATAAATTTGAAAAAATTTCTACATTTTTTTTCAGTCAAGATGGGGTGCAGAGTGTACATTAAAGTGAAAGAGAAAATAGGGCATAAGCCCCTGCCAGCTCACCAACCACCACCGGAGCACGAGACCACAAGTCCAGACCAAGACGTTGAATGCAGAAGAAGAAAAGGAGCAGTCCGGCTTCTTAAAAAGTGCAATGCTTTATTCTTATCCAAATGAATCGTCACATAAATGCAAACAACATTTATGACAAAGACCCTCAGAGGTCGAAACGCGTCGCTGGTACAGCTAGCAGGTGCCAACTCTCCGTTGTTTGCATTTTGGAGGACATCGTTATGTGACGATTCATTTGGATAAGAATAAAGCATTGCACTTTTTAAGAAGCCGGACTGCTCCTTTTCTTCTTGTACATTAAAGTGAACTTTTTTGAATTTACCAAATGGCTGCAATGAAACAAAAGTGAAAAATTTAAATGTAACGGGGGCAAGGTGGTAGTCATGGCGAGGGGCTGTTGTTCTGACATGCCCTGGCACCCCGCTGCATTAATACAATGTCCATTCAAGTGTGTGCTGTGTGTGCAGTGCATCTCACTCACTTGTGGGTTCAAGTCCTCCTCAGGCTGCAGAATCCCGATCCGCTCCAGCAACACACAATGAATTTCAGAGTCCAATTTCAACTTTAACACAACTTTACTTAGCTCGTCCAGTTTTGTTACAGACATCGCACAGCAATCTTCACACATTATGGACATTCCTTTCCCTGAACTGTCCCTATCCATCTTGGCACCACGTGTTCCCGTACCGTACTGTTTGGTACCGCAGCTTCCTGAGAAGCCGGATTAGCTTGTTTCTGGTGCTCCCAGACCATTTTCCCCATTTTGGGCAAAACTAAAGGATGCCGCTGCCAATCCTTGTAAGACCGTAGGTCTTGAACGTCATGGAAATTTCCCATAAGCGTAGCCGCTGTCTCTCTCATGCTGCCTAAATCTGCTCGTGTGTCTGTCCACCCGTAGGGTCTGGATTGATGAGCCTCTGTTCTAAGTCCTATATTACCCTTTACTAACACTAAACCTTACTCTATTACTATATATCCCTATATCTATCCCTAACCCATAAGGATATATAGTGTATGAACATAAGTACATTATTTGACATATTAATGTACAGCAAACAACATCACATTATATGCAACACGTACCTGATTTTACCAAGAATGTACGCACAGGGGTGCAGGGCACAAGCTTGCCTCCAGCACACTCCCTACACACCTCCCCGACCATGCGGTACCAGTAGAATACACACAATATACAACAGGAATACAGGATCATGTAAAAACATTCTATTAAAACATATTTAAACACTGACAAATATTATTCTTCACAGTAGTGTCCACTGTTTTTCTTAACCACCTCTAGCCCTGTTCCTGGTCAAGACAGGTACCAGTCCCACTTGGTTGAGATCCTGGAAACAAACAGTTCAAGAGTAATACAAGACCTTCTATATCAAACCTGTGTCTCATGTATTTTCATCGCACCCAAGCACAAGACGCTATATGAACTGTACTACATACATTACAAGATTCAGAAGCCAAAACGTTAGTGTCTGCTGGGTCTGGGAAGGCTGTGTCTGCTGTAACTGTGGATATCAGACGTCCAGTTGTACTTTCTGTGATGACAGTGGTTGTGACTTCTCACAACCATTCCAGGTGAGCAATTCCCTTAAGTTTTTTTTCTGCAGTGTTACCACGGGTAAACACTATTGTTTTTTTTTTTTTCTCTTCCCTCTTTTGTGTCTGCTGTAACTGTGGATATCAGATGTCCGGTTGAACTTTCTGTGATGATAGTGGTTGTGACTTCTCACAACCATTCCAGGTGAGCAGTTCCCTTAATTTTTTTTTTCTCTTTGCATTGTTACCACAGGTAAACACTATTGTTTTTTTTTTTTTCTTTTCTCCTCTCCTTCCAGTACTCCTGTCTTAAAAGATCTGGAAAATGGAGGCCCGCATAAAGGAACTTTGCGGAGTGACTGATTATATCCTTGCAGATTTACAGACTATAAAAACCCGTTTTACAAACCTACAGGACCTCACTAATCACAATTTGCAAGTGTTTGGACAGACTGCCCAGGATTTGCGAGCCAGGATTGAGGTTCTAGAGGAGCGAGTCCAGACTCCTGCCGTAGCCCCAAGTTCTGGGATTCCCAAGTTGCCCCCTTTTCGTTTTGGCGGTGAACGTGAAAAATTCAGGGGATTAATTAACCAATGCAATCTGTTTTTTTTCTGCACATGCTTCACAATTTCCCACTGAACGATCTAAAGTGCTTACTATAATTATGTTACTTACCAACAAGGCTTTGATGTGGGCAAACCCTCTGATTGAGACTGAGGATGAATGTTTGGATCATCTTGATGCTTTCATTTCAGCCATGGGGCAGGTGTTTGATGACCCCAATCGAGATGCAACAGCTGAAGCAGCCATGTTAACTTTGCGCCAAGGTAAGCACTCGGTAGCCGAATATGCCTTGGATTTCAGGAGATGGGCCCTTGATACCACCTGGGACAGTTCCGCCAAAAAATCTATTTTTCGAAAGGGGTTGTCTCCACTAATTAAGGATGAACTTGCTCGTGCCGACCCTCCCACTGCGTTAGGTGACTTTATTAACTACTGCAACCGTATTGATGCTCGCCTGACTGAACGCAGGCAAGAGAGATGGTTCGAAAGCAATCGCACTAACCTTTTCCTACCTTCCTCCCCAGCTAAGGAACCTTTGAGTAGGATCACACGGGAACCTGAACCTGAACCCATGCAGGTAGACTCTTTACAAAGACGGGTTAGTGATGCACGCAAGGAACATCGTTTTAAGGAAAATCTATGTTTCTATTGTGGTAAGTCAGGGCACTTCATTATAAACTGCCCCAGCCGTTCTCGTAAGACTACTGCAGCACTCATTCACTGTGAGTGTTGCGAGAGGAGATCTGTCAGGTCCGAGCCTCTGGCTCCAGAGAGATCTGCAGCAACAGATCTTGATTTCTCGGACTTAAACTCCGTTACTTCTGAGGACGATGACTGTGTAAACGCTGCAATTTTTCAAGTTTCCTCAGCGGTGTCCCAGCTGAGTTGTAGGAAAAACAATTCTCATTGCTTCCTTTCCATCAAACTCTGGGTTAACTCAGTCTGGGTGTCTAGCTCTGCTATGATCGACTCAGGGGCAAGTGGGAATTTTATGGATGTCTCCTTTGCTCTGAAACAGGGGATACGTTCAGTGAAGAAGGCTACTCCATTACAGATGGAAACTGTGGATGGCTCCCTGCTGACCTCTGGACCAGTGGATCAGGAAACAGAGCCTTTGAGGGTCCTTATGGGTAAAGATCATCAAGAGAAACTGTCCTTTATGCTTATCTCTTCTCCCCACTTTCCCATTATTCTAGGGCTACCATGGCTGCAGGCTCAGAACCCTACCATTAACTGGGAGACCAAGGAATTACACTTTCCAGAGAAACAGATGAGTCCAGAAGTTTCAGCTTGCTCTGTTCCTAAAGGAACCATGTCAGTCCCTGAACTACCAGCTGTATACCAGGACTATGTGGATTTATGTGACAAGAAGAACGCTGACCAGCTTCCCCTCACCGTCCATATGATTGTCCAATTGAATTATTGCCTGGAGCAGAGATACCTTTTGGTAAGATCTACCCCCTGGCGGGGCCTGAGCTAAAGGCTTTAAAGGATTACATAGACGAAAATCTAGCCAAGGGCTTCATACGCCCCTCTTCATCTCCTGCAGGTGCATCCATCTTCTTTGTGAAGAAGAAAGATGGATCTCTGAGACCCTGCGTAGACTATAGGGAACTCAATAAGGTTACTATTAGAAACCGTTATCCATTGCCTTTAATCCCTGAGTTATTGGAGAGAGTGCGGCATGCCAAAATTTTCTCTAAATTGGATCTCCGTGGGGCCTATAACTTGGTCCGTATTAGACCTGGGGATGAGTGGAAGACTGCATTCAGGTCACGCTATGGACACTTTGAATATCTAGTTATGCCTTTTGGTCTGAGTACCGCCCCAGCCACTTTCCAACACTTGGTGAATGACATCTTCAGGGATCTCCTAGATACATTCGTGGTGATTTATTTGGATGATATTCTAATTTTTTCTAATTCCACAGAGGAGCATCATGGACATGTGAGAATGGTCTTGGAACGTCTAAGACAAAACCATCTTTACATCAAACTTGAAAAGTGTGAATTCCATAGGACCGAAATTCAATTTCTGGGGTATGTACTGTCTACACAAGGAATTAGTATGGATGGAAGCAAGACCCAAGCCATCAAGGATTGGCCAAGTCCTAGAAATGTGAAGGAGGTGCAGCGCTTCATCGGGTTTGCCAACTTCTATAGACGTTTCATTAGGAATTTCTCTGAGGTAGTGTCACCTATCACCCAACTTACCCGGAAAGAGTCTAGGTTCTCCTGGACTTCCCAAGCCCAGGAAGCATTTTCCCGTCTGAAAGATAAATTTACCACTGCACCTATCTTGGTACATCCCAACCCCGAACTTGCCTTCATAATAGAGGTGGATGCTTCAGATTGTGCCGTTGGAGCTATACTCTCTCAAAGAACAGGTGAGAAGAATGTCTTGCATCCCTGTGCCTTCTTTTCCCAGCAGTTGTCTTCGGCTGAGAGGAACTACGATGTGGGCAATAGAGAGTTGTTGGCCATTATTGCCGCCTTCAAAGAATGGAGACACCTTCTTCAGGGAGCTGCACAACAAATAGTCGTCCTGACAGACCATCGCAACCTTGAATTTATCAGGTCGGCTAAATGCCTGACTCCTCGCCAGGCTCGCTGGAATCTTTTCTTAAACCAATTTAATTTTGTTATTTCTTATAGACCAGGATCACGCAATGGAAAGGCTGATGCACTCTCTAGGATTCATTCAGCAGAGACCCGTCCACTTGCTCCTCCTAAGACTATTCTTCCTGACTCTAGATTCCTGGGAGTGATTCATAATCAAGACCTACTTAAGGACATCAAGGAAGCATACCATGCGGATTCCTTGTTGGCACAACCCCCAAGGGACGTAAGTCTTGTCTTTAAGAATGGTGTGTGGATTCTGGGACAACGTCTGTATATTCCTGAAACAGTCAGATTGAGAGTATTGCAACTTATTCACGATTCCAAGATAGCTGGGCATAGAGGAATTCTAAAAACACAGAAATTTCTTTCTCGTTTCTTTTGGTGGCCCACTTGCAGGAAGGATGTTTTAAACTATGTCACTTCATGTGAAGTCTGTGCAAGATGCAAAACACCTCGCTCCTCACCAACTGGTCTGTTGCAACCTCTTCCCACCCCGTCCCGCCCGTGGGGATCCATTTCTATGGACTTCATTGTGGAGTTACCAACCTCTCAAGGGAAGAACACCATTCTAGTGGTGGTTGACCGTCTAACAAAAGCAGCTCATTTTATCCCTTGTGTCGGCTTACCCACTGCAAAACAGACATCAGATTTGATGATTAAAGATGTGTTTCGCTTACATGGAGTACCGGATGAGGTTATTTCGGATCGAGGGGTGCAATTCACTTCTAGATTTTGGCAAAATTTCTGTGCAGCATTGGACATTAAAGTAAACCTTTCTTCTGCTTTTCATCCCCAGACTAATGGACAGACCGAACGAACCAATCAAACCCTGGAGCAGTATCTTCGCAAGGCTACCCAGTGGAGGACAACTCATGGGAACCAGTTAATAACGTTAATGCTCCTCGTTTGCTCCGCCAGTTTCATCAGAGGTACCCAGACAAGCCTGGTCTGAGGCCATCCGGAGGTTGTCCCTAAGGGGGGAGTAATGTAAGGTTCTTTGTATATGTTCTTGAAACTCAGTTTTTCCATCAGCCATTTTGCTTTCTGTCTTGCTGCAGCTATCTTGCCCTCAGTCAATATGGAGTTTTCAGCTTTCATGTTCCCGCCCTGATTCTCTCCCTCTTGCTTCTTAAGCAGCCACAGCTGAGCAATCAGTGCTTCTGAATCTAGCCTGCAGTGAACCTGTGACCTGACTCCTGGAAGCCTTGGACTATGTACTCCAGCTATTCCTACTGAGGAACTCTGAACACTTGTGGACTCTGGAACCCTGCTCTTTGAAAGATCCACGTTTGCATGGACTTACGGTAACAGAGAAGAAGATCCTGAACCTGTTGTGGAGAGTGATTGCTGAGCTTAAGTTACTCTGGCCTGCTGTGTCTCCTGATTCTGTATCTGCAAACTGTGTGACTATTTTTGCCACTTGTATGAAGTAATACAAGACCTTCTATATCAAACCTGTGTCTCATGTATTTTCATCGCACCCAAGCACAAGACGCTATATGAACTGTACTACATACATTACATCAAGTCTCATTTTAATGATATGGCCCTTAAGCCAACAATACACATTTTGCCCGCTGATGCATGGGCACAGTCCCTTATAACACAGCATGATCCTCGGGTTGTCCAGTCAACACTACGGGTCCATTTGACCCCGGTTCCTTTGCTTCAGGGACCCTGACACATAGACAGTTCACCTCAGGACTCTCCAGGTCCATTGACCAGTCCTTTCGCCTGTCTCAAGTGCCACTGTTATGTTTCGGTAGCTGAGGAGTGCAGGTAAAAAAGGCAATACACCAGAGCAGTTGGAATCTATGAGATTGCAGTACCCTGACTAACCACAACTAGAGGCAGCCGTGGAGCGTTCCTACGTTGGTCCTAGACGCCTCGTCACAGCCTGAGAAACTAACTACACCTAAAGATAGAAATAGGAAAGCTATCTGCCCCGGAGCAGAACCCCAAAGATAATAGAAAGCCCCCAAACAAGTAATGGCGGTTAGACAAGAAGAAATACTGACACAGAAAGAAAATAGTATGAGCAAACGCTGGGGCCCAAACTAACTAAATAGAAAAGGATAGGAAGGGCACTTACTGCAATCCCAGAAAACCCTGAAAGGCACCAACTCTACTAATTTCAAAAACACCTGAGATCACACGACCTCTACCACCTAAATTAGTTCTCTGGTGTAACAAAATCAAAACAGCAGCCACTGAAAAAACTGGAAAAAGCAAAAGTACAAACATCAGTGGCTGAACTAAACTGAGAGGGCAAAAGCCCCCGGAGGGGACCCAGAAGGCCCCCACAGAAGTGCAGGACAAAATGCAAAAATATAGTACAAAAACAAAAAGAAGAAAATGTCTTATCTGTTAGCAGGAGATGCAGACACGACACAGCAGGCTACAAGGGAAACAGGAATGAAGGATTCACACCAGAACAATTGCTCACCGGCAACCCTGATGGGAAGGTGACTCCCTTATATAAGACCAGTCAGTAACACCTGATTCCCAGTCCTCACAATCTTCACTGAACAGACCAGTACCGCTTGTAACCACCAGAGGGAGTCTCTGCTCAGAACTCATCTCAAACCCATTCACAACAGTACCCCCCCTTGAGGAGGGGTCACCGAACCCTCATTTGAGCAACCAGGTCGGTCAGGATGAGTTCTATGATACGCACGGATGAGTCTCCTAGCATGGATGTTCGAAGCAAACACCCAAGAATTGTCTTCCTGACCATAACCTCTCCACTTAACCAAATACTGGAGTTTCCGTCTAGAAAAACGAGAATCTAATATTTTCTCAACCACATACTCCAGATTGCCCTCAACCAAAACAGGGTCAGGAGGCACAGCAGCAGGAACCACTGGCTCAACAAACCTCTTCAACAAGGACTTGTGGAACACGTTATGGATCTTAAATGTCCCTGGAAGAAGCAAACGAAAAGAAACAGGATTAAGAATCTCAATGATCTTATAAGGTCCAATGAACCTAGGCTTAAATTTAGGAGATGCTACTCTCATAGGAATATTCTTTGAGGACAACCAGACCAAGTCCCCCACTTTAAACCGAGGACCATCAGTCCTATGCCGGTTAGCAAACCGCTGGGCCTTCTCCTGAGAGAGGGACAACCTCTCCACTACCTGGTCCCAAATCTGTTGCATACGCTCCACAACAGAGTCAACACCTGGACAGACAGAAGCCTCCGTCTGTCCTGAAGAAAATCGAGGGTGAAACCCAGAATTACAGAAAAACGGAGACATCAAAGTGGCAGAGCTAGCCCTATTATTAAGAGCAAACTCAGCCAAAGGTAAAAAAGAGACCCAGTCATCCTGATCAGCAGACACAAAGCATCTAAGATAAGTCTCCAATGTCTGGTTTGTTCTCTCAGTTTGACCATTGGTCTGAGGATGAAATGCCGAGGAGAAAGACAACTGAACACCCAGTTTAGAACAAAAAGTCCTCCAAAATCTGGAAACAAACTGGACTCCTCTGTCAGACACAATGTTCTCAGGAATGCCGTGTAAACGAACCACGTGCTGAAGGAACAACGGCACCAATTCAGAGGAGGAAGGCAACTTAGGTAATGGCACAAGATGTATAATTTTGGAAAACCTATCACAAATTACCCAGATGGTGGTCATTCTCTGAGAAACAGGAAGGTCGGAAATGAAATCCATAGAGATATGGGTCCATGGTCTCTTGGGCACAGGCAATGGCATCAACAAACCACTAGAATGAGAGCAAGGCTTGGAGCGAGAGCAAGTCCCGCAGGACTGCACAAATTCCCTGACATCACGAGACAAGGTAGGCCACCAAAAGGACCGACTAACCAAGTCTCTGGTACCAAAAATTCCGGTATGCCCAGCCAATGCGGAACAATGAATCTCAGACATCACACTCTTTTTCCACTGGTCCGGGACAAACAATTTTCCAACAGGGCAGCACTCGGGCCTATCCTCCTGACACCCCTCCAGAGCAAGTCTCAAATTGGGCGAGATGGCGGAAAGAACTACACCCTCTTTCAAAATAACAGAAGGATCAGATAACTCAGGAGAGTCCGCAAGGAAACTCCTCGAGAGGGCATCCGCCTTAACATTCTTAGTGCCAGGAAGAAAGGAAACCACAAAATTAAAACGTGTGAAAAACAAGGCCCACCTGGCCTGTCTAGGATTGAGTCGCTTGGCAGATTCCAGATAGACCAGATTCTTATGGTCCGTAAGGACCACCACCTGATGTTTGGCTCCCTCCAGCCAATGTCTCCACTCTTCAAAAGCCCACTTCATGGCCAATAACTCCCGATTACCCACGTCATAATTACGTTCAGTAGGAGAAAATTTTCGAGAGAAAAAGGCACAAGGGTTACTTTTAGAGGTCTCTGGATCTTTTTGGGACAAAACGGCACCTGCCCCAATTTCAGAGGCATCAACCTCCACCTGAAATGGCAGAGAAACATCAGGCTGCCGTAGAACAGGAGCAGAAGTGAATCTCTGCTTAAGTTCCTGAAACGCAGAGACTGCCTCAGGAGGCCAATTCACCACATCAGAACCCTTTCTGGTCAAATCAGTTAATGGTTTAACAATAACCGAGAAATTACCAATACATTTACGATAAAAATTGGCAAAACCCAAAAATCTCTGAAGAGCCTTTAATGAAGTAGGTTGGACCCAATCACAGATGGCCTGAACCTTGACCGGGTCCATTTCAATAACAGATGGGGACAAAATGAATCCTAGAAATGAGATCCTCTGTACGCCAAAAAGACACTTTGATCCCTTCACATACAGAGCATTCTCTCTCAAAATCTGGAACACAGTTCGAACATGTTTCACATGAGAGTCCCAGTCATTAGAAAAAATCAAGATATCATCCAAATAAACAATCAGAAATTTGTCCACAAAATCCCTGAAAATGTCATTCATGAAGGACTGGAAGACGGAAGGAGCATTAGTGAGCCCAAAGGGCATCACCAGGTACTCAAAATGCCCTTCAGGGGTATTGAATGCCGTCTTCCATTCATCCCCGTGCTTAATGCGAATAAGGTTATACGCCCCCCTGAGGTCAAGCTTGGTAAACCAAGTAGCGTTTTTCACCCTGGAAAACAGGTCAGAAATCAAGGGTAACGGGTATTGATATTTCACAGTAATATTGTTCAAGAGACGATAATCAATACACGGCATTAATGAACCATCTTTTTTGGCCACAAAGAAAAAACCGGCACCTAAGGGTGAAGAGGATGGTCTGATATGACCCTTCTCCAATGATTCCTTGATATAAGACCGCATAGCGTCATGTTCAGGTACAGACAAGTTAAAAAGGCGACCTTTAGGGAATTTACTACCAGGCACTAATTCAATAGCGCAGTCATAGCTCCTATGGGGAGGCAAGGATGCAGATTTACTTTCGCTAAACACATCAGAAAAATCAATCAAAAAGTCAGGAACATCCTGAGCCTGGGGGGAGGCAGAAAAAACAGGAGTGTTGGTATTAACACATTGGCAGCCCCAACTGGTTACAGACACAGATTTCCAATCCAAAACAGGATTATGAGACTGTAACCAAGGGAAACCCAGTACGATAATATCATGCAGATTATACAGAACCAAAAATTTGCAGCACTCCTGGTGATCAGGTTCAACCCTCATTATCACCTGAGTAGAAAACTGGGGTTTATTCTCAGCCAAAGGGTAGAATCGATCCCCAGTAGGGGAATAGACTTCTGTAGGGGTATCAAGGGAAACCCACAACATTTAGCAAAATCATAATCCATCAGGTTAATAGCTGCTCCAGAATCAACGAAAGCCTGAGCAGAAAATGAGGACAGAGAGCATATCAGAGTGACAGTTAATAAAAACTTAGTCTGAACACTACCCAAGACAACTTAGCGTGCAAAACGTCTTCCCCGCTTAGGGCAGACTGAAATAGCATGAGAGGCATCACCACAATAGAAACACAACCCATTGCGCTCTCGAAACTCATGACGCTGTGCCCCAGACACCACTCTATCACACTGCATGGGTTCAGAAGCTGGTTCACAAGGCAACACCATTCCACGCATACTTCTCCGCTCACGCAAACGTCTGTCAATTTGAATCGCTAATGACATAGAATCATTGAGACCAGAGGGGACAGGGAATCCCACCATAACATCCTTTACATTATCTGACAGACCCTTCCGGAAAAGGGCTGCCAAAGCGTCGTCATTCCATTTGGTCAGGACTGCCCACCTACGGAATCTCTGACAGTATAACTCAGCGTCATAAGGCCCCTGATTTAATGCCAACAAGGCTTTTTCAGCTTGATCAGTGACATTAGGCTCATCGTACAATAACCCCAAAGCCTGAAAAAATGCATCAACATCACTCAAAACAGGATCCCCAGGTGTCAGGGAAAAAGCCCAATCCTGAGGATCGCCGCGCAGGAGAGAGATGATAATTTGAACCTGCTGCGCTGCGTTCCCTGAGGACTTAGATTTTAAGGCAAAAAACAATTTACAATTATTTTTGAAATTCTGAAACTTAGCTCGATCCCCCAAAAACAAATCTGGCATGGGGATCCTAGGTTCCACAACAGGCAACCTAGCAAGATATGCAGCAATACTCTGAACCTCAGTGGCAAGCTGATCCACACGGCCAGACAACCGTGCAAACTCCATTGAGAGAAAAGATCCTCTCCAGCACCCAGAGATACAGAGGGAAAAAAAAAATGCAACAAACAGAAAAATATCTCTGACAACTCTGACAACCTTTTTTCTTTCACAATATTTTTCCCTTCTGTGAGTACCATACAATTTTCAATTTTTTGGCCGGTGATACTGTTATGTTTCGGTAGCTGAGGAGTGCAGGTAAAAAAGGCAATACACCAGAGCAGTTGGAATCTATGAGATTGCAGTACCCTGACTAACCACCACAACTAGAGGCAGCCGTGGAGCGTTCCTACGTTGGTCCTAGACGCCTCGTCACAGCCTGAGAAACTAACTACACCTAAAGATAGAAATAGGAAAGCTATCTGCCCCGGAGCAGAACCCCAAATATAATAGAAAGCCCCCAAACAAGTAATGGCGGTTAGACAAGAAGAAATACTGACACAGAAAGAAAATAGTATGAGCAAACGCTGGGGCCCAAACTAACTAAATAGAAAAGGATAGGAAGGGCACTTACTGCAATCCCAGAAAACCCTGAAAGGCACCAACTCTACTAATTTCAAAAACACCTGAGATCACACGACCTCTACCACCTAAATTAGTTCTCTGGTGTAACAAAATCAAAACAGCAGCCACTGAAAAAACTGGAAAAAGCAAAAGTACAAACATCAGTGGCTGAACTAAACTGAGAGGGCAAAAGCCCCAGGAGGGGACCCTGAAGGCCCCCACAGAAGTGCAGGACAAAATGCAAAAATATAGTACAAAAACAAAAAGAAGAAAATGTCTTATCTGTTAGCAGGAGATGCAGACACGACACAGCAGGCTACAAGGGAAACAGGAATGAAGGATTCAGACCAGAACAATTGCTCACTGGCAACCCTAATGGGAAGGTGACTCCCTTATATTAGACCAGTCAGTAACACCTGATTCCCAGTCCTCACAATCTTCACTGAACAGACCAGTACCGCTTGTAACCACCAGAGGGAGTCTCTGCTCAGAACTCATCTCAAACCCATTCACAACAGCCCACACTAACATCATGGCTCACATGGCCAACTCACCACAGCTTCGTCAGTCCAGAAGCATTCACAGTCTACATTCTTCTGACACGGCTCACTCATCGGGTCCTCCTGCTCAGTTTTCCCCCTCCCTCCTACGCACAGATCACGGTCCCTTTAAAACGTGTGCTGCTTTTAACCTCCTAAGGATAAAATTCATGTTAGGCAAAATCAGTTCAAAGTCAATATAACACAGTGTCGGTTTTCGCAAAAGGGGTCTCAGTCCCGTAATCCAGCAGAGGGTGGGCAACAAGAGCAAAGAAACTTGGATAAGGGGGAAAACAAGAAACATTTCAACTTTCTAACTGCGACCATACCGACCGCTCCACATGCAGGGCTCCTGCCCTCAGGGACACGTAACAGTCCCGTACATTGACATTCCGTGCAATGAACACAACCGGTTATTTAAAGAGCTGGGCTCAGTCACTGTCTCCGTGGCCCTCAGTCTCCTGTGCCTCAGATTGGTGGAAGATGGGACTCGGAGGCTTCTACATTCTGCACCCGCTTTTGGTGTTCCAACCATGCTGGATCCTCCTCTGGGGCAGTAAGGTGACCGCTACCGCAAAGATGCCCCACGGGCCCTCCCTCCTTGATGAATATGACCCGGTCACCATCCTGTAGGGTTTGCTCAAACTTCACTGAGCCCGCATTAAAATAGATTTTGTCAAATGTGCGGGTCTCTCGGATAAAACTGTACCCGCAGGACGGTTTAGTGTATACCAGCATGCCGGTAGTGTGCCAGCCGGCCATCGCACCTCCTCCCGGACACCGCAGCTCGGCCCAGATCTCACGCTACCCCCGCTTCTTTTCCTCCATCACTTCTGCAATCCAGGCCACCTGCCCAGAGGATGGAAAGGGTCCTCCCCCTCCCGGTAGCAAAGCGCAGGGCCAAGGAATAGAACATCAGTGAATATAGGCCGGTGCACCGGGGACTGGGACCGAGGATCACTCACTGGCCGCCGCTGGTCGTCCCATTCCTGCTGCTCCGCCAGCTCTGCCGCAGCTACTCCACGATCATCACTGTCCTCCGCAGCTGTGACTCCTTCCAGCTCAGGTGAGTTCAGAGTGGACTCCTCCGGGACGGGCTCCTCCACTACTGGTTCTTCTGGAATGGCTTCCGAGTCTGTCGTCTGTGACTCAACGTCGACACAGTCAGCGTCCTCCCAGTTCAGCCCATCTAGGACGGTGTCTTCTGAGCCGTACTCCACCATCATCCAGCCGCCAGGCCCCACTTTCGGGTCAGCATCCGCCTTCCGGGCGCCATCTTTCTCCGGTCCACCACGAAGCTCAGCCTCTGGCAGCCTCCAGTACTGCTCTCCAGCAGTCCAGCAGCAAGGGGGTGCTGATCCAATTTGAATTTCCATTCGTACTCCGCCATTCCCCACAGCCATCCGGGGTGGGCCTTTACCTGCTCCTGTCGCCACTGCCACTCAATGCGGCTGACACTGCCACAGCAACTCACACAATGGCGCTGTCCAGCTCCGCACATGGTTTTCTTCTTCCTGGCCCCACCTGGGCCAGGGCGGAGCCACCACCGGTTGCTCCACCTGTTCTGCCTCGGGTTCCTCCCGTCCTTCAGGAATCTGCTGCAGGGGAAAGGGTTTCTTCTTCTTTCGCCACGCCCACGGCAGGCAGGCATCAGTCACAAGGGAACGTGACTTAAACTCAGACCACTGCCTCCAGCAGACGGATTTTCGCGCCATTTTCGACTTAGGATGCCCACGATGAGTGGAGCTATCACCAACCTCCGTGCCATCATCCACCATTTTAGAGTCTCTCACGGCCACAATCTTTACCATGCTGGGAGTTCCTCCATTCTATGCATGTGAGGAATCTTTATCCTGACGACTACGCCAAGTTGTAACGGGGGCCAAGGTGGTAGTCATAGCGAGGGGCTGTTGTTCCGACACGCCCTGGCACCCCACTGCATTAATAAAATGTCCATTCTGGTTTGTGAAGTGCATTTCACTCACTTGTGGGTTCAAGTCCTCAGGCTGCAGAATCCCGGTCTCCTCCAGCAACACACAATGAATTTCAGAGTCCAAGTTCAACTTTAACACAACTTTACTAAGCTCGTCCAGTTTTATTACAGACACCGCACAGCAATTTTCACATGTTATGGACATTCCTTTCCCTGAACTGTCCCAGGTCCATCCTGACACTACGTGTTTCTGTACCGTACCCTTCGGTACCACAGCTCCCTGAGAAGCCAGACTAGTTTGTTCCTGGTGCTCCCAGTCTATTTTCCCCATCCTGGGCAAAACTAAAGGATGCAGCTGCCAATCCTTGTCAGACCATAGGTCTTAGACGTTACGGAAGTTTCCCATAAGCCTAGCCGCTGTCTCTCTCATGCTGCCCAAATCTGCTCGTGTCTGTCCACTCGTGGGGTCTGGATTAATGAGACTTTGACATAACACAGCTCCAGTCAGCAACCTCACTGTTCTTCTTCCTACTCACAACTACCTCAGGAACAGTTCTCCTCACCATTTGCTAGCTCCTCCCACTAACTTTTCCCTATTGGCCTAACTATGTCCTATCTTAACTCAGTCTAATCTTCTAATCTACAGTGCCCCACACACTGTTCTAAGTCCTATATTACACTTTAATAACACTAAACCTTACTCTATTACTACTGTATATCTCCCTATTTTGTGGAAGTCATGACAGCTCTGGTTCTGCTTTAATTTAAATGTGGTTTTTCCTTTTGGGCCAGCAAGGGTTAATGTCAGTTTCTTTGCTGACAGCTGCTGTTTTGCTGGTCAGCTGATGTGGGTGGTGACCACTCCCATCATCCTTTAAATAGTCACTTGATGCATCAGCTGACTGTTGGTAATAGAGTTTTTCTCTGGTGACCAGCCAAGGAGTTGGGAGCTCTCTGGTGACAGCGTGTATCAGCTGATTGAGGTCCTGGTTCTGTATCCTCTGCTGTGTGGAGCTTGCAGCAGAAGTGTGAGCAGGTAACGATGCAGTAACGGACAAGGGTTAACAAGGTGTTTAATTTACAGGAGGTTACTTCTCACAGGGAGATATTTAAATGAGGGGGAGAGATTTTCCCTCATACAAAGAACACTTCTAAGGGGGTTTTAACTAATAGGGGAAGATAATGTAAACTATGCACTTATCACTTTGTGCTCCAGCAACAGATGTGCCCCTCTCTTTAACTGGGGCCAATTGGAGTGAGCCACAACAGGGATCTGTCACAGTCCTGTGGAAAATGGGGGAAACTTTTCTGGTGCTGAGAATGTCCTCTTGTGTTCCTGACGGTGTCTTCTTTTCCATCTTGTCGCTGGCGGTGATTGCCCGGGTTCTAGCCTGGGCACTGGCTCCAACGGATCTGTCAGCGGGACCCCATCGGTCAGCTCCTGTCAGCGCGTCCTCTCGTCTCTGGCCCCCTTAGCTCCGCACCCTTGCCTCACAGCTGAAATTACCTCACACGACTGACGCGCGCTCAACGTTCCCACCTCCACAGTTTGATTTTCTGCACGCATTTTCGGTTTGCTTAGCCACACCCCCTTTTCTCGAGCACAGGGAACATCTTCTTACTCTAAGCGCTTCCCCCTGTAACTGAGGCGACAGACCCGATAGTTCTGGGCCCGTTATGGATGAGACAAGCCTGGCTTGCTTCTTCTCCTTACAGAAACTTGAAAGTTTTCTTGTTCCGTCTTTGTCTTGTTGTTGTCACTACCCCCTGTGTTTACACCATCTGCAGTGGTGCTGCCAGCATCCTTGCCGGCCAGTGCTCTAGCCAGGGTATAGTGAAGTGACAGCTAGGAACTAGGCACGTGACACCAGCAGAGGGAAGGATCCACATAGGGTGTTAGGAGAGCTTAGGGATAGGCACAGGCTGTGTTTGGAGGTGCCCCATCACTCGTTCCCTATTGCTAGGGCCTTCCTCTACCTTTTTCCATCCCTGTTGTTGGTGTTTGTTGTGCCATCCGCTGGACCGATCCTTGTGGGTTGTGACATGCAGCATGCTGCTGGTGTTAGCTCTTACTTTTCTCTGTCTAGTTGGATGTACTAACAGTCAGTTAGTTCCTTCTCAGAGGCATCTTTGAGGATTGCTGGTGTGACATCTTGGTTGTCTTCTCAAGCTAAGAGTTCCGCTTGTTCAACTACCCTCTTTCTCTTTAGTTGTAGTGGGGACTGACTAGTGCTTACCCCATCCCCTCCCTAACCAGGGCCTATCACTAGGGTCAGGCAGGGATTAGGTTCGGATTAGGTTCCTGCTCGACGATAGGTGCAGAACCTATACAGAGACGGTTAGGGCAGACAGGGTTATCTGCCTGGGGGTCTCCTCAGTTCCCTAGTGTTTGGGCTCCCCCCTCCCTTTCCCCTTTGTTATGCACTTACTTGTTATTTGTTATGCATCAAATGGCCAAGTTCTCCAAAAAATATGACATAGTGGTCATGGGAGATTTCAGCTATCCAGACATTTGTTGGGAATCTCTCTCAGGCAAAACTAACAGGTGAAGGATATTCTTATCCTCTCTTGCTGACAACTTTATCTTCCAAAAGGTAGGGGAATAAACAAGGGTATCTGCTACCTTGGATCTAATCCTTATAAACAGGGAGGAAATGGTTGAGGAGGTAAGAGTGGCTGGGACCCTAGGAGGTAGCAACCATGCTATTTTAGAATTTTGGTTAACTAGAGGAGGAAGACCTGTGAAGACTCAGACGTCAAGGTTAGATTTCAGAAAGGCAGATTTTAAGGGACTCAGAAAGAGAATTGGAGGGATCCAATGGCTGGATATCCTTAAGGACAAAAATGTCCAGGAAGGATGGCAAATCTTGAAAAATGAGATTCTCAAAGTACAATCGTTAACAATTCCAAAAAGAGGGAAGAATAGGAAGCATTTAAGGAAACCAGGAGGGATGAACACAGAACTTAAACACATGCTAAAAAGGAAGAAAGAAATGTTTATCAAATGGAAAGAGGGAGGCATATCTAAAGAAGAACATAATGCTGTCTGCAGAACCTGCAGGGCACAAATCAGTATATCTAAAGCTGACAATGTATTAAGGCTTGCAAGAGACGTCAAAAGCAACAAAAAAGGATTTTGGGGATATGTCAAAAGTAAAAGAAAAGTCAAAAATGCAATAGGATTTTTACAGAATGAACATGATGAAATAGTAAGACAGGATGTTGAGAAGGCCGAACTTTTAAATTCCTATTTTGCATCTGTTTTCTCTCAGAAAGGAAATGTAACATCAACTGATCTTCACTGTCCTATTAAGAGAATAGAAGAATCCAGGATATCCATAAACAGAAAAATAGTGAGGAAACACTTACGGTACTGTCACACTAAGCGAGATCGCTAACGAGATCGCTACTGCGTCACCGATTTTATGACGCAGTAGTGATCTCGTTAGCGACTTAGCTGTGTGTGACATGTGGCAGCGATGTGACCCCTGCTGAGATGTCGTTGATCGCTTATGAACGTTCTGAGCCGTTTTTTGGTCGTTGGTATCCCGCTGGTGAGCCTGAATCGCTGAGTGTGACACCCTTTATGAACGACTTTACCAGCATCGCAGGCGGGACTAGGTTTTCCCAACGACCGCAAAGGTCGTTATACAGATTGCTGATGAGATGTGTTTGGAAGCTAACTAGCGACCACATAGCGATCGCACTAGCAATCTCGCCAGGTCGTGTCGTTGTCGTGATCGCTAGTGCGATCGCTAAGTGTGACAGTGCCTTTAGCTAACCTAAATGAATTCAAGTTTTCAGGACCAGATGTATTACACCCCAGAGTACGGAAGGAGATAGCAGAAGAAATTCTTGAACCACTGTCCATAATCTTTGAAAATTCTTGGAGAACAGGAGAAGTCCCAGAAGACTGGAGAAGAGCAAATGTTGTTCCTATCTTCAAAAAGGGGAAGAAGGTGGACCCAGGGAACTACAGGCCGGTGAGTCTGACTTCTATACCAGGAAAGATCTTTGAACAAATTATTAAAGAACATGTATGCAAGTACCTGGATAAGAATGAAGTGATTAAACAGAGTCAGCATGGGTTTGTAACTAATAAGTCATGTCAGACTAACTTAATTTCCTTCTATGACAGAATCACTGACTGGGTGGATCAGGGAAATGCTGTAGATATAGTATATCTTGACTTCAGCAAAGCATTTGACAAAGTATCTCACACAATCCTTATTGAAAAAATGACTAAGTATGGAATGGACAAGGCAACTGTTAGGTGGATTCATAACTGGCTTAGTGATCGGACTCAAAGAGTGGTTGTAAATGGCTGCACATCCAGTTGGAAGAATATCTCAAGTGGGGTACCACAAGGCTCTGTTTTGGGCCCTGTATTGTTCAACATCTTTATCAATGATTTAGATGAAGGAATTGAGGGTAAACTGATCAAATTTGCTGATGACACAAAGCTAGGAGGGGTAGCTAATACTAGAGAAGAGAGAGAGAGGATTCAAAAAGATATACATAAACTGGAGCAGTGGGCAGCAACTAACAGAATTGATTTTAACAGGGAAAAATGCAAAGTACTACATCTGGGCAATAAAAATGAAAAAAGCATATACAAAATGGGAGGAATAGGGCTAAGTAACAGCACATGTGAAAAAGACTTGGGTATACTAATTGATCACAGACTTAACATGAGTCAACAGTGTGATGCAGCAGCAAAAAAGGCAAATGCAATTCTAGGATGTATCAACAGAAGCATACAGTCTAGATCACGTGAGGTCATTATTGCCCTCTACTCCTCTTTGGTCAGACCTCATCTGGAATACTGTGTCCAGTTTTGGGCACCACATTTTAAAAAAGACATCAACAAACTGGAGCAAGTTCAGAGAAGAGCCACCAGAATGGTGACCGGTCTGCAAACCATGTCCTATGAGGAACGGTTGCAGGATTTGGGAATGTTTAGCTTGCAAAAAAGAAGACTGAGAGGAGACTTAATAGCTGTCTACAAATATCTCAAGGGCTGTCACATTGTAGAAGGATCATCTTTATTCTCATTTGCACAAGGAAAGACTAGAAGCAATGGGATGAAACTGAATGGGAGGAGACACAGATTAGATATTAGAAAAAACTTTTTGACAGTTAGAGTGATCAATGAGTGGAACAGGCTGCCACGAGAGGTGGTGAGTTCTCCTTCAATGGAAGTCTTCAAACAGAGGCTGGATAAACATCTGTCTGGGATGATTTAGAGAATCCTGCTTTGAGCAGGGGGTTGGACCAGAAGGCCCAGGAGGTCCCTTCCAACTCTACCATTCTATGATTCTATGATTCTAAATAAACTGGAGCAGTGGGCAGCAACTAACAGAATGGTTTTTAACAGGGAAAAATGCAAAGTACTACATCTGGGCAATAAAAATGAAAAAAGCATATACAAAATGGGAGGAATAGGGCTAAGTAAAAGCACATGTGAAAAAGACTTGGGTATACTAATAGATCACAGACTGAACATGAGTCAACAGTGTGATGCAGCAGCAAAAAAGGCAAATACAATTCTAGGATGTATTAACAGAAGCATACAGTCTAGATCACGTGAGGTCATTATTGCCCTCTACTCCTCTTTGGTCAGACCTCATCTGGAATACTGTTTTGGGCACCACATTTTAAAAAAGACATCAACAAACTGGAGCAAGTTCAGAGAAGAGTGACTAGAATGGTGACCGGTCTGCAAACCATGTGCTATGAGGAACGGTTGCAGGATTTGGGAATGTTTAGCTTGCAAAAGACTAAGAGGAGACTTAATAGCTGTCTACAAATATCTCAAGAGCTGTCACATTGTAGAAGGATCATCTTTATTCTCATTTGCACAAGGAAAGACTAGAAGCAATGGGATGAAACTGAATGGGAGGACACACAGATTAGATATTAGAAAAAACTTTTTGACAGGGTGATCAGTGAGTGGAACAGGCTGCCACGAGAGGTGGTGAGTTCTCCTTCAATAGAAGTCTTTAAATAGAGGCTGGACCGATATCTGTCTGGGATGATTTAGTGAATCCTGCTTTGAGCAGGGGGTTGGACCAGATGACCCAGGAGGTCCCTTCCAACTCTACCATTCTATGATTCTATGATACTTATCCATCACTCAGCATGACGTCATTGCTCTGCAGGTTCACTGGGTCTTGGGACCCGAGAGTGTCTGCTGCGAAAGCCTATGAAACATCAGAACAAGGCTCCATAGGTTTTGGATGACGGATTTAGGGAACTTTGTGGGAAGCGCTGGCTAAGTCAGACAAGAATAAGAACTTTTTTTTCTAATAAATTGATGAACGAGGTACAGTGTCTTCTTTTTATTTCTCTTTGTTTATGTTTTTCAGGTTTCTGCTTGTGGACTAGGTTGGATTTGGTGGACTATTTTGAACCTGAGTGGAAATTTTTTTTTATAAAATCGTTTTTGCTGCTGCATTTATCCTACCAGAAATGGTGCAGAAATATGCACATTTCCAAATTGTGATAAACTCCAAGCACTGATTAGTCAAGAATGGGTTGTCATCAGTTGGCCCAGAATCTGATATCCAGCTGCCAGGGCGAACTACAGAAGCCTTGAAAAATAAGGGACACTAAATATTAAGTCTTTGCATAAACTTGATTGATTGATGTATTTGTAAATTAAATTTTAAATTTAAGTTTAAAAAAAGAATGAAACTCTAATAATTTTACTCCAGTAACCAAAAAAACATCTGACTAATAGATCTAAAAACACTCAAACAGGAAACATTATGAAAACCAAAAGTTGTGTCCGTCTCAAAACTTTTGGCCATGACTGTATAGAGAACTGCTATCAATAGCAGAGGTATATATAATGTGAATAAGAAAATGCCATCATTTGTAAATGTATCATTAATGATTTTGAAACTTATCAATTAAATTAATTTGTGTATGAGAAACACTGTTGCAGTACCTGAGAAAGATACAAGGGGTTTAGAGGCAGTAGATTGCTAGTGTTGAAAAATAGCCGAACGTCCCATTTCTGATAGAATATGCATGTCATTAGATTTATAACCAACATAAGGGGAAGTAATTCACTCTCTTCTCCTCTAGAAAATCCCTCTTTGCACCCAAAGCACATCATTAGCATGAATTTTTTAGCTGCTGGTTATATCACTTATATCCAGATGTGTGTTAACTATCTGCTGTCAATGGTGTTGGAAGAATAATAACTTCAAGCGAACCTGACAGCTGATGCAAGCTGTCGATCCATGGACAGTATTGATCAGGCACTGGCTGCATGATTTCAGCCATATATCATTGACTCTGGGGTCCACTGATCAGCTTCATGCTTTTATATATTAGGAAAACACTAGTCTGTTGAATGAATTAGGAGATGAGGTTTGGTTTTCACATCGTGAATCAAGTGGCAACTACTGTTCAATTAAGAGGGCGGTTTCCGGTGGGCCGATCCAAGCTTGATTTTGCAAAAAATATGGTTTGATAAATGGGTTGTCTCGCAAACACAACCAGTCCTAATGCCTGTCTTATTTGACTGCTCCAGTATGTGGGATTATTTCTGTTGGCGTACAAGGCTAAAAAGCATCACTGACTCTGGCCTTGTATTACCAGTTTTACCGTCAGTTACGGAAATGTGTGCATTAAGGATTTAATGATCAGCATAAAGTCTGACTACATACTAATCCTCCTTCATTGCTCCTTAAGAGCTTTCATAGGATTATTTCAATAAAATGCTGCAGATAGACGTCTTGGTACAGTTCTTCAAGTTGTTATTAATCTTCTGGAGAGAAGAAAAATCATTTACTGTCAGGAAAAGAAAATGCAGATTTAGCAGTCAGTGGTCTTGGATTTTAGTGAAGGGGAGCCTGTACTCCATCAGACTGACCATGAGATCATCCAATAATCGAGTAGCATTGCAAGACCAAATGCTATCTTGCTCTTCAAGCCTTCAGGCCCTGCTTATATCCATTTGTCTGCAAGCTGCCAGCACTGTCACATCTCCCCACATGTTGTAGAGTGCCTGCTGTCCTGCTGGTTCCAGCCTGACTGGAAGACAAACTCATAATAGTCACGTTTTTAAATCTCCTAAAGCAATTACAGCTTTGGTGCACAGCTTCAGTTTTCTTGAGATTCACAGAAATATACTTGAAAAACGGGCTCAAAGAGGATCTATACGATGTGGATATAAGTGAAAAATGTAAGATAATTAACCCCTCTGAGACTGGTTGATTTTATTTCTTTCTTTTGTACGTTCGTTACTTCCCTCTTCTAAGAGCCGGTACCTATTTTATTTTATTTTTCTGTTAAAATAGCATTGTAAGGGCTTGTTATTTTGAGGGAGATGATTTACAGTCTTGAATGACTCCATTCATTTTACGATATGATTACTAGAAAACAGTAAAAAAAAATTATAAGTGCAGTGAAAAAAAAGCAATTTTGTTTCACAACGTGTTAAAAAAATTACCTGGCAACATGGTATTTTTTTTGGGTGGTGAGCTGACTTTTTGACATTGGCACTACTTTAAGGTACAATTACATTGTGATTGTTTTTTGCTTTATGTAATTTTCAGAACTAGCTAAATATACTATATAATCGTCTAATTCTGTCTGTAACGGAAATCCCTCGTCGCTGATTGGTCGCACACGGCCGGAAGCGACCAATCAGCGACAGGCGCAGTCCGGCTGCGAATTGGCGCAGGATATGAACCACATACGCCACCGCTATCATAGGGAGATCAGTGGCGCTAGCCGCTGATCTCCCGACGGTAGCCGCGGGTCATCTACTGCAGCATGCAGGTCAGCGCGACGCAGCCTCCACGTAACGGAAATCTCCACCATCTAGTAACTTTATATTTATACTAGCTTGACCCGTGTGAAATTTTCTCACATTGGTCGTCGGGGGCGCAGGCAATTTCAGAATAAGCAAGCTGGTGAAATGTAAATGTATTTCATGAGATGATGAACACAGACAGTTATTTATATATGTAGCTTGGTAATACAATAAATTGGTTTGATAAGTAGAGGCCAAAAAATGTCTTCCGGTTGAGGTGCCACCTGCAGGTCATTGTGTCTGTAGGTTTATGAAAATAAATGTTTAAACTGTATTTAGTGATAAAATCGTGAATGTGTGGTTTTTTGGTTCTTTTCTTGCTGAAGGGGGCAAGTTTACCTTTCAAATCATGTATCATGTGTGTGTGTGGGGTGAAGTAATCAGCGAAAAAGCAGTGCATGTATACAAATATGTTTGCATATGTGACTCACCATTTGTGTGTGTGGGTCGAAGTAATCAACAAAAAAGCAGTGCATGTTTACAAATGTGTTTGCATATGTGACTCACCTGCAGTGAAGTGTGCAATGCTCCAATGTGCCTGAAATAGGCTGGACAAGCACTTGAGCAAGCTGGAAAAACCCCAAGGCAAATGTTTGGATTTGTTTGTGATGTCTGTAAGCAGCTTTGTGGTAGCGTGCTTTGGGGTAGTGTGCTACCACCTGCAGATAATTTGACCTTTGACATGGTGCATCATTTGTTTCTGTGGGTGGAGTATGATCAGAGCAAGTGTGCAATTCAATGGGCGGGGCATGTTTACAAATGTGTTTGCATATGTGCCTCACCTGCAGTGAAGTGTACAATCCTCCAATTTGGCTAAAATAGGCTGGGCAAGCAGTTCGGCAAGCTGGAAAGCCCCCAAGGCAAATGTTTGGATTTATTTGTGATGTCTGTAAGCAGCTTTGTGGTAGTGTGTTTTGGGGTACTGTGGTGCCACCTGCAGGTCATTTTTCCTTACTGCAGGTTTATGAAAATTATTGTTTAAACTGTATTTTATGATCAAATCATGGATGTGTGGTTTGTTTGGCTATTTTCTTGCTGAAGGGGGCAAGTTTACCTTTCAAATGGTCTATCATTTGTGTGTGTGGGGGCAGTATGAACGGAGATACAAAGTAATCACCGAAAAACAGTGTTTAGAAATAATTGTACAGATAGATGAGATTTTCATGGAGGATTACATACTAAATATGTTTATCTTTTTTATTTCTTTATTTTACATATATATATATATATATATATATATATATATATATATACTGTATATATACAGTGGGAGAAATAAGTATTTGATCCCTTGCTGATTTTGAAAGTTTGCCCACTGACAAAGACATGAACAGTCTATAATTTTAAGGGTAGGTTAAGTTTAACATTGAGAGATAGAATATAAAAAAAAAATCCAGAAAATCACATTGTATCAATTATATAAATTTATTTTCATTTTGCAGTGGGAAATAAGTATTTGATCTCCTACCAATCATTAAAAGTTCAGTTCTGGCTTCTACAGACCAGTTAGACGCTACTAATCAACTTGTTTCCTGCATTAAATACATCTTACATAGTCTTACATAGTCACCTTTATAAAAGACTCCTATCCACAGACTCAATTAATCAGTCAGATTCTAACCTCTACAACATGGGCAAGACCAAAGAGTTTTATAAGGACGTCAGGGACTTTAGGTCTTTAGCATTAACTCAACTCACCATATTTGGAGGAACAGAAATGCTGCCTATGACCCAAAGAACTCCTTCCCTACTGTCAAGCATGGAGGCGAAAACATATTTTGGGGGTGTTTCTCTACTAAGGGCACAGGACTACTTCACGGCATCAATGGGAGAATGGATAGAGCCATGTACCGTAAAATCCTGAGTGACAACCTCCTTACCTCCGCCAGGACATTAAAAATGGGTCGTGGTTGGGCCTTCCAGCAAGACAATGACCCAAAACATACAGCCAAGGCAACAAAGGAGTGGCTCAAAAAGAAGCACATTAAGGTCATGGAGTGGCCTAACATAACTCCAGACCTTAATAACATAGAAAACTTATGGAGGGAGTTGAAGCTCCGAGTTGCCAAGCGACAGCCTCAAAATTTTAATGATTTAGAGATGATCTGCAAAGAGGAGTGGACCAAAATTCCTCCTGACATGTGCGCAAACCTCATCATCAACTATAAAAAATGTCTGACTGCTGTGCTTGCAAACAAGGGCTTTGCCATAAAGTATTAGGTCTTGTTTGCCAGGGGATCAAATACTTTTTCCCCGCTGTATATATATACACATATATATATAATATATATATATATATATACAGTACAGACCAAAAGTTTGGACACACCTTCTCATTTAAAGATTATTCTGTATTTTCATGACTATGAAAATTGTACATTCACACTGAAGGCATCAAAACTATGAATTAACATATGTGGAATTATATACTTAACAAAAAAGTGTGTAACAACTGAAATTATGTCTTATATTCTAGGTTCTTCAAAGTAGCCACCTTTTGCTTTGATGCCTGCTTTGCACACTCTTGGCATTCTCTTGATGAGCTTCAAGAGGTAGTCACCGGGAATGGTTTTCACTTCACAGGTGTGCCCTGTCAGGTTTAATAAGTGGGATTTCTGGTCTTATAAATGTGGTTGGGACCATCAGTTGTGTTGTGCAGAAGTCTGGTGGATACACAGCTGATAATCCTACTGAATAGACTGTTAGAATTTGTATTATGGCAAGAAAAATGCAGCTAAGTAAAAAAAACGAGTGGCCATCATTACTTAAAGAAATAAAGGTCAGTCAATCCGAAAAATTGAGAAAACTTTGAAACTGTCCCCAAGTGCAGTTGCAAAAACCATCAAGCTCTACAAAGAAACTGGCTCACATGAGGACCGCCCCAGGAAAGGAAGACCAAGAGTCACCTCTGCTTCTGCGGATAAGTTTATCCGAGTCACCAGCCTCAGAAATCGCAGGTTTACAGCAGCTCAGATTAGAGACCAGGTCAATGCCACACAGAGTTCTAGCAGCAGACACATCTCTAAAACAACTGTTAAGAGGAGACATTGTGCAGCAGGCCTTCATGGTAAAATAGCTGCTAGGAAACCACTGCTAAGGACAGGCAACAAGCAGAAGAGTTTGGGCTAAAGAACACAAGGAATGGACATTAGACCAGTGGAAATCTGTGCTTTGGTCTGATGAGTCCAAATTTGAGATCTTTGGTTCCAACCACCGTGTCTTTGTGCGATGCAGAAAAGGTGAACGGATGGACTCTACATGCCTGGTTCCCACCGTGAAGCATGGAGGAGGAGGTGTGATGGTGTGGGGGTGCTTTGCTGGTGACACTGTTGGGGATTTATTCAAAATTGAAGGCATACTGAACCAGCATGCATAGCTACCACAGCATCTTGCAGCGGCATGCTATTCCATCCGGTTTGCGTTTAGTTGGACCATCATTTATTTTTCAACAGGACAATAACCCCAAACACACCTCCAGGCTGTTTAAGGGCTATTTGACCAAGAAGGAGAGTGATGGGGTGCTACGCCAGATGACCTGGCCTCCACAGTCACCAGACATGAACCCAATTGAGATGGTTTGGGGTGAGCTGGACCGCAGAGTGAAGGCAAACGGGCCAACAAGTGCTAAGCATCTCTGGGAACTCCTTCAAGATTGTTGAAGACCATTTCCGGTGACTACCTCTTGAAGCTCACCAAGAGAATGCCAAGAGTGTGCAAAGCAGTCATCAAAGCAAAAGGTGGCTACTTTCAAGAACCTAGAATATAAGACATATTTTCAGTTGTTTCACACTTTTTTGTTAAGTATATAATTCCACATATGTTAATTCATAGTTTTGATGCCTTCAGTGTGAATGTACAATTTTCATAGTCATGAAAATACAGAAAAATCTTTAAATGAGAAGGTGTGTCCAAACTTTTGGTCTGTACTGTATATATATATAATCTCATTCATGGCAACCCATCAAAATACAACAATAGAGTTGTGTGAGGGTTGAGATTGGCATTCAAAATATAGTGCAACAGTGGAATTGTGTTCCTTAGGCCTCTTTCACACATCAGTTTTTTTGTGTCAGGCATAATCCGTCGAATACCTGAAGGGACGGATCTGGCGCTGAAATGAAAAAACTGATTCAACGGATCCGTTTTGTTGCTGGATACGACCTGAACTTTTGAACCCGGAAAAAGAAGTTTTGCAGCCGGAAAAAGGAAGGTACGCATGTCCGGACCGAGTAGTAGTAGTCCCTGATTTTGTCCGGCCGCCGGAATGTACATTTCCGCCGGATCCGGACAAAAACGGATGCAACGCAACAACATCAGGCGCGATCCAGCGCTAATGAAAGTAAATGCTAAAAAAACGCATCCGGTACCGGATCCGTTTTATTAATAACACGCCGGATCGCGCCTGGAGTCAAAAAACCGATGTGTGAAAGAGGCCTTAAAGCAGGGATGTCAAAGTCAAACACACTGAGGGCCAAAAAAACAAATTTGCTACAAGCCGAGGGCCGGACTGACGCCGGCCCTGCTACCGGTGCATTGTGGGAAATGTAGTGTTGGTGCCAGGGCCGGCTCCAGGTTTTTATGGGCCCCGGGCGAAAGAGCCTCAGTGGGCCCCTTTAACACAGACCACGATTCATGATGCACAGATACAGCAGAGAAATATGGGTACAGTACAATGCCAAATACTTCTCTTCTTCCATTACATGAGTGATATCTATTGTAAATTGTACAATAGCTCAAAAACCGCCAAATCCTCACAGCGCACAGTACAGACTGGACAGTACAGTCCTCCATACAATATTATGGGCACCACAGTCTCCCCCTCATCACCCATATAATACCCCATGCAGTATGTCACCCCCCATATAATGCTCCATACAGAATACTGGACCCAATATAATGC
The DNA here is from genome assembly GCA_033576555.1 of Oophaga sylvatica. Taxonomy (NCBI): domain Eukaryota; kingdom Metazoa; phylum Chordata; class Amphibia; order Anura; family Dendrobatidae; genus Oophaga; species Oophaga sylvatica. The sequence goes on from JARQOD010000003.1 coordinate 149,977,778, forward strand.
TCCATACAGGATACTGGACCCAATATAATGCTCCATACAGGATACTGGTCCCCATATAATGCTCCATACAGGATACTGGTCCCCATATAATGCTCCATACAAAATATGGAGCTCTCCTCTGCGCTGTACTGCGTTCTGCACTGTTACAGCTCAGGAAAGGGCGCTGTGGAAAGACTCCCCATTATCATCATCATTGCCTCCCCATCATCATCAATGCCTGCCCATTATCATCAATGCCTGCCCATTATCATCATCTCTCCCCATCATCATCAATGCCTCCCCATTATCAGCAATGCCTGCCCATCATCATCTCCTCCCCATCATCATCATCTCCTCCCCATCATCATCAATGCCTGCCCATCATCATCTTCTCTCCCATCATCAATGCCTGCCCATTATCATCATCGTCTCCCCATCATCACCAATGCCTCCCCATTATCAGCAATGCCTGCCCATTATTCATCTTCTCCCCATCATCATCATCAATGCCTCCCCATTATCAGCAATGCCTGCCCATTATCATCTTCTCCCCATCATCACCAATGCCTCCCCATTATCAGAATGCCTGCCCATTATCATCTTCTCCCCATCATCACCAATGCCTCCCCATTATCAGAATGCCTGCCCATTATCATCTTCTCCCCATCATCATCATCAATGCCTGCCCATTATCATCATCTCTCCCCATCATCATCACAATGCTCCCCATTATCACAATGCCTGCCCATCATCACACACAGACACACACAACACTCTCTCACATACTTATACACACACACACACACACACCAAAGCACCGCACTACATACACACAGACACACACAGAGACATACACACACACGTCTTACCTGTCCGACGTCCGCGCGCTCTGTGCCACAGCCGGCCGCTGAATGATGACGTCATTCAGCGGCCTGCTGTGAGAGGAAGCGCCGGCGCCCCCTGGAGCCTGGAGCTGCGGCAGCGGAGGCACGGGAGAGGTAAGTATTGTGCCAGCTGATGCCGGGGCCCTGAGCAAGCGGGGGGGGGCCCAGTTGCGGCGCTGACACCGCTCTCCTCCGCTAACGGGCGGGGGTGTGCCAGACTGCGAGTGGGCCCCCCCGCCTGCTCAGGGCCCCAGCACTTGCCCGGGTGTGCCGGGTGCTGACGCCGGCCCTGGTTGGTGCGTGCAAAACACCAGCAGGCGGCTGTGGCCTGCGGGCCGGATCTAATAGTAATTAAATATCATCCAGGGGCCATAGATAATCAATTCGCGGGCCGGATCTGGCCCGCGGGCCTTGACTTTGACATATGGGCCTTAAAGGGAATCTGTCAGCAGGCTTTTGCTACCTCATCTGAGAGCAGCATGATGTAGGCAAAGAGAAGCTGAATCCAACTAGATATCACTTAGATTACTGGGTGCAGTCGTTCTGACACAGTCAGCGCTGTTAGATTTAGCAATGAAGAAATGCTGAAAATCTAACCTCAACCCCACCAGGCCCTGTATGCACAATGTCCATAGACACTGAGCTGCCCACCACAGAAGGGGGCATTGCCGGCCAAGTAGGCATGAGCTGCTGGGGGACAGCAATGATAAGCTCCTGGTGCTAAAACAATCATTGCAGGCAGAAAAAACCATGGAGTTTGATAAGAGAGGCATCCCTAAAATCTGTGATTTAAACCGTACAGAATTCTGTCTTCAGCTTACATAGCAAAAACCTGCTGACAGATTCCCTTCTAATGCCATAGTCAGAGATTGACAGCACCATTAAGTGGTTAGCTAGCTCTATTTGTTGCGTTTGGAGACAAGTGCCAAGACGAATCATTTGTACAGTCATGGCCAAAAGTTTTGAGAATGACACAAATATTATATTTTCACATGATCTGCTGCCCTCTGGTTTTTATGTGTGTTTGACAGATGTTTTTATCACAGACAGAAATATAATTGCAAACATATGAGTAACAAAAGCTTATATTGACAGTTAGAATGAGTTAATGCAGCAAGTCAATATTTGCAGTGTTGACCCTTCTTCTTCAGGACCTCTGCAATTCTCCCTGGCATGCTCTCAATCAACTTCTGGACCAAATCCTGACTGATAGCAGTCCATTCTTGCACAATCAATGCTTTCATTTTGTCAGAATTTTTAGGTTTTTGTTTGTCCACCCGTCTCTTGATGATTGACCACAAGTTCTCAATGGGATTAAGATCTGGGGAGTTTCCAGGCCATGGACCCAAAATCTCTATGTTTTGTTCCCTGAGCCATTTAGTTATCACCTTTGCTTTATGGCAAGGTGCTCCATCATGCTGGAAAAGGCATTGTTGATCGCCAAACTGCTCTTGGAGGGTTGGGAGAAGTTGCTCTTGGAGGACATTCTGGTACCATTCTTTATTCATGGCTGTGTTTTTAGGCAAGACTGTGAGAGAGCCGATTCCCTTGGCTGAGAAGCAACCCCACACATGAATGGTTTCAGGATGCTTAACAGTTGGCATGAGACAAGACTGGTGGTAGCACTCACCTTGTCTTATCCGAATGAGGCGTTTTCCTGATGTCCCAAACAATCGAATAGGGGATTCATCAGAGAAAATAACTTTACCCCAGTCCTCCTCAGCAGTCCACTGCCTGTACCTTTTGCAGAATATCAGTCTGTCCATGATGTTTTTTCTGGAGAGAAGTGGCTTGTTTGCTGCCCTCCTTGAGACCAGGCCTTGCTCCAAGAGTCTCCGCCTCACAGTGCGTGCAGATGCACTCACACCTGGCTGCTGCCATTCCTGAGCAAGCTCTGCACTGCTGGTAGCCCGATCCCGCAGCTGAAACACTTTTAAGAGACGGTCCTGGCGCTTGCTGGTCTTTCTTGGGCGCCCTGGAGCCTTTTTGGCAACAATGGAACCTCTCTCCTTGAAGTTCCTGATGATGCGATAGATTGTTGACTGAGGTGCAATCTTTCTTGCTGCGATACTCTTCCTTATTAGGCCATTTTTGTGCATTGCAATGATGACTGCATGTGTTTCTTTAGAGATTACCATGGTTAACAGAAGAGAAACAATGATGCCAAGCACCAGCCTCCTTTTAAAGTGTCCAGTGGTGTCATTCTTACTTAATCATGACAGATTGATCTCCAGCCATGTCCTCATCAACACCCACACCTGTGTTAATGGAGCAATCACTGAAAAGAGGATAGCTGGTCCTTTTAAGGCAGGGCTGCAATGATGTTGAAATGTGTTTTGGGGGATAAAGTTCATTTTCTAGCCAAATATTGACTTTGCAAGTAATTGCTGTTAAGCTGATCACTCTTTATAACATTCTGGAGTATATGCAAATTGCCATTAGAAAAAGTGAAGCAGTAGACTTTGTAAAAATTAATATTTGTGTCATTCTCAAAACTTTTGTCCATGACTGTATAGTGGGCTCAGCTTCTGAGCCTGATCTTACACCAGTACATCCTATGTTAAGAAGGGTTTAAACAAAGTATTTTGCTTGAAAGAAGTATATCTTTTTATTACTTAGAATGCAACAAAAATAAATATATTGCAGTATAACAGCCTTACACAACCAGACCATCGTTCCACTACTAAGGGGGCTATGGTAAGGGGCATAGCATTGAATTCCTAAAGCTATTTCTCTTCTGTCCATATCCACCATTATTTGGGGCTCACTGCATACCCGTTTATACATCTCCTAATGAGCTCAATGTGAATGAGCTGTATAAAACTATATTTTGTAAGTTACCCCTAGATGTAAATGTAGACAGCCAGATTTTTATCACTAGAGCCAATGAATGTACGTTTAAAAGTATGCAATTTGGAGCGCTGTCATTAAAGAAATGCTAGGTACATGTTCAAAAGCAGCAGCAGCACCTTGCCACAGTATTGGTGTGGCGTGTATAGATGTCAAATTTGCCTAATTAATTAGATATGTACAAAAAAATGCAAAAAAAAACCCCAGTATTTTTGTGACATGTACACTTTAAGAGGCAGAGATTGTGTGTTGCCCCTAAGGGTCCAGTCGCCACAGAGGTACCACACCTCATCCAGAGGTGTGGTATCCCAATCTCAGGTAAGGAGGGAGCACTACCCAGGACTCTAACATTCGCACCCAACACACACTACTTCAGTCAGGGCACCTGGGCATACTCCAAGGGAGGAGGGCCTCATCTCAGGCTGGGTAGGAAAGGGTGTTGGGGAGTGGGTGGAGAAGGTAGAGAAAAAGGGGGAGGAGCTTAGAGAGCAAAAAGAACAGTGAGTTGTGAGGAGGAAGTGAAAGTGAGCAGACCTGCTGACAAGGAGCTCCCTGTCAGAGGGAGCTAGGAAGAACAGAGAGAGAGATAGTGAGAACGTGAGGGGAGCTCAAGCTGTGAGGAGCTCGTCCCCAGACGACAGAGGGAGAGACTAAAGGAAGCTCCCGGGAGAACAGAAGGGATCCTAGGGTCAAGGGAAGTGCAGAAGCCACCCGTGGGGCCCGATCCAGTAGTGGAGGGACCAGGTCGCAGTAGGGGGAACCGACCCCAAAGACTAGTGGAGGACAGCAAGTCTCAGCTAGCAAGCCAAAGGCTGAGGTATCTGTACATGCCTCAGCCACATCCACAATTAATTGCCGAAAAGGCATCCATAAAGTAGAAAGGGGACTCAGAGGACGTCGCCCGACAAGGTCCGTGGCTGCTGGCTTGGGACACTGATTGTGTAGGTGCTGGGCTGGAGGGAGGAAGCTAGCGCGGTGAGACAGCAAGGAACATACTGAAAGGAGTCCTGGAAAGGTGTATCCTGATCTACCTGGGAGTTTGCTGGACCCCTCACCTGGAGGACACGCCACTAAGCGGGCATCTGCGCACAAGTGAACTGTGAGTAAAACGTTGGAGACTGCACCCTACTGTGTCCTCTGAATCATTCCTGCATCACCTGCCCTGCACCACACTCACCACCAACATCACCTTTAACATCCTAACTGCCCTGGGACACAGCTCTACCCATGGAGAGCTTAACCATCTTTGCTGCCCTATCATCATCCCAGAGGATCTGCATTGCAGCGTCGGTCCCCTGACCGAATACCACGGTTGGCATCACAAACACTTTATTACAAACTTTATTATTCCTTTTTCACTCTTTTTTATTGGACGCCCAGGGCCACGGACCAGGTCACTGCTGCTGTGACACTTCCTCTTTAAGAAGTGTCCCGGTACCGAGTATCCAACTGCACTTAAAAAAATGCAAAAGAAAATTAAAACAAATATCCATTTAACCCCATTACCCACGAGGGTGGTTTGCACGTTAATGATAAGGCCAATTTTTACAATTCTGACCTCTGTTCCTTTATGAGCTTGTAACTGTGAACACCAACAAATCTTGGCGATTCTGAGACTGTTTTTTCATGACATATTGTACTTCATGTTAATGGTAAAATTTCTTTGATATAATTTGCTTTTATTTGTGAAAAAAAACAGAAATTTGGTGAAAATTTTACAACTTTGAATTTTCAGCCCTTAAATCAGAGTTATATCACACAAAATAGTTAATAAATAACATTTCCCACATGTCTACTTTACATCAGCACGATTTTGGAACCAACATTTTTTTTGTTAGAAAGTTGTAAGGGTTAATGTTGTGAATGGACTTGAAATGAGTTCTGAGCAGAGGCTCCCTCTGGTGGTCACAAGCGGTACTGGACTGTCCAGTGAAGATTGTGAGGAGTGGGAATCAGGTGTTACTGACTGGTCTTATATAAGGGAGTCGCCTTCCCATCAGGGTTGCCGGTGATCAATTGTTCTGGTCTCACTCCATGATTCCTGTTTCCCTTGTAGCCTGCTGTGTCGTGTCTGCATCTCCTGCTAACAGATAAGACATTTTCTTCTTTTTGTTTTTGTGCTTTATTTTTGCATTTTGTCCTGCACTTCTGTGGGGCCTTCAGGGTCCCCTCCGGGGGCTTTTGCCCTCTCAGTTTAGTTCAGCCACTGATGTTTGTACTTTTGCTTTTTCCAGTTTCTTCAGTGGCTGCTGTTTTGATTTTGTTACACCAGAGAACTAATTTAGGTGGTAGAGGTCGTGTGATCTCAGGTGTTTTTGAAATTAGTAGAGTCGGTGCTTTGCAGGGTTTTTTGGGATTGCAGTAAGTACCCTTCCTATCCTTTTCTATTTAGTTAGTTTGGGCCCCAACGTTTGCTCATACTATTTTCTGTCTGTGTCAGTATTTCTTCTTGTCTAACAGCCATTACATGTTTGGGGGCTTTCTATGTTCTTTGGGGATCTGCTCCGGGGCAGATAGCTTTCCTATTTCTATCTTTAGGTGTAGTTAGTTTCTCAGGCTGTGACGAGGCGTCTAGGACCAACGTAGGAACGCTCCACGGCTGCCTCTAGTTGTGGTGGTTAGTCAGGGTACTGCAATCTCATAGATTCCAACTGCTCTGGTGTATTGCCTTTTTTACCTCCACTCCTCAGTTACCGAAACATAACAGTATCACCGCCTAAAATTTAAAGTTGTATGGTACTCACAGAAGGGAAAAATATTGTGAAAGAAAAAACGGTTGTCAGAGTTGTCAGAGATATTTTTCTGTTTGTTGCATTTTTTTTTTTTTTTTCCCTCTGTATCTCTGGGTGCTGGGGAGGATTTTTTCTCTCAATGGAGTTTGCACAGTTGTCTGGCCGTGTGGATCAGCTTGCCACTGAGGTTCAGAGTATTGCTGCATATCTTGCTAGGTTGCCTGTTGTGGAACCTAGCATTCCCATGCCAGATTTGTTTTTGGGGGATCGAGCTAAGTTTCAGAATTTCAAAAATAATTGTAAATTGTTTTTTGCCTTAAAATCTAAGTCCTCAGGGAACGCAGCGCAGCAGGTTCAAATTGTCATTTCTCTCCTGCGCGGCGATCCTCAGGATTGGGCTTTTTCCCTGACACCTGGGGATCCTGTTTTGAGTGATGTTGATGCATTTTTCAGGCTTTGGGGTTATTGTACGATGAGCCTAATGTCACTGATCAAGCTGAAAAAGCCTTGTTGGCATTAAATCAGGGGCTTGATGACGCTGAGTTATACTGTCAGAGATTCCGTAGGTGGGCAGTCCTGACCAAGTGGAATGACGACGCTTTGGCGGCCCTTTTTCGGAAGGGTCTGTCAGATAATGTAAAGGATGTTATGGTGGGATTCCCTGTCCCCTCTGGTCTCAATGATTTTATGTCATTAGCGATTCAAATTGACAGACGTTTGCGTGAGCGGAGAAGTATGCGGGGAATAGTGTTGCCTTGTGAACCTGCTTCTGAATCCATGCAGTGTGATAGAGTGGTGTCTGGGGCACAGCGTCATGAGTTTCGAAAGCGCAATGGGTTATGTTTCTACTGTGGTAATGCCTCTCATGCTATTTCAGTCTGCCCTAAGCGGGGAAGACGTTTTGCACGCTCAGTTGTCTTGGGTAGTGTTCAGACTAAGTTTTTATTAACTGTCACTCTGATATGCTCTCTGTCCTCATTTTCTGCTCAGGCTTTCGTTGATTCTGGAGCAGCTATTAACCTGATGGATTATGATTTTGCTAAACGTTGTGGGTTTCCCTTGATACCCCTACAGAAGTCTATTCCCCTACTGGGGATCGATTCTACCCCTTTGGCTGAGAATAAACCTCAGTTCTCTACTCAGGTGATAATGAGGGTTGAACCTGATCATCAGGAGTGCTGCAAATTTTTGGTTCTGTATAATCTGCATGATATTATCGTACTGGGTTTCCCTTGGTTGCAGTCTCATAATCCTGTTTTGGATTGGAAAACTGTGTCTGTAACCAGTTGGGGCTGCCAATGTGTTAATACCAACACTCCTGTTTTTTCTGCCTCCCCCCAGGCTCAGGATGTTCCTGACTTTTTGATTGATTTTTCTGATGTGTTTAGCGAAAGCAAATCTGCATCCTTGCCTCCCCATAGGAGCTATGACTGCGCTATTGAATTAGTGCCTGGTATAAAAATTCCATAAAGGTCGCCTTTTTAACTTGTCTGTACCTGAACATGACGCTATGCGGTCTTATATCAAGGAGTCATTGGAGAAGGGTCATATCAGACCATCTTCTTCACCCTTAGGTGCCTGTTTTTTCTTTGTGGCCAAAAAGGATGGTTCATTAAGGCCATGTATTGATTATCGTCTTTTGAACAATATTACTGTGAAATATCAATATCCGTTACCCTTGATTTCTGACCTGTTTTCCAGGGTGAAAAATGCTACTTGGTTTACCAAGCTTGACCTCAGGGGGGCATATAACCTTATTCGCATTAAGCACGGGGATGAATGGAAGACGGCATTTAATACCCCTGAGGGGCATTTTGAGTACCTTGTGATGCCCTTTGGGCTCACTAATGCTCCTTCTGTCTTCCAGTCCTTCATGAATGACATTTTCAGGGATTTTGTGGATAAATTTCTGATTGTTTATTTGGATGATATCTTGATTTTTTCCAATGACTGGGACTCTCATGTGAAACATGTTCGAACTGTATTCCAGATTTTGAGAGAGAATGCTCTGTATGTGAAGGGATCAAAGTGTCTTTTTGGCGTACAGAGGATCTCATTTTTGGGATTCATTTTGTCCCCATCTGTTATTGAAATGGACCCGGTCAATGTTCAGGCCATCTGTGATTGGGTCCAACCTACTTCATTAAAGGCTCTTCAAAGATTTTTGGGTTTTGCCAATTTTTATCGTAAATTTATTGGTAATTTCTCGGTTATTGTTAAACCTTTAACTGATTTGACCAAAAAGGGTTCTGATGTGGTGAATTGGCCTCCTGAGGCAGTCTCTGCATTTCAGGAACTTAAGCAGAGATTCACTTCTGCTCCTGTTCTACGGCAGCCTGATGTTTCTCTACCATTTCAGGTGGAGGTTGATGCCTCTGAAATTGGGGCAGGTGCCGTTTTGTCCCAAAGAGATCCAGAGACCTCTAAAAGTAACCCTTGTGCCTTTTTCTCTCGAAAATTTTCTCCTACTGAACGTAATTATGACGTGGGTAATCGGGAGTTATTGGCCATGAAGTGGGCTTTTGAAGAGTGGAGACATTGGCTGGAGGGAGCCAAACATCAGGTGGTGGTCCTTACGGACCATAAGAATCTGGTTTATCTGGAATCTGCCAAGTGACTTAATCCTAGACAGGCCAGGTGGGCCTTGTTTTTCACACGTTTTAATTTTGTGGTTTCATTTCTTCCTGGCACTAAGAATGAGTTTCCTGGCGGACTCTCCTGAGTTATCTGATCCTTCTGTTATTTTGAAAGAGGGTATAGTTCTTTCCGCCATCTCGCCCAATTTGAGACTGGCTCTGGAGGGGTGTCAGGAGGATAAGCCCGAGCGCTGCCCTGTTGGGAAACTGTTTGTCCCGGACCAGTGGAAAAAGAGTGTGATGTCTGAGATTCATTGTTCCGCGCTGGCCGGTCATCCCGGAATTTTTGGTACCAGAGACTTGGTTAGTCGGTCCTTTTGGTGGCCTACCTTGTCTCGTGATGTCAGGGAATTTGTGCAGTCCTGCGGGACTTGCTCTCGCTCCAAGCCTTGCTCTCGCTCTAGTGGTTTGTTGATGCCATTGCCTGTGCCCAAGAGACCATGGACCCATATCTCTATGGATTTCATTTCCGACCTCCCTGTTTCTCAGAGAATGACCGTCATCTGGGTGATTTGTGATAGGTTTTCCAAGATGATACATCTTGTGCCATTACCTAAGTTGCCTTCCTCCTCTGAATTGGTGCCTTTGTTCCTTCAGCACGTGGTTCGTTTACACGGCATTCCTGAGAACATTGTGTCTGACAGAGGAGTCCAGTTTGTTTCAAGATTTAGGAGGACCTTTTGTTCTAAACTTGGTGTTCAATTGTCTTTCTCCTCGGCGTTTCATCCTCAGACCAATGGTCAAACTGAGAGAACAAACCAGACATTGGAGACTTATCTAAGATGCTTTGTGTCTGCTGATCAGGATGACTGGGTCTCTTTTTTGCCTTTGGCTGAGTTTGCTCTTAATAATAGGGCTAGCTCTGCCACTTTGATGTCTCCATTTTTCTGTAATTCTGGGTTTCACCCTCGATTTTCCTCAGGACAGACGGAGGCTTCTGTCTGTCCAGGTGTTGACTCTGTTGTGGAGCGTATGCAACAGATTTGGGACCAGGTAGTGGAGAGGTTGTCCCTCTCTCAGGAGAGGGCCCAGCGGTTTGCTAACCGGCATAGGACTGATGGTCCTCGGTTTAAAGTGGGGGACTTGGTCTGGTTGTCCTCAAAAAATATTCCTATGAGAGTGGCATCTCCTAAATTTAAGCCTAGGTTCATTGGACCTTATAAGATCATGGAGATTCTTAATCCTGTTTCTTTTCGTTTGCTTCTTCCAGGGACATTTAAGATCCATAACGTGTTCCACAAGTCCTTGTTGAAGAGGTTTGTTGAGCCAGTGGTTCCTACTACTGTGCCTCCTGACCCTGTTTTGGTTGAGGGCAATCTGGAGTATGTGGTTGAGAAAATATTGAATTCTCGTTTTTCTAGACGGAAACTCCAGTATTTGGTTAAGTGGAGAGGTTATGATCAGGAAGACAATTCTTGGGTGTTTGCTTCGGACATCCATGCTAGAAGACTCATCCGTGCGTATCATAGAACTCATCCTGACCGACCTGGTTGCTCAAGTGAGGGTTCGGTGACCCCTCCTCAAGGGGGGGGTACTGTTGTGAATGGACTTGAAATGAGTTCTGAGCAGAGGCTCCCTCTGGTGGTTACAAGCGGTACTGGACTGTCCAGTGAAGATTGTGAGGAGTGGGAATCAGGTGTTACTGACTGGTCTTATATAAGGGAGTCGCCTTCCCATCAGGGTTGCCGGTGATCAATTGTTCTGGTCTCACTCCATGATTCCTGTTTCCCTTGTAGCCTGCTGTGTCGTGTCTGCATCTCCTGCTAACAGATAAGACATTTTCTTCTTTTTGTTTTTGTGCTTTATTTTTGTATTTTGTCCTGCACTTCTGTGGGGGCCTTCAGGGTCCCCTCCGGGGGCTTTTGCCCTCTCAGTTTAGTTCAGCCACTGATGTTTGTACTTTTGCTTTTTCCAGTTTTTTCAGTGGCTGCTGTTTTGATTTTGTTACACCAGAGAACTAATTTAGGTGGTAGAGGTCGTGTGATCTCAGGTGTTTTTGAAATTAGTAGAGTTGGTGCTTTGCAGGGTTTTTTTGGGATTGCAGTAAGTACCCTTCCTATCCTTTTCTATTTAGTTAGTTTGGGCCCCAACGTTTGCTCATACTATTTTCTGTCTGTGTCAGTATTTCTTCTTGTCTAACAGCCATTACATGTTTGGGGGCTTTCTATGTTCTTTGGGGATCTGCTCCGGGGCAGATAGCTTTCCTATTTCTATCTTTAGGTGTAGTTAGTTTCTCAGGCTGTGACGAGGCGTCTAGGACCAACGTAGGAACGCTCCACGGCTGCCTCTAGTTGTGGTGGTTAGTCAGGGTACTGCAATCTCATAGATTCCAACTGCTCTGGTGTATTGCCTTTTTTACCTGCACTCCTCAGTTACCGAAACATAACAGGTTAAAAGTTGACCAACGATTTCTCATTTTTGGAATACCTTTTCTTTTTAGGGACCACATCTGTTGTGAACACGTTGGAGGCGACTTCGGAGCTGGGCTCCCTCCGGTGGTTGCTGAGGGTAATGAACCAATTGCTGAATGGCTTTCAGCTGGGTCGAATGGACATGAACTCCCATCAGCCTTGCCGGTAATCAATTGTTCTTCCAGGTCTTGCTTGGAGCTCAGCTTGCATTCCTGCTTTCTTTCAGATTAGTGACTTGTTTTTTTTTTCCTCTGGTTGGATTTTCCATGCTGGTTTGCTGCCTTGCAGTGGACTTCAGCCTGGTCCCCTTTTGGGGCCTGGCTCTGCAATTGTGCTCAGTTTGTGTTTGCACTTTTGATCTGTTCCTATGTCACTTTTTATTTGCTGAATTGCTGTGTGTTACACAGAGATCTGATTTAGGTGGTAGAGATCGTGTGATCTCAGGTTTTTTGTTAATCAGAAGTGTTGGTATTTTTGTCAGGGTTTTTTGGGTTGCAGTCAGGATTCTTTCCTATACTTTTCTATCTAGACAGATTGGGCCCCAGCGTTTGCTCATTCTATTTTCTGTCTGTGTTCGTATTTTCTTCTTGTCTAACCGCCATTACATGTTTGGGGGTTCTGCTACGGGGCAGTTAGCTTTCATCTTTCTGTCTTTAGGTGTAGCTATCTCTCCGGCTGTGACGAGGCGTCTAGAATCACTGTAGGTACGCTCCACGGCTACTTCTAGTGTTGCGGTTAGTTTAGGGTTCTGCAACCCAGTAGTTTCCAGCCTCTCTGGTGTATTGCTACTTTGGCTATTTTTGCTATTTCTCCTCAGCTACCAAAACATAACACACATCACATTTGAAGCCACTTTGAGGGGTCTATATGATAGAAAATACCCAAAAGTGACACCATTCTAAAAACTTCACATCTGAAGGTGCTCAAAACCACATTCAAGAAGTTTATTAACCCTTCAGGTGCTTCACAGGAATTTTTGGAATATTTAAAAAAATGAACATTTAACTTTTTTCACAAAAAATTTACTTCATATCCAATTTTTTTTTATTTTACCAAGGGTAACAGGACAAATTGGACTCCAAACGTTGTTGTGCAATTTGTCCTGAGTACGCTGATACCTCATAAGTGGGGGATGGGTGCATAGCAGAGCTCAGAAGGGAAGGAGTGCCGTTTGACTTTTCAATGCAAAATTGGCTGGAATTGAAATCGGACGCCATGTCGCATTTGGATAGCCCCTGATGTGCCTAAACAGTGGAAAGCCCACACAAGAGACACCATTTTTGAAAGTAGACCCCCTAAGGAACTTATCTAAATGTGTGTTATTATTATTATTTATTTATATAGCACCATTGATTCCATGGTGCTGTACATGCGAGGGGGTTACATACAAATTACAGATATCACTTACAGTAAACAAACTAACAATCACAGACTGGTACAGAGGGGAGAGGACCCTGCCCTTTCGGGCTTACATTCTACAGGATGGGGGAAGGAGACAGCAGGTTGGGGGTTGCAGCAGTTCCGGTGTTGGTTGAGGCGATATCTCCGTAGTGGTGAGGAGGCAGCGGGGTCATTGCAGGCTGTAGGCTTTCCTGAAGAGATGGGTTTTCAGGTTACGTCTGAAGGATCCGAGAGTGGTTGATAGTCGGACGTGTTGGGGCAAAGAATTCCAAAGGATGGGGGATATTCGGGAGAAGTCTTGGAGGCGGTTGGGTGAGGAGCGAATAAGTGTGGAGGAGAGAAGGAGGTCTTGGGAGGACCGGAGATTACATGAGGGAAGGTATCGGGAGATTAGTTCAGAGACATATGGGGGAGACAGGTTATAGATTGCCTTGTAGGTCAGTATTAGTAATTTGAATTGGATTCGCTGAGGGAATGGGAGCCAGTGAAGAGATTTGCAGAGGGGAGATGCGGAGGAGTAGCGAGGAGAGAGATGAATTAGTCGGGCAGCAGAGTTAAGGATGGACTGGAGAGGTGCGAGGGTGTTATTAGCAGGGAGGCCAGAGAATAGGATGTTGCAGTAGTCGAGGCAGGAGATGATGAGGGCATGCACAAGCATTTTAGTAGATTGAGGGTTGAGGAAGGGACGGATTCTGGAAATATTTTTGAGCTGGAGGCGACAGGAGGTAGAAAGAGCTTGGATGTGTGGTTTGAAGGACAGGGCAGAGTCAAGGTTACTCCGAGGCAGCGGACTGCTGGTACGGGGGAAAGCGTGGTGTTGTCAATTGTTATAGATAGGTCAGGTAAGGAAGATCTGTGAGATGGGGAAAGATGATGAGTTCAGATTTGTCCACATTGAGTTTGAGGAAGCGGTAGGAGAAGGAGGATATGGCTGATAGACACTCAGGGATTCTGGACAGCGGAGAGGTGACATCTGGGCCAGAGAGGTAGATCTGAGTGTCATCAGCATAAAGGTGGTACTTTAGCAAAGGTGTTGAGCACTTTCAACCCCCAAGTGCTTCACAGAAATTTATAACAAATAAAAAATCATATTTTTTGCCACCAATTTTTTTATTTTCCCAAGGGTAATAGGACAAATTAGACCCCAAAAGTTGTTGTGCAATTTGTCCTGAGTATGCTGATACCCCATATGTGGGAGTAAACCACTGTTTGGGCGCATGGCAGAGCTCAGAATGGAAGGCGCACCATTTGACTTTTTAAACGCAGAATTGGCTGGAATTAAGATCAGACGCCATGTCGCATTTGGAGAGCCCCTGATGTGACTAAACAGTGGAAACTCCCCAATTCTAACCCCAACACACCCCTAACCCTAACCCCAATCGTAACCGTAATACAAACCATAACCACAACTTTAGCCCCAACCCTAACCCTAATTTTAGCCCAACCCTAACTTTAGCCCATCCCTAACCCTAACTTTAACCCTAACTTTAGCCCCAACCCTAAACCTAATGGGAAAATGGAAATAAATCTGTGCATGCGATGCCTCCGGTGCCATTTTTCTGGCCACAGAATCGAGGCAATAGAAGTGCAAGGGCTCCAGGCTCTCAGAAAATGTCGCCGGAGCCCTCGGCACCACAGAGCACTGCCGCACCATCATCGCCCTGCAGCATCAGACATCAAAAAATGTTGCCGGAGCCCCGAACCACCCAGCATCGGCACCATCGAGAACCTTCGCACCAGCCACACAACCATCGCCCTGCAGTGTTGGACCAGGACCACAGGAAGAATTGCCCGACTTCTGCAGCCACCACGCTAAGTGTAAGCACCGTACATTCCGACTATAAGACGCACCCCCGTTTTACCCCCAAATTTTGTGCCAAAAAAGTGCGTCTTATAGTGCTCTGAAAAATAAGGTACTGTCAATAAATTTGGAGATTCTTTGACGCATTATTACTGAGTGCTGTTTTTTATGGCCTAAGTGTCTTAAGGACTACAATCTCATCTGTTCAGCTTTGCAGCCTCTTCACAATAAACAACAGACTGTAATCTGTAATGCAGATCATCCACATAAGCTATCATAGTGACATAACAGAATATTGAAAAATCAGCACAAAATGACTATTCAAACCAAGCAAAAGAGAGCAGTGCACCCATGGCATGGCATTCCCACCTAATTATTTTCTTTCTATCTCCATTCTCATCTATGAAAAAAGAAAAGATGAAAAAGCAGCACAAAAAAACAATCATTGGGTGCAAAAGATTTCAAGGTATGTACCAAACCTACCAAATATCTCTGCAAAGATGAAAGCAGCACACCATGGTAGAGTCAATTTACGTGCAGTTTAATTGCCCATCTGGCCAGATGGACAATTAAACTGCACGTAAATGGACTCTACCATGGTGTGCTGCTTTCATCTTTGCAGAGACATTCTCATCTATGGCTATTTCCTATAAAGTCAGAGCTGTCAATCAAGGAAGCATTTAGTGGGGCAAATATAGATGCAAAACAAGTATGGGTAAGGGGCTCTGAACCAGTTGGGTACGCCAAAGGTGCATGGTGCTCCTGTGCTTGATTTGTACAGTCACTTTGTTCTTGGCATTTTACAGTCATGGTCTGTAAACAGCTTACAACACAGCAAAGGGATTTCATTGTTGAAAGTTATCAGTCAGTAGAAGAGTACAGTCATGGCCAAAAGTTTTGAGAATGACACAATATTAATTTTTACAAAGTCTACTGCTTCACTTTTTCTAATGGCAATTTGCATATACTCCAGAATGTTATAAAGAGTGATCAGCTTAACAGCAATTACTTGCAAAGTCAATATTTGGCTAGAAAATTAACTTTATCCCCCAAAACACATTTCAACATCATTGCAGCCCTGCCTTAAAAGGACCAGCTAACCTCATTTCAGTGATTGCTCCATTAACACAGGTGTGGGTGTTGATGAGGACATGGCTGGAGATCAATCTGTCATGATTAAGTAAGAATGACACCACACTGGACACTTTAAAAGGAGGCTGGTGCTTGGCATCATTGTTTCTCTTCTGTTAACCATGGTTATCTCTAAAGAAACACGTGCAGTCATCATTGCAATGCACAAAAATGGCCTAACAGGGAAGAGTATCGCAGCTAGAAAGATTGCACCTCAGTCAACAATCTATCGCATCATCAAGAACTTCAAGGAGAGAGGTTCCATTGTTGCCAAAAAGGCTCCAGGGCGCCCAAGAAAGACCAGCAAGCGCCAGGACCGTCTCTTAAAAGTGTTTCAGCTGCGGGATCGGGCAACCAGCAGTGCAGAGCTTGCTCAGGAATGGCAGCAGCCAGGTGTGAGTGCATCTGGACTCTTGGAGCAAGGCCTGGTCTCAAGGAGGGCAGCAAAGAAGCCACTTCTCTCCAGAAAAAACATCATGGACAGACTGATATTCTGCAAAAGGTACAGGCAGTGGACTGCTGAGGACTGGGGTAAAGTTATTTTCTCTGATAAATCCCCTTTTCGATTGTTTGGGACATCAGGAAAACGCCTCATTCGGAGAAGAGAAGGTGAGCGCTACCACCAGTCTTGTCTCATGCCAACTGTTAAGCATCCTGAAACCATTCATGTGTGAGGTTGCTTCTCAGCCAAGGGAATCGGCCCTCTCACAGTCTTTCCTAAAAACACAGCCATGAATAAAGAATGGTACCAGAATGTCCTCCAAGAGCAACTTCTCCCAACCCTCCAAGAGCAGTTTGGCGATCAACAATGCCTTTTCCAGCATGATGGAGCACCTTGCCATAAAGCAAAGGTGATAACTAAATGGCTCAGGGAGCAAAACATAGAGATTTTGGGTCCATGGCCTGGAAACTCCCCAGATCTTAATCCCATTGAGAACTTGTGGTCAATCATCAAGAGACGGGTGGACAAACAAAAACCTAAAAATTCTGACAAAATGAAAGCATTGATTGTGCAAGAATGGACTGCTATCAGTCAGGATTTGGTCCAGAAGTTGATTGGGAGCATGCCAGGGAGAATTGCAGAGGTCCTGAAGAAGAAGGGTCAACACTGCAAATTTTGACTTGCTGCATTAACTCATTCTAACTGTCAATATAAGCTTTTGTTACTGATATGTTTGCAATTATTATATTTCTGTCTGTGATAAAAACATCTGTCAAACACACATAAAAACCAGAGGGCAGCAGATCATGTGAAAATATAATATTTGTGTCATTCTCAAAACTTTTGGCCATAACCGTACAAAAAATTTCCAAAGCATTAGATATACCATGGAACACTGTGCAGATGGTCATCAAGAATTGGCTTAAATTTTTCACAACAGTGGCATTACCTAGAACGGGATGTCCCTAAAAAATTGATGAAATTACAAGAGGAAATTTGATCCAGGAGACTGCCAAGAGGTCTATAGCAATAATAAAGTAGCTGCATGAATTTCTGGCAACCACTGGTTGTGCACTGCATGTTACAACAATCTCCTGTACTTCATATCTCTGGCCAGTGGGGTAAAGTGGCAAGATAAAAGCCTTTCTTACAAAGAAAACATCCTATCCCGGCTATATATTGCCAAAATCTACATCAAGTCTGCCAAAAGTAAGTGCGAAAAAGTATTATGGTCTGATGGGGCCAAAAGTTGAACTTTTTGGCTGTGATTCCAAAAGTTATATTTGGCATAAAGCCAACACTGACTCACCCTGATGAAGCTAGGTGCATTTTCTTGGACTGGTGAGGCTTTCTATATGACACTGTACATTTTTACATATGTTGACCTTTACATCCATCTCTATATTTGTTACATTTGTCATCTTCTACGCTTTATACTCCTGTATATTTTTTGTATGTCATCCATTTTACATACTATATGTCTATTATTTCTTTACCATTTTGGATCCAGCCTTCATTGAAGTATCCGTTTTCAATATTGTTGACTATATATACATTTCCTCCATAATTTTGTACCTGTCTGTCAGTGGATGATGTCAATACTCCCTTGTTTGTAGTATTTTTATGTAGTTACATTGTACTGTAAATATGTTTTTAATAATTTTCTAATATAGTTAAACTTAATGCTTCACACTCCATTTATGTAGGTTTTATTGCATTACTGTGTTTAGTGGCATTTTACCTGTTGCCCATTATACAAATGTAGGTTTTGGCAAAGCCAACACTGCACATCACCAAAAGAACACCATTCTCACAGTGAAGCATGGTGAAGACAACATTATGCTTTGTCAGAGTTTTTTTTCGGCTGGCTTTGGTCAAGGTGGAGGGGATTATAAACAGTTCAAAATATCATTTTTTGCTACCTTTTTCATTAGTTTTAAATTTAAGTCAACTTCTCAACAAAACCTCTGCTAAAAAGCTGAAGAGGACTTTCACTATTTATCAAGACAATGACACTAAGAATACCTCCAAATCAACAGAGCAAATTTTGGAACAGCCCAGCCAAGGTCCAGGCCTGAATCCAACCTAATAAGGACTGTACATGGGAGATGCACTCAAAATATGACAGACTTGAAGTACTATTGCAAAAAAGAGTGGGCAAAGATAGCCAATTCTAGATGTGCCATGCCGATAGACTCCAACACAAAAAGTCTGAATGCTATCATAAATTCAAAAGGGACAAAGTATTAATTTAAAGGGAATCTGTCAGCACAGAATGACTGTTCAAAAGAAGTACAGGCGCCCTGTGCATCACTGCATGGCCAAACAATTAAATGCACCTACCCACCTGCTTGTCTTCTGTCTTTTTCCCCACCTTCTTTGATCGACAGCTCTGGCCTCATAGTCAGAGATGGATGGAGATATCAGGAATACAAGCATGTGGGAAGGTGCACTTGATTGTTTGGCCACGCTATGATGCATAGACCGCCTATACTAGATTTGAACAGTTATTCTGTGCAGATCCCATAAGACCTTTTATTATACTAGAAGGAAAATAGAAGTGCACTTGTGCAGGTGCACGATGGGGGACACTGTGCGGATGACATAGGAAGCGTCATCCACAACAGGGAAGGAGGACAGCGATCGTAAGAATAGAGGAGGCCTCGAATCAAGACCAGAGAATTCCATTGGACTGGACTGTGCCATATGTAAGTATAATAAAAGGTCTTTTTTGGGATCTGCAAGCTGGATTGGGACTTTTTACCAGCATTCCAGTATGTTATTAAAAAAGCCTCAATGGTGGTGGCCATACTTTATATGGAAAAACCGAGTGACAGGTTCCCTTTAAGGGTGTGCATACATATATAACTACATTATTTTAGTTTACTTTTCTTTTTCCACCCGAAAATACTTTTTTTCCATTAAATTGTACAGAGTTTGGGTGACATTAAAGGTTTTAAAAGTTCTTAACCCCTTTCCGACATCGGGCATAATAGTACGCCAATTTCGGACTCCCTCCCTTTGATGTAGGTTCAGGCGCTGTTTTGAACAGCTGACATGTGCCTCTAACAGCTGCGGGTGGAATCACGATCCACCTGCGGCTGTTAACTAGTTAAATGCCAATCTCATCAATGTGGTGTACCTAATTATATGTACTAAATGTCCAACTGGGGGTCTGTATGTGGGGGAGACCGGGCAAAAACTGAGAACAAGGATGAATTCTCATCGCCACACAATAAGAGAAAAAAGAATGGATTTACCTGTGGCAAAACACTTTTGTATGCCCGGTCATAGCATGATGGATATGGAATTACTGGTATTAAAATCTAACTTCAAATCTGAGAAAGATAGAAAGGTTTGGGAATACAAACTTATGATGACCTTTGACACTCTTAGTGCTGGAATGAATATATCACACGGATTCATGTCATTCTATATCAATTAAGGAATCTGCGTCTCTGACCTTCCAGGGGCATCAAAACACAACACCAGACCCCAATCAGAGGGCAATAAAACTTTCTCTCCTTATCTATGAACTGTTCCAATATTTATGTTCATCCCTCTGCCATAATGACAGTTCTGCTTCACGTCACTTGTCTTACCTATTGCACTATTCCTGTGTCCTTTTGTGTATATAAATATGTGATTCTTCAGTTTTTGTTTTAGTCTTTGCCTGATGAAGAGACCTGAGTAGTCTCGAAAGCTTGCAATTTGTTACCATCTTTTCAGTTAGCCATTAAAAGGTATCAACCACCGAGGACTCTCAAGTCTAAATATTTTTCTATCTACTGGCTAACACGGTACGAAGATACACATCTTTCCTATACCAAAATGGAGGATACCAGAATGTACCGCATCTTTATGGAACTAAAACCACTTCTGAAGAAACGCGCACAAATGGACAGGCGACATTTTTTCCTTATCTAAATGCAAAAAGGAGAATCTAATTCCCAAAGGACTCTGGATTACAAACCCAATTCTTCACACCTACAATACCCATTATGCACAAAACCTTTGTCACAGGACTTCTGAAAGACTAAGGAACCATCTTTTGCATGTCTGCTACAGCATAAGGAGTAAAGTCCAAGGGCAATTTGAAACTCTGAGGAAAACACTTACAGAAAGCACAGAGAAAAAATTACAACAATACTATAACAAACTACGGACCTTTCCGATTCATAACAAGGAAAAGAAACTACACAGACTGCGCCTCAATTGCGGACTCTATACAAACAGATACAAAACAAAACCTGACAACTCTGACAACCACTCCATTCCAGACACAAAAGCATCTAACTGTGTCATCAATCTCTCAGATTACAAACCCAACAAAGTGGAGCTTGCCGTGCTTTCTAGAGGACTCTCATTTTGTCCTACTAAGGCCCTGGATAAAACCGAACTCTGCAGTGATATGGAACATTTTTTCAGGAGACTGCGCCTGAGGGAATACTTCAATGATGCAGAAGATCCAGAAAACACTCGGACTGAAGGAAAAGGGATCCCAACAACCAAGAAGAGGTCAGACTGGACACCTCCACCTGGACGTAACCCTCATTTGGATAAATATATAGACTCATTCAGACATTTGATAAAATCCACCATCATAGCCACCAACAAGAGACAAGCATCCAACATCAGTGCCCAGGAGAGAAAGGCCATACAGTCTCTGAAAACCAACAAAGAAATCATCATTAAACCTGCTGACAAGGGAGGTGCAATAGTCATGATGAACACATCAGACTATATGAAGGAAGCAAACAGACAACCTACGGACACACGCTACTACAGAAAACTGGAGTCGGACCCTACACAGGACTATTACAAGGAACTAAGCAAGTTGGTATCTTGTCTGTCTGACAAATCCATAAGAGCTGATGACCTGATACCAGAAAGTCCAAGAACAGGGACATTTTACATGCTTCCCAAAATCCACAAAGCTGGGAATCCAGGGAGGCCGATTATTTCATGCGTGGACACCCTTACTGAGCAGGTATCTGGATGGGTAGAGGGCATTCTTAAACCCCTGGTAAAGGATACACCCAGCTACATTCAGGACACAACTGACCTACTGAATAAACTAGCAGCAATAGGTCCCCTACCAGAAGGAACCATCTTGGCCACCATGGACGTGGAATCTTTGTACTCTAATATCCCACACCAGGATGGATTAAATGCCTGCAAAGTCTTCATGGGAAACACCGGGAATGATGCTGATTCTGTGGTGAAACTCACAAAATTCATCCTCACCCACAATTACTTTGAATTTGACAACAAGATCTATCTTCAGGAGACTGGCACAGCTATGGGAAGTAAAATGGCTCCACAGTATGCAAATCTTTTCATGGACAAGCTTGAAAGCGACTTTTTGTCCTCATGTCCCATCAGGCCTCGGGCCTACTACCGCTACATTGATGACATTTTAATCATCTGGACGGAGTCTGAACAACAGCTAAAGACGTTCCATGAACAGTTCAACCAATTTCATCTAACCATCAACTTAACACTCAACTACTCCAGCACTGAAATTAACTTTTTAGACACCACCATTAAGCTAAAGAACAATGAAATAGAGACATCCCTGTATCAGAAGCCAATCGACCGTCCAACATACCTTAAATGGGACAGTTTCCATCCAAAACACATAAAAAACTCTATTGTCTACAGCCAAGCCATCAGATACAACCGTATATGTTCCAACCCCATGGATAGAGATGAACACCTTGGTCGCCTCAGAAAGACTTTTTTGAACCAGGGCTACCATCCAAGAACAATTGAAAACCAAATTACAAGAGCCACCAGAATATCAAGGAATCACCTGCTACATTACAAAACTAAAGAAGAAAATAACCGGGTGCCTCTAGTGGTCACCTACAATCCAAATCTGGAGATGCTAAGGGGAGCTGCACGGAAACTACAACCCTTACTACAAAAAGATGCCCGATTACAATCCATATTTCCAGACCCCCCACTACTATGTTTTAGGCAGCCCCCAAATCTAAGAAGCATCATTGTCAGAAGCTCCCTGTCCTCCCCAACAGCTGCAGGAACCTTTCCTTGCAACCAGAAGAAGTGTAAAACCTGTGCATCTATAATGACCACGGACAAGATAAAGATCCCCAACTCCCATCAGGACTACAAGATCCCAGGTACTTTCAGCTGCATCACATCTAATGTGGTGTACCTAATTATTTGTACGAAATGTCCAACTGGGGGTCTGTATGTGGGGAGACCGGGCAAAAACTGAGAACAAGGATGAATTCTCATCGCCACACAATAAGAGAAAAAAGAATGGATTTACCTGTGGCAAAACACTTTTGTATGCCCGGTCATAGCATGATGGATATGGAATTACTGGTATTAAAATCTAACTTCAAATCTGAGAAAGATAGAAAGGTTTGGGAATACAAACTTATGATGACCTTTGACACTCTTAGTGCTGGAATGAATATATCACACGGATTCATGTCATTCTATATCAATTAAGGAATCTGCGTCTCTGACCTTCCAGGGGCATCAAAACACAACACCAGACCCCAATCAGAGGG
Organism: Oophaga sylvatica; assembly: GCA_033576555.1. Taxonomy (NCBI): domain Eukaryota; kingdom Metazoa; phylum Chordata; class Amphibia; order Anura; family Dendrobatidae; genus Oophaga; species Oophaga sylvatica. The sequence continues at coordinate 150,000,590 of JARQOD010000003.1, forward strand.
CAATAAAACTTTCTCTCCTTATCTATGAACTGTTCCAATATTTATGTTCATCCCTCTGCCATAATGACAGTTCTGCTTCACGTCACTTGTCTTACCTATTGCACTATTCCTGTGTCCTTTTGTGTATATAAATATGTGATTCTTCAGTTTTTGTTTTAGTCTTTGCCTGATGAAGAGACCTGAGTAGTCTCGAAAGCTTGCAATTTGTTACCATCTTTTCAGTTAGCCATTAAAAGGTATCAACCACCGAGGACTCTCAAGTCTAAATATTTTTCAATCTCTGACAGTGGCATTTAACTCATGCTTCCAGCGAGCGTGCCGGAAATCCTGCCCATTGGTGACCCTATCACGTGATCGTGGGTCACCGATGAGTTGGCACGGCAACGTCTCCAGCAGACCTCTATGGTTGTCACTGCCGGACTGCTATGAGTGCGGCCCCGTGGTTGGCGCTAATAGCAAGTGAGCAGTTCTGCTACATACAGGCGATCTGATCATCGCTTGTATGTAGTAGAGCCGATCAGATTATGGCAGCTTCTAGTCTCCCATGGAGACTATTGAAGCATGCCAAAAGCAAAAAAATAATGCTTTTAAAAATATTAAATTTTTTTTTAAAAAAAGTTCAAATCACCCCCCTTTCACCTCATTCAAATTTACCCCTTAGTGACAGAACCAATTTGTAGCTTAATGACCGGGCCAATTTTTACAATTCTGACCACTGTCCCTTTATGAGGCTATAACTCTGGAACGCTTTAACGAATCCAGCTGATTCTGAGACTGTTTTTTCATGACATATTGTACTTCACGTTAATGGTAAAAAATTTTTGATATGACTTGCGTTTATTTATGAAATAAGCAGAAATATAGCGAAAATTTTGAAAATTTAGCAATTTTCAAACTTTAAATTTTTATGCTCTTAAATCAGAGAGATATGTCACACAAATTTCTTAATAAATAACATTTCCCACATGTCTACTTTACATCAGCACAATTTTGGGAACAAAATTTTTTTGATTACGAAGTTATAAGGGTTAAAAGTTGACCAGCGATTTCTCATTTTTCGTTTCATTAGTTTTTATTAGAAGTTTTTCATATTATAACAAACATACAAACCAAACGTAATAAGATCATCATTTCAATAAGCTGATATATCAAGTATCGTTCTGACTTAAATATCAAAAGAAAAAGAAAGGGAACAACCAATCTTAGGCAGTAACCATTAAGTCATAGATATGGCATAATCAAAGCAATATCATCTCAAGCTACAGTACGTTGTTCACTATTCAGTATTGAATGATGAAATAAAAATGTAAAGAAAGTAACAAAATTATACACTCTATTGGTGCATGGAGCATAGTCGGAATGGTAACAGAGTAGGAGGTCATATATTTGCTTTGTTGTTGCAATTAAACCAGGTGAAGGCTATGGGGTAAATGTGAACCATCCCTTATATATCGTTACCGACTGAATGAGCTTTGTTGCCATCCCATCCAATTTCCATGGATTTTCTCTATTGTACCCTGTCCCCTAGCCCACATTGTTTCATATATATATATATATATATATATATATATATATAAATATATTTTTGATTAATTGTGGTATATAACTCTTTAATGTTTGGGATAGTTTCCGATTTCCATTGACGAGTAAGCAGTAATTTGGCATGTATAAGTATAATACATATCAGTGTTCTATCCCCTGGGGGTATGTCTCCAATACCCACCAGTAACAGTGCCATTTGGAGTGATCCCTTAAGCTTGGATTGTAGTATAGTTGATATCATGTGGAACACCCTGTTCCAATAATGCTTTACTTTAGGACATCCCCATAGTATATGGAGCAACGTCCCACGTTCCCCACAATTTCGCCAGCACAGTGGTGAGGACTCTGTGAATATTTGGTGTAGACGCGATGGAACAAAATACCATCTCAGTACTGTTTTCATAAATGATTCTATGTGTGTGCTACTTCTTAGCGATTTGTGCGCTATTCTCATAGATTTAATCCATTCTTCTGAGGTAATATCCATTCCCAGGTCTCTCTCCCACTGCCCTAGCGGATAAGTTTTTTTAAACACTGATACCTCTTCAATCATCACATAAATCCTTCTTAGACCTTTCAACTTATTCATATAAACCGCAAAAATTCTAGGGTTACAGCTCATCGAACTCCAAGAGAACTTCCTAAGAAGGTGGTTAATTTGAAGATATGAGAAGACATCACTGTCTCTTAGAGAGTATTTAGATTTTAGGGCTGCAAATGGCATCAGATTTTCCCCAGAATACAATAGATCTATGGAAATTACCCCACTACGTAGCCAAGCTGTGACATTTAGATTTGGGATAGCGGTGGAAAGGACTTCCACAGGGATGATGTTCCTAGGTAATCTCGTTCCCTTTCCCGAGCGTTTATGAAATATCTGCCAACTATAAACTGCCGCTTTGGTAAGCGGTAGTAATGTAGCTGGCAGAGGGAGACCTATGAAAGACGCTGCTAGTATAGCTCTGCATGACAATGGGGACATCTGAGATTCTTCCATAAGGACCCAATGTGTTTGTGATTGTCCCAGCCAACCTAATGCCAATGTAGAGATCTGAGATGCTATATAATAGTTAGGAATGTCTGGTACTCCCAAACCACCCATCCATTTATCTCTAGATAAAATGACTGGCTATCCTGGGCTTGTGTCCCGCCCAGATATATGTCGACATCAAACTCTTAATGGCTCTGAAAAAGGTCTGTGGAAGTATTATGGGTAACGTCTTGAACAGGTAGAGAAGTTTTGGCAGAAGCATCTTAAAAGTTGCAATCCTGCCCAACCAAGAGACTTCAACCTTAGCAAGTCTTTGAGTTTCGGACTTTAAATTAGCAAGCAAGGGTTCATAATTAGAAGAATACAAGAAAGAGTGGGATGATGTGACCAAAATCCCCAGATATCTCAAACCCTTTGTTTGCCCGTCCAGAGCATACCTATGTTTTAACAAAGACACTGTCTCCATGGATAAGTTAAGTGGCAAAGCCTGCGTTTTTTGTGCATTAAGCTTGTAATATGATACTTTCCCAAAATACAGAATTACCTCCATTGCATGTTCTAATGAGTCTATTGGTTGCGATAGTGTCAGTATTACATCATCAGCAAAAAGGGAAATAACGTGTTCTGTTCCCTATTTGTATCCCTGTAATTGAGCACTGAGTTTTTAACACCTGGGCTAAAGGTTCGATTGAGGTGACAAAGGGCAGCCCTTGCGCGTCCCATTGCTGATTAGAAAGTTGTCTGATAGGGCCCCATTAGAAAAGATTCTCGCTGACGGTTGGGAATATAATGCCTGTATCCCTGAGAAGATGGCTCCAATGAAGCCTATCTTCCTCAGAACTAAGAAAACAAAATCCCAATGAATGCGGTCAAATGCCTTCTCGGCATCTAATGCCACAAGCAGCGCCTCTGACTTTTTGGCTTCTATGTAGTGTGTTATGCTGAGGATGCGTCTGGTGTTGTCTGCCACATATCTATTTTTAATGAATCCCACCTGATCGATTTCTATCAGATCGGGCAGTAAATGGGCTATTCTGTTTGCTATGACTTTTGCATACATTTTAAGGTCGGTGTTAAGTAGTGATATGGGTCGAAAATTTTGGGGTTCATCGGATTGTTTTCCAGGTTTTGGAAGGGTAACAATGAGAGCCTCTTAATTTTCTTTGGGAAAAGATCCCTTTTGGAAGGCATCCTGGAAAAAGGGTAGGAGGTGGGGAGTGAGGATGCCTTCGAATGTTATATAGTAGGCATTAGTAAGGCCATCTGGTCCTGGTGATTTACCTTTAGGTATAGGAAAGATGTGTATCTTCGTACCGTGTTAGCCAGCAGATAAAAAAATATTTAGACTTGAGAGTCATCAGTGGTTGATACCTTTTAATGGCTAACTGAAAAGATGGTAACAAATTGCAAGCTTTCGAGACTACTCAGGTCTCTTCATCAGGCAAAGACTAAAACAAAAACTGAAGAATCACATATTTATACACAACACAGCACAGAAATAATGCAATAGATAAGACAAGTGACGTGAAGCAGAACTGTCATTATGGCAGAGGGATGAACATAAATATTGGAACAGTTCATAGATAAGGAGTGTGAAAGTTTTATTGCCCTCTGATTGGAGTCTGCTATTGTGTTTTGATGCCCCCAGAAGGTCAGAGAAGGAGATTCCTTAATTGATGTAGAAGGACATGAATCCTTGGGATATATTCATTCCAGCACTAAGAGTGTCGAAGGTCATCATAAGCTTATATTCCCAAACCTTTCTATCGCTCTCAGATTTAAAGTTAGATTTTAATACAAGTAATTTCATGTCCATCATGCTATGACTGGGCATACAAGTGTTTTGCCACAGGTAGATCCATTCTTTTTTCTCTTAATATGTGGCGATGGGAATTCATCCTTGTTCTAAGTTTTTGCCCTGTCTCCCCCACATACAGACCCCCAGTTGGACATTTAGTACATATAATTAGGTACACCACATTAGATGTGATGCAGCTGAAAGTACCTGGGATCTTGTAGTCCTGATGGGAGTTGGGGATCTTTATCTTGTCCGTGGTCATTATAGATGCACAGGTTTTACACTTCTTCTGGTTGCAAGGAAAGGTTCCTGCAGCTGTTGGGGAGGACAGGGAGCTTCTGACAATGATGCTTCTTAGATTTGGGGGCTGCCTAAAACATAGTAGTGGGGGGTCTGGAAATATGGATTGTAATCGGGCATCTTTTTGTAGTAAGGGTTGTAGTTTCCGTGCAGCTCCCCTTAGCATCTCCAGATTTGGATTGTAGGTGACCACTAGAGGCACCCGGTTATTTTCTTCTTTAGTTTTGTAATGTAGCAGGTGATTCCTTGATATTCTGGTGGCTCTTGTAATTTGGTTTTCAATTGTTCTTGGATGGTAGCCCTGGTTCAAAAAAGTCTTTCTGAGGCGACCAAGGTGTTCATCTCTATCCATGGGGTTGGAACATATACGGTTGTATCTGATGGCTTGGCTGTAGACAATAGAGTTTTTTATGTGTTTTGGATGGAAACTGTCCCATTTAAGGTATGTTGGACGGTCGATTGGCTTCTGATACAGGGATGTCTCTATTTCATTGTTCTTTAGCTTAATGGTGGTGTCTAAAAAGTTAATTTCAGTGCTGGAGTAGTTGAGTGTTAAGTTGATGGTTAGATGAAATTGGTTGAACTGTTCATGGAACGTCTTTAGCTGTTGTTCAGACTCCGTCCAGATGATTAAAATGTCATCAATGTAGCGGTAGTAGGCCCGAGGCCTGATGGGACATGAGGACAAAAAGTCGCTTTCAAGCTTGTCCATGAAAAGATTTGCATACTGTGGAGCCATTTTACTTCCCATAGCTGTGCCAGTCTCCTGAAGATAGATCTTGTTGTCAAATTCAAAGTAATTGTGGGTGAGGATGAATTTTGTGAGTTTCACCACAGAATCAGCATCATTCCCGGTGTTTCCCATGAAGACTTTGCAGGCATTTAATCCATCCTGGTGTGGGATATTAGAGTACAAAGATTCCACGTCCATGGTGGCCAAGATGGTTCCTTCTGGTAGGGGACCTATTGCTGCTAGTTTATTCAGTAGGTCAGTTGTGTCCTGAATGTAGCTGGGTGTATCCTTTACCAGGGGTTTAAGAATGCCCTCTACCCATCCAGATACCTGCTCAGTAAGGGTGTCCACGCATGAAATAATCGGCCTCCCTGGATTCCCAGCTTTGTGGATTTTGGGAAGCATGTAAAATGTCCCTGTTCTTGGACTTTCTGGTATCAGGTCATCAGCTCTTATGGATTTGTCAGACAGACAAGATACCAACTTGCTTAGTTCCTTGTAATAGTCCTGTGTAGGGTCCGACTCTAGTTTTCTGTAGTAGCGTGTGTCCGTAGGTTGTCTGTTTGCTTCCTTCATATAGTCTGATGTGTTCATCATGACTATTGCACCTCCCTTGTCAGCAGGTTTAATGATGATTTCTTTGTTGGTTTTCAGAGACTGTATGGCCTTTCTCTCCTGGGCACTGATGTTGGATGCTTGTCTCTTGTTGGTGGCTATGATGGTGGATTTTATCAAATGTCTGAATGAGTCTATATATTTATCCAAATGAGGGTTACGTCCAGGTGGAGGTGTCCAGTCTGACCTCTTCTTGGTTGTTGGGATCCCTTTTCCTTCAGTCCGAGTGTTTTCTGGATCTTCTGCATCATTGAAGTATTCCCTCAGGCGCAGTCTCCTGAAAAAATGTTCCATATCACTGCAGAGTTCGGTTTTATCCAGGGCCTTAGTAGGACAAAATGAGAGTCCTCTAGAAAGCACGGCAAGCTCCACTTTGTTGGGTTTGTAATCTGAGAGATTGATGACACAGTTAGATGCTTTTGTGTCTGGAATGGAGTGGTTGTCAGAGTTGTCAGGTTTTGTTTTGTATCTGTTTGTATAGAGTCCGCAATTGAGGCGCAGTCTGTGTAGTTTCTTTTCCTTGTTATGAATCGGAAAGGTCCGTAGTTTGTTATAGTATTGTTGTAATTTTTTCTCTGTGCTTTCTGTAAGTGTTTTCCTCAGAGTTTCAAATTGCCCTTGGACTTTACTCCTTATGCTGTAGCAGACATGCAAAAGATGGTTCCTTAGTCTTTCAGAAGTCCTGTGACAAAGGTTTTGTGCATAATGGGTATTGTAGGTGTGAAGAATTGGGTTTGTAATCCAGAGTCCTTTGGGAATTAGATTCTCCTTTTTGCATTTAGATAAGGAAAAAATGTCGCCTGTCCATTTGTGCGCGTTTCTTCAGAAGTGGTTTTAGTTCCATAAAGATGCGGTACATTCTGGTATCCTCCATTTTGGTATAGGAAAGATGTGTATCTTCGTACCGTGTTAGCCAGTAGATAGAAAAATATTTAGACTTGAGAGTCCTCGGTGGTTGATACCTTTTAATGGCTAACTGAAAAGATGGTAACAAATTGCAAGCTTTCGAGACTACTCAGGTCTCTTCATCAGGCAAAGACTAAAACAAAAACTGAAGAATCACATATTTATATACACAAAAGGACACAGGAATAGTGCAATAGGTAAGACAAGTGACGTGAAGCAGAACTGTCATTATGGCAGAGGGATGAACATAAATATTGGAACAGTTCATAGATAAGGAGAGAAAGTTTTATTGCCCTCTGATTGGGGTCTGGTGTTGTGTTTTGATGCCCCTGGAAGGTCAGAGATGCAGATTCCTTAATTGATATAGAATGACATGAATCCGTGTGATATATTCATTCCAGCACTAAGAGTGTCAAAGGTCATCATAAGTTTGTATTCCCAAACCTTTCTATCTTTCTCAGATTTGAAGTTAGATTTTAATACCAGTAACAAATTGCAAGCTTTCGAGACTACTCAGGTCTCTTCATCAGGCAAATACTAAAACAAAAACTGAAGAATCACATATTTATACACAACACAGCACAGAAATAATGCAATAGATAAGACAAGTGACGTGAAGCAGAACTGTCATTATGGCAGAGGGATGAACATAAATATTGGAACAGTTCATAGATAAGGAGTGTGAAAGTTTTATTGCCCTCTGATTGGAGTCTGCTATTGTGTTTTGATGCCCCCAGAAGGTCAGAGAAGGAGATTCCTTAATTGATGTAGAAGGACATGAATCCTTGGGATATATTCATTCCAGCACTAAGAGTGTCGAAGGTCATCATAAGCTTATATTCCCAAACCTTTCTATCGCTCTCAGATTTAAAGTTAGATTTTAATACAAGTAATTTCATGTCCATCATGCTATGACTGGGCATACAAGTGTTTTGGCACAGGTAGATCCATTCTTTTTTCTCTTAATATGTGGCGATGGGAATTCATCCTTGTTCTAAGTTTTTGCCCTGTCTCCCCCACATACAGACCCCAGTTGGACATTTAGTACATATAATTAGGTACACCACATTAGATGTGATGCAGCTGAAAGTACCTGGGATCTTGTAGTCCTGATGAGAGTTGGGGTTCTTTATCTTGTCCGTGGTCATTATAAATGGGCAGGTTTTGCATTTCTTCTGGTTGCAAGGAAAGGTTCCTGCAGCTGTTGGGGAGGTCAGGGAGCTTCTGACAATGATGCTTCTTAGATTTGGGGGCTGCCTAAAGGTAGGGATTTTATAGTTTGAGCTATTTCAGTAAAAGTGATCGGAGTATTAAGGGTCGTTAATTGTTATTCCGAAATTTCGGGCAGGTGGATAGTATCCAAGAAGGATTGTATATCCTTATTTGAGGGCTGATAAGTAAATAGGTCTTGTTTTAAGTTATATAGCTCATTGTAGTAGTCTTTGAACCTTTTAGCTATTTGCCTTGGATCAGTGATTTTGCCTATCCGCTGTTTGTCCCATATATATGGGATTCTCCCATTTATTTCTTTAGATTTGAGTCGTGATGCTAGTAGTTTGCCAGCTTTGTTATTTTGTGAGTAGTATGCTGCTTTAGTTTTCTTTAGTCGTTTTTCATAATCCATAAGCAAACACTCTCAAAGTTGTTGTCTTAAATTCTTACATTTTTCTGACAAAGTATCAGACGGTGATGAGCTGTTTTGTAATTCAATAGATTTAATATCAGTTGTCAGCGAAGTTATTAATTTTGTCCTGTTCTTCTTTACCATATGACCTAGTTTTATGAAAGTGCCTCTTATGAAGGCTTTATGGGCATTCCAAATGAGACCTGGAGAGACCTGTGGGCTACTATTGAGTTGAAAATATTCCTCTAGGTCTTTGCCTATTGTTTTATTGTATTCTGGATGAGTTAATAAAAATTCGTTGCATCTCCAGAGGAATGTTGGAGAAAAATTATTCTTTTCAGCTATTGTCAGGGAAATAGCCGCGTGATCTGACCAAGTGATGGTTTCTATGGATGCTCCAAGTTCTCTATCTATAATAAACATGTATATCCTAGAATAGCTGTCATGTACGTTAGAGTAAAAGGAAAAGTCTCTTTCAGAGCTGTGCAGTGCTCTCCAAGCATCATACAGATCATTTTGCCACAAAGTTTTCCCTAAAGACATATGTCTGTGCGAGGTTCTGTGTGATGTGTCCATGTGCGGGTCAGCAATTATATTGAAATCACCACAAATCAAAAGTCTCCCTTGTTTAACTGCGTTTGTTAATCTTAAAATTTTCCTGAAAATTTAATTTGACCCTGATTCGGAGCATAGACATTAGCTATTGTGTAAGGTTCATTATTTAGCATACAAATAAGAATAAGGTACCTCCCTTTAGGGTCTGTAATGGTCTGAATGACATTTACCGCAATAGTATGTTTTATAGCAATTAGGACCCCCTTGACTTAGATTGGTGATGTGAGTGTATAATAGTAGGATACGTTGTATGACAAATTCTATATGCATCCCTCTGCAGCAAGTGAGTTTCTTGAGCACAAAACACATCCGCTGACAGAGAAGTGGCTTCCTTCCACATGTGGGCCCTTTTTTGTGGAATGTTTAACCCTTTTACGTTCATAGATATTATTTTAATCCCCATTTATCATGTGTGGTGGTGCTATAAGTTCACTTACCCCCCCTGGTAGTGTGGATGATACTTTTGTGGAACTCTGACACTCCATCATTAGGATCTCTGTACCTTTGTAGCTCCTACTCCAATTCCTAAATAAAACTAAGTTAAACAAGCAATCAAACATAAACGAATAAACCATTCTTTGAATAAGAACAGAACAAGTGGATATGACAAACGTCTGATCCATTTTTGGGGTCAACAGTTTATATTGTTGCCGGGAGGGGATTCTTTCATGAATCCAGGTCTATCCCGCTTAAGAGAAAGATGTTCAGCGGTTCCTACGTTTATGACTGCCTGCTTTTTTCCATATGCAAATTGCCTCTTCAAACAAAGAGGACTTGTACTCTATAGCGCCACCTATTGGAAGTAGCGATCCTACAAGTCACAATCAACCCTTTAACGAGTCTTGTAATATGACTTAGGATAAAAGCCAAATCAGAATCTCCATTTGCTTTTTTCCAGTCATCCGCAATCTGTGTAGGGGACCTCTGAGGTAAAGACAGAGGAGCAGATGTAGTTATGCCCCATTCTTGAAGAACCTTAACACCTTCTTCTGCTGTAGATACTGTGTGAGTAGCATTTTTGTAGAATATGATGAGACGTACAGGAAAGCCCCATCTGTATAGAATCTTATTTTCCCGCAGAGCAGTTGTAATAGGGATAAATTGTCTTCTAAGTTGCAAAGTCAGCGGAGAGAGGTCTGCATATACAGAAATCATATGGAACGGATCGGGGAGTTTTCCCATTTTCCATGTTGTAGTCATGACATTTTCTTTAGTTTCGTAAAAGTGTATTTTTGCCAGAACGTCCCTGGGTACGGATTCGTCCAAATGCCGCGGGCGTGGAAGTCTATGAGCCCGATCAATGGTCAGATCCACAGGGGTACTATCAGGTAGAAGGGCTTTTATTATATCCCGAATATATTGTTTGAGCTTTTGAGAGGGAACATTTTCGGGTATACCCCTAAACTTAAGGTTATTACGACGAGATCTATCTTCAAGATCCGTCATTTTTTTTTCCATCATTTGGACTTCCTCTACCAATTTGTAGTGAGCGTCTATCAAATCATTGTGGGAGGATGTAAACTGGCCCATTTTGTGTTCAATATGATCCACCCTGGTTTCCACCTTATTTACTGCAGACTTGATAGGGTGTATGATTTGCATCATGGTGAGCTGCATAGATTGGTTAAGTGCTTGCAACATTTGTTTTAGGGTGCATTCAGTGACTGGGGTATCTGATGCTGGCAAAGAATTCAGAAAGTCATTAGCAATAACATGCGAATCTGCTGATACATGACCAGCGTCGAACTGGAACACCTTGGGCCCACCAGAGAAAATCATTCTTGGGGCCCACTATGTAGCTACATAGAAATAAATACAAGACCACCAATTGTGCAGTAAAACACACTAAAATCAGGGTATAATATAAGGTAGTACATGTCTTAATTATGTAGCAGGAGTTGGGGTAGCCTCCCTCATAGATTATAAAGCAGCCCCCCTCATAGGGGATAATGCTGCCCCCCTCATAGAGGATAATGCTGCCCCCCCTATAGGGTATAATGCTATATATATAATATAGATAGATGATAGATACCATATATACTCGAGTATAAGCAGACCCCCCTAATTTTGCCACAAAAACTGGGAAAACGTATCGACTCGAGTATAAGCCTAGGGTGGAAAATGAGATTATGCCCCATATGCTGCCCCATGTATTATGCCCCACAAGATGCTCCATAGATTGTGCCCATATGCTGCCCATGTATTATGCCCCCATAGATAATCCATAGATTGTGCCCTCATAGATGCTCCATAGATTATGCCCCCATAGATGCTCCATAGATTATGCCCCATAGATTATGCCCCATAGATGCTCCATAAATTATTCCCCCATAGATGCTCCTTAGATTATGCCCCCATAGAAGCTCCATAGATTGTGCCCCCATAGATGCTCCTTAGATTATGCCCCCATAGAAGCTCCATAGATTGTGCCCCATAGATTATGCCCCTATAGATGCTCCATAGATTATGCCCCCATAAATGCTCCTTAGATTATGCCCCCATAGATGCTCCTTAGATTATGCCCCCATAGAAGCTCCATAGATTATGCCCCCATAGATGCTCCATAGATTATGCCCCCATAGAAGCTCCATAGATTATGCCCCCATAGATTATGCCCCCATAGATGCTCCATAGATTATGCCCCATAGATTATGCCCCCATAAATGCTCCATAGATTATGCCCCCATAGATTATACCCCCACAGATGCTCCACAGATTATGCCCCCATAAATGCTCCACAGATTATGCCCCCATAGATTATGCCCCATAAATGCTCCAGATTATGCCCCCATAAATGCTCCACAGATTATGCCCCCATAGATTATGCCCCCATAAATGCTCCACAGATTATGCCCCCATAAATGCTCCACAGATTATGCCCCCATAGATTATGCCCCCATAAATGCTCCAGATTATGCCCCCATAGATTATGCCCCCATAAATGCTCCACAGATTATGCCCCCATAGATTATGCCCCCATAGATGCTCCACTGTGCCCCCATAGATGCTGCAAAAAAAAAAAAAAGACATACTCACCTCTCGTCGCTGGGGGCCAGGTGCTGGTGTCCTGGGCACCTGCGATATTTACCTGTCACCGGGTCCACTGCTGAGCGCCGCTGTCTTCGGTCCTCCGGCAGTGAATGCTCAGGCAGGGGGCGCGGCGCTCACTAATGACGTCATCGCGCCCTCTGCCTGAACATTGCAGCAAGAGAGGACGCGATGACACAGCGACGCTCAGTGGTTGGAGCGGGTGACAGGTAAGTAATGATATTCACTGATTCCCACGCCCATGTGGGCATGGGAAGCAGTGAATATTCATTTCTCTTTAGCAGCGGGGACAGGGGCTCCTGCCTCCTGTCACCCGCTGCTGCTCCGCTGGCACGGGGCCCCCATGGCAGCTGCGTGGTGTGCCGCTATTAGCGACACGCCACCGGCTGGGGGCCCCTGGAGCAGCGGGGGCCCTAGGCAACTGGCCCCTGTATGCCAGCAGGTGCCAGGGCCCCCCAGATGCCAGGGCCCACCGGAGAATCCTCCGGTTCTCCGGTGGGCCAGTCCGACCCTGTACATGACTATCACCCACCTCTGTGGACTGGGCTGTTCCCTCATTCAGTTGGAGCTGCTGGCGTCCGGCACTCAGGGTTAAGCTGAGAGTAATCCTGCTTCTTCTGTCAGAGCCCCTCAGCTTTATCTGCATGCAGGATCTTCTGTTCTGCTGTTGGGCTTCTCACACAGCCTTCTGATAAGGGAGAGGGACAGGGAGAGGGATGGCTGCTGTGTGTCCCTGCCAAGGAGGTAGGAGTTTCTACCCTCTGTCCTTTCTCCCCATCTGCTCTGTGTCTGTGGAAGCTCAGCGGCATCTTGGAGCCTTGGTCTCTGTTTTACAGGGCTCCTCTGTGTCTGCTGTGTGTCAGTAATGTCAATCTTTGTCTGCCCTCTGCCCTCCTGAATCTCCTCTAGCTCCCCTTTGTCACAGTGTGGCTGCTGCTGCCATCCCTGCTGCGCATAGGCTGTGGGGAGGAGGGGCTGCTCTGCTGAGAATCAGCCCTGCTTGCATGCTGTGTGAGGGGGTCAGCGCCATGTTTGGAGATTGCAGCTCCCTTTCTTGATCTGGAAAAGTACATTTCCATGGCTTGTTTGGGCTGTGGGATTTTGCTTTTACCTCTTTTAAGCATCCTGGAGGCTTCACCCTTCCACACAGCAGTGTAGGTACCGTGATGTAGCTGTATTAAGTCGCTTTTAGCAGGATAGACAAGGAGCTGTGTAACTACATGTCCATTCCTCCTGTCAGCCAAGCCACGCCCCCGCGATTTCTCATTTTTACATCATTTTTTTTTTAGGGACCACATCACATTTGAAGTCACTTTGAGGGGTCTATATGATAAAAAATACCCAAAAATGACACCATTCTAAAAACTGCACCCCTCAAGGTGCTCAAAACCACATTCAATAAGTTTATTAACCCTTTACGTGCTTCACAGGAACTGAAGCAATGTGGAAGGAAAAATTAACATTTAACTTTTTTTGCAAAAACTTTACTTCGGAACCAATTATTTTTTATTTTCACAAGTGTTAAAAGAAAAAATGAACCACAAAATTTGTTGTGCAATTTCTCCTGAATACGCCGATACCCCATATGTGGGGGTAAACCACTTTTTGGGCGCACGGCAAAGGTCGCAAGGGAAGGAGAGCCGTTTGACTTTTTCAACGCAGAATTGGCTGGACGTCATGTCGCGTTTAGAGAGCCCCTGATGTGCCTAAACAGTGGAAACCCCCAATAAGTGACCCCATTTTGGAAACTAGACCCCTTAAGGAACTTATCTAGATGTGTGGTGAGCACTTTGAACCTCCAAGTGCTTCACAGAAGTTTATAACGTAGAGCCGTGAAAATAAAAAATTATATTTTTTCCACAAAAACGAACTTTTCACCCCAATTTTTATTTTCTCAAGGGTAACAAGACCCCAAAAGTTTTTGTGCAATTTGTCCTGAGCATGCTGATACCCCATTTGTGGGGGTAAACCACTGTTTGGGTGCATGGCAGAACTTGGAAGGGAAGGAGCGCCGTTTGACTTTTTCAACGCAGAATTGGCTGGACGCCATGTCGCGTTTGTAGAGGCCCTGCTGTGTCTAAACAGTGGAAACCCCCCACAAGTGACACCATTTTGGAAACTAGACCCCTTAAGGAACTTATCTAGATGCGTGGTGAGCACTTTGAACCTCCAAGTGCTTCACAGAGGTTTATAACGTAGAGCCGTAAAAATAAAAAAAATCTTTTTTTTCCTCAAAAATGATTCTTTAGCCCGCTATTTTTTTTTATTTTTCCAAGGGTAACAGGAGAAATTGGACCCCAAAAGTTGTTGTGCAATTTTTCCTGAGTACGCTGATACCACATATGTGGGGTGTAACCACTGTTTGGGCGCAATCCGAGAGCTTGGAAGGGAAGAAGCGCCATTTTGTAATGCAGACTTTGATGGAATGTTCTGCGGGCGTCATGTTGTGTTTGCAGAGCCCTTGATGTGCCTAAACAGTAGAAACCCCCTGCAAGTGACACCATTTTGGAAACTAGACCCCCCAAGGAGCTTATCTAGATGTGTGGTGAGCACTTTGAACCCCCAAGTGCTTCACAGAAATTTATAAACGCAGAGCCGTGAAAATAAAAAAATCATTTTTTTCCTCAAAAATGATTTTTTAGCCAGCTATTTTTTATTTTTCCAAGGGTAACAGGAGAAATTAGAACCCCAAAATTGGTGTGCAATTTGTCCTGAGTACGCTGATACCCCATATGTGGGGGTAAACCACTGTTTGGGTGCACGGCAGGGCTCGGAAGGGAGGGAGCTCCATTTGACTTTTTGAACTCCACGTCGTGTTCGGAGACCCCCTGATGTGCCTAAATAGTGGACACCCCTCAATTCTAGCTCCAACCCTAACCCCAACACACCCCTAACCCTAATCCCAACCCTAATTGTAACCCTAACCCTAATTGTAACCCTAACCCTAATTGTAAACCTAACTGTAACCCTAACCCTAATTGTACCCCTAACCCTAATTCCAACCCCAACCCTAATTATAACCCTAACCCTAAGGCTAGGTTCATATTGCGTTTTACCAGCCCGTTCAACACATAGCGTTGACGGGCTGGTAACGGTATAGCATAACGCGATCGCGTTATGCTATACCCGCTAGCGCAGAGGAATCAGCAGATGATTCATCCACGGTAGCGGTGACGAAGCCCAGATGCCGCAGCCCGCGTCCGAGGCTCCGTCACTGAATGATGGCACGTCGCGAACGCATGCCGCTTTACGGCATGCGTCGCGATGCGCCCTCAAATGGGGGTGAATGGCAGCGTTAAAGGACTGTGTTACACTGCGGTGTAATGCAGTCCGTCTAACAGACTGCCATAACGCAGTATGAACCCAGCCTAACCCTAACCCTAATTGTAACCTTAACCCTAATTATAACCCTAACCCTAATGGAAAAATAAAAATAAATACAATTTCTTTATTTTATTATATGTCCCTAACAAAGGGGGTGATAAAGGGGGGGTTTATGTACTGTTTTTTTATTTTGATCACTGTGATAGTTTATCACAGTGATCAAAATGTACTTTTAGGAGAATGAATGAAACATTTTTTGAATCTGCCGCCAGGCAGATTCGGCGGGCGCACTGCGCATGCCATTTTTTTTTACAGGATGAAGAGGACCGGAGGATCGGAGGACAGGGGGCGCTGCAGGAGCACAGAGGGGACATGGGCAACACCTTGAGGTTCCGGGAGGATCGGGGGTCCTGGGGACCCTATTTCTCTCCCTTCTGATGTGCGGTCACATCAGAGGGGAGAGAAATTACTTGCAGGATCGCATCTTTTTTTTTTCTTTTGCGATCGCCGCTATAGGGTTAATAACGGCGATTGCAAAAGCGGGGAGACTGGGGGGGACCCTAATTATGTTCTCTGGGCTCGGCGGGCGCACTGCGCAGGCGCCTGCCATTTTCTTTGTCGGTAAAAGGGATGGCCTGGGGGGACACCGGGAGGCACGGGGGGCTGATCGGGGGTCCCGGGGACCCCATTTCTCTCCCCTCTGATGTGCGATCACATCAGAGGAGAGAGAAATTAAAGGGAAAATTGCTTTTTTTGCGATCGTCGTTATAGGGTTAATAACGGCGATCACAAAAGCGGGGTCGGTAAAAACCGACCTGATTCATGTTCTCTGGGGTCTCGGTTACCCCCGGTAGCCGAGACCCCGGAAGAAATCCAACTCTGGGGGGCGCTATAGGCTTTTTTAATTAACGGCGATGTGGTTTAAGTACCCTTAATGACCGCCATTAAAAGGTGTATCGGCGGTCGTTAAGGGGTTAAAACAATAAAAAATCAAATATACACATATTTGGTATTGCCGCATTCAGAATCGCCAGATCTATCAATATAAAAAAGAATTAACCAGATTGCTAAACTGCGTAACAAGAAAAAGTCAAAATGCTAGAATTACTTTTTTTGGTCGCTGCAACAAGTCATTAAAATACAATAACAGGTGATCAAAGGATCGTATATGCACCAAAATTAAAACCATCAGCTCGGCACGCAAAAAATAAGCCCTCACTCAACCCGAGATCATGAAAAATGGAGATGCTATGGGTATCGGAAAATGGTGCTTTTTCTTTTAACAAACTTTGGACTTTTTTTTCAACCACTTAAATAAAAAAGAACCTATACATGTTTGGTGCCTATGAACTCGCAATGACCTGGAAAATCATAATTGTAGGTCAGTTTTAACATTTAGTGAACATGGCAAAAAAAAAGACAACTGTGGAATTGCACTTTTTTTTGCAATTTCACCGCACTTGGAATTTTTTTTCCCATTTTCCAGTACACAATATGTTAAAACCAATGGTGTCATCAAAAGTACAAATTGTCCCGCAAAAACATGGCCATTTTGACCAAAAAATAAAAAAGTTATGGCTCTGGGTTGAAGGGGAGCAAAAAATGAAAATGCAAAACCAAAAATATCTCTGGTCGTTAAGGGGTTAAAGGGAACGGCCACCACCTTATAGAATGCTGTATATCAACCCTGAAATTTTGTATGTAAGCCCCATCCAAACCTGTAATAGAAGAAAAATAACTTTGATTATACTCACCTGCAGGGTGGTCCGGTCCAAGGGGTGTCGCTCTTGGTCCTGCGCTTCCCATCTTCTTATAATCGCCGTCTTCCTTCTTGGTTCATGTGGATGACGGTCCCTGCATCATCCACACAGTCTCCCCGTCATCGCGCTCCTGCGCAGGCGTACTTCTCTGACCTGTTGAGGGCAGAGCAAAGTCCTGCAGTGTGCAGGCACTGGGCCTCTCTGACCTTTCCCAGAGCCTGTGCACTGTGTAAGGGGGTACCACATCCCTACCTCCTTAAAGTTTTGTACCATGTACTGGTGCTATTTGTATATATGTTCATTTAATTCTGTCTTGTGTACGTGTTAGGATTATTGTAGTACCCCAGACCGTCCACTAGATGGGGCACACTAGCACACAGTATGTAAATAGTTTACCATAGGAGGTTTGCTGTGGTTAAGTCAGGATGACTTCCTGAGTAAGTTTGTCGGGGCCAGGGAGCCCTTAGAGCTCTGGTGGGCCTAAGGCACAAGCAACACAGTAAACCACGTAACGTTTAAGGTGAAGTGCCCAGCCATCCAGAGTACACCGGCAAGGACAGAGGTGCAACTTAAGTGGCAGTGTGACCACAGTCTGGAGCTGAAGACAGAGGGCAGGTCCAGGATAGTACATGGGACGCAGGTCACTCAGAATGTGGCAGGTCATCGCGTGGGCTGATGCCCTTAGATCGGAGGCGAAACGGACAAGAGAACGTGAAGTAAAATAGGAGGCAGAGAAAGGGAATGTGGTGAACTGTGTGGACACTGTTGCTAATGCTGTCACTGATGCTGTGCGAGAGAAAAAGTAAAGTTCCAAGTTTTAAGTTCATTCTGGACTCTGTCTCTCATTGTGCTGTAACGCAAGCAGCGGAACCTAAGCAAGCCCGATGGTACTCTGAGGGTGCAGAAGGCAAAACTGAAGGTATGCTGATGGTGGGACACTGTTTGAATGTGATTGGGAGCCAGGGCATGCCAAAGCCACATGTTATTGCTGCGAATGCAGCCTGGCTCGGTCTCTCACAACTGCAGTACTTTGCTTTGCCCTCAACAGGTCAGAGAGGTACGACTGCGCAGGAGCACAATGGCGGGGAGACTGTGTGGATGATGCAGGGACGCGTCATCCACATGAACCAAGAAGGAGGACGGCGATCATAAGAAGATGGGAGGCGTTGGACGAAGAAGAGCGATACCCATCGGATCAGACCACCCCACAGGTGAGTATAATGCAAGTTATTTTTCAGTTCTTCCAGGTTGGGGGGCAAATATACAGCATTATGGAATGCTGTATATCAGCCCTGAAAGTTGGTGACCGCATCTCATATCGGCCTAATCTGGTGATAGGTTCCCTTTAAATCATTCTTCTTAGTATGACAAAAACCTGGTATCATAACAGTGGTGTGTAGACTTTTTATATCCACTGTATCACAAATAATCCCCAATGAATACCTTCAAGAAAAGCCTCATAACAATATAGTAAAAATCAAATATGAATAGATTACAAAGCAGGGAATAAAAGTCTTCGGCCTTGATTCATCAAGGTAATTATGCTATCAAAACTGAAGTAAAACACTTTGAAGAGTCGCAAAATTTTTGCGACTTTTGGCGTCTTCTCGACAATTTTGCGCAGCTCTGCCAAAATGGTCGGTGCTGGGGAAGAGCTAAAACAAGGAATGGCAATAGCATGCTCATCGATTTCTTTAAAAATGTCTTAATCCAGAAATGTCACTCGAGTCTCTGACTGCAATAAGATTCCTAACGAGGTACATGAAAGTGCACGCCCCTGATAAGATGTACCCAATTCGTTAAGTGACAAGCACCTCTTAATGAATTTGGTGCATTTTATTCCTGCACACCCTTCATCAGGTCTAGTGTACGAAATGCTAGTCTTAATGAATCGTGAACATTGTGTCCTCTGTTTTTTAGTTTCTTTTTTTCGGAGAAGGAAAGAATGAGTCAAAGATATGTCCTTTGAGGGGAATTGATTGCTTACCTACACTACATATTATACATAGAGGTTCTCAAAACTTCTAACAACTTCCCTGACTAGTCTCAGAGCAGCTGCGGTGTTATTCATTTCTGAAGCTGCAGGGTTTATGGACTCTTTTAGCCATTATGTTTCCAGACGTTTATGTAATATTTAAGGCAAAATAAAACCAACATAAAATGATCTTGAATACATTAAATATGAGGCATAAACCAATGTCTTTAATAATGTCTTTGTTAAGAGCCCTTGCTGTGGCACCTTGCTGAGCACAATAGACTGTCAAGGTCAATGCGCTGACACCTTAAGCCTTTGTGGCCCGTGACTTCGCCTATAAAATGCAATACCTGAAGGAAACTCCTGCTGAGTGCTCCGCAGAGAAAAGGTTTTCCCTGCAAAAAGTCCTCAGCTTTCACTCAGATATTCTGGGAAAAGGTCATTTTGGCATTAGTTGAAGCCTTTCTGCATAGCACAGGCCAGACTGGAGCCCTCGGGATTTAGTAATTCATTGCATCTGCTTTTGTAAGTCATGTGTGATTTGTGTTGACACATCTGAGCTTTCATTATATACACAGGGCTTCATTTCCACAGCGTGCAGAAGCAATGAAGGGGGTATTCTGATGCAACTCAGCCTTATGGCTTAGGTAAATTGCTGCACTGAACGACACCCAGAGGTATATTCATCAAAGGACTTAGGGTGCTTTCACATTGCGTTGTGTCCCCGTCGGGACATATGTCCTAAATTCCCCGCAAAACAGGGTCCAGATGCATGCATCAACAGGGCCATAGTCTATAATAGTGATGGCAGAGCAAACAAACGCTCTGACATGCATCATTTGATTGTACGCCTAAAGGAGGCGGACACTCAGACATAGTAGATTGCGTAAGAGTATCCGACTCCTGTAGGTGTACACACCCGAAAAAGTGCACAGCAGAAGGCACGTTCCCTCTGCTGGGGACCAGTACAGTCTATTGTTATGATTCGGTAACCGAGGAGGACAATATAATAATAATATGACCCTTCTCCAATGACTCTTTGATATAAGATCGCATAGCATCATGCTCAGGTACAGACAAATTGAAGAGCCGACCGTTGGGAAATTTACAACCGGGCACTAACTCAATCGCGCAATCATAACTCCTGTGAGGAGGCAAGGATGCAGACTTACTCTCACTAAACACATCAGAAAAATCAGCCAAATAGTCAGGGACATCCTGAGACTGGGGAGAGGTAGAGAAAACAGGAGTGTCACTATGAACACACTGACAACCCCAACTAACCACAGACACAGACTTCCAATCCAAAACAGGATTGTGGGTCTGCAACCAAGGAAAACCCAGTACAATAATGTCATGTAAATTATGTAACACCAAAAATCTACAATTCTCTTGGTGGTCCGGGGCTACCTGCATTATCACCTGGGTCCAAAACTGGGGTTTATTCTCCGCCAAGGGGTAGAATCAATACCCTGCAAAGGAATAGGAGTCCGCAGGGGTACCATGGGAAAACCAAAACGTTTGGCAATGTCAAAATCCATCAGGTTCAGGGCTGCTCCTGAATTAACAAAAGCCTTAGCAGAAAATTAAGATAAGGAGAAGATCAAGGTAACCGTTAATAGGAATTTAGGCTGTGCATTGCCCAAAACAAATGAGTGAGACAAAAGTTTTCCCTGCTTAGGGCAGACGGAAGTAATATGAGAGGTGTCCCCACAAAAAAAGCACAACTTATTATGCCTTCTAAATTCTCGACGTTAAGCCCTAGAAACAACCCTATCACACTGCATGGGCTCAGAGGTTTGTCCGAAAGGCAACACCGCCTCTCGCATAGTGTTATGTTCACGTAAACTTCTGTCAGTTTGAATGGCTAATGACATAGAGTCGTTGAGACCATCGGGGACAGGAAATCCCACCATAACATCTTCTACGGTCTCCGCCAGCCCTTTCTGAAAAAGAGCCGCTAGGGCATCATCGTTCCATTTAGTAAAGACTGCCCACTTTCGGAATTTCTGACAATATAACTCTGCCGCTTCCTGACCCTGGTTCAATGCCAATAAGGTTTTCTCAGCTTGATCAATAACATTAGGCTCATCATACAACAACCCCAGAGCCTGAAAAAACGCATCCACGTTAGCCAAAACAGGATCCCCAGGTGTCAGGGAAAAGGCCCAGTCCTGAGGGTCGCCGCGCAACAAGGAGATGACAATTTTAACTTGCTGCACCGAGTTCCCCGAGGAATTAGGTTTCAAGGCAAAAAACAATTTACAATTATTCTTAAAGTTCAAAAATTTAGACCGATCCCCAGAAAATAAATCAGGAATAGGGATCTTAGGTTCTACAGTAGACAACTGAGCGAGATAGGCAGAAATTCTCCGAACTTCAGCAGCGAGCTGCTCAACACGATCAGACAAATGACTAGTCTCCATGAAGAAAAAATCCACCTACGGCCCCCAGAGAAAAAGAGGAAAAAATATATAAAAAATTCTGACACCATTTTTTTTTTTTTTTACTATTCTTTCCTTCTTTAGAGTACCCTAGAATCTACAGTCTGGCCGGTGATTCTGTTATGATTCGGTAACCGAGGAGGACAAAAGCAAAAATAGGCTAGGCAATCAGACACCCAGAGAGGTTGGTAACTAGCGGATTGCAGACCCCTAAACTGACAACACAACTAGAATTAGCCGTGGGACATACCTACGATGCCCTAGATGCCTCGACACATCCAAAGAGTTAACTAAGCCTAAAGAGAGAAAGGGGAAAGCTAACTGCCCCGGAGTAGAGCCCCAAAGGAATAGATAGCCCCCAAACATATATTGCCGGTGAGACAGTTAAAGCACAAACACAGATAGAAAATAGAGTAAGCAAATGCAGGGGCCCAAACTGTCTAGACAGAACAGGACAGAAAAGGAGACTGTCAGCAATCCAGCAAAAACCCTAGTGTGCTGTTCCATTTGTCTGGTTAATCTATTGTATTATTTCCATGCTGTGTACTGTATAATCTATTCTTCCACGCTCTCTGCTGTCACCTGGTGGCTTTCTGTGTGGCAGCCTGTAACTAATTGTTTCTTCTGAAACATGCCTTTCACTTCCTGGGCAGAGTTCACTCCTTCTTCTTCCTGTTAGCAGCCATTTTGCTTTCTTAGTTCTTTATGGGAGAGACACGCTTTGCACCGAGCTGTGAAAGGCATCAGTTTTCGACCACCACCGCCACCCCATACATTCTCGCTGCTCACACTTGCAGCCATACTTGGTGCTACGTCTTGCTGCAACTCATTTACACCTGCATTTCTGGAGAAGTTACTGTATACTAATCATATGCTGTATGTCCAGATTTCCAAATAAACAAGTCTGGACTTCACAATCTCTGGTGTGCATCATCTCTCCGGATGCTGAACAGCATTGGCCCTGTTTGCTCAGCATGAGGAAGCGGAAGGTAGGAAAACTCTCCCAGCCCCAATCAACTTCACCTCCATTCGCCTCATGTGGGGACAGAACAGTCGAAAACTGCCTTGAAGCCCGGCCAGAATTACCCTTATATCCCTCTCCTCGTGCCTGCGCTCTACCTGCTCACATACTCCAGCCCTGCTTTGCTACCAAACTGTCTGCAGCGTCACCCCAGACAGCATTGTGCATAGAGACTCTCTGTATGTTATACTACATTGCTGCAGATTGTCGGACTTGAAAACCCCACAATTCGCTAAAAACACCTTGGGAATCTTACCAGGACGTCTTAACTAAGCTGCACTGCGATTTCCGGCCCCCAATTCAAAAGTTCAGTTTCTTAAAAAGACAGAGCACCTTAAATCAAAATGGCCGAAAAAGACCCTGCACAGTCTCCCACTGCTGAAACAGAGCAAATACAACCTGACACTGCCCATCATGAAGACCAGGAAGCAGAACCCATGCTTCCAGAAGACCAAGTCGTTCGACAAAAACGCTCTGTCAAACCAACCATAAAAGCTGTCGAAAATTATCACAATACGAAGGATGAGTACAATGACAACGTGGACGACCTATGGGAGCGAGTCACCTCCCTCATGTCAAGCGTCCAATGCCACAAAGATGATGCAGTGAGTTTGCAGGATACAATAAGACGGCTAGACACGGCTTACGGTAGATATGAGACTGTCCGCAAAGTATGCCGCATTCCTAAAAGACTCTAATATTGACGAAGCCTCATCAGAGTTAAGCAAAGTAGATTCCACAGACAGAGAAAGGAATGCCACCGTGCAAGACGCCAAAGATAAAGCGGAGCTCCGTATTGCTCATCTGCAAGAATCAAAATCCAAGTCAGGTTCATCCAGACACTCTTCTCGGTCATACAAATCATCCTGCTCAAGAACTTCAGCCCTCAGCGACAGAATTCTAGAGGCCCGTTTAAATGCAGAGCGATCCAAACTAAGACGTTCCTTTACAGAAAAGAAAGCCGAAGCAGAGGCGGAAGCCAAGAAAGCAGAAGCTCAAGCAAAGATTCTTTAAACAGAAATGGAGGAAGAAATCGCTCTAGCCGAAGTAAAAATACTCGAGCAAGCATTGAAGCAAAACCTCGAACCGATTTGCCTACCACCACAGGAAGAAGACGACCCAGCTGTTCGTACCAGCGACTACGTGCAGAAACAAATATCTGTAGCGCACACCTTCTCCTGCGACGTTCAACCCAACATTGCGGAAACCTCCAAGTCGGCCCAACTTATGGTGCCAGTGGCACCCACAGCCTCCGCAGGGACCCAAGACCAAAGCCATGATGTGTCCCATCAGGAGCAGGCATCACCGCAAGACGACCACAAGGTCAGGCAGCAGTCATCTGAATCTCCAGAGATTAAACCACCACAGCTCAACCCTGCAGCAACATCATTCTACCCGGGAACAATTCACCCTTCCACGCCTCACAGCTTATACGCCCGAGGGGCACCACAAGCTAACACGGTAACAAGGAGTGAAGGATCAGACATGTCCGAGTTTGCCAGGTTAATGGTGAGCAGAGAGCTAATCAACACCAGTCTCTCAAAATTTGACGACCGTGTAGAGAACTACAGAGCCTGGAAAGCAACCTTCAAGGCCGCCATTGCTGACCTCAACCTATCCGCGGAGCAGGAGCTCGACCTCATGGTCAAATGGTTGGGTCCAGAATCCACAAACCGTATCAAGAGTCTTAGGACCGTGTATGTCGGACAAGCTGAAGCAGGTCTGGCTGCTGCCTGGCAGAGACTCGAATGTTCCAAGGATCAATCTTAAGGAAGCCCACAAACTTCTGGACTTAAGTGATCTGCTTATGGAGCTGGAACTTGCGAAAAGAGACCCCTGTCTGTCTGGACTGTGCTACCTGGACACTGCCCATGGGGCGAACCCAATCGTCTCAAAGTTGCCACATAGTCTGCAAGAGAAGTGGGCAGTGTGCGTCTCCAGGTACAAAAGATCACATGATATCACCTTTCCTCCGTTCATTCAGTTCTGCCAGTTTGTCGATGAATAGGCCCAAATGAGGAATGACCCTAGTCTAGACTTCCTGGAGTCCAACACGCAGCTCCAGCAACATCCTCATCAAGGTATGAAAGCATCACACAAAGACGCAAGGACTTGAGGAACAGTGTAAGTGTCAGGAAGACTAACCTGCCAACACCTGCAGTACCCTTTGATAAGCAGTACACTATTCCGTCGAGGGATAAATCTTTCAATCGTGAGTGTCCCATTCACAAAAAAACACACTCATTGAACAAATGTAGAGGCTTCAGGTCCAAAACCATGCAGGAGCGCAAGAAAATCCTCAGCGAACTTGGGATATGTTTCAAGTGCTGCGCCTCATTAGAACACATGGCCAAGGACTGTAAATCTTCCATTAAGTGTGAAGAGTGTCATAGCGACAAACACCCATCAGCCTTGCATCCAACCTCAGCCACCAGCAATCCAGCAGTCGCAGTGACCCCTAGTCCAGCAGCAAGCCATGGCGGGGAGCCACAGAACCACGACAAGTCTACCACGGCCGTCTCCTGCTCATGCTCAGAGGTATGTGGGGGGAACCCAAGTGCTAAATGCTGTGCCATGATATGCCTGATCAGAGTTTATCCGGAAGGGCATCCAGAGAAGGCAGTAAAAATGTACGCCATCATTGACGATCAGAGCAATCGATCACTAGCTGGACCTAAGTTCTTTGAAGCCTTTGCTATCAAGGGACCAGCAACACCCTACACTCTGAACACCTGCTCAGGTCGCATAGAGACTAGCGGTAGAAGGGCACAAGGTTTTATTGCTTCCCCTATCAACGGAGGCATAGAAATACCCCTACCTACATTAATCGAATGCGATCAAATACCCGACCAAAGGGATGAGATCCCTACCCCAGAAGCTGCGTCCCAACCACACTTAAGGCACTTAAGCAGCGTTATCCCACCTACGGACACAGATGCTGAAATCTTACTTCTGCTCGGCAGAGACAATTTAAGGATACATAAGGTCCGCCAACAGTGTAATGGTCCTGACTATGCCCCCTATGCCCAGAAACTCGACTTAGGGTGGGTAGTCATAGGTAATGTATGCTTGGACCGAACAGTAGTCAATTCCTTTAAGACCTACGTACGCCGGGATGGACACACTACTTTCTGCAAACCATGCTCTCTTCACTACGAGGAGAAAGAGAATCCTCCAGATCCCGTACAGCTGCCTGATGTCATCCCTTCTCCCTATGCAGACGACTCGGGAAGATCAGTGTTTCGTACCACTAAGGATGACAAAAAGTAGCCCCGTCAATGGAAGACAAGGAATTTGTCAAGATAATGGACAATGAGTTCCTTAAGGAGGAGACTAATCACTGGGTTTTTCCCCTACCCTTCAGAGCTACTAGGGTAAGGCTCCCGAACAACCGTGAACAAGCGTTGTCCAGATTCAACTCTCTCCAGCGCACACTAAGCAACAAATCGGAGATGAAAGAGCGCATTGTCACCTTTATGGGCAAAATATTCCATAATAACCATGCCGAGCCAGCTCCTCCCTTAAAGGAAAACGAGGAGTGCTGGTACCTACCCTCATTCGGAGTATATCACCCGCAAAAGCCTAAGCAAATTAGAGTTGTCTTTGATTCAAGCGCCAAATATCAAGGCATATCTCTCAATGACGTCCTCCTCACGGGCCCTAATCTAACAAACAACCTAGTAGGAGTGTTGATGAGGTTCAGGAAAGAGTCCATCGCCATCACTGCTGTGATGAGTGCTGTGCTGGAATTGCTGTCCTCATCTCTTTTTTTTTTTTGTACTGTTGAAAGCCCTCCTTCTCTCTGCAGCTCTCATACTTCTCCCTTCCCCCCCTGTCAGCCTGCACTCAGGCAGTGTAATGTGAGCTGCCAGTGCTGGAAGTTTTCCCGCTTCACCGCAGGGGTCCTGCATTGTCCGAACACGTGCTTTCTTCCTATAGCAGCCATGTTGGAGTATTCATTCTTTTTTGGTTAATAACACGGTGGGAGCATTCGCTAGAAACACGAACGTCACTGTGTTGAACCATGCGCCGACGGGCATCGTTCCCGTGGTACCGGTGAACCCGTAACTCCAACAGAGCCCAAGAAATGGAATTCTCGGGTGCCCCATGAGCTATGTCACCCAAGTTTGGGTTCATTTGAACCATTATTTCAAAGCAAGACCATTGATAGGTCTGCCATTATTCTGCTAGGTTCACAGAACGAGTTATGAACCTTATGATATTGCAGAGCTCAGACCATAGCTTGCAGCCAGGGGAGGTGGCCAGAGGACCAGCCCTTTTTGTGAGGTCAGAAGCTGACATGCATAAGTCTTACAGTGAAGTTCCTTAGTAGGAGTCTTTCTGCTGGGATGTGCTGAGTAAGAGATCTCCCAATGAACTATGACGTGTGGCTCCTTCCCCCAGCCTGGCTTGCCTGTATATGATCTAACTATCATGTGAGTTATCTTTCATTCTTAATCCCATTTTATTTTATAACTGCATCTGTACATAACTATATTGTCTCAGTTTGTTACATCTTTTTATATGATATAAGCACTGCCTGATTTTTTTTTAAGGAATAAACCTATAAATTTATTAGTTTGTTTCTCCTGCTCTATAAACGAATTTGCACGTGCCTGACGCACTACGCTACTGTTTTGGGGTTGCTACGGACCCTCTTGATAAATTGTTCATCAAAAGCCGTAGCTGGTGGCAGCTAAAAGAAAGGGGTGTAAAGTGTTAATCTATTGGGTGACGCTGGCAGTGACGCAGCGGGGTTTATAAGGGTACTGCCTGGCTGCAGCCAGGAGTAATTATAATTCCCTCACTGCAGCGTGCCCAATAGCCAGCACACATCCAAGTGACCCGTCTGGCGACCAATTATCCTAGGTGCAGTTCCCTGACTGACCTGAGGGTAAAGGGGGGCGCCAGAGAGCTGCAAGTTCCTAAGTGGAAGTGGGATAGTTATAAATCCCTGCAGTCTACTGGGTCGGACGGCAGCAGCCGTCGTGTGTGTGCACGTTCCATCACATGTGGTGGCAGCGGTGGGATCACAAGCCGTGACCCCCGGGCTACCGTGTGGCGGACTGTGTGCCCGTTCATCACATATTGGTGGCAAGCGGTGGGATTATAGAGCATTAGTGATCTGGTTTGAGCAATCATTCCATTCACTAAAAAACTTGCACGGTTCTTCAGCGACCCTGCAGCTAAAGTTTTGGAGAACAGACTCAGTGTTTATTAGTCCTGAGACAATTGTGTGTACTTGCGGTTACCCCTCCATTCTCTTTGTTTTTCTATCCTATCTTTTATTTGGCAACCATGGCTACCATAGGAGCAAGTTGGTTCGAAAAGCAGAGCAAGGACACCCTTGTGGGAATCTGCAAGTACCACGGCCTTGTCCACACGAACCGAACCAAAGGCCAACTGGTCCAGGCCCTGAAGGAGCTGGGCGAGCATCGGAGCGTGGCGGGCGCAGGAGCCGGCCCAAGCCAAGGTGGTGCCGCAGGAACAGAGGCCCAACCCCTGACTGCTTACACCCAGAGAGAGGTGGACCCTTACCTGCAGGCGGCCCTGGAGGGACTCACCTCTGACAACCGGGAAGAACGCCTGAGGCTGATCCAGCAAGCTCAAGAGAGAGCCGACCAGCGAGAGGCCAAACAGCGAGAGGCTGAGAGAGCCGAGCGGGAGGCTGAGAGAGCCGAGCGGGAGGCTGAGAGAGCCCGAGCCGAGCGGGAAGCCCAAGCGCAGAGAGCCCATGAGCTGGAGATGGTTCAGCGAGGGGCAATGCCCTCCACAGCCCAGAGCAGTGTGCCCAGAAGCACTCAGAGTCCCAAGCCCCGGCCGGAGCACTTTCCCGTGCTGGAAAGGGACGGAGATTTGGACACTTTTCTGCGGGCCTTTGAGAAAGTCTGCAGACAGTACCGGCTGCCTGCCGACCAATGGGCCAGGTACTTGACCCCCGGGCTAAAGGGCAAAGCTTTGGAGGCGTTCGCTTCCCTCGCGCCAGATCAAGACAGTGACTATGAGGCCATCAAGCAGGCCCTGATCGCCAAGTACCAGCTAACCCCTGAGGTATACCGAAAGAAGTTCCGGAACCTCCAACGTGGCCCACACGACAGTTATAGCGATGTGGTGCAAGGACTCAGGAACCACTTTGACCAGTGGATCCATGGACTGTCAGTTGACACCTATGAGGAGCTGAAAGACCTGATGATCAAAGACCAGTTCCTGCATCTGTGCCCAGCTGAGGTCCGACAGTTCATTCTGGACCGAGAACCAGAGGACGCGGTCACAACAGCCCGGATCGCCGACAGCTATGAGGCCAACCGGAAACCCGAGGTGCGGAAGTCCGTCGCCACCCGCTGGGGAGGGGGTAAGCCTGCAACCAACCCCAGTGCCCCTGCCAGTCGTCCCTCTGGAGGCACTATCCCCTTTGCCAGCGCCAGGCCTACATCAGACCCCCGCCAGTGTTTCTCCTGTAAAAGGACTGGTCACATCAGCGCCACCTGTCCGGAGAGGCAGAAGAACCCCCCAGCCAAGGCCTCCGGGCCCAACGCCTCTGTTCTTTTGGTGGGTGGTGTGGTGGGGAGGGTTGATGACAACGTGCAGCCCGTCCGCGTGGGGGCCCGTCTTGCTACAGGCCTCAAGGACACCGGGGCTGAGCGAACCCTCATCCGACCCGAACTGGCGGCCCCTGAAGAGTTGATTCCGGGGAAAACCCTAACTGTCACAGGGATTGGGGGTGTCCACTACCCCTTGCCGATAGCCCGAGTTTTCATTGACTGGGGTACCGGGAGCGGGGTGAAGGAAGTGGGGGTGTCCGAAAACCTGCCCACTGATGTTTTATTGGGGACTGATCTGGGGAGGATGGTGGCGTACTATGTCCCTGACACCCCTTCCCAATCTGATGATAAGGTTAACGTTAACCATGATGTTGATGTTGATGATGATGGGAAACTGATTGTGTTACCTGCTAATGCTTTGCGAAGTGATGATGCAACTGATAACCTTTCTTTCCTAGGACTGATGTTGATAGTGATGTATCTGTGCCATCTGAATCTGTTAACCCTTTCTCTGAAGTGGTAGATGTGTCCACAGGTACGGGAGCGTTCAGTCCCGTCGCTCTGCGGAGTGAGACGGCTGAGGAACCCCTAGCAGGAGCAAGCGACAGTGCTCAAGGAAATGGGGAGGTGCATGGGAACCGGGAGGAAGGTGACGCCATGACACTGACCAGTGCCACCGAGGAAGGTAACTGGCCCATAAGTAGCACTGCTCCTGAAGTGTTGGGGGTGGATGGGGAGGTAGAGCCCATAGCAGCGCAGGCTGATGGGTTTATAGAAATCCCCAGGGAGACTGCATATGTAGCTGCTGTCACCCGCAGTCAGAGTGCCCGGATCGCAGGTAGCGCCCTGCCATCTGGACCCTCCTCCGCTACAGGAGAGACTGAACCAGAGGTGGACCCAGAGCCGGTCCCAGAGGGTCCCAGTGAGGAAGGAACCCTGACGTCACTTCTGGCTGCCTCCAGCCAGGAGTTCCAGGCCGCTCTGCACTCAGATGCGAGCCTGGGGAACTTGAGGCACCTCGCCGAGATGCCCACCTCCGTGACTGATAAGGAGAGGGTGTTCTGGGAACGAGGAAGGTTGTACCGGGAGACAGTACCCGGAGGTTCCCAAAAGGAGTTGTTGAGGGAAAAACAGCTGGTCGTCCCGCACCAGTTCCGAGGTGAGTTGTTGAGGATTGCCCATGAGATTCCACTTGCTGGACACTTGGGGATTAGCAAAACTAAGGCACGGCTGTCTCAACACTTCTATTGGCCCAAGATGGGGACAGATGTGACTAACTACTGCCGCTCCTGTATCACCTGTCAAAGAGTGGGGAAGGCGGGGCCTGCTCTTAAGGCTCCCCTGATCCCGTTGCCAGTGATAGAGGAGCCTTTCCAGAGGATCGCGGTGGACATTGTGGGCCCGCTGGCCGTCCCCAGCAGCTCTGGAAAGCAATACATCCTGACTGTGGTAGACTACGCTACCCGGTACCCGGAGGCGGTAGCTCTGTCCTCAACTAGGGCAGATAAGGTGGCAGATGCACTGGTGACCATCTTTTCACGGGTAGGATTTCCCAGGGAGATGCTTACCGATCAAGGGACCCAATTTATGTCTCGCCTAATGAAGGCTCTCTGCAGCAAAATGCAGGTGACGCGTATGGTATCGAGTGCGTATCACCCACAGACCAATGGTTTGTGTGAGCGCTTTAACGGTACCCTCAAACAGATGCTCCGCATGCTGGTTGAGACCCAGGGACGCGATTGGGAGCGGTACCTCCCACACCTGCTATTTGCCTACAGAGAAGTCCCGCAGGCCTCGACGGGGTTCTCCCCCTTCGAGCTCCTGTATGGTAGGCGAGTCCGGGGACCCCTTGGGTTGATAAGAGAATCCTGGGAAGATGAGCCAAACCCCACGGAAGTGTCCATCGTGGATTATGTCATGCGCTTCCGCGACAAGATGCAGACCTTGACGCAGTTGGTGCATGACAACATGACGCAGGCTCAGGCTGACCAGAAGCACTGGTACGACCAGAACGCCCGGGAGCGGACCTACCAGGTGGGTCAAAAGGTGTGGGTGCTGGTCCCCGTACCAAAGGATAAGCTTCAGGCAGCCTGGGAAGGCCCGTACGTCGTGCACCAACAGCTCAACCCAGCCACCTACGTGGTCACGCTTGACCACACTCGGGGTAGGCGCAAGGCCTTTCACGTCAACATGATGAAGGCCCATCACGAACGTGAAGCCTGCGTCCTAGCGGTCTGCAATCTGCCCGAGGACGGGGAAGAGGATCCCCTCCTAGACATGCTGGCCCAAGCTAATGCCAGTGGGTCCATTGAGGACATGGAGGTAAATGCCTCGCTAACCGCCTCCCAGCGGTTGCAGTTGCTGACCACTCTGGAATCCTTTCGGGCCGTGTTCACTAACCGACCCGGAAGGACCGAGTTGGCAGTCCACGAGGTGGACACCGGGAATCACGCCCCGTTACGGCGGACACCTTATCGGATCTCTGAGGAAGTGCAGCAGATTATGCGCCAGGAGATCCATGAGATGTTGCAGCTGGGGGTGATCCGGCAGTCCAAAAGCGCGTGGGCCTCACCTGTAGTTCTCGTGCCAAAAAAGGATCGGACCACCCGGTTCTGCGTGGACTACAGGGGGCTCAACGCCATCACTACCTCTGATGCGCACCCAATGCCACGCATCGAGGATCTGCTGGAGCGGTTGGCGAATGCCAAGTACATATCCATCATGGATCTGAGTCGGGGATACTGGCAGATTCCCCTGAGCCCGGCGGCGCAGGAGAAATCTGCCTTTATCACCCCTTTTGGACTGTACGAGTCCACGGTCATGCCTTTCGGCATGAAGAATGCCCCTGCCACTTTCCAGCGGATGGTCAACCACCTGCTTCAGGGACTGGAGGAGTACGCTGTGGCGTACCTGGACGACATTGCCGTCTTCAGTTCCACCTGGGAGGAACACCTTCAGCATCTCCAGGAGGTGCTCAAGCGTATTCACCAGGCAGGTCTGACCATCAAGCCGGGAAAATGCCAGATGGGCATGAGGGAGGTCCACTACCTGGGGCACCGGGTAGGCGGGGGTTCCATGAGTCCAGAGCCCGAGAAAGTGGACGCGATCGTGTCCTGGCCCACCCCCAGGACCAAAAAGCAGGTGAAGTCCTTCCTGGGCACTGCAGGGTACTATAGGCGTTTCGTACCGAACTATAGCGCCATTGCAAAACCCTTGACGGACCTCACCAAGGGCGGTCTACCCCAAACAGTCAACTGGACAGATGGCTGTGAGGCGGCATTCCGAGCTTTGAAAACAGCCCTGTGCAGCTCTCCAGTGTTGAGAGCCGTCGACAGCAGTCGGCCCTTCCTGGTACAGACTGATGCCAGCGAATTTGGCCTCGGTGCTGTACTCAGCCAGGTTGATTCGGGGGACCAGGAGCACCCCGTGTTGTACCTGAGCCGGAAACTTCTGCCAAGGGAAGTGGCATACTCCACCATCGAGAAGGAGTGCCTGGCCATGGTCTGGGCACTGCAACGTTTGCAGCCCTACCTGTACGGGCGCACCTTCAAGGTGGTCACCGACCACAACCCTCTGAGCTGGCTGCACACAGTGTCTGGAACCAATGGTAGGTTGCTACGCTGGAGCCTTGCCCTGCAGCAGTATGATTTTGCCGTACAACACAAGAAAGGCAGTGATCATGGGAATGCTGATGGGTTATCACGACGTGGCGAACCCGCTGAGGTGCGCATGTCGGATTACCGACAGGTCATGCCTCCGTAGCGCCCTCAAAGGGGGGGAGGTGTGATGAGTGCTGTGCTGGAATTGCTGTCCTCATCTCTTTTTTTTTTTTGTGCTGCTTCTCTCTGCAGCTCTCATACTTCTCCCTTCCCCCCCTGTCAGCCTGCACTCAGGCAGTGTAATGTGAGCTGCCAGTGCTGGAAGTTTTCCCGCTTCACCGCAGGGGTCCTGCATTGTCCGAACACGTGCTTTCTTCCTATAGCAGCCATGTTGGAGTATTCATTCTTTTTTGGTTAATAACACGGTGGGAGCATTCGCTAGAAACACGAACGTCACTGTGTTGAACCATGCGCCGACGGGCATCGTTCCCGTGGTACCGGTGAACCCGTAACTCCAACAGAGCCCGAGAAATGGAATTCTCGGGTGCCCCATGAGCTATGTCACCCAAGTTTGGGTTCATTTGAACCATTATTTCAAAGCAAGACCATTGATAGGTCTGCCGTTATTCTGCTAGGTTCACAGAACGAGTTATGAACCTTATGATATTGCAGAGCTCAGACCATAGCTTGCAGCCAGGGGAGGTGGCCAGAGGACCAGCCCTTTTTGTGAGGTCAGAAGCTGACATGCATAAGTCTTACAGTGAAGTTCCTTAGTAGGAGTCTTTCTGCTGGGATGTGCTGAGTAAGAGATCTCCCAATGAACTATGACGTGTGGCTCCTTCCCCCAGCCTGGCTTGCCTATATATGATCTAACTATCATGTGAGTTATCTTTCATTCTTAATCCCATTTTATTTTATAACTGCATCTGTACATAACTATATTGTCTCAGTTTGTTACATCTTTTTATATGATATAAGCACTGCCTGATTTTTTTTTAAGGAATAAACCTATAAATTTATTAGTTTGTTTCTCCTGCTCTATAAACGAATTTGCACGTGCCTGACGCACTACGCTACTGTTTTGGGGTTGCTACGGACCCTCTTGATAAATTGTTCATCAAAAGCCGTAGCTGGTGGCAGCTAAAAGAAAGGGGTGTAAAGTGTTAATCTATTGGGTGACGCTGGCAGTGACGCAGCGGGGTTTATAAGGGTACTGCCTGGCTGCAGCCAGGAGTAATTATAATTCCCTCACTGCAGCGTGCCCAATAGCCAGCACACATCCAAGTGACCCATCTGGCGACCAATTATCCTAGGTGCAGTTCCCTGACTGACCTGAGGGTAAAGGGGGGCGCCAGAGAGCTGCAAGTTCCTAAGTGGAAGTGGGATAGTTATAAATCCCTGCAGTTTACTGGGTCGGACGGCAGCAGCCGTCGTGTGTGTGCACGTTCCATCACATGTGGTGGCAGCGGTGGGATCACAAGCCGCGACCCCCGGGCTACCGTGTGGCGGACTGTGTGCCCGTTCATCACAACTGCCGACATTGAACAGATGTTCCACTGTTTCATAGTCAGAGAGGATCACAGGAATTTCCTCAGGTTCTTGTGGCACAAAGACAACGACCCCAGCAAAGAGATGGTGGAGTATCGCATGAGGGTGCACGTATTCGGGAACAGCCCTTCGCCCGCTGTGGCAACCTATGGCCTGCGGAGAACTGCACTGGAAGGAGAGTCCAAATATGGAACAGACGCCAGAGACTTTGTAGAGAAAGACTTCTACGTGGATGATGGACTGAAATCTCTACCCACAGAAGAAGCAGCAGCGATTGACCTGCTTAAGAGGACCCAAGGTATGCTGTACCGAGCCAAGCTTAGACTGCACAAAATTGCTTCAAACAGCCCAGCTGTCATGAGAGCCTTTGAGTCAAGTGACCACGCACCAGGATTCAAGGACATAGACCTGGGACCAGACAGTCCGCCTGTGCAGAGAAGCTTAGGCCTGAGGTGGAACCTGTCAGCCGACACCTTCGGGTTTCAAATCAACTGTGCAGACAAACCATTCACTAAACGTGGTGTCCTGTCAGTGGTGAACAGCTTATACGATCCACTGGATTTCGTAGCACCAATTACCATACAAGGTAAATCCCTTCTGAGACAGCTTTCCGATACCGTCAAAGACTGGGATGCCCCACTCCCTCCTGATAAGGAACCAAAATGGGAAACATTTAAGCAGTCCTTGTGTGCCTTGGATGAAATCCACATACCGAGATGCTACGCCAGAACCACACTTGCCGCTAGCACTAGGACAGAACTCCATGTGTTCTCGGATGCATTCACAGAGGCCATTGCAGCCATTGCCTATCTGAAGGTGATGGGATCGGACAATCAAGATCACGTTTGGTTCGTCTTCGGCAAGGCTAAGTTGGCTCTCAAGCCTGACCACACCATTCCCAGGCTAGAACTCTGTGGGACTGTGCTTGCGGTAGAACTCGCAGACTTTATACAGCATGAGCTGGACACCAACATAGATGACGTACAATACTACACTGACAGTAAGGTCGTCTTAGGTTACATCCATAACCAAACAAGGCGCTTCTACGTGTACGTCAGTAACCGCATCGAGAGAATAAAAGGTCTTCCAAGCCTGAGCAGTGGCACTATATCCCATCTGAGCTTAATCCAGCAGACCACGCCACTAGACCTATGTCTATAAGTTCTTTTGCTAACTCTTGGCTTTCAGGTCCGAAGTTTCTGCTGGTACAGAAAGGAAGTGAACGTGTCTAGGAAGACTTCAGCATCCAGGATCCGGATAACGATCCAGAAGTCCGCTCCGAGGTCAGTGCTCTGGCCATGAACACTAAACCAACCTCCAGCCTCGGTTGCCAGCACTTCAAACGCTTCTCTAACCTAATGAAACTCGTCAAGACCATCGCAAGGTTAGTCCACATTGCGAGATCTTATCACGACTCACATGGAGACAAAGACTGTCATGGTTGGCACATCTGCCATACACCGCTCTCTGCTGAGGACATTTCTCACTGTGAGTCTCTTATAAATCGTTATGTCCAGCAGAGCGTATTCAATAGTGAATGGGAATGCTTAAACCACAAACAACAGATCCCTCCAAAAAGCCCCATTGCTCATTTAAATCCAATAGTGGACAGCTTCGGTTTGCTGACAATCGGTGGTCGATTAGATCGAGCCGAGCTAGGGGTTTCAGAGCAACATCCTTGCATCATTCCCAGTAAACATCATATCACCGATCTACTGATCCAGCATTTTCACGAAAAGACGAACAACAAGGCAGGCAGATCACAGAGGGCATGTTACGGTCTGCAGGGCTTTGGATTATAGGTATGAAAAGACGTGTAGCGGGATTACTACATCGCTGCGTGCAATGTCGCAAAACCAGAGGCAAACAGGTACATCAACAAATGGCCGACCTGCCCTTTGACAGACTGAGCGCTGAACCGCCTTTCACTTACGTTGGCCTAGACGTCTTTGGGCCATGGATGGTATCTGCACGCAGAACTCGAGGTGGCCACGCCAACAGCAAACGATGGGCCGTACTATTCACTTGCATGAGTGTCTGTGCCGTTCACATAGAAGTGATAGAATCTATGGACACATCCAGCCTCATCAACGCTCTTCGGCGGTTTCTAGCGATCAGAGGACCGGCGAAACAGTTGAGGTCCAACCGCGGAAGCAACTTCATCGGTGCATGTCGAGAGCTGGATATTGACATCAAGCCAATTCAGGATCAACTGGCAGAAAGAGGTTGCACCTGGATCTTCAATCCTCCGCATAGTTCTCACATGGGAGGTTCCTGGGAAAGGATGATCGGGATCTCACACAACATCTTGAACTCCATGCTTATGGACGCAAACTCTTCAAGACTTATGAATGAGACCTAGGTTACTCTTCTAGCTGAAGTTTCTGCCATAATCAACTCAAGACCTCTTGTCCCAGTGTCAATGGTCCCCGAAATGCCGACCATTCTTACGCCAGCCACTCTGCTTACCCAAAAGACCGGGTATCCGCTAACAGTTAGTGGAGAGTTTAGTCACGCAAACTGCTACCAAAAGCAGTGGAAACGCGTACAGTACCTCGCCGATTACTTCTGGACCCGGTGGAGAAAGGAGTATCTCGTGGTTCTGCAAGGAAGAAGGAAATGGCGACAAAGTAAACCGAACTTGAAAGAGGGCAACATCGTGTTAATGAAGGAGCAACAAGTTCAGAGGATTGACTGGCCTATGGGAATCGTTACAAAGACTTTTCCTAGTCAAGACGGTAAGGTCCGGAAGGTGGAGCTGAAGGTCCTTAGGAAAGGGGAGCCTAAGACATTTCAGAGGCCAATCCACAAGCTCGTATTGATACTACCTATCGAGGACATTGCGGTAGGATGAAAAACAAGCAGAACGCTGCCCCAGTACTTCGTCCATTGGACTACCGTTGGGTCGTACATAGTTTGGCCTAATGCGGCTTCTCTGATCCGAAGATGGGTTTCCTTTGGATTACCTCAAGAACTGACTTAAAGATATTCATTTACCTCATTTCGAAGTTATTATTGCATTTCATGCATGTTTATGTGTTTGTTTTTTCTAGGTTGTTGTACTTCATTTCAGAAGCACTAGTATAATGAAATCCCTTACAGAATTTCAGACGGGGAGTGTGCTGTTCCATTTGTCTGGTTAATGTATTTTATTATTGCCATGCTGTGTATAATCTATTCTTGCACGCTCTCTGCTGTCACCTGGTGGCTTTCTGTGTGGCAGCCTGTAACTGTTTCTTCTGAAACATGCCTTTCACTTCCTGGGCAGAGTTCACTCCTTCTTCTTCCTGTTAGCAGCCATTTTGTTTTCTTAGTTCTTTATGGGAGAGACACGCTTTGCACCGAGCTGTGAAAGGCATCAGTTTTCGACCACCACCGCAACCCCATACATTCTCGCTGCTCACACTTGCAGCCATACTTGGTGCTATGTCTTGCTGCACCTCGTTTACACCTGCATTTCTGGAGAAGTTACTGTATACCAATCATATGCTGTATGTCCAGATTTCCGAATAAACAAGTCTGGACGTCACAATCCCTGGTGTGCATCATCTCTCCGGACGCTGAACAGCACTGGTCCTGTCTGCTCTGCATGAGGAAGCGGAAGGTAGGAAAACTCTCCCAGCCCCAATCAACTTCACCTCCATTCGCCTCATGTGGGGACAGAACACCTAGGAAAAATTCCAACACGTCTGATATGCAAAAATACTGAGGCTACACGACCCCTCCCCCGCTAAACCAGAACTCTGGTGTGAACTGAACGCAAATTAACAGATACTGAAATAACAGGGAACTTAGAAATACATAAGCTGAGGCAAATGAGAAACAGAGTCCAGCACAGGCCCCCACAGGGGACCTGGCTGAACTAACTCCAGCAAGGCAGAAAACTGAGAAAAGCAAAAGGAAAACAAATGCCACAGAAACAAACAGCCAAATAACTTATCTGAAAGATGCAGGACACAGCAGGGAGCAAGCAGACTTCCAAATGGCTCAGGAAGAAAACAAATCACCGGCAAGAATCATAGGAAGGCTGCTCACATAAATCTCCCCAGTCAGTAACACCTGATCTCCAATCATTCCCCTAAGGTGAGAGACTTCTTGTTAGCCAGAGCATCTTCATTACCAGCAGAAACCACCAGAGGGAGCCCAAACTCAGAGCCAGATTAAAGGTGTTCAGAACAGTCTATGGCCCCGTTGCCACATGCGTCCAGATATCGTTTTGCGGGGGATTTAGTACGAATGTCCCGACGGGGACACAAGGCAATGTGAAAGCACCCTTATTCGTACGGCGTGAAACAGCAAAAGCTGGAAACATTTCTGCACCTAAAGTCAAATTTTTTAGAACATTCCACCAACGCATAAATTGCATGATCAATAAGTAGCATAGATAAGCCTGTTACAAAATTCTATTATATCAGCTTTCAAAACTCTTTCAGGAAGCTTCTATTACAGGCTATCTCCCAGAATCCAAGATGGAGGCAGAGGTTGTAGTTACTCTTAAATGGGGTAAGGACCCATGTGTTCCTGACTCTTATAGACCCATCTCATTACTCCTAATTGATGCAAAGCTGCTGGCTAAGATGCTGGTAAATAGACATGCTGATGTCACTAATGAAATCATTCCTAGTGACCAGTTGGGTTTTATGCATAATAAATCTAAGGTTATGAAAATGAATCTGCCACTAGGTTTTTGCTACCAAATCTGAGTGCAGTGTAATGTAGGGGCAGAGACCCTGATAAAACAGTGATTCTAACAAAATTACAGCAAGCAGCCCAGTAAGTGACTCATTGCTGGAATCAGGGTCTCTGTCCCTACATTATGCTGCTCTCATATTAGGTGGTAAAAATATGGAGACAGATTCCCTTTAACTTGAATCTTCAGATAAGCTTCCAGGGTAATTGATCAAGGGTAGTGTTATCTTTTGATGCTACCAATGCATTCAATACTGTTGAATAGGACAGCCTGTGGATTGTTTTTGATAAACTGGGATTTTGCTCCAGTAATCGAGACGACCTGAGAAAGAGACGATCAGAGGAATCAAGACCGGGGGAGCCGACCAAAGGGACCTAAGTGAGTTGACCAGAGTGATCTGAGAGATAGAGTGCCAACCAGAGGAATCGAGATGACCTGAGAAAAACAGATGATCAGAGGAATCGATAGAGATGACCAAAAGAAATCAGATGACTGCAATGTAAAATAATGGTACAGAGGGGACCTAGGGCCGTACTTCAGGATATGGAGGTGGCCGCAGTAAGTGCCCTGTATTGTTAGGCTATGTGCACACGTTGCAACTCCCCGCCGCGGGTAAAACGCATACGTAATTAGTATGCATTTTCCCGCAAAACAAGCAGTTTGCAATCATTTTTAGTTTGCAGAATGCTAGCGTTTTCCAAGCGATCTGTAGCATCGCTTGGAAAACTGATTGACAGTTTGGTCACACTTGTCACACATAGTGCTGACAAGTGTGACCACCTTTTTAGTAATGAGTAATGTAAAAAATAATAAAAAAAAATAAAAAATATTGATAAACTCACCCTCCGTTGGCCCCCGGAGTCCTCCCGCTCCTCAGCGACGCTGCAGTCAATTCCGTTCCCAGGGATGCATTGCGAGAATGACCTTTGTGACGTCGCGGTCATCTGGGGTGATTCTCGCAATACATCTCTGGGAACGGAACTTGGTGGCAACTTCGCTGAGGAGCGGGAAGACTCCGGGGGCCGACGGAGGGTGAGTTTATCAATATTTTTATTTTAGTTCTATTTTTTACAGGAATATGGTACCCAGGGCCTGGAGGAGAGTCTCCTCTCCTCCAGACCCTGAGTACCATCCGCACATGAGGAGCTCACTTCACGCATGGTGGGCATAGC
Organism: Oophaga sylvatica; assembly: GCA_033576555.1. Classification (NCBI taxonomy): domain Eukaryota; kingdom Metazoa; phylum Chordata; class Amphibia; order Anura; family Dendrobatidae; genus Oophaga; species Oophaga sylvatica. Next base: position 150,040,837 of record JARQOD010000003.1, read on the forward strand.
CACATGCGTAAGGTGAGCGTTTCATGCAATCCTATGGCGGCGTAATCGCTGCGATTACGCCAAAAGAATGGATATGCTGCTTATTTTTGTGTGAAGCGATTACGCTCCGCAAAAATACGCAGCATGTGCACAACAATGCGTAATCCCATAGCATTGCATGGGATGCATTTTGTAACCATTTTTTAAGCGATTATGCCGCGTACAAACGCGGAAAAACGCTATGTGTGCACATAGCCTTATTGTTATTGCCAACATATTGACTAAGTGACAACAGCCAATAGCACAAAACTGACTGTGACACACTGTAGACCAGGGTATTAGGACTGAGACGAATTTACCCATCATTATTGTTTCGTATGATAGAGTTTTATTGTTAAAATTGTTATAGCAACTTCTACCCCCAAAAGTAGTATACATTTCTATAATTCACTGCATACTAATAAACTAGGTAGTTTGTTACAAAGCAATTCAAGTGTATTGTGTAAACAACTGCTTATTTGGGGGTCCTACCAGGGGATTCACCTGTTTCCCTTTGAGCCAGTCCAAGCCTAAAGTCATGCCAAGAAAGCAGATAACCAACACACATATTCGTCTATATCTGCTAAGGACAGAACACCACTCTAGTATATAGTAATACAGAAATAGAAATGTAAAAAAATGCTGTCAAATAAAACAAGAGGACAGATGTAGATAGCCAAGGATCTCATAAATCATCAAACTTTTGCCTGGCAGCCCCCTTTTCAAGTAATATTATTAACTTTTTTTTACATAGCCGTGATAACAGGGGTAACAGAAATAACAGATGGCTGTGGATTTTTCCAGTAGGAAACAATGTGTTTATACGCTTGATATAGTAAACGTGAGATAGCTAGCAAGTGACTCTCTAATACAGGAATCTCAATGCTATAACTAAGTACACACATAAAGGATCAGATGGCAATAATATACGGTACTAATCAAATCCAGTAATTCTATCAAGCAATGTAGGCAATTCCACATTTCATGTAGTGAAGCAGACTCTGGCAGACTACATCTTGTGCATAATGAATCTTGCTTTAACCAATTTTTTTAAAGAACCAAAGAGGGTCTATAAACCAGTTGGTTGTACCTGAAGGACATGTTTATTTTTTCAACCATACTAATTATGTGAATGTGCCACTTTGGCCAGGGTCACACGATCGTAGATTCACTTGTGCGAGAGAATCGGATTGATTACTGTATGTTAATGACACTCAGCTCAAACTTTGATCAGAGTCAAGAATCGGAGCACAAGTGTGGAGAAGACAGGGAACTTAATTTCTCCTTCTTCTCCATTGTCTGAATCTGCGGATGTCGAACTGCACTCAGATGACATCTTAGTGCAGCTTGAGGGTTCACATGCACCCATAGACTTGTATGGGTGGACGAGATCCAAATTCTGGAGCCACTCGCAGAATGCTGAGATTTTTTTTTTAGACAGACCAATTTAGTCAGTAAAAAAGAAATTTGGAGATCTGAAGTGCCCGATAGTATAATGTTGGTCAGATAAAACATCGGATAGCACTTGGACGTGTTATAAGATCATGTGACTGAGCCCTAAGTGAAACCTTCAAGATAAACTGTAAGACGTCCACCCATCTATCTTCATGTAGCGGACCTAGGGATTTATAGTTTCTATAACATGATAACAGAACAAATCTTTAAAAGGAAGTAATGATAGATATGCGTCTATCTGGAGAAAACCTAAGAAAAATTTGTAAAGATGTCAGAAGATCAGAAGACAACATTTAAGAAGGTCTCTACGCTGGGACTTAAAATGGATTAGAGGCTGTAGATTTGATCTAATGAATACAATGATGCTTGCAGTCCTCTTCAATGAGTCAGGATGAAAATTACCAATAAGTCTTGATTGGAATTTCAATTTATGGGTAGTTCAAAGGGTCTATAGAAAAGTAACATCGCTGCAAAGAAAACTATCCTGGAAGTTCGGAGCTCCCCAAGTCAAATGTCCCCCTTCCCTTCTAAGTCCTATATCGTGCCCAAACTGCAATTAACGTCTATATATATGACATTGCTGTAGCTTGGAGTACAGATTTAAAAGAATTACTAGTTCACAGGGAGCATATCCTCTCCACAAGTGGGACACCATGTTGTGGGCGCTAGAATAGCATATTTGTAATATACACTCTGTAACATCCAATGTGTGCTGTTTTGTATAAAACACTGGGGGAGGGGTTGTAAAAATCTGCTTTTCTGGAAGCTTAGGGATTGTGAGGCCAGCAAACTGTCACGACATGGCTGTCAGGTGACTCGGGACCAGGGGCTCCTTCCCTGTCACTAACACTAGGTGGCACCCTAGCTCGCTCTAGTCCCCGGGATACTTCTGAAGGTGAATGTGGCAGAGCCTTCGCACTTGCCTTATGTCCTGAGTTAGCCCTCTGTCTGTTCTCTTCCTCCACCCAGGGAAGAGGGGCGCTACTGTGCACCGTAGTACACCAACATGACAAACAGGGCAACACAAAATAGGGTTAACAGAAAACTCCAGGCATACACACTCACATACAACAGAGGAATACACCGGGGTGTGAAGGTAGGGGAATAAACCAAAATAGAGAAGGATAAGGAATTACCACACATACAAAGCAAGCAACAATCACTAATAACTCCTCCAACTCACCTTCTCATAAGAACTCCTCTCCCTCCGTTAGCCATGCAGCAAATGCTAGGTCTGACAAGGATTTGTAATAGGAGCACAGATTTTAAAGGGGAAAGGAGTGGCTAAATGAGCTCAGCTGTGAGCACAGGGCTTTCCAACATGGAAGATTAACCCCTTAACCCCCAAGGGTGGTTTGCACGTTAATGATCGGGCCAATTTTTACAATTCTGACCACTGTCTCTTTATGAGGTTATAACTCTGGAACGCTTCAACGGATCTTAGCGATTCTGAGAGTGTTTTCTCGTGACATATTGCACTTCATGTTAGTGGTAAAATTTCTTCAATATAACTTGCGTTTATTTTTGAAAAAAACGCAAATACGGCGAAAATTTTGAAAATTTTGCAATTTTCAAACGTTGAATTTTTATTCCCTTAAAACAGAGAAATATGTCACACAAAATAGTTAATAAATAACATTTCCCACATGTCTACTTTACATTAGCACAAATTTTTTTTGTTAGGAAATTATAAGGGTTAAAAGTTTGCCAGCGATTTCTCATTTTTACAACAAAATTTACAAAGCCATTATTTTTAGGGACCACCTCACATTTGAAGTCACTTTGAGGGTCTATATGGCAGAAAATACTCAAAAGTGACACCATTCTAAAAACTGCACCCCTCAAGGTACTCAAAACCACATTCAAGAAGTTTATTAACCCTTCAGGTGCTTCACAGGAGCTGAAGCAATGTGGAAGGAAAAAATGAACATTTAACTTTTTAGTCACAAAAATTATCTTTTACAAACTTTTTTTTATTTTCACAAGGGTAAAAGGAGAAAATGGACAGATAAAGTTGTGCAATTTCTCCTGAGTATGCCAATACCGCATATGTAGGGGAAAACCACTGTTTGGGCACATGGCAGAGCTCGTAAGGGAAGGAGCGCCGTTTGACTTTTTCAAACCAAAATTGGCTGGAATTGAGATTGGACGCCATGTCGCGTTTGGAGAGCCCCTGATGCACCTAAACGGTGGAAACCCCACACAAGTGTCACGGGTGTGTCGCTGCGAAAATCGTCGCGATTGCACACCCTGACTTCGCACAGCTGAGTTTCTGGTGCTGGGTGTTTTTCGGCACTGAAGGAGTTAATTCTTTCTCTCTCTGTGCTGGACTGACCAGCCTCGCTCAGCTGCAATTAATGTTTTGTTAATTGGTTTCCTTCAAATACCTGCCTGTCTGCTGGGGAAGTGTCGGTGAAAGCTTTCATGCAGACCAGCAGAGCGGATCGTATTGAGAAGTCTAAGCTAAGAATACCTGTTGTGGATTTCTCCTGTCCTCGCTTTATTAGTTATCTCCCTACCCGTTTGTGTTCCCTCTGTATTGGTAGTTTTGTATGCAAGGTGTTCTTTTATTTACCCCTTGTACTGTCTCGTTTGTCTTATACTGTGTGTGAAGGCAGATACCTTCCTTATCCCTGTGGTGGTAATCAGGGTCCTTCTCAGGACTAGATTACAGTGGTTAGGGATTCACAGGAGATAGGGTTACGCTGGCGGCCTGGACCTCTGTACCATCAACAGTACCTCCAGGTAGAGGGATTAGTCAGGCCCCCAGCTTAGGGTCAGCATAGACCCCGGTTCTCCTGTTGTCATGTGTGCATCGCCACGAAGATCGTCGCGGTTGCACATTCTGACTTCTCACAGCTGAGTTGCTGTTTCTTTGTGTTTGGCAGTTAGGGAGTTAATTCTGTCTGTGCTCAGTTCTGGGACTGGGTGCAGTTTCTCCCGGCTGCAATTAATTATTTGTTGATTGGTTTCCTTTAAATCTCTGGTTGTCTGTGTTGGGAGTTGCCAGTGAAATTCTTCATGCAGACCACAGATAGTATTGTATCTGTATAGACTTAAGTTAAAGAGCTCCTTAGTTGTTTTAAGCTCACCTTGCTTAGAGTTTAATATCCCAGATCATTTATGTTCCTTCTGTGTTTGAGTGTGTATGCAAGTCTGTGTTTTCTCCAGTCTGTCTTATATGTCTAATCTGTGTATTTAGCAGAGATCAGCCCATATCCCTTTGGTGGTAATCAGAATCCTTCTTAGGACTGATTACAGGGTTCAGGGAGACTTGGACCTCTGAACCATTATCAGTACCTCCAAGGTGAGGGATTAGTTAGGACCCCAGTTTAGGGTCAGGTTAGACCCCCGGTCCTCCTCTTTCCTGTGACAGTGTATCAAGTCCTCAAGATTAACCCTGAGTTCAACGGATATCGTGTCAGGTAAATCTATTCTATATTTACATGCTGATGTTGCTAGTCTATATGATGTATAGAGTGTTGTTCTTTTAAGAATAGTTTACTGACATCGTACACATATCATAAGACCGCGTGACATTTTCACTGGCCCATAAAATTATTCCCAGTTGCCATGGATCCAGTAGCCCAGCTGGCTCTGCAGTTGCAGGGATTATCCATGGAGCTGACGGACATTAAGTCCAAAGTTTTGTCTCCCTCGGAGCAAACCAGATTTGAACCTAAAGTAGCTCTCCCGGACAGGTTCACTGGTGGGCGAGACAAATTTTTTACCTTCAGGGAAGCATGTAAATTGTATTTTCGGCTTCGGCCTCGATCATCAGGGAGTGAAGAGCAGAGAGTGGGAATTGTTATCTCGCTCCTACAAGGGGACCCTCAATCCTGGGCCTTCTCCCTTCCTCCGGGATCCCCGGCTCTACAGTCAGTAGATCGATTTTTTACTGCCCTGGGTTTGGTATATGATGACCCAGATCGGGTCTCTCTTGCTGAGACAAAATTACGTAAGATACAGCAGGGAGATCGTCCGGCGGAGGAATTTGCTTCTGAGTTCCGTAGATGGGCCACAGATACTCAGTGGAATGACCCAGCTCTTAGAAGCCAGTTTTGTCATGGGCTTTCTGACAAATTAAAGGACGTTTTGGCTCAGTATGATTCTCCTCCATCACTGGAGGCTGCTATGGCCCTAGCTATCCGTACCTCCGGGAGAAGTGCGAGGTAACTCCGCCCCCTGTTGTTACTCCACCTACTACTAAAGTCCCTTATGTTGAGGTTCCCCTTGTCTGTTCGGAGGAGCCTATGCAGTTGGGAGGGACATCATTTCGTAGGAGGGGATTGGCGGTACGCCGCAGGACTAGAAGGTGTTTCTTCTGCGGGAAAGAGGGACATTTTGTTGGGGGATGTCCATCCCGTGCCTTGTTGAGCAAAAAGTCGCCGGAAAACTGTTAATCCCAGGTTGTGTGGTGGACGACAACCTGGGAGTATGTATTTCGTCCGCTAGTTCTTCTCAGTTCCTTGTACCAGTGGAGGTGGTGGTTGGTACGAGAGTGGAGAGATTTTCTGTTCTTCTTGATAGTGGGTCCGGGGCTAATCTGGTTGACGCTTAGTTTGCTCAGGCTCAAGGTATGCATCTGAGTGTATTGGTCAAACCGATCCCTATATTCTCCATTGACGCCAGGCCTCTCGGCCAAGGTAGCTTTGTTCATGAGGTTCATAACATTGACCTTCGGGTAGGGGCAATACATAGGGAACTATTATCTTGTTATGTGTTGGAGGGTCTACCTACTCCTATTGTGTTGGGACTTCCTTGGTTGGTTAAACATAACCCTGTGATTAATTGGCAGTCCAGAGAGATAAGCCAATGGGGGGAGTTTTGCAAAAGTAACTGCATGAACACAGTCATCAGTGCGGTCGTGCCTAGTACTTTGCCTCCTTTTTTGGAGGACTTTGGGGATGTGTTCTCTGAGGAGGGGTGTCAGGAGTTGCCTCCTCATCGCGTGTATGACTGCTCTATTAATTTACTTCCTGATGCTAAGTTACCTAAAGCTAGGTTATATAACCTTTCTGGTCCTGAGAGGCAGGCTATGAAAGATTATATTTCGGAAAGTCTGGCCAAAGGGCATATTAGACCTTCATCTTCCCCAGTGGCCGCGGGTTCTTCTTTGTGAAGAAAAAAGATGGAGGCCTACGCCCTTGCTTGGATTTCCGCGAACTTAATCGGATTACTGTTCGAGATCCGTATCCACTCCCTCTGATTCCTGATCTCTTCAATCAAATTGTTGGCGCCAAATGGTTCTCTAAATTGGATCTCAGGGGGGCGTATAATCTGATTAGGATAAAAGAGGGGGATGAGTGGAAAACGGCGTTTAACACGCCGGAGGGACATTATGAGAACCTTGTCATGCCTTTTGGTCTGACTACTGCACCAGCAGTATTCCAACATTTTGTTAATGACATTTTTCGTCATCTGGTGGGGCTGTTTGTGGTCGTATATTTGGATGACATTTTAATTTACTCACCAGATCTTGTGTCTCACCAGGAGCATGTGAGACAGGTGTTGCAGATCTTGCGAGACAATAAACTATACGCCAAACTGGAAAAGTGTGTATTCGCCGTACAGGAACTTCAGTTTTTGGGTTTCTTGGTGTCAGCCTCCGGTTTCCGTATGGACCCTGAAAAGGTGAGAGCAGTGCTTGAATGGGATCAGCCAGAGGATCTTAAGGCTCTGCAGCGTTTTCTGGGGTTTGCTAACTACTACCGGAAATTTATTTGTAATTTCTCATCTGTTGTCAAACCTCTCACTGACATGACAAGAAAAGGGACGGATTTTTCTAAATGGTCGGACAAAGCTTGCCAAGCTTTTTCCTCTTTGAAAAAATGTTTTGCTTCGGCACCCGTTCTCATCCAACCAGATGCATCACAGCCGTTCGTTGTGGAGGTGGACGCGTCTGACGTAGGGGTGGGTGCAATATTGTCCCAGGGTCCGTCCCCTGGTAAATGGCATCCGTGCGCTTTCTTTTCTAAAAAATTGTCGTCCGCCGAAAGGAATTATGATATCGGCAATAGGGAACTTTTGGCCATTAAGTTGGCTTTTGAAGAATGGCGTCACTTTTTGGAGGGGGCAGTCCACCCGGTCACCGTCATTACTGATCACAAGAACCTGCTGTATTTGGAATCTGCTAAGCGTCTGAATTCCAGACAAGCTCGATGGTCGTTGTTTTTTACCAGGTTTAATTTTGTTGTCACTTATCGCCCTGGATCTAAGAATGTTAAGGCGGATGCCTTGTCTCGCAGTTTCCCAGGGGCCGGGAAAATGGATGACCCGATTCCTATCCTTCAGGAGGGGGTGGTAGTGTCGGCTGTATGTTCTGAGCTTGAGGAGGAGGTGTTAGAGGCTCAGGGGGACGCCCCTGCAGGACCTCCAGGGAGACTGTTTGTCCCAAATCAGTTGAGACAAAAGGTTATTGAGGCACATCATAATTCTGCTTTAGCAGGACATCCAGGGAGTAAGGCTACTTTAGATCTCCTTTCTCGCCGGTTTTGGTGGCCTAACGTTAATAAAGATGTTTTAACTTTTGTCGCGTCCTGTGGGGTTTGTGCTCGCTCTAAGACCCCTCATACCCGTCCGTCTGGGACCCTCTTACCCTTGAAACTTCCGGAGCGTCCATGGACTCATTTGTCTATGGACTTCATCACGGACCTTCCTCAGTCGTCAGGGAAGACTGTCATACTGGTGGTTGTTGACAGGTTCAGTAAGATGGCACATTTCATTGCTCTTCCTGCCCTCCCTAATGCTAAAACTCTGGCGCAGGTGTTCATTGGGGAGATTGTGAGACTTCATGGGTTGCCTTCTGATGTGGTGTCAGATAGGGGGTCTCAGTTTGTGTCCAAGTTTTGGAGGGCATTTTGTTTACGTCGGGGGATGCAATTGTCATTTTCCTCGGCTTTTCATCCGCAGACCAATGGTCAGACAGAGCGTCTGAATCAAAGCCTAGAGACTTATCTTCGGTGTTTTGTCTCAGAGAACCAGGAGGACTGGTCTTCTTTCTTGCCTCTGGCAGAGTTCGCTCTTAACAACAGGCGGAGCGAGTCCACTGGTAAGTCCCCGTTTTTTGGGGCATATGGTTTTCATCCCCAGTTTTGTACATTCAATGGGGGGGCCCTTCTGGGGTTCCTGAGGAGGAGCGTTTCTCGTCGTCACTTGCTTCAGTGTGGAGAGGTGTATTGAATAATCTGAGTGCTATGGGGAACCGTTATAAACGTATGGCTGATAGGAGGAGAGTTTCTGGTCCAGATCTTAATGTGAACGATCTGGTATGGTTGTCTACCAGGAATATAAAACTTAAAGTTCCCTCCTGGAAGCTGGCCCCAGATTCATCGGGCCGTACAGGATCAGTTCCATAATTAATCCTGTGGCATTTCGTCTGGACCTCCCTCCTACGTTTAAAATTCATAATGTGTTCCACAAGTCATTACTTAAGAGGTACGTGGCACCAGTCATACCATCACCTCTACCTCCTCCTCCAGTGGTGGTCAATGGTAACTTGGAGTTTCAAGTGTCAAAGATCATTGACTCACGTCTGAATCGCCGGTCCCTTCAGTACTTGGTGCATTGGAAGGGGTATGGTCCAGAGGAGAGGACGTGGGTTCCTGCGTCTGACATTAACGCAGATCGTTTGGTGCGGACCTTCCACAGAACTCACCCGGGCAAACCTGGCCCTGAGGGTCCGGAGGCCCCTCGTAGAAGGGGGGGTACTGTCATGTGTGCATCGCCACGAAGATCGTCGCGGTTGCACATTCTGACTTCTCACAGCTGAGTTGCTGTTTCTTTGTGTTTGGCAGTTAGGGAGTTAATTCTGTCTGTGCTCAGTTCTGGGACTGGGTGCAGTTTCTCCCGGCTGCAATTAATTATTTGTTGATTGGTTTCCTTTAAATCTCTGGTTGTCTGTGTTGGGAGTTGCCAGTGAAATTCTTCATGCAGACCACAGATAGGATTGTATCTGTATAGACTTAAGTTAAAGAGCTCCTTAGTTGTTTTAAGCTCACCTTGCTTAGAGTTTAATATCCCAGATCATTTATGTTCCTTCTGTGTTTGAGTGTGTATGCAAGTCTGTGTTTTCTCCAGTCTGTCTTATATGTCTAATCTGTGTATTTAGCAGAGATCAGCCCATATCCCTTTGGTGGTAATCAGAATCCTTCTTAGGACTGATTACAGGGTTCAGGGAGACTTGGACCTCTGAACCATTATCAGTACCTCCAAGGTGAGGGATTAGTTAGGACCCCAGTTTAGGGTCAGGTTAGACCCCCGGTCCTCCTCTTTCCTGTGACAGTGTATCAAGTCCTCAAGATTAACCCTGAGTTCAACGGATATCGTGTCAGGTAAATCTATTCTATATTTACATGCTGATGTTGCTAATCTATATGTTGTATAGAGTGTTGTTCTTTTAAGAATAGTTTACTGACATCGTACACATATCATAAGACCGCGTGACACCTGTATACAGAGACAGCGTGACAACAAGTGACACCATTTTGGAAACTAGACCCCCTATGGAACTTATCTAGTTCTGTTGTGAGCACCTTGAACCCCCAAGTGTTTCACAAAAGTTTATAATGCCTGGGTGTGGAAAAAAAAAACCAATTTTCCACAAAAATGATTTTTTAGTCCTAAATTTTTGATTTTTCCCAAGGAAATTGGACCTCAAAAGTTGTTGTCCAATTTGTCCTGAGTACGCTGATACCCCATATGTGTGGGGGGGGGGGAATTTTTGGGCGCATTGCAGGGCTTGGAAAGGAAGTAATAACGTTTTGGAATGCAGACATTGGTGGGGGTCATGTTCCGTTTGCAGTGCCCCAGATGTGCCTAAACAGTGGAAACCCCCCACAAGTTACCCCATTTTGGAAACTAGACCCCCTAAGGAACTTATCTAGATCGGTGGTGAGCAATTTGAACCCAAAAGTTCTTCACACAAGTTTATAACGTAGAGCCGTAAAATGAAAAAAATCACATTTTTTCCACAAAAATGATCTTTTCACCCCAATTGTTATTTTCCCAAGGGTAACAAGACCCCAAAAGTTATTGCACAATTTGTCCTAAGTGCACTGATACCGCATATGTGGGAGTAAACCACTGTTTGGGTGAATGGCAGAGCTCGGAAGGGAAGGAGCGCCGTTTGACTTTTTCAATGCAGAATTGACTGGACGCCATGTCGTGTTTGGAGAGCTCCTAATGTGCCTAAACAGTGGAAACCCCCAAGTGACCCCATTTTGGAAAATAGACCCCCCAAGGAACTTATCTAGATGTGTGGTGAGCACTTTGAACCCCGAAGTGATTCACAGAAGTTTATAACGTACAGCCGTAAAAATAAAAAATCTTTTTTTTTTACAAAAATTATTTTTTCGCCCCCAATATTTTATTTTCACAAGGAAAACAGGAGAAATTGGACTGCAAAAGTTGTTGTCCAATTTTTCCTGAGTATGCAGATACCCAATATGTGGGAGAAAACTACTGTATGGGCACACGTCGGGGCTCAGAAGGGAAGTAGTGACGTTTTGGATTGCAGACTTTGATGAAATGGTCTGCGGGCGCATTTGGAGAGCCCTGATGTGCCTAAACAGTGGAAACCCCCCACAAGTGACCCCATTTTGGAAAACAGACCCCACAAGGAACTTATCTAGATGCGTGGTGAGCACTATGAAGTCCCAAGTGCTTCACAGAAGTTATATAACGTACAGCCGTAAAAACAAAAAAATCATTTTTTTTTACAAAAATGATATTTTTGCCCCAATTTTTTATTTTCCCAAGGGTATCAGAAGAAATTGGACCCCAAGAGTTATTGTGCAATTTTTCCTGAGTACGCTGATACCCCATATGTGGGGGTAAACTACTGTTTGGGAGCATGGCAGAGCTCAGAAGTGAAGGAGCACCGCTTGACTTTTTCAACCCAGAATTGGCTGGAATTGAGATCAGACGCCATGTCACATTTGGAGAGCCCCTGATGTGCCTAAACGGTGGAAACCCCCCAATTCTAACTCCAACCCTAACCCCAACACACCCCTAACCCTTATCCCAACCCTAATCATAACCCTAACCACAAACCTAACTCTAACACACCCGTAACCCTAATCCCAACCCTAACTTTAGCCCCAACCCTAACTTTAGCTGCAACCCTAACCCTAACCCTAATGGGAAAATGGAAATAAATACATTTTTTTAATTTGATTATTTTTCCCTAAGGGGGTGATAAAGTGGGGTTTGATTTACTATTTATAGCGGGTTTTTATGATTGGCAGCTGTCACGCTAAAAGACGCTTTTTATTGCAAAAAATAGTTTTTGCATCACCACATTTTGAGAGCTATAATTTTTGCATATTTTGGCCCAGAGAATCATGTGAGATCTTATTTTTTGCGGTACGAGTTGACGTTTTTATTGGTACCATTTTTGAGCACGTGACATTTTTTGATCGCTTTTTAATTCGATTTTTGGGAGGTTACAATTAACCAATATCAGCAATTCATGAATTTCTTTTGGGGGCTTTTATACCGTTCCGCTTGTGGTAAAATTGATAAAGCAGTTTTATTCTTCGGGTCAGTATGATTACGGCGATACCTCATTTATATAATTTTTTATGTTTTGGCGCTTTTATACAATAAAAACAATTTTATATAAAAAATAATTATTTTTGCATCGCTTTATTCTGCGAACTATAACTTTTATTTTTCGCTGATGATGCTGTATGGTGGCTCGTTTTTTGCAGTACAAGATGACGTTTTCAGCGGTACCATGTTTATTTATATCGATCTTTTGATTCCACTTTTTGTTTGGCGATATGATGATAAAGCATTGATTTTTTGCTTTTTTTTTTAAGGGGTTCACTAAAGGGGTTAACTAATGGGACAGGTTTATAGGGTGGGTCGTGACGGACGCGGTGATACCAAATATGTGTACTTTTATTGTTTTTTTTTTATTTAGATGAAGAAATGAATTTATTGGGGAATATTTTTTTTCCTTTATTTTGGAATTTTTTTTTACACGTTATTTTCATTTTTTTTAACTTTTTTACTTTGTCCCAGGGTGGGACATTACTGTATTATATCAGATCACTGGTCTCAGCGCCTGCTCTCAGCCCAGATGAATTCCTTGAGGGGTATAATTTTCAAAATGGGTTCAATTTTTGGAGCTTTCTGCTGCTCTTGCAACTCAAGGACTCTGTAAATGCAACATAGTGCATGCAATCTATTCCAGCCAAATTTGCGCTTCAAAAGTTAACTTAATTTGTTAATTCAAATGGTGTCATTCACAAATAGAGATGAGCGAACCTGAACTGTAAAGTTTGTGATTCGGTTCGTACTGGACACTGTCCGCTACAAAACTCTAAACCCGGACTTCCCATATAAGTCTGGGAGAGAGATTTTGGAGTATATGAGAAGGAATCCCCATTGGCTTTTATGGGATTTGCAGGGTCAAATTCTGGTACGTGAACACAACTTTGCACTACAGTTTGACCAAACCTGACGTACCCAAACATCCATGGAACCACTCATCCCTATTCACAAATACATTCATTTATCCCAAAAAAATTAAGCCCTCACAAGGCTATATCGATGGAGATATACAAAGATTATGGCTTATGAAAAATCGAAATTACAAAAACAAAAATTGATAGCGTCATTAAGGGACTAAAGTTAGAGCTGTGGTGATCACCTGTCAAGCTGACATTGATTTAAAAAATGTTCTTTGTGATAAAACCTCTTGACATATTGCCTTTTTAAACATTTGAAGTTCAATACTAATAAAATCAATAGGGACAAGGTTTATACAGCTATTCTCCATCAACTATTTTTCCGTCACAGAAAAAAACTAAGAAATTTAACTAATTTGCTTTGCAGAATGACAGGTAATTTGCACAGCATATTATCCCAGGTATACCCACAATCCCAGCCCAAGTAAGACCAAAATGCAAATGCAGATGGTTTAGGCTAATGAAATCTGTGATTTCAAAAGTAGCACATGGTTCTAAAGAGCTTCACAGTCCACAATGTAACAAAGTTAAAAAGAAACTTGTTATATCAGTAGCTCATCCTCCAGTAATTCTCATACTAAGGGCTCATACTCACTGGCGCCAAAAACGGATGATATTCAGCCGAAAAAAAATCGGATTCAAATCTGACCAATGTTATTCAATAGGTGAGTTCTCATTAGCGATTTTTTTCTCATCAGAAATTGGTGTGAGAAAAAAATCGCAGCATGCTGCGATTTGATGCGATTTTGGGATGATAATCGCCAATGCAAGTCAATGGGCGTGAGAAATCATCGCACAGCACAGCTGTCCGATTTATACGCACCAGTCTCCTTTGAAAAGCCGGCAATTCATCCCCGGCTACTGTTAAATCACACTGACAGCTCAAAAAACACTAGATACATACACATAGAATACATACATATATATATATATATATATATACATGTCATTGTGACACATACATATATGTATGGCAAATAATAATAGCCTAGGGAGGGTACATTTTTTCTGTGCTCCCCCTGGCTACTAACATCTGCCCCCAGACACCCCAGAAAGGGCAAATTTCTAATTAGATTCGCCCTTTCTGGAACTTTGCCCGTCTATTCCCATTGCCCTGTAGCGGTGGCGAATGGGTTAATAAGGGGTTAAAGCCACCTTGCAATTGAAAGGTCACTTTAAGCCAGGTTAATAATTGAGAGCTGTCAATTAGACAACTATCAATTATTAATCCTATTGTATGAAAGAAAAATCAAACACACACACACTTTAATAAAAAAGAAGCTTAATGAAATAATCAAACAGTTTTTGACCATATTTTATTTTCCTGCTAAAACCATTTCCTGTAATAAAAATAAAATAAAAAAGCAAAATTATTCTTACCTATCCATGCACAGTCAGGTCCCACGCTGTAATCCATCAGAAAGGGTTAACAGGTTACAGCTGGCAGGGAGCTAATGCTTCCTGCTGAGCTGTAACCCCCTGAATGAATAACTCCCTCTCCTGGAGACAGGAGAGGAAGTGATTAATATGTGGAGCTTAATTGATTTATTGCCACTTTCACTTCAGGTCAGGTCACCCTGACCTGACCTAAAGTGAAAGTGGGACACAATCAATTAAGCTTCATTCATTAATCACATCCTCTCCTGTCGGCAGGAGATAAGCTCATTCATTCAGGAGCTTTCAGCTGAGCAGGCATTACTTGCGCTGCTTGGCTCAAAGCTAGTTAACCCTTTGTGAAGGATTACAGCGTGGGACGTGACAGATCGCCGGATAGGTAAGAATAATGTTGTTTTATTATTTTTTCTTTATTATAGGAGATCAAGGGCTTCGAGGGATTAAGAGTTAAATAAAAGATGGTCAAAAAATGCGTTATTTCATTAAAATTATTTATTCTTAAAGTGTGTGTGTTTTTTTTATTTACTTCAATAGGATTAATAATTGATAGTTGTCTAAGTGACAGCTCTCAATTATTAACCTGGCTTAAAGTGACCTTTCAATTGCAAGGTGGCTTTAACCCCTTATTAACCCATTCGCCACCGCTACAGGGCAATGGGAATAGACGGGCAAAGTGCCAGAAAGGGCTAATCTAATTAGAGATTTGCCCTTTCTGGGGTGTCTGGGGGCAGATGTTAGTAGCCGGGGGGGGGCACCAAAAAAATGTACCCTCCCTAGGCTATTATTATCTGCCCCCACTCGCTTGCTTTGTCTGTCTGGTGGAGAAAATACAGCGGGAGCCCACGTATTTTTTTTCAACAAATTTACACCTTTAATTAACCCCTACATGTCTGAAATTTTGAACACATACACTTATGTAATTGTAAGTTAAAACCACATATCAAAATACATGAAATGACATGGTTAACTGCGTGTAAACAATGTATCATTTCATGTCGGCTTCTGTGATTTCACAAAAGCCGGCAATTGAATTAGCGGCTTTTACAGTATGTAGAAGTGTATGAACTATAAATATATGTATATATATATATATATATATTTCACAATTGATATATATATCTATATATATATGTATTCTATGTGTGTATATGTATTGTTTCTATTCTTTATTAAAGCTGTCAGTGTGATTTTACAGTATAGCCGGGGATGAATTAGCGGCTATTATACTATGTAGAAGTGTATGACATATATATATATATATATATATATTATATATATATATATATATATATTGTATATATATATATATATATATATATAATTATTTGCTTTTTGTGTACATTTTTTTTTACAATGTGATTTTTACATGACTTTTTACATAGAGATAACTGCTCTATGTAAAACTTCATTTTAAAATCGCATTGCATACAGATGGAAAACTGATGGAAAACGCATGGTGCGATTTAAAATCGCATGCAAATCGCATGCCTTTTTACAACAATTGTACCGTTTTTTCCCTGCAGAAAACGGACCGATTTTTTTCCAGCCAGTGAGTATGAGCCCTAAATGTAAATTTCTTTCACAAAACAATGCTCACGAAAAGCTTGTAATTACTTGGCTACGCTAAGTGTAGAAATAACAATAATTATTTCATTGTAGACTTCATTTATAATTACAAGACTGCCTTTTGGTATTACTAAATGAGTTTGGTCTACTGAACATAAATTTTTGTTTTTCAGAATGAAAAATTGAGCAAAAAGCCTAAAATCATAGAATCATATATGATAAATCCATTATCAATTGGACCCAACTCCTGCCAGAAACTCTTAATGGTCTTCTAGTTGGAGTTCCATACCCAGCCTTCAGACTGTCTAGGCTTGCAACATTTCGAAATATCACACAGAACAGCAACTTTGTCAGGAATTTTTAAAGAGAGAATTATTGTTAAGAAAAGTAACTGTAACCTCTTAAAAATAACATACATATTTAGATCTGTTCCGTTTAGACAAGCAGAGGCCAAAACATTTAAGCAAAAGTTACTGCCTTTCCTTCTAAACAAGAGCCATTATTACTAGAGATGAGTGAATTTGCAATATTCGCTGATTAATTCGTCGAATATTCACCGAACATAACCAAACGCCATTCACCTCAATGGGAGGCAAAAACAAACGCATGCACAACACCTTATAATGGCCTCAAATGCTAACAAAACACATCAAATTAGCGGCAGACTGTCAGGACTCTGAACATTTTTGATCACCTTTTGTGCATTACTGCCCTTTTCCAAGATGGCGTCTCATGTGCATTGTGTCTTCCTGCTATATAACTCCACCCCAGCCTTTAGTCTGTGCTAGAGTATTCTGCTTTGCATCCAGCTTCTGACCTCTGGTGGCTCCCTGGCTTTGTACCTGCTCCTGTAAACCTGTTTTATGATCCTGCTACTCTGCTCTGAGTTCCTGCTGCATACACCGGTTTCCAGTAATCCTCCTTCATCTGGCTGCTTGTGTTACTCCCATCTGCATTTGCAGGACATGTCAGCTTTTGCAGCCCTGCGCTGCTTAAAACTGAGACTATCACCCAGGCCTCCCTGGTTGAGCTAAAGATATCATTTGAACTGCCTACCTGTGCTTGGACTAAACTAAGACTTATTCGTGTCAAGTATCCTCAAGTTTAACTGTGCTTCATAGACTCTCTGCTTGATTGCATTTCTCTCTGAAGTTTCCTATAGACTGTTAAGCTGCATTTATTATGTACACCAAGTGTTGTGGACTTGAGCTTTGCTTTGCACCTGGTTGAATCACCGTGTGATAATATAGACTTTTCCACTTATAAGACTGTGTCCTGTAGTTGTCTTGTTCCACGCAAGAAGTCTCCTGAGTTATCCCCTATATTTATTACAGGATACTCTAGCCACAAAAGAGGAGACTGCTGGAGCAATGACTGCAGAAGGCAGATTAGAGGAGGTGTTTTCCATAACTAGATCACTGCAGAAAGATGTGGAAGGTCTGCAAAAGAAATCTGGAAGCTTTGAACGCAATGAACAGGTGCTTGGACAAACTTTGCAGGACTTAAGCACCCACATGGCAGCCCAGGAAAATAAACTTACTGGCATGGAGTCCCAGTATGGACGGGCTTTTCAGGACATAAGCACGCAAATAGCGGCACAACCTTCTGGGCAACAGCCACCAGCTAGCCCACCTAAGTTGCCCCCATTCAGATTTAATGGTGATCGCGACAAATTTCGTGGCTTTGTCAATCAATGTATGCTATATTTTGATGTGCATGCTGACCGTTTCCCTAATGATAGATCTAAAGTATTGTGTGTAATAATGCTGCTGACCGCACGAGTGCTCGCCTGGACGAATCCGATGATTGAGTCTCGTGACCCGCGGTTAAATAATTTGGATGATTTCTTGGCCGCTATGGCATTAATGTTTGATGATCCTAATCGCCGTGCAACTGCTGAATCTGCTTTATTGTCTTTACGCCAGGCTAAACGTTCTGTTATTGAGTATGCTACCGAATTCAGGAGATTAGCAGTAGATACCAATTGGGACAGTTATGCACAATTGCCTATTTTTAAAAGGGGTCTGTCTAGCATTGTAAAGGATGAATTAGCTCGCTCTGAATCACAAGAGCTAGAGACATTTATACAGCATTGTCTGCGCATTGACATTCGCCTTACTGAGCATAGGCAGAAGTTTGCTGCCTTGAACCGTATCGCTAACTTTTCCCTTCCTTCCAGAGAGCCTGCAGGTAAAACATCTCGGGAGGTGGAGGAGGTGCCCATGCAAATTGATTCTGTTCAGAAGCGCGAGAGTAATGAGCGCCGGGACCATCGACTTCGTGAAAGTCTATGTTTCTACTGCGGCCAGTCTGACCACTTTTTAATCAACTGTCCCAAGTGTGCTAAGCGGCCTAACAAGGTGCGAGCAGCGGTAGGAGAGTATGACTACTGTGATGATGAATCTGACATCTCTGAATGTAGCCTGCCTATAAACGCTGTATTCCACTCACTTTCTATGACTTCACCACCCAAGGAGCTGAAGGAAAAGAACTCTCACTGTTCTCTCCCTATTAAGATCCTGTGTTCTGGACAGTGGATTTCCAGTGCAGCTATGATTGACTCTGGTGCAGGTGGCAATTTTATGGATATCGCATTTGCCAAAGAACATGGTATTGAAATACAGCAAAGAGCTTCTCCAATTACCATGGAAACAGTGGATGGGTCACCTTTAATCTCCGGGCCTGTGGATCAGGAGACCGCACCCCTTGAGATTTTGTTGGAGCCTAATCATCAGGAGCAACTCTCTTTCTTGCTAATTTCTTCTCATTTTCCTGTGATTTTAGGCATCCCTTGGCTGCGTTCTCAGAATCAAACTATCAACTGGGAGACCAAGGAGGTTATCTTTCCAACAAGGAGCAACCCAGCATCAACTGAAGTTGTCCCTGATTCCACTGCTACGGAACCACCTGTACAGGTATTTACTTTACCTTCAGCATATAAAGAGTTCTCTGACATCTGTGACAAGAAGAATGCAGATCAGCTTCCTCCACACAGGCATTATGACTGTCCCATTGAGCTGCTTCCTGGGGCAGCTATTCCTTTTGGCAACGTATACCCTTTGGCGGCACCTGAGCTCCAAGCCTTAAAGGAGTATATTGATGAAAACCTGGCCAAAGGCTTCATACGTCCTTCTTCCTCACCAGCAGGGGCACATATATTTTTTGTAAAGAAGAAGGATGGGACCCTGAGACCCTGTGTAGACTATCGGGAACTCAATAAGGTAACCATACAAAACCGTTACCCTTTGCCTCTGATTCCCGAACTACTGGAAAGAGTCCGCCATGCTAAGGTGTTCTCTCAAACTGGATCTTCGTGGGGCTTATAATTTGGTGCGTATTCGTCCAGGGATCAGTGGAAGACAGCATTCAGATGCCGGTATGGACACTTTGAATATCTCGTGATGCCCTTCGGGCTTTGTAACGCCCCTGCAACATTTCAACACTTTGCTAATGACATCTTCAGAGATTTGTTGGACCAGTTTGTGGTGATCTATTTGGACGATATTTTAATCTTTTCTGACTCTCTACAGGAACATGAAGAACATGTCAAAGCGGTTTTAAGACGTCTGAAAGAGAACCATCTGTATATCAAGCCGGAGAAATGCCAGTTCCATCGTTCTGAGATACAGTTCTTAGGTTATATCATCTCTCCTCAGGGGCTGAACATGGAATCTGGTAAGATTCAGGCTATCCTTGACTGGCCGGTACCCAAGAACGTTAAGGAGGTCCAACGTTTTACTGGTTTTGCAAATTTCTACAGACGTTTCATTCAAAATTTTTCTGATATTGTCCGTTTCATTACTTCCTTAACAAAGAAGGAAAAGCCTTTTAAGTGGTCTTCACAGGCTCAAGAAGCTTTTGATCGGCTTAAGATCTGTTTCACCTCAGTACCGCTGTTGATACACCCAGATCCAACACTGTCTTTCATTGTGGAGGTGGACGCTTCTGATAATGCTTTGGGGGCTATTCTCTCTCAAAGAACTGGAGAGAAGGGGCTGCTACATCCTTGTGCTTTCTTTTCCCGTAGACTAACCTCAGCAGAGAAGAATTACGACGTGGGAGACAAGGAATTGCTGGCTATTATTGCGGCTTTCAAGGAATGGAGGCATCATCTCCAAGGAGCTGCACAACAGATCGTAGTGCTAACTCACCATCGCAATTTAGAGTTCCTTAGATCCGCTAGATGTCTTTCTCCTCGTCAGGCTCGTTGGAATTTATTTTTAAATCAATTTAATTTTGTTATCTCGTACAGTCCAGGTTCTCGTAATGGGAAGGCTGATGCTTTATCCCGAATCCATGCTACGGATTCCGTACCTGGAGCCCCGTCCAAGACCATTCTATCTGATGCCAATTTCATCGGAGTTATCCACGATCAAGACTTGTGGAAGGAGTGCAGGGAGGCTTATGACGGTGATGTATTTCTGGCCAACCCACCTGTTGATATTAATCTTGTCTTTAAGGGTAGCATGTGGTTCAGAGATCGACGTATCTACGTCCCTGAAGCCGTCCGCCTGCAGATCCTCAAGTTGGTACATGACTCCAAGTTGTCTGGTCACAGGGGGGTACAGAAGACACAAGAGTTCCTAAGCCGATTTTTCTGGTGGCCAACTAGCCTGAAGGATACCAAGGACTATTGTTGTGAATGGGTTTGAGATGAGTTCTGAGCAGAGGCTCCCTCTGGTGGTTACAAGCGGTACTAGTGAGGATTGTGAGGACTGGGAATCAGGTGTTACTGATTGGTCTTATTTAAGGGAATCATTTTCCCATCAGGGTTGCCGGTGATCAATTGTTCTGGTCTGAATCCTTCTTTCCAGTTTCCCTTGTAGCCTGCTGTGTCGTGTCTGCATCTCCTGCTATCAGATAAGACAATTTCTTATTTTGTGTTTTTGCTATATTTTTGCATTTGGTCCTGCACTTCTGTGGGGGCCTTCTTGGTCCCCTCCGGGGGCTTTTGCCCTCTCAGTTTAGTTCAGCCACTGTGTTTTGTACTTTTGCTTTTTCCAGTTTTTTCAGTGGCTGCTGTTTTTGTTACACCAGAGAACTAATTTAGGTGGTAGAGGTCGTGTGATCTCAGGTGATTTTGAAATTAGTAGAGTTGGTGTTTTTCAGGTTTTCTGGGATTGCAGTAAGTACCCTTCCTATCCTTTTCTATTTAGATAGTTTGGGCCCCAGCGTTTGCTCATACTATTTTCTTTCTGTGTCAGTATTTCCTCTTGTCTAACCGCCATTACATGTTTGGGGGCTTTCTATTGTCTTTGGGGTTCTGCTCTGGTGTATTTCCTTTTTTGCCTGCACTCCTCAGCTACCGTAACATAACAGTATCACCGGCCCTAAAAATTGTATGGTACTCACAGAAGGGAAAAAATATTTTGAAGGAAGAAAAGTTGTCAGAGATATTTTTCTGTTTGTTGCATTTTTTTTTTTTTTTTTCCCTCTGTATCTCTGGGTGCTGGGGAGGATCTTTTCTCCCAATGGAGTTTGCACAGTTGTCTGGCCGTGTGGATCAGCTTGCCACTGAGGTTCAGAGTATTGCTGCATATCTTGCTAGGTTGCCTGTTGTGGAACCTAGGATCCCCATGCCAGATTTGTTTTTAGGGGATCGAGCTAAGTTTCAGAATTTCAAAAATAATTGTAAATTGTTTTTTGCCTTAAAATCTAAGTCCTCAGGGAACGCAGCGCAGCAGGTTCAAATTGTCATCTCTCTCCTGCGCGGCGACCCTCAGGATTGGGCTTTTTCCCTGATACCTGGGGATCCTGTTTTGAGTGATGTTGATGCATTTTTTCAGGCTTTGGGGTTATTGTACGATGAGCCTAATGTCACTGATCAAGCTGAAAAAGCCTTGTTGGCATTAAATCAGGGGCTTGATGACGCTGAGTTATACTGTCAGAGATTCCGTAGGTGGGCAGTCCTGACCAAATGGAATGACGACGCTTTGGCGGCCCTTTTCCGGAAGGGTCTGTCGGATAATGTAAAGGATGTTATGGTGGGATTCCCTGTCCCCTCTGGTCTCAATGATTCTATGTCATTGGCGATTCAAATTGACAGACGTTTGCGTGAGCGGAGAAGTATGCGTGGAGTGGTGTTGCCTTGTGAGCCAGCTGCTGAGCCCATGCAGTGTGATAGAGTGGTGTCTGGGGCACAGCGTCATGAGTTTCGAAAGCGCAATGGGTTATGTTTCTACTGTGGTGATGCCTCTCATGCTATTTCAGTCTGCCCTAAGCGGGGAAGACATTTTGCACGCTCAGTTGTCTTGGGTAGTGTTCAGACTAAGTTTTTATTAACTGTCACTCTGATATGCTCTCTGTCCTCATTTTCTGCTCAGGCTTTCGTTGATTCTGGAGCAGCTATTAACCTGATGGATTATGATTTTGCTAAACGTTGTGGGTTTTCCTTGATACCCCTACAGAAGTCTATTCCTTTACTGGGGATCGATTCTACCCCTTTGGCTGAGAATAAACCCCAGTTTTCTACTCAGGTGATAATGAGGGTTGAACCTGATCACCAGGAGTGCTGCAAATTTTTGGTTCTATATAATCTGCATGACATTATAGTGCTGGGTTTCCCTTGGTTACAGTCTCATAATCCTGTTTTGGATTGGAAATCTGTGTCTGTAACCAGTTGGGGCTGCCAATGTGTTAGTGCCAACACTCCTGTTTTTTCTGCCTCCCCCCAGGCTGAGGATGTTCCTGACTTTTTGTTTGATTTTTCTGATGTGTTTAGCGAAAGTAAATCTGCATCCTTACCTCCCCATAGGAGCTATGACTGCGCTATTGAATTAGTGCCAGGTAGTAAATTCCCTAAAGGTCGCCTTTTTAACTTGTCTGTACCTGAACATGACGCTATGCGGTCTTATATCAAGGAATCATTGGAGAAGGGTCATATCAGACCATCCTCTTCACCCTTAGGTGCCGGTTTTTTCTTTGTGGCCAAAAAAGATGGTTCATTAAGGCCGTGTATTGATTATCGTCTCTTGAACAATATTACTGTCAAATATCAATACCCGTTACCCTTGATTTCTGACCTGTTTTCCAGGGTGAAAAACGCTACTTGGTTTACCAAGCTTGACCTCAGGGGGGCGTATAACCTTATTCGCATTAAGCACGGGGATGAATGGAAGACGGCATTTAACACCCCTGAAGGGCATTTTGAGTACCTTGTGATGCCCTTTGGGCTCACTAATGCTCCTTCCGTCTTCCAGTCCTTCATGAATGACATTTTCAGGGATTTTGTGGATAAATTTCTGATTGTTTATTTGGATGATATCTTGATTTTTTCTAATGACTGGGACTCTCATGTGAAACATGTTCGGACTGTGTTCCAGATTTTGAGGGATAATGCTCTGTATGTGAAGGGATCAAAGTGTCTTTTTGGCGTACAGAAGATCTCATTTCTGGGATTCATTTTGTCCCCATCTGTTATTGAAATGGACCCGGTCAAGGTTCAGGCCATCTGTGATTGGGTCCAACCTACTTCATTAAAGGCTCTTCAGAGATTTTTGGGTTTTGCCAATTTTTATCGTAAATTTATTGGTAATTTCTCTGTTATTGTTAAACCATTAACTGATTTGACCAGAAAGGGTTCTGATGTGGTGAATTGGCCTCCTGAGGCAGTCTCTGCGTTTCAGGAACTTAAGCAGAGATTCACTTCTGCTCCTGTTCTACGGCAGCCTGATGTTTCTCTGCCATTTCAGGTGGAGGTTGATGCCTCTGAAATTGGGGCAGGTGCCGTTTTGTCCCAAAAAGATCCAGAGACCTCTAAAAGTAACCCTTGTGCCTTTTTCTCTCGAAAATTTTCTCCTACTGAACGTAATTATGACGTGGGTAATCGGGAGTTATTGGCCATGAAGTGGGCTTTTGAAGAGTGGAGACATTGGCTGGAGGGAGCCAAACATCAGGTGGTGGTCCTACGGACCATAAGAATCTGGTCTACCCGGGAATCTCCCAAGCGACTCAATCCTAACAGGCCAGGGGGGCCCTTGTTTTTCACACTTTTAAAATTTTTTTTGGGTTTTTCCCTTTTTTTCCCGGCACTAAGAATGTTAAGGCGGGTGCCCCCGAGGAGTTTCCCTTTCGGACTCTCCTGACTATCTGATCCCCCGTTATTTTGAAGGAGGGGGTAGTTCTTTTTTGCCATCTCGCCCAAATTTTAGACTTGCCTTGGGGGGGGGCAGGGGGGGAAAGGGCCCGAGCGCTGCCCTGTTTTGGGAAAAATTTTTTTTCCCGGGCCAATTGGGAAAAAAAGTGTGAGTCCCCGAGATTCATTGTTCCGCATTGGGTGGGCATCCCGGAATTTTTTTGGGACCAGAGAAATTGGGTTTTCGGGCCTTTTTGGGGCCTACCCCTTTTCTGCGATTCAGGGAATTTGTGGGAGTCCGCGGGGGCTTGCTCTCGCTCCAAGCCTTGCTCTCGCTCTAGTGGTTTGTTGATGCCAAAATTTTTTGTGGGCCCCAAAAGACCATGGGCCCAAACTCCCATGGGTTTTTTATTTCCGATCTTTTCCCGTTTTTCAGAGAATGACCACCATCTGGGGAATTTGTGATAGGTTTTTCCCAAAAAGATACATTTGGCCCTTTAAAACCCCCAAATTGCCTTCCCCCCTCTGAATTGGTGCCGTTGTTCCCTTTACACGTGGGGTTTACACGGCATTCCCCGAGAACATTGTGTCTGACAGAGGAGTCCAGTTTGTTTTCCCGATTTTGGAGGACTTTTTTCTAAACTGGGTGTTCAATTGTTTTTTTCTCCTCGGGATTTCATCCTCAACCAATGGTCCCCAAAAAAAAGAACAAACCAGAAAATTGGAGACTTATCTAAGATGCTTTGTGTCTGCTGA
>JARQOD010000003.1:150065677-150241489 GCA_033576555.1 Oophaga sylvatica
TGTTGTTTGGAGCAGCTTTAACCTATGGATTTTGATTTGCTAAACTTTGGGGGTTTCCCTTGATCCCCCTCGGAAGTTTTTTTCCCTAGGGGGGTTGTTCCCCCCCTTTTGGCTGGAAAAACCCCCTTTTTCTATCAGGTGATAATGAGGGTTAAAATGATCACAAATTCAAATTTTTGGTGCGAAATTGATGCTTATTGTATGGGTTTCCCTTGGTTAAACTCTTTCCCCGTTTTGGATGGGAAATCTGGTTGTGACCATTGGGGTCCCAAAAGTGTTAATCCAAAAACCCCCCCCTTTTTTTTCTGCCCCCCCCGGCCGGGGTTCCGATTTTTTTATGATTTTTTGAGTTTTTTAGCGAAAGTAAATCGACCCTTCCCCCCCAAGGGGTTTGACTGCCATTGAATTGGGGCCCCGGTATAAATTCCCAAGGTGCCGTTTTAATGGGTTTGAGTGATTTTTGAGCAAGGTCCCGGGTGGTTCAGCGGTGTAGGAAATTGTGGGGACTGGGAACAGGTGTTACTGATGGTCTTTAAAGGGGGTCATTTTCCTCAGGGTTGCTGTTAATTTCTGGTGGACCTTCTTTCCATTTTCCTTGTACCTCGTGTCGTTCTCTTTCCGCAACGATAACTTTTTTTGTTTGGTTGTGTTTTTTTTTTCATTTTGTCCTAAATTTGGGGGCCTTCGGGGGCCCTCCCGGGGGTTCGCCCTCTCATTTGTTCGCCCCTGAGTTTTGTTCTTTTTTTTTTTTTATTTTTTTTAGTGGCTGCGTTTTGATTTTTTACCCAAAAACTAATTTGGGGGAGGGTCGGTGATCAGGTATTTGAAATTTAGAGGGGTTTTTTTTTCGGGGTTTTTCGGGATTGCGTCATCCCCTTTCCCTTCCTTTTTTCTTTTAGATTTTTTGGCCCCCCTTTGCCATACATTTTTTTTCTGGCTGTTTTTCCTCTTGTCTAACCCCAAAATGTTTGGGGTTTTCTAATCTTTGGGGTTCGCCCGGGGGCGTTATTTCCTTTTTTCTTTTTTAGGGTTTTTTTATCACTTTGGAGGTCTGGCCAACGGGAACGCCCCCGGCCCCCTCATTGGGGGTGGTTAGTCGGGGACGCAATCCATAATTCCAACTCCCCGTTTTTTTCCTTTTTTTCCTGACTCCCACCCCCGAAACAAACATTCCCCCGCCAAAAATTAAAAATTGTAGGGACCACAAAAGGGGAAAAAATTTTTAAAAAAAAAGGTTGTCAATTTCAAGTATTTTCTGTTTGTTTCATTTTTTTTTTTTTCCCCGATTCGGGGGCGGGGGGGGTTTTTTTTCCCCCAAGGGGGTTTGCCAGTTGTCGGCCGTGTGGCATTGCCACGGGTCAGGATTGCGCATATTTTCATTCCTTTGGGAAACCCGGGGCCCCCCTCCAATTTGTTTTTGGGGATCGACTAATTTCAAATTTTTAAAAAAAAATTGTAAATTTTTTTTTCCTTAAAAACTAAGCCTCAAAACGCAGCGCGCAGGGTTAAATTTCACTCTCTCCTGCGCGGCGACCTCGGGGTTGGGCTTTTTCCCTGACACCGGGGGCCGTTTAGTATATTATGCATTTTTTCAGGCTTTGGGGGTTTTTTTACGATGAGCCAATTCACTGCAAGCTAAAAAACCTTGTTGCAAAATCAGGGCTTGATGCGCTGAGTTATACTGTCAAATTCCTAGGGGGCAGCCGACCAAAGGTACGACCTTTGGGGGCCCTTTTCCGGAAGGTTTCAATAATTAAAGGGTGTTTTGGGGGTTCCCCCCCCCCTGGTCTCAATGATTTTAGTCTTGCTTCAAAGGGGCAGACTTTGCGGGAGGGGGGAAGATGGGGGAAGGTTGCCTTGTGAGCCCCTTTGAACCCATGCAGTGGGTAAGGGGGGTTGGGCCAGCGTCATGAGTTTTGAAAGCGCAAGGGGTTTTGTTTCTACTGGGTATGCCTCTCTGCTATTTCAGTCTCCCAAGCGGGGGGGGAAATTTTGCCGCTCAGTTTTTTGGGGGGTGTTCAGCTAAGTTTTTATTAAAGTCCCCTGTTTCTCTCGCCTCATTTTTTCTCGGGTTTTTTTATTCTGGAGCAGCTATTAACCTGAGGTTTATTTTGCTAAACTTTTGGGTTTTCCTTGATACCCCCAGAAATTATTCCCCCCCGGGGTCGATTTACCCTTTGGTGGAATAAACCCCCTTTTCTACTAGGGATAAGAGGGGTGAACCCACCCGGAGTGTGCAAATTTTTTTGGGTTTTTATAAAATGTGAATTACGGCTGGGTTTTTCCCTTGGTTTCGTCCAAATCCCCTTTGGATTGGAAAAATGTGTCTGTAAAACCTTGGGGGTGCCCAAAGTTTAATCCAACACCCTTTTTTTTGCCTCCCCCGGCTCGGGTTCCCCACTTTTTTTTTTATTTTTCGATTTTTAGCAAAGTAATTGTTCCTTCCCCCCAAGGATATACTCGCATTGAATTTGGCCGGGTAGTTTCCCTAAAGGGCGCCTTTTTTAAATTGTCGTCCTGAAATGACCTATCGGTCTTAATCAAAACAGGGGGAAAGGGTCAATTTTAACCCCCTTTCACCCTTGGGGGCCGGTTTTTTTTGGGCCAAAAAAAATGGTTCTTTTGGCCGTTATTGATTTTTCTTGAAAAAATTTCTGTGAAATATAATTTTCCTTCCCTTGATTTGACCTGTTTTCCGGGGGGAAAAACCTACTTTGGGTTTCCAACTTGCCCCAGGGGGGCTTTTAACCCCTTTTCGCTTAAGCACGGGGAAAGGAAGGGGCATTCAATCCCTGAAGGGGATTTTGGTCCTAGTGATCCCTTTGGGGCCCACTAATGCTCCTTCGTTTCCCCCTTAAAAAGAATTTTTTAGGGATTTTGGGGACAAATTTCTGTTTTTTTTTGGATGTTTTTGTTTTTTTTAAAATGAGGGGGGACCTCTTTAAAAACTTTGAACTGTATTCCTTTTTGAGAGAGAATCCTGTATTGAAGGGAAAAATTGTTTTTTGGCGTACAGGGATCTCTTTGGGATTTTTTTGTCCCCATTGTTTTAAAAAGGGGACCGGAAGGGTTTTCAGGCCATCTGTGATTGGGTCCAACCTACTTCATTAAAGGCCTTCAGAGATTTTTGGTTTTGCCAATTTTTATGTAATTTATTGGAAAATTTCTGGTTATTGTTAAACCATTAACTGATTTGACCAAAAAGGGGTTCTAGTGGTGAATTGGCCTCCTGGGGCAGTCTTGCATTTCGGAACTTAAGCAGAGATTCACTTCGCTCCTGTTTACCCCCACTGAGTTTCTCTGCCATTTAGGTGGGGTTGATGCCTCTGAAATTGGGGGGGCCGTTTTGTCCCAAAAAGATCCAGAACCTTAAAAAAACCCTTGTCCTTTTTCTCTCGAAAATTTTTCCACGAACGAATTATACGTGGGTAATCGGGAGTTATTGGCCATGAAGTGGGCTTTTGAAGAGTGGAGACATTGGCTGGAGGGAGCCAAACATCAGGTGGTGGTCCTCACGGACCATAAGAATCTGGTTTATCTGGAATCAGCCAAGCGACTTAATCCTAGACAGGCCAGGTGGGCCTTGTTTTTCACACGTTTTAATTTTGTGGTTTCCTTTCTTCCTGGCACTAAGAATGTTAAGGCGGATGCCCTCTCGAGGAGTTTCCTTGCGGACTCTCCTGAGTTATCTGATCCTGCTGTTATTTTGAAAGAGGGTGTAGTTCTTTCCGCCATCTCACCCAATTTGAGACTGGCTCTGGAAGGGTGTCAGGAGGATAAACCCGAGCGCTGCCCTATTGGGAAATTGTTTGTCCCAGACCGGTGGAAAAAGAGAGTGATGTCTGAGATTCATTGTTCCGCGTTGGCCGGTCATCCCTGAATTTTTGGTACCAGAGACTTGGTTAGTCGGTCCTTTTGGTGGCCTACCTTGTCTCGTGACGTCAGGGAATTTGTGCAGTCCTGCGGGACTTGCTCTCGCTCCAAGCCTTGCTCTCGCTCTAGTGGTTTGTTGATGCCATTGCCTGTGCCCAAGAGACCATGGACCCATATCTCTATGGATTTCATTTCCGACCACCCTGTTTCTCAGAGAATGACCGTTATCTGGGTGATTTGTGATAGGTTTTCCAAAATGATACATCTTGTGCCATTACCTAAGTTGCCTTCCTCCTCCGAATTGGTGCCTTTGTTCCTTCAGCACGTGGTTCGGTTACACGGCATTCCTGAGAACATTGTGTCTTACAGAGGAGTCCAGTTTGTTTCCAGATTTTGGAGGACTTTTTGTTCTAAACTTGGTGTTCAATTATCTTTCTCCTCTGCTTTTCATCCTCAGACCAATGGACAAACTGAGAGCACAAACCAGACATTGGAGACTTATCTGAGATGCTTTGTGTCCGCTGATCAAGATGACTGGGTCTCTTTTTTGCCTTTGGCTGAGTTTGCTCTTAATAATAGGGCTAGCTCTGCCACTTTGATGTCTCCATTTTTCTGCAATTTTGGGTTTCACCCTCGATTTTCTTCGGGACAGACGGAGGCTTCTGTCTGTCCAGGTGTTGACTCTGTTGTGGAGCGTATGCAGCAGATTTGGGACCAGGTAGTGGAGAGGTTGTCCCTCTCTCAGGAGAGGGCCCAGCAGTTTGCCAACCGGCATAGGACTGATGGTCTTCGGTTTGAAGTGGGGGACTTGGTCTGGTTGTCCTCAAGAAATATCCCTATGAGAGTTGCATCTCCTAAGTTTAAGCCTAGGTTCATTGGACCTTATAAGATCTTGGAGATTCTTAATCCTGCTTCCTTTCGTTTACTTCTTACAGGGACATTTAAGATCCATAACGTGTTCCACAAGTCCTTATTGAAGAGGTTTGTCGAGCCAGTGGTTCCTATGGCTGCGCCTCCTGACCCTGTTTTGGTTGAGGGCAATCTGGAGTATGTGGTTGAGAAAATATTGGATTCTCGTTTTTCTAGACGGAAACTCCAGTATTTGGTTAAGTGGAGAGGTTATGGTCAGGAGGACAATTCTTGGGTGTTTGCTTCGGACATCCATGCTAGGAGACTGATCCGTGCGTATCACAGAGCTCATCCTGACCGACCTGGTTGCCCAAATGAGGGTTCTGTGACCCCTCCTCAAGTGGGGGGTACTGTTGTGAATGTGTTAGAAATGAATTCTGAGCAGAAGCTCCCTCTGGTGGTTACAAACAGTACTGAACCATTCAATGAGGATCGGCAATCAGGAGAGACAGACTGGTCTTATATAAGGGAGGCTCCCTCCCATCATGGTTGCCGGTGAACAATTGTTCTTGTCTCAACTGTGGTTCCTGGTTCACTTGGAAGCTTGCTGAGGAGGTCAGCCAGGTCCCCTCCGGGGGCTTGTGCTCCTCTCAGTTTATCTGAGCCACTGTTATTTGTTCATTTGCCTTTTCCAGTTTTTTCAGTGGCTGCGGCTTAGTTTTGTGACACCAGAGAACTAATTTAGGTGGTAGAGGTCGTGTGATCTCAGGTGTTTTTGCAATTAGTAGAGTTGGTATTTTTTAGGGTTTTTTGGATTGCACTAAGTGTCCTTCCTATCCTTTTCTGTCCAGGTAGATTGGGCCCCAACGTTTGCTCATACTATTTTCTGTCTGTGTCTGTATTTCCTCTTGTCTAACCGCCATTACATGTTTGGGGGCTTCCTATGTTCTTTGGGGATCTGCTCCGGGGCAGATAGCTTTCCTCTTTCTATCTTTAGGTGTAGTTAACCTCTCAGGCTCCTACGAGGCGTCTAGGACCAACGTAGGAACGCTCCACGGCTGCCTTTAGTTGTGGTGGTTAGTCAGGGTACTGCAATCCAGTAGATTCCAACCTCTCTGGTGTATTGCCTTTTTTGCCTGCTCTCCTCAGCTACCAAATCACAACACATCCGGTTTCTTCAGGTACAGAGAAGCAACACATGGGGATAGTTATATCGCTCCTTCAGGGGGACCCCCAGGCATGGGCGTTCTCTATCCCGTCTGACTCATAGTCGCTTCAGATGGTGGAGGGATTTCTTCAGGCACTGGGCCTTGTGTATGACCCTGATCGCGTCTCCTTAGCAAAGTCCACACTGCGCCAACTTCAGCAAGGAGACCGCCCAGCAGAGGAATATTGCTCCGAATTCCAGAGGTGGGCCACGGATACCAGGTGGAATGACTCCGCACTCCGTAGTCTGTTCTGTGAAGGGCTTTCAGTAAGAGTGAAAGATTCCTTAACTCTGTATGAGATTCATGACTCCCTTGAGGCAGCCATGTCTCTGGCGAGCCGAGTTGATCGCTGTCTTCGCCAGAGACATAGGGAGTCACTCTGGGTGCGGGAGGTCCGGGGTCGAGGGAGGTCAGCACTGAGCCTGCTGAGGAACCCATGCAGGTGGGTGCGGTATCACATTCTGGTAAATTGTCTGTTGTTTGGCGTAAGGGGTGTGTTTCCTTTGTGGTAAAAGGGCAGGGCCGGCTCCAGGTTTTCATGGGCCCCGGATGAAAGAGTCTCAGTGGGCCCCCTAAACACAGACCACGATTCATGATGCACAGATACTGCAGAGAAATATGGGTATAGCACAACGCCAAACACTTCTCTTCTTCCATTACGACTGATAGCTATTGTAAATTGTACAATAGCTCAAAAACCGCCAAATCCTCACAGCGCACAGTACAGACTGGACAGTACAGTCCTCCATACAATATTATGGGCACCACATAGTTTCCCCCTCATCACCCATATAATACCCCATGCAGGATGTCACCCCTCCATCCCCCATATAATGCTCCATACAGGATACTGGTCCCCATATAAAGCTCCATACAAAATATGGAGCTCTCCTCTGCACTGTGCTGCGTTCTGCACTGTTACGGCTCAGGAAAGGGTGCCATGGAAAGATTCCCATCATCATCATTGCCTGCCCATTATCATCATCACTGCCTGCCCATCATCATCACTGCCTGCCCATCAACATCAATGCCTGCCCATCATCATCAATGCCTGCCCATAATCATCATTGCCTCCCCATCAATATCATTGCCTGCCCATCATCATCACTGCCTGCCCATCATCATCAATGCCTGCCCATAATCATCATTGCCTTCCCATCAATGTCATTGCCTGCCCATCATCGTCATTGCCTGCCCATCATCATCACTGCCTGTCCATCATCATCAATGTCTGCCCATAATCATCATTGCGTCCCCATCAATATCATTGCCTGCCCATCATCATCACTGCCTGCCCATCATCATCACTGCCTGCCCATCATCATCAATGCCTGCCCATCATCATCAATGCCTGTCCATAATCATCATTGTCTCCACAGCAATATAATTGCCTGCTCATCATCATCAATGCCTGCCCATCATCATCAATGCCTGCCTATAATCATCATTGTCTCCACAGCAATATAATTGCCTGCCCATCATCATCAATCATCATTGCCTCCCCATCATCATCATCACTGCCCTCCCCCCACCACCATCATACATACAGCAGACACACACACACACACACACAAAGCATCGCACTACATACACACAGAGACACATACACAGACACACACACAAACATCTCACCTGTCCGACGTCCGCGCGCTCACTGCCACAGCCGGCCGCTGAATGATGACGTCATTCAGCGGCGCTGCTGTGAGAGGAAGCGCCGGCGTCCTGCAGGCGCCCCTGGAGCCCAGAGGTGGAGCTGCGGCAGCGGAGGCACGGGGAGAGGTGAGTATTGAGCCGGCCGCAGCCGGGGCCCTGAGCAAGTGGGGGGGGCCCAGTGGCGGCGCTGACACCGCTAACGGGCGCCGGGGTGCCAGACGGCGAGTAGGCCCCCCCGCCTGCTCAGGGCCCCGGCACTTGCCCGGGTGTGCCAGGTGCTGACGCCGGCCCTGTAAAAGGGCCACTTCATTGGCAGGTGTCGTTCTTGACCATGTATTAAACTAGAGGGTCCAGGTTGCGGGGAGGTTAGCAACCCGGTGTACATGTCACCTCTGTGGGTAAGACACAGTTTTTTCTACCAGCAATAATACACGTGGGTGAAATTAAGGTGGATGTGACTGCATTTCTGGACAGTAGGGCGGGGTTTAATTTGATCAACGCTAAGTTTGTCCAGGTCCAAGGTCTCATCCCACATACTCTGTCCAGACCCATAACCATAATTGCCATTGACTCTGCCGCTTAAGACACGGGCACTTTACTCAAGTTGTCCGAGACTTGCAGCTTCAGGTGGGGGCCATGCACACTGAGGTGTTGGATTGTTATGTGCTAGAGGGTCTGCATTCACCTGTGGTACTGGGACTTCCTTGGCTCGCTATGCACAATCCGGAAATAGATTGGCAGATTCAGGAAGTAGCTAAATGGAGTGTGTTCTGTCAAGGACACTGATTGAGTACCCGGTTGGCTGAGGTGGATACCCAGTCGGTGCCTAGTTACCAATCAGATTTTGGGGATGTGTTTTCTGAGCAGGGGAGCCAAGAACTTCCTCCCCATCGTCCTTATGATTGCACTGATAATCTCGTTCCAGAGGCCAAGCCGCTCAACAGCAGACTCTATCATATCTCTGGTCCAGAGAGATAGGCCATGAAGGACTACATCATAAAAAGCCTGGCTAATGGTCATATCAGATCATCCTCATCTCCCATTGCCGCGGGGTTCTTTTTGTTAAGAAAAAAGATGGGGGGTTACACCCTTGCTTGGATTTCCTGGAACTCAATGCAATTACTGTCCATGATCTATATCCGCTCAATCTCATTCCTTACCTCTTTAATCAAATTGTAGGAGCAAAATGTTTCGCTAAGATGGACCTCAGGGGGGTGTATAATCTCACCCGGATTAAAGAAGGGGATGAGTGGAAGACTGTGGTCAGTATGCCTGAGGGACATTTTTAGCCACTTGGTAGGCAGATTCGTTGTGATGTATCTAGTTGACATACTAATTTATTCACCTGACAGTCACACCAGGTACATGTCAGGCAGGTCTTACATATACTCCGTGGCAATAAATTATATGTCAAAGTGCATGTTGTCGCTTGAGGAGATCTCTTTCCTAGGATATGTGTTGTCTTCCATCGGTTTTCGCATGGATCCAGTGAAAGTCCGGGCGGTATTGGATTGGGGTCGTCCAGAGGATTTGAAGGCGTTACAAAGAGTTTTAGGTTTCGCCAAATACTACCTCAAGTTCATAAAAAACTTTTCGGGAGTAGCCAAACCTCTTATAGATATGACCAGGAAGGGGACAGACTTCTCCAAGTGGTCCAGTACTGCCAGGGAGGCATTTGACACATTGAAAAGTTGTTTTGCTTCTGCACCGATTCTTATTTAGCCTGACCTCTCTCAACCTTTTATCGTGGAGGTCGATGCGTCTGAGGTGGCAGTAGGGGCTGTATTATCACAAGGTGCGTCTCCTGGTAAATGGCAACCATGTGCTTATTTCTCAAAAAACCTGTCAGCGGATAAGAGAAATGCAGACAAGGATTGGAATAAAGAGCCATGCAGACAAGGAAAGGAATAAGGAGCCATGCAGACAAGGATGGGAATAAGGAGCCATGCATACAAGGATGGGGATGAGGAACCATGCATACAAGGAAGGGGATGAGGAACCATGCATGCCAGGTTAGGGATGAGGGGACAATGCATACCCGGCTTACACTGGAGTCAATACATTTTCACAGTTTTTTGTGTCAAAATTAGGTGCCTCGGCTTATACTCAGGTCGCCTTATACACGAGTATATATGGTACTTCAAAAACCTGAACCCAAAATCCAGTCACATTAACATCTCTCAGTAACCTAGTGTTACTGGTACAGCTTACATTACTGACACATATCTAGCATCAAGGACCTTACCTACTGCTTTCCTACAGTATGCATATGTCTGCACTATTAAATTTCTTTTTCCAACCAAAAAGCTTGTTTTTCAAGAGAAATTTACAGATTATTGGTTATATTAAAGGTATAAAAAGTTCTGAAGTGGTATGAATTTTTTACATGACAAACATGGTATTTTAACAAGGGTGTGTAAACTTTTTTATCCACTATATATTTCTTTATTTTATTTGTCACATCTTCTGTTTAGGTACAAGGGAAACAAGAACAGAAGGACTAATCCCAAGGTTATAAGCTGTTGACATAGTGTCACGACGTATAACAGATATTCTATGATAGTAACATATATCTAATGTGACAACATTCTATATTTCATATAATAGAAAATATCAACATGTATACATAGTATCTGCCAGCAATGTCTTACCTGACATAATATCCTATGTATTGTGGGTCTATACTGTGTACGTGTCACGCTGTCTCAGGATAGAGGTGGACCGGGGTCTATGCTGACCCTGAACTGTGGTCCTGACTAGTCCCTCTACCTGGAGGTACTGTTAATGGTACAGAGGTCCAGGCCACCAGCGTAACCCTGTCTCCTGTAGATCCCTGACCACTGTAATCTAGTCCTGAGAAGGACCCTGATTACCACCACAGGGAATGGGCAGGTCACAGCTTACACACAGTCTAAGACAAACGAGACAGACAAGGGGTAAAGAAAACACTGCCTTGCATACAAAACTTCCACTACAGAGGAACACAAAAGGTTAAGGAGATAAACAATAAGCGAGGAGAGGAAAAACCACAACAGGCACTCTTAGCTTAAGTCTTCTCAGAAACCATCCGCTCTGCTGGTCTGAATGAATGCTTTCACCGACAACTTCCCCAGCAGACCAGCAGGTATATGAAGGAAGCTAATTAACAAAACATCAATCGCAGCTGGACGAGGCTGGTCAGTCCAGCACCGAGAGAGAAAGAATTAACTCCCTCAGTGCCGAAAAACACCCAGCACCAGAAACTCAGCTGTGCGAAGTCAGGGTGTGCAATCGCGACGATCTTCGCCGCGACACACCCGTGACAGTACCCCCCCTTCTACGAGGGGCCTCTGGACCCTCAGGGCCTGGTCTATCTGGGTGAGTAGTGTGGAAGGCCCGAACCAATCGGTCTGCGTTAATATCCGACGCAGAAACCCACATCCTCTCCTCAGGACCATACCCCCTCCAATGAACAAGGTACTGAAGGGACCGGCGATTCAGACGTGAGTCAATGATCTTCGATACCTGAAACTCCAAATTACCATTGACCACCACAGGAGGAGGAGGTAGAGGTGACGGTATAACTGGTGCCACGTACCTCTTAAGCAACGATTTGTGGAACACATTGTGGATTTTAAACGTAGGAGGGAGGTCAAGACGGAAAGCCACCGGATTAATTATTGAACTGATCCTGTATGGCCCGATGAATCTGGGACCAAGTTTCCAGGAGGGAACCTTAAGTTTTATATTCTTGGTAGACAACCATACCAGATCGTTCACACTTAGGTCCGGACCAGACACTCTCCTCCTATCAGCCATACGTTTGTATCGGTTCCCCATAGTGCTCAGATTATTAAGCACTCCTCTCCACACTGAAGCAAGTGACGACGAAAATCGTTCCTCCTCAGGAACCCCAGAAGAGCCCCCCCATTGAAAGTACAAAACTGGGGGTGAAAACCATATGCCCCAAAAAACGGGGACTTACCAGTGGACTCGCTCCGCCTATTGTTAAGAGCGAACTCTGCCAGAGGCAAGAAAGAAGACCAGTCCTCTTGGTTCTCTGAGACAAAACACCGGAGATATGTCTCTAAGCTCTGATTCAGACGCTCTGTCTGACCATTGGTCTGCGGATGAAAAGCCGAAGAAAATGACAACTGCATCCCCCGACGAGAACAAAATGCCTTCCAGAATTTGGACACAAACTGAGACCCCCGATCCGACACCACATCGGAAGGCAACCCGTGAAGTCTCACAATCTCCCTAATGAACACCTGCGCCAGAGTTTTAGCATTAGGAAGAGCAGGAAGAGCAATAAAATGTGCCATTTTGCTGATCCTGTCAACTACAACTAGTATGACAGTTTTACCTGAAGACGGAGGGAGGTCAATAATGAAGTCCATAGACAGATGGGTCCATGGACGCTCCGGGATTTTCAACGGTAAAAGGGCCCCAGACGGACGGGTATGTGGGGTCTTAGAGCGCGCACATACCCCACAGGACGCGACAAAAGTTACCACCTCTTTATTTAAGTTAGGCCCACCAAAACCGGCGAGAAAGGAGATCTACAGTTGCTTTACTCCCTGGATGTCCTGCCAAAGCAGAATTATGATGTGCCTCGATAACCTTTTGTCTTAACTGATCTGGAACAAACAGTTTCCCTGGAGGTCCTACAGGGCGTCCCCCTGAGCCTCCAATACCTCCTCCTCAAGCTCAGAGCATACAGCCGACACCACAGCTCCTCCTGAAGAATAGGAACCGGGTCATCCGTCTTCCCGGCCCCCGGGAAACTACGAGATAAGGCATCAGCCTTTACATTTTTTGACCCAGGACGATATGTGACGACAAAATTAAACCTGGTAAAAACAACGACCATCTAGCTTGTCTGGAATTCAGACGTTTTGCAGACTCTAAATACAGCAGGTTCTTGTGATCAGTAATGACGGTGACCGGGTGGACTGCCCCCTCCAAAAAGTGACGCCACTCTTCAAAAGCCAACTTAATGGCCAAGAGTTCCCTATTGCCGACATCATAATTCCTCTCGGCGGACGACAATTTTTTAGAGAAGAAAGCGCACGGATGCCATT
This sequence comes from Oophaga sylvatica, assembly GCA_033576555.1. NCBI lineage: Eukaryota > Metazoa > Chordata > Amphibia > Anura > Dendrobatidae > Oophaga > Oophaga sylvatica. The sequence continues at coordinate 150,078,324 of JARQOD010000003.1, forward strand.
TACCAGGGGACGGACCTTGAGATAATACCGCACCCACTCCTACGTCAGATGCGTCTACCTCCACAATGAACGGTTGTGATGCATCAGGTTGGATGAGTATGGGTGCTGAAGCAAAACATTTTTTCAAGGAGGAAAATGCTTGACAAGCTTTGTCAGACCACCTAGAAAAATCCGTCCCTTTTTTTGTCATGTCAGTGAGAGGTTTGACAACGGATGAGAAATTACGAATAAATTTCCGGTAGTAGTTAGCAAACCCCAGGAAACGCTGCAGTGCTTTAAGATCCTCTGGCCGATCCCATTCAAGCACAGCCTTCACTTTCCCAGGGTCCATACGGAAACCGGAAGCTGACACCAGGAATCCTAAAAACTGAAGTTCTTGTACGGCGAATACACACTTCTCCCATTTGGCGTACAGTTTATTGTCTCGCAAGATCTGCAACACCTGTCTCACATGCTCCTGATGAGACACAAGATCCGGCGAGTAAATTAAGATGTCATCTAGATAAATGACAACAAACTGTCCCACTAGGTGGCGAAAGATATCATTAACAAAATGTTGAAACACCGCCGGGGCAGTAGTCAGACCGAAAGGCATGACAAGGTTCTCATAATGTCCCTCCGGAGTGTTAAACGCGTCTTTCACTCATCCCCCTCCTTTATCCTAATCAGATTATATGCCCCCCTGAGATCCAACTTAGAGAACCATTTGGCGCCCACAATCTGATTGAAGAGATCAGGAATAAGTGGGAGCGGATACGGATCTCGGACCGTAATCCGATTAAGCTCACGGAAATCCAGGCAAGGGCGTAGGCCTCCATCTTTTTTCTTCACAAAGAAGAACCCCGCGGCCACTGGGGAAGATGAAGGTCTAATATGCCCCTTGGCCAGACTTTCCAAAATATAATCCTTCATAGCTTGCCTCTCAGGACCAGAAAGGTTATATAACCTAGATTTTGGTAACTTAGCATCAGGAAGCAATTTTATAGCACAGTCATACGCGCGATGAGGAGGTAATTCTTGACACCCTTCCTCTGAAAACACATCCTCAAAGTCCTCCAGAAAAGGAGGTAAGGTTCTAGGCATGACCGCACCGATGACCGTGTTCATGCAGTTACTATTGCAAAATTCACCCCACTGGCTTATCTCTCTGGATTGCCAATTAATAACTGGGTTATGTTTAGTTAACCAAGGAAGTCACAACACAATAGGAGTGGGAAGGCCCTCCAACACATAACAAGACAATAGTTCTTTATGTATTGCCCCCACTCGAAGGTCTATGTTATGCACGGCTTGCACAAAGCTACCTTGACCGAGAGGCCTGGCGTCAATAGAGAATATAGGGATAGGTTTGGCCAATACACTCAGTTGCATACCTTGCACCTGGGCAAACCGAGCGTCCACCAGATTAGCCGCGGCCCCACTATCCAGAAGAACAGAAATCCTCTCAGTTCTCGTACCTACCACCACCTCCGCTGGTAGGAGAAACTGAGACGGACTTGGGGACGAAATACATACTCCCAGATTGTCGTCCACCACACAACCTGGGATCAACAGTTTTCCGGCGACTCCTCGCTCAGCAAAGTACGGGATGGACACCCCCAACAAAATGTCCCTTTCTCCCGCAGAAGTAACACTTTCCTGTCTTGCGGCGCATCGCCGATCCCCTCCCTCGAAACGATGTCCCTCCTAACTGCATAGGCTCCTCAGAACAAACCAGGGGAACCTCAATACAAGGGACTATAGTAGAAGGCGGAGTCATCACAGGGGGCGGAGTTACCTCGCACCTCTCCCGAAGCCGTCTATCAATGCGAATAGCAAGGGCCATAGCGGCCTCCAGTGACAGGGGAGAATCATACTGAGCCAACACATCTTTTAATTTGTCAGATAATCCTTGACAAAACTGGCTCCTAAGAGCTGGGTCATTCCACTGAGTATCTGTGGCCCATCTACGGAACTCAGAAGAAAATTCCTCCGCCGGACGATCTCCCTGCTGTATCTTACGTAACTTCATTTCAGCAAGGGAGACCCGATCCGGGTCATCATATACCAGACCCAGGGCTGTAAAAAATCGATCTACTGACTGGAGAGCCGGGGAGTCCGGAGGAAGAGAGAACGCCCAGGATTGAGGGTCCCCTTGTAAGAGCGAGATGACAATTCCCACCCTCTGATCTTCACTCACCGAAGACCGAGGCCGTAGCCGAAAATATAATTTACATGCCTCCCGGAAGGTAAAAAATTTGTCCCGCCCACCAGTGAACCTGTCCGGGAGAGCTACTTTAGGTTCAGATCTGGTTTGCTCCCGGGGCACAAAACCTTGGACTTAACGTCCGTCAGCTCCATGGACAAACTCTGCAACTGCTGAGCTAACTGGGCTACTGGATCCATGGTAGCTGGGGAGAATCTTTTAGTGTGGTCGGTGAAAATGTCACGACGTATAACAGATATATTCTATGATAGTAACATATATCTAATGTGACAACATTCTATATTTCATATAATAGAAAATATCAACATGTATACATAGTATCTGCCAGCAATGTCTTACCTGACATAATATCCTATGTATTGTGGGTCTATACTGTGTACGTGTCACGCTGTCTCAGGATAGAGGTGGACCGGGGTCTATGCTGACCCTGAACTGGGGTCCTGACTAGTCCCTCTACCTGGAGGTACTGTTAATGGTACAGAGGTCCAGGCCGCCAGCGTAACCCTGTCTCCTGTAGATCCCTGACCACTGTAATCTAGTCCTGAGAAGGACCCTGATTTACCACCACAGGGAATGGGCAGGTCACAGCTTACACACAGTCTAAGACAAACGAGACAGACAAGGGGTAAAGAAAACACTGCCTTGCATACAAAACTTCCACTACAGAGGAACACAAAAGGTTAAGGAGATAAACAATAAGCGAGGAGAGGAAAAACCACAACAGGCACTCTTAGCTTAAGTCTTCTCAGAAACGATCCGCTCTGCTGGTCTGAATGAATGCTTTCGCCGACAACTTCCCCAGCCGACCAGCAGGTATATGAAGGAAGCTAATTAACAAAACATCAATCGCAGCTGGACGAGGCTGGTCAGTCCAGCACCGAGAGAGAAAGAATTAACTCCCTCAGTGCCGAAAAACACCCAGCACCAGAAACTCAGCTGTGCAAAGTCAGGGTGTGCAATCGCGACGATCTTCGCCGCGACACACCCGTGACACATAGCAGCACACAAGAAAATAAGAAACCTAAAGATGCCAATATACTTAATCTGAACCAGCTGATTTTGCCAGTTTTAGTGGACAATTTCACATTTATGGGGCCTGTAACTATACAGCTAAAGGACTGGATATGGATTTTAACATGTCTTGTGCAATGCTTGAGTTGGATGCTTGAGGGGGCTCTTTTTGCTGCATTTTCTGTTGAGAAATAAACATGCATGTTTAGCCAAGTGTGTAAATTTATGTAAGCATTTATGAGATAAGACTTTTGGGGCACAAAATGTGCAAATGGAAATGCCTCTAAAACTGTGTACTGTGAATAAATTAGATATTTATCTGCAGAGCAGCCAAGAACAAGCTGATTACTTTTCCCACAGTTTAATATTTGCCTGCATGTAGGGACAATTTCCACCCCCAGCAAGAGTAATGATAGTGAAACGAGACAAACCAAGCCACCACTTCCCTGCCTTAGTCTGGGCTACAAATTATTTTAATTGCTGGGCTATGTCAATATGCCTGACAAAGAAGAGATTACATTATTCCGTCATGGCTGTATAATCAATTCACACTGTGCGCATGGCAGAGGAGACAATGAGATATGAAATTTATTTCCGATCTTTCCAGCAGCTCTTGATATCTGGTCTTCAGAAGGAAGGAGACTGGCGGGAGGGAGCCGGAAGGGTTTACGCAGAATATAAAACACTTACTGGAATCACAGAAAGAAACTCTCAAAAGAATTATGAAAAGAAGATGCACAGCAACACCATATTCACCCTGCTGAGCGGTCACCTTTCACCATTCTAAGCAACTTGAAGACTGATCATCAGTAATTTAAATCTTCTATGATTTACTTAAAGCTGTGTTAGGGAAGATGAAAGTCTTTATTCTTCGTCCTATCTGCCAAAGTTTTTCCTTCCACTAATAAGGAAAGGTTGTAACCCCAGGAAATGTATATGACGTCCTCGGTCAGATAGTAGATTTAATAAGCTCAGTGCAGTGTATATGTATGTTCTTTGTACGGTTTACAGCATCTAACTCATGAGCGTATTATTGTACTCTGTACGATGTAATTAAATAGTGTACTTATAGTAGTTATATTTCTATGTTTTTTTACTGTTATTACCGCAGCAGCCAAGACAATCGTGATGTGTGACCTTATTTTTTCCAAAGCCCGGGCGGCAGCTGTCAACACGTATGATATCCAGGCTGTGCTCCATATAATATATCTCTGGGGTATTCACAAACTCCTCTTCCAGCACACGGCTCTGCATCTTGAAGAATTCGACAATCAAGTTTCTGGCCTGCATCAAGGCGAAATGATCAAAATGATTAGGTGGCAAGAACCAATAGGCCCCCTCCTTATTGCAGCATATTTGCAGTGCATACACTGTAAAAGAGGCATTTATATTACCCGTTAAAATTATCTATTCGTTGGAAACAAATGTAAAGTACATAAAAGGGGTTGTCAGGTTTAGTGAACTTATTTCCAAAAATTTTGTTAGAAAATTCTCCATTTCATTCTGGACCCACCTTTATTGGCCACAGAAGTGACTACAAAAACTGTCTGTCATTGTGAACAACTCAACATGCCGCCACAGTGTATTACAAAGAGGGGCTACTGATTTTAATTGGAAGGATATAATACTTAATTTGCTTTGTGGTGGTACTGCAAGGGAACTAAACAGATTACAGCTCCTTGGGACCTCAGCAAATGGACACCCTGCATTATCGACTTAGAGGGACTTTGGAAACAAAAAATGATAGTACAAATTTAACAACCCCCTTGAAGTTTTGCACGTTTGACATGTGCTGGTTAAAGACAAACTCTGATCTTCATTGTAATTAATTGACAGGAGTCTTTTAAACTTCTGTATTGAGTTTTGCCAAAGTTATTATTTCATGAGAGACTGAACCAATACAAATCCCGGTTTTCAGCTGAGGTGTGGTTATTTAAACAATAAAATAAAAATCTGTTAATCTACAAATGCCATTAGAAAATCTATGGTATGACTGACAGTGACACATCATATATATCAATGTAGTGGAAACTCTTTAAAGGGAGTCTGTCAGCACAGAATGACTATTCAAACTAAGCAAAGGCGCTTGATGCACCGCTCGTGTGACCAAACATTTAAGTGCACCTTACTAAATACTTGTGTTCCCTATATATCACTCCCCTTCTTTGACTGACATCTCTGGCTTTATAAAACCAGAGAATCATGGAGATAGAGGGAAAACAAGTAATTGGGAAGGTGTACTTAAATGTTGCACTTGTACTTTGAACAGTCATTGTCTGTTGACAGATTCCCTTTAATATGTCATATGTTGTTGACAAGGCAGCACGTGACTAATGTGAGTGGCTGTCTGCTGAAACACTCATAGACCCTAATTAATCAAAGTGCTTACTCCAGAAATCTGATGTAAAACACTTTAAAAATTAAAAATGTTTGCGCAATTCGAGGGTTCAGCCAGTTCTACCAAAATAGGCATAGCTAAGGCAGGGTTATGCCACCTGGCCTAATTAATGACGAGCTGTGGATTGCCTAATGCCACAAAAGTTATTCCAGTCACTGATGGGAATAAGATTTGTGGCAAAGAACATTTCACTTTTGAGACATGCCTGATTCACTAAGAGGCATGCAACTGTTAAAGAATCATGCAATACTGTCAGTCTTGATAAATTGGGGCCATGGTGTACATTGATGAGCAGCAACCTGGATTTCCACCAGTTGTGTCACTTCAGGGATCGTGTACTGAGCACTCAAACAATTCCAAGAAATGTGATTTCATGCACTCTGTCCTGCCCACTTTGAGTGTTTTATTGCATAAACAAAAAGTTTTCAATCATGGAATTAGTGTTTCTACTATTTACCTATTAAAATTCTGCAGAAAGAAGCCCTGTATACACTGATGTCTCTAAAAATGGAGTTGCCTCAACGGTCCTTTTTCAATATATTTCCAGGAAGCAGAAATTACTTTTCTATTTATTTTAAGAAATATTTACAAACTGATATATTTTGCCTTGATGTTTTGGCTGCCATGTGCTAAATTCATAAAAACCTGCAGATTATCTGTTAGATTAGTACAGAATGTTTCATATCTCAAACATCATGCAGATAATAGTTGACTATATTGGTCTCCAGCCTAGTCATCTGCTCGCTCAGACACCAATGGCGGAGTGCCAAACCAGACGCATGGAGAAACTGTTCATTAGTCTGAATGACTCTTTAATAATAAATTACAATCGAAAACACAGTTTTTTGTAGTTCATTTTCATTCCATTTCAATCTAGTGTAATATTATTAATAGTGATACTGTTCATTTTAACGTTTATTGCCAATGTTTGATGTTCCTGACAAAGCCCTTTTACAATTCTGACATGTGTCACTTTATGTAGTAATACCTTTTGAATGCGTCCACCTATCCAGTGATTCTGGGATTGTTTTTAGTGATATATTGTACTTTATGTTCCTGGCACATTTACAGTAGGTTGATGAGATTTGCCTTTATTTATGAAAATACACCAGAAAATAGTTGAAGAGCAACTAAACTTTCATCTTGATTTTTCATATTTAGCAGGCCTGCAGATTGGTAGGAATTTGTGTCTTTAGACCCTACGTATCGATCAACAGACTCCTTAGGAACTCTGTTGATCAATACAAAGCAGGCTACGAAGCATAAATCAGCTGCTGGCATCGGAACATGAAGCCGCATATCATGCATATCAGGAAGGGGATGGGAGCCATGCATACCAGGATAGTGATAAGGGGGCCATTCATACCAGGATGGGGCCATGCATACCAGGACAGAGAAGGAGGGCCCTGCATCTTAGGATAGGGATGAGGGGGTCATGCATACCAGGATAGGGATGAGGGGACCATGCCTACCAGGATAGGGATGAGGGGACCATGCTTACCAGGCTAGGGATGAAGAGGCCATGAATACCAGGCTAGGGATGAGGGGGCCATGCATACCAGGCTAGGGATGAGGGGGCCATGCATACCAGGATAGGGATGAGGGGGCCATGCATACCAGGATAGGGATGGAGAGGCCATGCATACCAGGATAGGGATGTGGGGACTATACCTACCAGGCTAGGGATGAAGAGGCCATGCATACCAGGCTAGGGAAGAGGGGGCCATGCATACCAGGCTAGGGATGAGGGGGCCATGCATACCAGGCTAGGGATGAGGGGGCCATGCATACCAGGATAGGGATGAGGGGGTCATGCATACCAGGATAGGGATGAGGGGACCATGCCTACCAGGATAGGGATGAGGGGACCATGCTTACCAGGCTAGGGATGAAGAGGCCATGAATACCAGGCTAGGGATGAGGGGGCCATGCATACCAGGCTAGGGATGAGGGGGCCATGCATACCAGGATAGGGATGAGGGGGCCATGCATACCAGGATAGGGATGGAGAGGCCATGCATAACAGGATATGGATGAGGAGGCCATGCATACCAGGAAAGGGATGGGGAGGCCATGCATACCAAGGTGGAGATGAGGGGGCCATGCATACCAGGATAGGGATGAGGGGGCTATGCATACAAGGATAGAGTTGAGGCCATGTATATCAGGATAGGGATGACGGGGCCATGCATACCAGGATGGGGATGGGGCCATGCATACCAGGATTGGGGAGATATATATACTAGAACAGGGGATATTAGTACAGAATTGACCACAATTTTTTTTCTAATTTCCTGAAAATCTAGGTGCATCTTATGGCCGGTGCGTCTTATAGTCTGAAAAATACGGTAATTAGGATGTTGGAAGGCTTAAAAGTTTAGAAGCAAATTTTAATTTTGTTCAATTTACAAATCCTATATTTTTTAGTAAGTAGTTCACTTTTAAAGTGAATTTTAGCGGCTCATACGTCAGGAAATTCCCAAACAATACCCATGTTAAAATCTGCTCCCCTCATAGTATTCAAAATCTAATCAGGAAGTTTATTTAACCCTTCAGGTGTTTTACAGCAATTAACACCATTACATTTTTTTTCACTAAAATGTTGCTTTAGCCTCACTTTTTTCAATTTCACCTGGGTAAAGAACCCAACTACACCTTTTCTCTACTACAGTTACTAATTTGGGTTACATTACATTGTTTTTTAGAGGAACGAGTTGAAGTTTTCAGGTGTACAATTTTTTAATCACTTTTTATTCCATTTCTTATCATCAGCATGATAAAAAAACTACACTTTTGGCTTGTTTATTTTTTCAGGAGTTCACCATAAGGTATAAATAATGTGACAGTTTTATAGCTTGATTCATTCTGGATGTGGTGATATCAAATGTTTGTACTTTCTTTTGTTTGTTTTTTTTTTTTAAAAAACAGCATTTTTAGCAGTAAAACATTACTGTTATTTTTGGGGAGGATTTACTTTGTTTTAGCTTTTTATATTTTTGCAAATTTTCTTGAACTAATTTTTTTTGTTACTTAGTTCCACTAAAGGACATGAACTTTCAGTGATTTTATCGCTGGTCTAGTAAGCTGCAATACACATGTGCTAACCAAATAACACCATAAATCAACATATCAGTTACTGAGAGTAACATATCATCATAGGAGATATAATAACATAGTGTCACAAAGTAGTAAACTGAAAAGTTGCCAGACTGTAGCAGACCAACTGCATATACAATGTATAGAAACGCCGAGAAACAAAAGCAGTCAAAAGTCAAAGGTAGAAAAAATAGAAAAAACTTTATTGATGTAATAGGATAAAAGTATTACACAACAGGTGAACCCTGCATGTGCCACAACACACAGTAAAAACACAGCAAGGGAAGCCATGTGTGGTAGCGTAGATATAATAATGCCTCTTATTCCATATGTTCATTAATATTTCACATAGCTGAAATGCATAGGTAAGTATATAGAGGTAAATAATACATGGTGATGTCATACATACCACTAAAGTCACCAATGTGAGACCACACAGGTTACCCTTGCCGCCCCAACGCGCGTTTCGGAGGGTTTCCTTCCTTCCTTCTTCAGGGGGCAAGGTTACAGCTGAACAGCCGTGTTTAAATACACAAACGAATCAGGAAATAACATCTGTGTCTAATTCAAGTGTACACCTCCTCATTAATTATCAAACACCAGAGCATACCTGCATTTAGAACCAGGAAATGGCATATCAAATTAACGATAGTCGTAGCCATGACAACCGTGCCAACAGCGCTATCATCGGGGAACGCCAAGACACATGGGGCCCCATGTGGATGAGCGTCCCTAGTTCAGCGATGCGGGACACCGGAAATACAGGAACTGACATGCGCAGTAGCGCAAAGATGCATGTGATGGAGCTATGCTCGGGACATGCGTAGTAAAGATAGCGGCAGCCATTTCTATGAAGACCAAATGTAAGGATCTCATGGTGTCAACCATTCATGCAGACATGCACAATAGTGAATAGTCAATATGCAGGTAGCCAAACTAAATAGTGACTAGAAATAGAAATAAATATACAAAGAGTGCACTGATAAAAGTTAAATAAACACAAAAAAGGGGGAGATGTATAATAAACAACAGAATATTAAAGTATAAAGACAAATAATCATATATATAAAAGTAAACACAGACATAACCAAAGTGTGGGCAAAAGAGAATATATATACAAACCAAAAACCACATTAATTCATAATTGCCGCATATCATGGACATATAGTGCACTCAGATAACAAGACATAAAGAGAGATATTTTATATATATATCTATATCATACAATTGAGCTAACCAAATTAACATGTATATCGGCAATGTCCATCACAAAAACATGATCAATTACAATCAGTACAGATAAGCAGTGATGAATGCAACAAATATCGCAGCGTAACGATTAAAAGACGCTTTTTGCATGTACTGGCATAGTGCCTGACTGGATCAGATGTCTCCAAAAGTCCAAGTGACAACGCTGAAAAGATGTAACAAATCCCATACAATAAAAACAGAAACATAAAAAAATAAAAAAATAATATAAGACCAAAAGAAAATAGACAAAAAATAAAAAGAAAAAACCAAAAGAAAAAATAATAATCATGTAATGTCAATCGAATGGACCATTGCATAGGTCATTTTCACATGATCACATGTTGGTCAAGATGAGGGTATTGTTGGATGTTGTTGCTAGATGTGGTCAAGGATGCACAGAATATGAAGCACCACACACAAAACTAAAAACAAATAAGAAAAAAATTAAGGTCAATGAAGTACACATACAAGATCAAGATGTAATATACAGAATGCACAGCAGCCCATAGTCTACAAAAAGGGAGCAAAAGAGAGACACTCATTTAAACCATCCGGATGGACGGTCTTAAGTCGCCAGATCCAGCGTGTCTCCAATCTGGCCAGGCGCTTAGAGAGCTGACCCCTCTAATATTAATTTGAAGAGCATCAATGCCCCTAACCCTCAGGAGTGTGGCATCACAGTTATGGAAGATTTTAAAATGTCTTGGTATTGTCTTAAGGGTGGCTACGTCCATATGCGTAGATGCCGCCTGTATCCCCAAAACGTGTTCACGGATGCGGACCTTTAATTGTCGTGTTGTGAGGCCGACATATACAAGTCCACATGGACACGTGGCATAGTAAATTACGTACCTAGTGGTGCATGTAATGCGTTGTCTGATCGAAAATACTTTCTTACCACTAGAATCCGTGAATGAATCACATTTATCCACATTGGGGCAGGCGACGCATCCACCACATGGAACGCAGCCAACCCTAGGAGTAAAATTGTCCAAGAATGTGGTTTGCCGTTGCCCAGAGTAGTGGCTATGAACCAACTGGTCTCGAAGGTTTTTTGCACGTCTGAAGGTCAGGGAAGGTCTCTCTGGGAGAAACTTTCTCATTATCGAATCTGTCATTAGTATGGGCCAAGCCCTCCCAAAATGGCCCGCACCTGGTCGGATCGTGAATGAAAATTAGTAATGAAACGAATCTTATTAGCAGATGTTATTCCGGACCTCGGATTTGCCTTGTAGAGCAAATCACGACGAACTGAATGTTTAGCTCTCTGATAGGCCCGTTTAATCGAACGTCCACTATAGCCTCTTGCCAGAAAACGTATCCGTAATTCCTTAGCCCTCGATTCAATATCGTCATCCGTGGAACAGATCCTACGTAGTCGTAGGAACTGTCCCACTGGAATGGATCTAATCATATGGCCAGGATGGCCAGAGGACGCATGCAATAGGGAGTTAGTCGATGTTTCTTTACGAAAAATATCTGTCTGTAAGAGGCCGAATTGGTCTCTCTTGATTGTCACATCCAAGAAGTCAATAGAATTAATATCCCACACGAATGTTAAGTGGATGTTCTGATCGTTGCTGTTCAAGAGAGAAATAAATTGTTCAAGGTCGATGGCTGTGCCCTGCCATACGAAGAAGATGTCATCAATATAACGCGTCCATAAAGGGACACGCTCTATTGATCCCTGTTCGTAAGACAGGAAGAGGTCCCTCTCCCACAGCCCCAGGAAGAGACCGGCATAAGAGGGCGCATAAGCCGCTCCCATAGCGGTCCCCTGGAGCTGTAGGTAGAAGGACCCCTTAAACACAAAAAAATTGTGAGTGAGGGTGAACTCCAATAGCTTCAGCAGAAGTTCCCTCACCTCAGGAGATAGAGTGGACATGCCGAGGAAATACCTCACTGCATGGATGCCATCCTTATGCCTGATGTTGGTATAAAGTGATTCGACATCCGCTGAAACCAGTAGAGTACCATCCTCCAAACACAAGCCATCGACCCTGCGCAATAAATCTCCAGTGTCCTTGAGAAATGACGGGAGGTTAACTACAAGTGGTTGAAGATGAAAGTCAATCCACCTGTTTACATGCTCCAGCAAATTGCCCCTACCTGAGATGATAGGTCTGCCTGGGGGTGACGTAATATTTTTGTGAATTTTAGGGAGTAAGTATAATGTGGGAACAGTGGGTTCCGTGACAGTCAAGGCCATTGCAAGGTCTTTGGTGATAACGTCGTCCTGAAGCGCTTGCTGGATAATGGCATCAAGCTGCGCACTATACGCTGACAATGGATTATAAGTAAGTTTTTTATAATATATACCATTATCCAATTGGCGATAGGCCTCTTGTTCATACATTTTTTTAGGCCACAGGACGACGTTACCACCTTTGTCCGCAGGCTTGACTACCACATCTGGAAGATTTTGCAGATATTTTAATCTCTCCCTTTCATGTCTGCTTAGATTATCATCCCTAACATGTCTAGGGATGCTAGCAAGATCATTAGTAACCACCCGGAAAAAGAGGTCAATGCTGGAGCATGCAGCCAGTGGAGGAAACTTGTTGGAACGCAGACGGATAGATGGAGGAACCTTACCGCCGTCGTGTGCATGTTCAACCGCCAATTCCTCAAGGACCCTTAATGCATTCTGTTCCTCTTCTGTAGGGAAAAGGACATGGAGTTCATTATTAAAGTGAAATCTCCTAAACAGCAGGGATCTGGCAAACAAATGGAGATCCTTGATGGTATTAAACATATCAAAACCCGATGCAGGGGAAAAAGAGAGTCCTTTTTCAAGAAGTCTCAGGTCTACATCTGATAATATATATTGACTTAAATTAATCACCTTATTATCTTTCTTGGAGGGACCTGTTGGAATATGGCGCCTTTTATAAGGATGGTAAGAGTGGTCTCTTAAGCGGGTACTCTCAATTCCATTAGTAGTAGAGGCAGAGACAGATGAAAGGTCGGACCGTCCACTTAGAGATGATAGGGACATGCTAGAGGGAGTTCTCCGTAGATTTCGCCCCTCATTGGTCCTCCATAAATATACCTTTTTAGATTGATAGTCTTTGGTGTCTCTGTTAAATTTAGACAGTTGGGTCTCTTGAATTTTGGTTGCTAGTAGATCCATAGCTTTATCAAGATCTATTTCAAATGATTGAAGTTTGTCAATGGGACAACCAGCCCTGACCTCATTCTGTGCAACATCCATGCAGTGAGGTATTTCCTCGGCATGTCCACTCTATCTCCTGAGGTGAGGGAACTTCTGCTGAAGCTATTGGAGTTCACCCTCACTCACAATTTTTTTGTGTTTAAGGGGTCCTTCTACCTACAGTTCCAGGGGACCGCTATGGGAGCGGCTTATGCGCCCTCTTATGCCGGTCTCTTCCTGGGGCTGTGGGAGAGGGACCTCTTCCTGTCTTACGAACAGGGATCAATAGAGCGTGTCCCTTTATGGACGCGTTATATTGATGACATCTTCTTCGTATGGCAGGGCACAGCCATCGACCTTGAACAATTTATTTCTCTCTTGAACAGCAACGATCAGAACATCCACTTAACATTCGTGTGGGATATTAATTCTATTGACTTCTTGGATGTGACAATCAAGAGAGACCAATTCGGCCTCTTACAGACAGATATTTTTCGTAAAGAAACATCGACTAACTCCCTATTGCATGCATCCTCTGGCCATCCTGGCCATATGATTAGATCCATTCCAGTGGGACAGTTCCTACGACTACGTAGGATCTGTTCCACGGATGACGATTTTGAATCGAGGGCTAAGGAATTACGGATACGTTTTCTGGCAAGAGGCTATAGTGGACGTTCGATTAAACGGGCCTATCAGAGAGCTAAACATTCAGTTCGTCGTGATTTGCTCTACAAGGCAAATCCGAGGTCCGGAATAACATCTGCTAATAAGATTCGTTTCATTACTAATTTTCATTCACGATCCGACCAGGTGCGGGCCATTTTGGGGAGGGCTTGGCCCATACTAATGACAGATTCAATAATGAGAAAGTTTCTCCCAGAGAGACCTTCCCTGACCTTCAGACGTGCAAAAAACCTTCGAGACCAGTTGGTTCATAGCCACTACTCTGGGCAACGGCAAACCACATTCTTGGACAATTTTACTCCTAGGGTTGGCTGCGTTCCATGTGGTGGATGCGTCGCCTGCCCCAATGTGGATAAATGTGATTCATTCACGGATTCTAGTGGTAAGAAAGTATTTTCGATCAGACAACGCATTACATGCACCACTAGGTACGTAATTTACTATGCCACGTGTCCATGTGGACTTGTATATGTCGGCCTCACAACACGACAATTAGAGGTCCGCATCCGTGAACACGTTTTGGGGATACAGGCGGCATCTACGCATATGGACGTAGCCACCCTTAAGACAATACCAAGACATTTTAAAATCTTCCATAACTGTGATGCCACACTCCTGAGGGTTAGGGGCATTGATGCTCTTCAAATTAATATTAGAGGGGGTCAGCTCTCTAAGCGCCTGGCCAGATTGGAGACACGCTGGATCTGGCGACTTAAGACCGTCCATCCGGATGGTTTAAATGAGTGTCTCTCTTTTGCTCCCTTTTTGTAGACTATGGGCTGCTGTGCATTCTGTATATTACATCTTGATCTTGTATGTGTACTTCATTGATCTTAATTTTTTTCTTATTTGTTTTTAGTTTTGTGTGTGGTGCTTCATATTCTGTGCATCCTTGACCACATCTAGCAACAACATCCAACAATACCCTCATCTTGACCAACATGTGATCATGTGAAAATGACCTATGCAATGGTCCATTCGATTGATATTACATGATTATTATTTTTTCTTTTGGTTTTTTTTATTTTTTGTCTATTTTCTTTTGGTCTTATATTATTTTTTTATTTTTTTATGTTTCTGTTTTTATTGTATGGGATTTGTTACATCTTTTCAGCGTTGTCACTTGGACTTTTGGAGACATCTGATACCAGTCAGGCACTATGCCAGTACATGCAAAAAGCGTCTTTTAATCGTTACGCTGCGATATTTGTTGCATTCATCACTGCTTATCTGTACTGATTGTAATTGATCATGTTTTTGTGATGGACATTGCCGATATACATGTTAATTTGGTTAGCTCAATTGTATGATATAGATATATATATAAAATATCTCTCTTTATGTCTTGTTATCTGAGTGCACTATATGTCCATGATATGCGGCAATTATGAATTAATGTGGTTTTTGGTTTGTATATATATCTCTTTTGCCCACACTTTGGTTATGTCTGTGTTTACTTTTATATATATGATTATTTGTCTTTATACTTTAATATTCTGTTGTTTATTATACATCTCCCCCTTTTTTGTGTTTATTTAACTTTTATCAGTGCACTCTTTGTATATTTATTTCTATTTCTAGTCACTATTTAGTTTGGCTACCTGCATATTGACTATTCACTATTGTGCATGTCTGCATGAATGGTTGACACCATGAGATCCTTACATTTGGTCTTCATAGAAATGGCTGCCGCTATCTTTACTACGCATGTCCCGAGCATAGCTCCATCACATGCATCTTTTGCGCTACTGCGCATGTCAGTTCCTGTATTTCCGGTGTCCCGCATCGCTGAACTAGGGACGCTCATCCACATGGGGCCCCATGTGTCTTGGCGTTCCCCGATGATAGCGCTGTTGGCACGGTTGTCATGGCTACGACTATCGTTAATTTGATATGCCATTTCCTGGTTCTAAATGCAGGTATGCTCTGGTGTTTGATAATTAATGAGGAGGTGTACACTTGAATTAGACACAGATGTTATTTCCTGATTCGTTTGTGTATTTAAACACGGCTGTTCAGCTGTAACCTTGCCCCCTGAAGAAGGAAGGAAGGAAACCCTCCGAAACGCGCGTTGGGGCGGCAAGGGTAACCTGTGTGGTCTCACATTGGTGACTTTAGTGGTATGTATGACATCACCATGTATTATTTACCTCTATATACTTACCTATGCATTTCAGCTATGTGAAATATTAATGAACATATGGAATAAGAGGCATTATTATATCTACGCTACCACACATGGCTTCCCTTGCTGTGTTTTTACTGTGTGTTGTGGCACATGCAGGGTTCACCTGTTGTGTAATACTTTTATCCTATTACATCAATAAAGTTTTTTCTATTTTTTCTACCTTTGACTTTTGACTGCTTTTGTTTCTCGGCGTTTCAATACACATGTGCTGCAGTGCGTTAGACCTGTCAGTTTTACACTTACAGGAGGCCTGCTAGACCCCGCTTATGACAAGACTTGTGATGAGCGAGTATGCTCGTTGCTCAGGTTTTCCCAAGCATACTCGGGTGGTCTGTGAGTATTTGGAAGTGCTCGGAGATTTATTTTCTGTTGCCGCAGTTGCATGATTTGACTGCTAGACAGCCTGCATACATGTGGGGATTCCCTAACATACAGGCAATCCCCACATGTATTCAGGCTGTCTAGTAGCCGCAAATAATGCAGCTGCGGCGACAGAAACTAAATCTGCGAGCACTTCTAAGTACTCGGAGACCACCCGAGCATGCGCGCTCATCACTAGACAAGACCTAATAGGCTACCAAAGCAGGCATTAAGGAAATCATTCATACCTTTTCCAAACGTATATTTGTCTCCTGTTGACAGTCATCAGGATTTGTAGTACATTCTTTATCCCATCCGCTGACAAATGGGTTAACTGTAGACAAAACAAATAATACTGTCTGAAAAAACACGTACATAACAGAATACACGTACAAAGGAAGCATAAATGTGAACACTCCTCTTTTGTCATGTCATGTGAAATTGTCAGCACAGAATGACCGTTCAAACTAAGTACATGTGCAAGGTGCACCCATGGCGGGGCCAAACATTTAAAAACATTGGGTGGATAGGCACGTTACTCCTTGGTTTGGTATCATGGTGCTCAGATGTGGGTTACCAATCCCTTAATAATGTGGAAAAAATAGATCTGGCACTCTATAAATTGATGCTGAACAAAATTTATTTATCTCAATCCAAAAGTAACGTTGAAATTACAGTACAAATATGCTTTCATTATATGTACTGATTATATTCATGACCCAGCTAGGAATCGTACATAAACAATATATAAATCATGCTGGGATACAAAAGACAACCCTTGGTTAAGAAAACCAGGGGGAGTGAAGAAAAAGAGAAAGTGAAATAAGAGATTTATTCAAGTATTTTTATTTCACTTTCTCTTTTTCTTATATATTGTTTATGTACGATTCCTACCTGGGTCGTGAACATAATCAGTACATACAGTATAACGAAAGGGTATTAGCTTATCAGTCATTCTTGTTTGACTATTTTCTGAGAGTCACTAATTACTGATGGGTATTATGGATCTTTTCTATTTTTTCTGTTGTTTATACTTATTTGTCTATTTGTGATTATTTGTACTGTCATTTCAATGTAAATGGGACATTAATTCTCGTATTTATGTATTTGTTTATATATCCCAGTCTGACGAAGGTCAAGGGAATGACCGAAACGTTACTTTTGGATTGAAATAAATAAATTTTGTTCAGCATCAATTTATAGAGTGCCAGATCTATTTTTTCCACACTTTTTATACATTTAAAAACAACTGCCCACCTGCTTGGATTGTATCTATCTTCACCGATCTCTGGTTCTATGAAGTCAGAGCTGTCAAAGAAGAAGGGAGGGTGGAGACTGTGAGAAACAAGCAGGTTCGTAGGTATAATTAAATGATTGGCCTAGCCATGATGCACAGAGCGGTGGTACTTAGTCATACTGTATTAATCCTAGATGTATGACAATGAAATTACCACATTTTATCAGTGTGCTAGATTAGATTAATATCAATTATAGTCAGCGTGGCACCCGTTTTTCGCACATGTAAAAAAAATATATATTTTGAAAGCTTCTCCTATTCATTAAACAGTAAAAAACGGACAGCACTCGGATGACAACCAAAAAATGGCATCAGCATGCAATCCATTTTTTTCATGGACCCAGTCACTTGAGCCACAATTTAAAGAAACAAATTGACATCTCTTTTTTATTTTTGCAGAAAATCTGTCCAAAAAACAGACAGGTGAACATGTCCACAGATATATACATAGCTATGTAGTATATCCTTGAAAAACATGGACAGAGCATGTATATGAAACGGAGACATCTGATTGAGACCTCACTAGTAGAAATCCCTTTACATTTCACAGGAGATTGCCAGAAACAATTAATTGGTTAAAAATAAGGCCTGTTTCACATGGTCTATATACATTGACCCATGCTTGGATAGGAAGAGCCAGACTGAATGCAGGCTTTCCGGACCTGAGATAACTATAAACAGTTAGCTGCGGTTGGGAGACCTAGCATTTGAGCCAGGTCGTCTGTTGTGAGAATGGTCCATATTTCATAGATGTGTGAAACCAGCCTTACTGACTATAAGGCCTTGTGCACACATTGAGTATTTAGTGAGTGCTTTACCTCAGAATTTGTAAGCAAACAACTAGCAGTGAGTGAAAAGTGCAAAAGTGGTGCGCATGTTTCTATTATACTTTTCCTGACTGTTCCACTTCTGGTTTTGGCTTACAAATAATAAGGTAAAAAACGTACCAAAAACTCAACGTGTGCATGTGGCCTAAAGTTGCTGGCAAAACACCTTTGTGGATCCACACTGATAGTAACTGAAGTTAAAATATAGCACTTCCAGTGCATATTTGATGTAGATTCAGTAGAAAAATCTACATATAATAGTATGTTCAGGCAAACCGATTTATAGGTTTTGTCAATGCGCTGTCATTGTGGGGAATGTGTGGGGGTGAAGATGATGGCGTTCCATCTCTCTGATAACTCCTGACATATTATATGCATATTGTTTTATTTTATCCTCCTGTGGGCTGTAGTTCCTGGTAGTCTGAGGTGACAGGGTTAACTTTAGGGCCAGCCCACAGTTGGGGAGGAGGATTGGGTATCTGTGGGGTTAATTCAGTTAAGAAGTAGCAACAAAGAAGAACACCCTCAGAAAATAGGTGATCATCACCGGTGTGTGTGGTGTGGCGAAGACAGTAGAAAGCAGAGAGAAATTGATAAAGGAAAATCCACATGGATGGCAACAGAATTCTGTTTAGCATTTAGAATTTAGCGGGGGGGAGGGAACGCACATCCAGGATCTTTATCAGAGTCTCTAAGGGTCTCTAGCTAGGGAACTGCCAAGTCTCAGCTGGGACTTGGAAGCGGGTCCAAGACACAGAATTGTCAAGGCTAGGAGACGCTAGGTAAGGTGGCAGCCACAGGCGCATTGTTATGCCGTTCCCGAGACATGGGCTGAATGATCGTGGTCACTATGAAATAACAACTGCATCACGGCAGCAATTCAATGTATGCAAGACAAACTGTTAGTAAAAAGGATTTTGTTTTTATGGACTGGTTTGGTCTCCTTGTCATGGGGTTGATGGGGACCAGAGCTGGGAGGTGTCCATTACAATAACAAGGCCGCACACACACACCAAAGCAAGACCGTTTTTCTGTAGCGGGCCGGGGCGTCTGATTCAAGTATCTCGGCTGTGACTACCGCCCGGGCCCCGATACAAACGGACAGCAAACAGACTCAATGTTAGCCTATTTGCTATTGCACATGAGTATTTTTCCCACACAAAAAAATGCAGCATGCGCTAGTCCAGTTTATAGAACAGGCCAATGCATGTAAATGCATATCCAAGTTATGCCGGCAATTTGCGGAAATGTCTTTTACTATAAATTCAGCGGCCAGTGTGATGCAGCATTAAGCCTCATTAAGAGTTCTGTTTTCCACGCACGTGTTCTAGCCATGTTTTTCTCATATAGAACACATACCCATTATATGTGTCCACAAGAAAAAAAAAAAAAAAACTAGACATGTCTGTTTTTGATCCGAATATATGGATCTGTAAAAAATGACTGACAGCACAAATTGCAATTCATGTACTGTTTTTAACATTGAATGCGTAAACAAAGCTTTGTAATTATTTTTTTTAGAAGAGAAAATCTCTTATAAAACTGTCACTGTATCACTGACGTGATATCACCGACGTCCAAATGAGGCCTTATACGTAGACTTTTGCGCAATTTTTCACTCTATGTATTGAGAAAGTTAAAATAAGTCACAGAACTGAGATGTGATGGATTTGTATTTCCCCTATGTGGATATACATGTGTTATAGTGTAAAGATTTACAGCAGTAAATTATTATATTAGTATAATTAGAACAAAACTACATAAGCAAATCTATAAAAATGCAGCATCAATTTTGTACTCAACAAATATAGCAAATCTTTGAAATGCACTTATCTTCAAGCTGGTGTTAATTTACCTAGAATGTAATTATGAGGCTATATTAATAGATTCACACAATCATCACAAGCATTCACATTAACAGTTTCTAAACAAGTTTAATGCTGGGTATACGTGGCACAATCGAGGTCTTTAAATTACCTCTGATCGACTACAAGTAAGCCAATGAGCAGTTGTTTAATGGCCTATTTAGACCGGCCGACGAGAAAATAGTCATTATGTGTGCATAAACTAACACTGTTATCAGCAGAACAAGGACATGTTTACATAGGATGATGTGCCATTTTACTCGGTTTTGATGTAGTTGCCGGCCTGTTTATACTGGCCGATAGTCAGGAATGATAGTTCCCTGAATATTGTCCTGTCCAAATGGGACTTCAGAAATGCAAGTAGGGAGGTAGCACACTGGCGTATGACTTGAGTATATTAAAGTGAGTGTGTCATCTCCAAAACCTGCATCAAGGTAGGGCAAAAAAGGTCCCCTTAGTGGACTTTGCACAAAGAAGAGCCATACATTTAGGCTCCAATTCTCAAGACCATTGATTTTC
The DNA here is from genome assembly GCA_033576555.1 of Oophaga sylvatica. NCBI lineage: Eukaryota > Metazoa > Chordata > Amphibia > Anura > Dendrobatidae > Oophaga > Oophaga sylvatica. The sequence goes on from JARQOD010000003.1 coordinate 150,099,183, forward strand.
ATGCTGTTCTTGATGAAGGAGAATGGTGGAGTCAGATGCTCTGGATTCATTAAGAGACACGTATCTTGATGAATTAGGAGCGCTTGACAAGTGACGTTCGACTCAACACAAATCTTTTTGTAATTATAGAGACTGGAGTAAGATTTCTGGTGCAAGGAAGGCCATAGCAGCTCATGAATTACATGAGCTGTTAGTTGGGCGAAACTGGCAAAATTCTCAACACTTTTGCGCAACTCCAAGTTTTTATGACAGTTTTCTGGTGTAAAACTTTTGATGAATCAGGATCTTAGTTTCACAATCTGCTGGATAGTTTTGAAGAGCCATATCTCAGATTCACCAGCAAGGTCAGTGCTCTCATTCAAAACGGTCACGGACCGTGCGTCACAGTTCACGCTGAACTGAGCGCCTCATTTGCATATGAATATAAACAGGGGCGGCATACCACTGGTGCAACCTGTGCGGCCGCAGAGGGGCCCAGGAGCTAAGGGGAAACATTCTGCTCCAGAGTAGGTGGAATTGTGCACTCTGATGAGCTATTGGACTGTAAAGGGCCCATATACTGTTCTTGCACAGGGGCCCTCTTCTGTCTATGTCTGCTCCTCAATATAAAGAAGATTTTTTTTTCAAACTATCCAGTGAATTTTTAAATGGCTTGTTTTACTGCAAGGTTCCCTAAAAGAACAGTGCTTACTTTGTGGAGTCCTTGTACATTCTTCACAAGTGTCTATATAGTATGTGGCTGCTGAAAAAAACTTGGTAAAAATGAGATCTTGTGGAGTTCAGTGACTGCAGGAAGGAGACTCATGTCCAAGAAAGCCTGAAGGCTCCACTGATCAGGTGATACCTGTAATCTTAAAAAGATAACCTAGCAAAAGGACAGCAGGAGCCAGGTTTATGGAGACCTCATGCCATAACAGGTTTACAGTTGTGCCAATCATACACTACTATGATTACACAAGGTAAAATTCACTAAGGTACCTACTTCTCACACTAAACCTGTAGAAACAAGCCAACATATTCCTCATATATCTCATGTCAAATGTGTAAACATTCAGGAAACATTTAGTGAAATAGTCAAACTGTGTTTGTCTACCTTGGAACATTTGTAAACTACTCATCTCCTAGGCCTCTGACACTCCAAGCACAGATGCATAGAAGTTGGTTGGAAGGGCAAAACAAATATCAGCCTAAAAACTCAGCAAGCAAACTCGTTTCCAATTCACTGGGAACTGACAGACGTCAGTGATATTTGTTTGCCCATTCGGAAGTCTCATGAACATCAATTGCTGTTCTCAAAAACAAAGTATAATCAGCACAAGCTCCAGGACTGTGAAAAATCACAACCTTCTTTATTGTAAATCATAAAGTCATAATTTACAGACTGGAAGACATCTCAGAAATCGATTGGCAAACATACGTGTTTCAAATCATTAGGTGCTTAGTCATGGTGTCATGGAAATATATATTTCTTCCATATATTCAAAGTATATTCACATATATGTATTCACAGTTCACAGTTAGATAGATTTCACTTGCTAAAAACCTTGTGCTCACATATTTCTAGGCCAGATATAATCAGTCGTTTTAAAGAAATCTGGCCTCCATAAGACCTTCGTAAAGGAACAAATACATGAAGTACAAAATGTCCTATTAGATATCTGTTGTTTACATTATAGTTATGCAAGGCAACTAGGTCACAAGAATATAAAACAATAATTCTGCAACTTCAGCTCTTTTAATCATGATTATCATAATTATCATATTTACACTAGAACAGCCAATAATCTAGCAGCTTTTAATTGTATGTTAATTGACTAACCAGCCCCTTTTTGTAAACGTATAAAACCTTGAAACAATAATAAATGTATGTCTTTGACGAACTGTTATACTGACACTTGTGTGTGGACAGTCCTCATTTCGTTCTGAGCGCTCAAAAAGACATTATATAGAGATTTGGACATGGCAAGCAGCAAACACAGGATATTTTTATCCTAATTAAATTTCCATATCAGTTGGCGCCTGCACGCGGGGCATTGGACGAAACGCACGAGGACTCGGCCGACCGGAGAGACGGGGGTGTTGGCCCTGGCCTTGGCACACGGGACGGAGACTGCAGCTCCATCAGTAAGGTAAGAAAACTTTGTCATCTTACCTGAATGTTCCCTGTGCCTAGTCCTAGCCTACACTTCCAGCCGGTCGGACGTGGTCATCACCGCATTCCCAGGTTGTGTAAAAAGTCCATACCCTTATCCAAAAGCCCTGGGATATAAGCCGAGTTGGTTGCTGCTGTGCTGTATATGTTTCATGTTTTATGTGAACCGGGAGAAAGTTGGAACGGTGACTGTGTTTTTGCTTGCTGATCTCTGGGGCTGTATAGCAAAAGACAATTGCTGCATAAGTTCCCGCAGTAAACTTTCACGCACCGGGAGGCCATCCCAGTCAAATCAGACGTGGAGGGCGGGAGCTTTGTTTTGGATAAGTCCACGCAGATATTCTTCACACATTGGAGGGAGGTTATCCCAAAAAATCCAGTTGTGGAAGCGAGGGCTTTGTTCGGTTAAGTTTCTGCAGTAAACTTTCACGCACTGGGAGGCCATCCCAGTCAAATCAGACGTGAAGGGCAGAAGCTTTGTTTTGGATAAGTTCTCACAATAATTGTCCACGCACCGGGAGGCCATCCCAGTCAAATCAGACGTGGATAGTGAGAATTTTGATGAAGGCTATTGCAGATTACTGTGACCGGCGCACCGGCAAGGGCTACGGTACAGAGCGATAGAACCTTGAGCTTCGCCGCGCTCAGTGCAATTGGTGAGTTATCAGTTACCAGATCAGCTTGTATGTGTCACAGATCATCAAAAGAGGGATTCGTATTCTCCCGGGTGTCTGTCTCATTGTCTGTATCAGGTACTGTCGCTTTAAATCACATCTCCGTGCGCTCTGTTAGTATCTCACTCAGAGCAGTGTGCTGGCTGCAGCAGCGAGAAAACCCCTTTGACCCCCCTCCTCTGCTAATCACGTTATCAGGCATTCTGTTTCTTGGCTTTGATTTTTATTTTTTTTTAAGCTAGTTTTTTTGGCTACAGGTTTTAATGTGAAAATTATCAGGCATTCAGACTGAACTATATTCATTTTTTGCTATTCTGAGGAATAATAATTTTTTTTTTTTTTTTTGTTACGTGATTTCAGTGCCTATAGAGACAGCAAGCAGAGATATAAGGCAGGGAGGGGGGAAGCAGCCAGCTGACATTCCAGAGATTTTTAATTAGCTGTTTTAGTAACAAGGGTTGTTTTTCAGAGTTTTATGATTAATACGGTTTTTCTTTTCTCCCCTTTTTGGTGAATTTATTTTTTTTATGTTTACTTTTTTTAGAGTTTTTTACTAAATCTAACTTTTTGTTTTTTTAAAAAAAAAAAATTTCTTTTAAGTACATTTTTAAATGATTTTGGAGAGATTTTTTTTTTCTCTAAGCAATTTATTTTAGAGCTTTATTTCTCCAGCCATTTTTTTTTTTTTTCTACAAGCTTGCCTTAGAACAAGGTCACATAGATAAGGAGAATTACAGGCTGTGGGAGAGAGCAGACACAAACTACGCAGTGGTCTGAGTAGCCCCTCCCGTGGGGCATTCGGCGAGGAAATAATTTTTTTTTTTTTTTTTTTTAAAAAATGGGGAACAAGATGGGCAAGCAGGAGAGTCTTATGCTCCCTGGAAAGAAAACTGCCCCCCAGCTAGTAGCTGAACAAGAAGGAGTAAAGTATGTAAAAAATTACAGACAGCTCATGAAAGTGTGTGAAATCCATAAGAAGGGCAGACTCCAAGCTGTGGAATGGCAGGATGTATTGAAAAATAGAAAAGGGAAGCTAGTAGATTCAAAATTGCTGACTGATGCAAATGCATGGTACAAAGTGGCAGTAAACTTGCATCGTTTAGGAAGTCCAGAAAGATATGTGAACAAGCCAGGATATGATTTTTATGTGTACAAGATAGAGAATAGATGCTAAGCCATCACCACCCCCATATGGTGAAGGGAAATATTGGACATGTTCAGTCTGTTCTCAACAGAATCCATGGTACAGGGACACTTGTGTAGCATGCGGTGCCCCCACCTCTCCCTAGTCATTATATCAGGAGAAGAAAGTGCAAATCTCCCTACACAAAACGCTACATGTAGCCCCCAGACACAACAGTCCACTGCTAGGGCTTCACAGGGGAGTGGTATAGCTACAGGGCTGCTAGCATGGAACCATGACACTGATCCACCGCAGCCTCAGCAAGGAAGTGGGAAATCCCCATGCAGCAAGACAACTTTAAAGCCCAAATCTCACCCAGTGTATGCACCAAGTACACCATGTCACTTCTTATCTGATGAAGATGAAGATGCAACGTCACACATGCTGCCCAATACTAGGGAAGAAAACACACAAGCACCAATAGAGCAGGGACAGGTAGAGGCACCATCCTATGAGCCCTTCATCCCAAGCCAGGTGATCAGTATGCTGCCAGACCCAGGGATACACCCCATGCTATTTTGCCAAAAAATGCAGCAGATCCAGCAAACGTATACAGCAGCCTGGATTGATCTCTGGACCGAAATGGAAATAAAAGCAGGTGATGCATTCTGGTCAATTATGAGAGAACACTTCAAGCATCCAGCAGAGTTAGATGCGTATGCCTGGGAGACAGGACCAAAGCTAATTGAGCAACTCAGAGAATGGGCCAAAAGCAGACTGACAGGACAAACTCTCAGCCTACATGTCACGAGTCAAGACAAGACAGAGTCTGTGGAGAAGTTCCATGACAGAGTAATGCAAGTGTTTCAAGAGTTGGGCCTCATTACCCATGATCAGACACACAGACGGATGTTGGCACAGGCTTTTGTGCATGGACTGAGAGAACCAATCAGGAAACCACTGGTAGCAGCCAGGCCTGAGTACACGTCAATAGCAATGGACACCCTGCTCACAGTAGCAAAAAGGATTGAGTCCCGCCGGGACAGAAGGAATGTCAAGTGTTACAACTGTGGCGAGTTTGGTCATTTCCGGAACAAGTGCAGAACACTGACTTCACCCAGAAAAAGAAGAAACACAGAAAGCAGTGAAGAACCCCGTCCATAGGACAAGAGCACACCAAGTCCACAAGGAACCCCACCAGTGGGACCAATATCCTGAGAGTGGATGGCGTAGTCATATCTTTTCTTGTGGAACTCCGCAACCTCACCTACCTATCAGAATCTTCTGCTTCCTGCATGGGAATTGATGGTCAAGTCAGATATTTCCAGATTATGAAGCCCCTGAGCGTGTGGACTCAGCCAGAACACTCCATCATGTCCCAGTTTGTTGTGTAAAAAAACCTGCACCCTCAACCTATTGGGAGTGGACCTACTGCAGAGGCTGAAAGCGACCAGAGTGTTCCAGGAAGATGGGACCATGACACTTTCTTCACCCCTGACCCAAGAAGAAACAGGAACCTCGGGCAACCACGCTGCAGACCTATCACGGGAGGTGCTGGACATAGTACCAGAAAAGCCACTCCATCACCCAGAGTCAAGATGTCTCTGACCAACTGAAGGTCTAAGTGAGCTCGCCTAAGAAGACGGCCTGAGAGCTTTGACATTGGCCAGGATATTCAACTCAAGAAGGACTCTACTCGCTTCATGGAATGGCAACACCTCATCCAGCTCTAACGCCAGAGGTTCATCTTTTGCAAGCACCAGGAGGTGCCCCCTGCAATCAACCAGTTCACCCAGGCCCTAGACCGGCAAAAGGCCACTCAGCTCTTCAGACTTGTGCACAAATATTGACCTGAGACCGAGCTGGAGAAATAAGAAACTACTGATGGCCCGTGCTGAGAGAAAAGCAGCCGTTTAAGGAGACGTCCCAACAAGAAGACCCCCTGTGACCAGAGCAGGTGCTAACACAGTGACTGTCTTGGTGGAGAACAAGAAAGCCAGCTGGTCGTCATCTCTCATGATGTGGATCCTAGTAGACGGCTTGTTTTCCCGCCAGCTCTGCACCAGCAGATGGGAGTCCCCTGCCGCATACTGAAGGACAAGGCCAAACTGGGCTGCCTCGCCCATCGGAATCAATCCCAGCTTTCCACAGTGAAGAAAAAGACTGTAAACCCCACTGAGTTCAGAATGGTGCAAGGCCTGGAAGCCGCGAAAGAGGCTACGGTATTTGAAACCCCAACAGTGCTGAACCATCACACTCTGCTCTCAAGAGTCCCAGTCACCGCAACGGTATTCACGGTGATCAACCTGGCCAGTACCTTCTTCAGTGTTTCCCCTCCACCTGGAGGCCTGCTTTCACGCACCAGTGCAGTGCATATGGACAGTGTTGTCTCAAGGTGCTCAAAACAAGCCCTTTAAGTTTCACCAAGACAATGTCCTCCATCCTCGTCAACTGGATTGCAGAATATGCAAGAGTCACTCTTCTACAACACGTGGATGACCTTCTATTTTGTGTGGTTGACATCAACACCTGCACAGTCTATTCCTTGTCTCTCCTACTCTACCTGGAAGAACAGCAACGCAAGGTCTGGAAGAACAAAGTCCAGTGATGCCAGAAGCAAGTTACATCCCTGGGACACTGTATTGCCCACCAGACGAAACACATGTCAAAAGACTGGGAGACCACTATGGAGAAGATGGCTCCCCCAACAACTCCAAGAATGCTGCAGGCCTTCCCTGGTCTAGTGTCATATTGCAGAACCTGGATCCCTGATGCCTCAGACCTAATGCAGCCTCTGTGCGCTTGCATCAACGCAACCCCGCTCCTTCTATCAGACGCAGCCTTCAACCCATTCAGGAGATTGGAAGAACTCCACAGTCTCAGCGCCAATACCAGGCCTACCTGACTATGAAAAGTCTTTCCGTCTACCTGATGGAAGAAAGAAGGTCATGCTATTGGAGTCCTGGCACGGATTCACGGGGGAAAACAGAGACTTTTAGGCTGCCTCTCAGCCCGCTTGGATCCAGTTGCAAGAAGAACACCCTCCTGCCTGATGGCAAGTATCTGCAGCACACACCCTCCTGGACAAGGTTGCTGACATCACTCTTGGACAGCCACTGGAAACTCTCACTCCACATGACATCTTGGCAATCTTCAATCAAGCTCAACCAACAGTAATCTCCCCACCGCCAGGCATCTTTGTGGCGCCTCTATTGCCTTTGTCTCATAATGTCACCGTCTCCAGACCTACAGTCCTCAGCCCGGCCACTCTACTCCCACTCCCAAGGGGGGATACTTGGATGGCTCCAGAAGAAGTTTCAACACAGGAAGTGCAGTGACCAGCAATCAAGAAATCCTGTGGTCCAGAAGTCTGTCACCTAGCCTGTCAGCCCAGGAAGCAGAATTGATAGCGCTGACGAAGGCCTGCCAGATGGCAGAAGGCAAGACTGCAAACATCTACACGGACTACAGGTACTCGCATGGCATAGCACACGACTTTAGACCCATCTGGGCTACAAGGGACTTCATCACAGCAAACGGGACAACCGTGAAGCATCATGGAGCCTTCAGGGACCTACTGGGTATACTCCAAACTTCCAAAATGGTGGCAATTTGAAAAATCAAAGTGCATGGAAAACTGAGAACAGAAGAGGCGTGAGGCAATAACATGGCGGACATGGCAGCCAAAGAAGCAGCCAAAGGAAGACAACATGGAGAAGTGGGAGAGGTCGTAGAGCCGGACGGCTACTACATGACGATGAAGACAAGAAACCTGACAAAGAAACGTCCTGGAATCTGCTCAAGAAGTTACAAGACCAAGCTCCAAAAGGAGAAGAAGAGCTGAATGCGAAAAAAGCAACATGTGAAGAAAGAAGGCTATCAATAATAGACTTCAAACTCTGCCTACCACAAAGTATGCACCCTATGGTGGTCCAATGGGTACATGGACCCACATCCACATATCAAAGACACAGATGAATGATCTGATTGGTGCTTACTGTTTCGCTTCAGGGATCTCCACCCTAACAGCCAAACTCACCAGCAGCTGTCTGACCTGCGGCAAATTCAAGCCTGGACGTATGGAAGAAAGTCCCCCTCACCTTATCTGGAAAGACCACTCTACCAGCTTCAAAGGATCCAGATAGACCACATCCAGATATCGCCAAGTGAAGGATTCAAATACGCCATTGTGGTCAAAAGAAGTATTTTCAAGATGAACAGAAGCCTTCCAAGTCAGCAAAGACTACTGCAACGAAGCTACTTTCAGAAAATAGTGTACAGATACGGGGTTCCAGAAATGATAGAAAGTGATCAGGGACCCGCATTCACAGCAAATCTGACACACAAGACCCGATTAGCAGTAGGGTCAGATTTAGGCCTACACACTCCTTACCACCCCCAGAGCAGCAGGAAGGTAGAAAAAACTGAACGAAACACTTAAGAATAGAATGCTGAAAAATTGCCCAAGAGACACGCAAACCATGGCATGACACACTCCTAATTGCACTGTTTAGCGTAAGGCACACTCCCAGAGACCCAGAAAAGCTGTTTCGTGCCTGCATCTTCCGCTAACAGATAAGACATTTTCTTCTTTTAGTTTTTTGGTGCCTGCATTTTGTCCTGCACTTCTGTGGGGGTCTGCCGGGTCCCCTTCGGGGGGCTTATGCTTTCTCTCAGTTTAGTTCAGCCACTGTTTGTTCATTTGCCTTTTCCAGTTTTTTTCAGTGGTTGCTGTTTAGTTTTTGTTACACCAGAGAACTAATTTAGGTGGTAGAGGTCGTGTGATCTCAGGTGTTTTTGTAATTAGTAGAGTTGGTACTTTTCAGGGTTTTTTGGGGTTGCAGTAAGTGCCTTTCCTATCCTTTTCTATTTAGGAAGTTTGGGCCCCAACGTTTGCTCATACTATTTTCTGTCTGTGTCTGTATTTCCTCTTGTCTAACCGCCATTACATGTTTGGGGGCTTCCTATGTTCTTTGGGGATCTGCTCCGGGGCAGATAGCTTTCCTTTTTCTATCTTTAGGTGTAGTTAGCTTCTCAGGCTGTGACGAGGCGTCTAGGACCAACGTAGGAACGCTCCACGGCTGCCTTTAGTTGTGGTGGTTAGTCAGGGTACTGCAATCCCATAGATTCCAACCTCTCTGGTGTATTGCTTTTTTTTTTGCCTGCTCTCCTCAGCTACCAAATCATAACACTTATGTAATTGAATTGGTCAAAAACTAATGTCCATTCTCGAGTTTTTCTCCTCACTGCCAGATTTGATGATCCTGTCCAAGAGCCCCAGATGACATCAACCTCTGTGTAACTAGAGGGAAAGCCTGTTTGAATCCACGTATCGCATTGCAAGGAAGCTCCCGTACCAGGAGAGACACCTAAGCCATGAAGGATGTCGTGGATGCTCTGACTGACCAGACAGATGACCAGATGACCTACCTGATGAGTTCAAGGCCAGAGACCAAGTTAAAGCAGGATTTGAGTTCACATATAAACAAAAATGTTGATTGGATAAATTACATCTATTATAACCAGCAGAGATTTGTTAACTTCACCATAGATGCTGTAAAAGGTTTGGCAGCACAGTTAGGCCCCACTTCCATTATGGCATTCCAGAATAGAATGGCTTTGGATATGATTCTAGCTGAGAAAGGAGGTGTTTACAAAATGATCAAAGACACCTGTTGCACCTACATCCCAGACAACACTGGCCCAAATGGTAAAGTCACAATGGCAATACAGAAACTTACTGAGTTATCAGAGGAACTGAAACAGAACTCAGGTGTCACTGACCCATGGGATCGATACTTTGGGTGGATGAGTGGGTGGCAGAAAATGTTGGCACAGGTTGGGACAGCCATTATGGGGGTTCTCATTTTTGCATTAATTACTGGTTGCTGTGTAATTCCTTGTATCCGCAGGATAATGGAAAAAACTGTTCAGGAGACAACCAATTTGATGCCACTCACCATCTTGGACCTCGCACCAGTCCGGATAGAACTGCCTGGCTTGACCAGATCTCCGAACTACCTCCAGACTGAGAATACACATCCTTGATGAAACATCCTATCAAATAAAGAGACTATGATTGCAAACACATAAACCCCCGACAGGGACAGTCCTCCTGACCGCCCATTTGCGAAAAGTCTGTATTCGGTGGGGGAGGCATGTACTAGGGGTGTCTCAACTCACCGGCAGCACAAAAGAGTTGCAGCGCTTTGGGCCAGGAGCAGGTTTTTAGGGCAAGTGGTATCTAAGGGGGGACTGTCATGGAAATATATATTTCTTCCATATATTCAAAGTATATTCACATATATGTATTCACAGTTCACAGTTAGATAGATTTCACTTGCTAAAAAACCTTGTGCTCACATATTTCTAGGCCAGATATAATCAGTCGTTTTAAAGAAATCTGGCCTCCATAAGACCTTCGTAAAGGAACAAATGCATGAAGTACAAAATGTCCTATTAGATATCTGTTGTTTACATTATAGTTATGCAAGGCAACTAGGTCACAAGAATATAAAACAATAATTCTGCAACTTCAGCTCTTTTAATCATGATTATCATAATTATCATATTTACACTAGAACAGCCAATAATCTAGCAGCTTTTAATTGTATGTTAATTGACTAACCAGCCCCTTTTTGTAAACGTATAAAACCTTGAAACAATAATAAATGTATGTCTTTGACGAACTGTTATACTGACACTTGTGTGTGGACAGTCCTCATTTCGTTCTGAGCGCTCAAAAAGACATTATATAGAGATTTGGACATGGCAAGCAGCAAACACAGGATATTTTTATCCTAATTAAATTTCCATATCAATGGTATATGCCATATCAAAGATCCTAGCAGTTCATAATGTGCAGGCTAGGCCATTCTACAGCTAACAAATTGTCTAACAAATTACAGTTTATGTATCAACAATGAAGAAATCTGTGAAGTGCTAGAGAACGTCTCGATTATATGTCAAGGTACTTCTAAGGCTAAGTTCACATGTCCAGAACCCCCCACCCCTCCCACAAAAAAACGTGGATCCATTTCAAATGGAAGAAAAACTAATTGCAGTTTAATGGATAGTCTTCTATGTTTTAAAAAAATGGATCCAGTTGCAATCTGGTTTTTTTTTTTAGTTCGATATGAAAATTGTGTCTGCACAACTTTTTTTGGCCTACTAAGAAAACTGATTGCTGATGAATCCGTTTTAAACAAATGATCACTGGACACAAGGCCCTTTTTACACGTCCATGTCACCGGTACGTTGTGTGACAGTTTTCACACGTACCGGAGACACGTACTCACGTAGACCCATTCAAATGAATGGGCCTATGCATATGTCAGTGTGTTTCCACGGACCGTGTGTCCGTAGGCAAAACACGCTGACATGTCCGTTTTTTGCCGTCACCACAGATGGCAAAACGTCCTGCACACGGAGAACACACATTGATGTCCTCCGTATGCACGAACAGCCGCCGGGGAAGAAGCGATACCGTAAGCGCTGTTCCCTGGTGGCAGGTGCTGAATGCGGCTTTCATCCATTCTCCCCCGCTCTGCCGGCGATCAGCTCAAGCAGGGGAGAATGACTGAATGAAAAACCCGACGTGGGTTCCCCCTATGTTTTTGAACCAACCCGGCAAAACTCACAGGTGCGGGCTGCTATTCTCAGGTGGTAAGGGGCCATGGATATGGGCCCACCAGCCTAAAAACAGCAGCCCGTAGCTGCCCAGAAAAGGCGCATCTATTAGATGCGCCAATTCTGGAGCTTTGCCCGGCTCTTCCCACTTGCCCTGTAACCGTGGTGTTATGAATGTGCTAGAGATGGTTTCTGAGCTGAGGCTCCCTCTGGTGGTTACAGACAGTACTGAACCTTTCAGCGAGGAGTGGCAATCAGGGATCACGGACTGGTCTGATATAAGGGAGGTTCCCTCCCATGATGGTTGCCGGTGATCAATTGTTCTTGTCTCAATTGTGGTTCCTGGTTCATTTGGAAGTTTGCTGGAGTCTTGCCTGCATCTCCTGCTTTCAGATAAGATATTTTTTGCTTTTCTTTTTGTGCTTGCTTTTTGCATTGTTTTCTGCACTTTTGTGGAGGTCAGCCAGGTCCCCTCCTGGGGCCTGAGCTCCTCACAGTTTATCTGCAGCCACTGTTATTTGCTCATTTGTTTTTCCTGTTTTTTCAGCGGCTGCGGCTTGGTTTTTGTTCACACTGAGATCTGATTTAGTGGGTGGCGAGAATTGTTGGATTTTTGTAGGGTTTTCTGGGTTGCAGAAAATAATCTCTCCTGTCCTATCCTATTTAGTCAGCTTTTGGCCCCAGCGTTTGCTCAGTCTATTTTCTGCCTATGTTTGCATTTTCATCTTGTCTAACCGCCATTATATGTTTGGGGGCTTCCTATTTTCTTTGGGGATCTGCTCCGGGGCAGATAGCTTTCATCTTTCTGCCTTTACGTGTAGTTATCTCTCAGGCTGTGACGAGGCGTCTAGGATCAACGTAGGAACGCTCCACGGCTACCTCTAGTTGTGTCGTTAGTTTAGGAATCTACAACCCATCAGTTACCAACATCTCAGGTGTTCGGCTGCCCTGCTGTTGTTCCTGTCCTCCTCAGCTACCGAAACATAACATCGTGGCAAGTGGGGTTAATGTTTGTGGGGTTAATGTCACCTTTCTATTGTAAGGTGAAATCAAGCCCACGGGTTAGTAATGGAGAGGTGTCAATAAGACTTCTATCCATTAGTGATGAGCGAGTATACTCGTTGCTCGGGTTTTCCTGAGCATGCTCGGGTGTCCTAAAAGTATTTTGGCGTGCTCGGAGATTTAGCTTTCATCGCCTCAGCTGCATGATTTGCGGCTTTTGGACAGCATGAATACATGTGGGAATTCCTAACAAACAGGCATTCCTCACATGTATTCAGGCTGTCCAGCAGTTGCAAATCATGCAGCTGCGTCAACAGAAACTAAATCTCCGAGCACGCCAAAATACTCGAAGGACACACGAGCATGCTCAAGAAAACCCGAGCAATGAGTATACTCGCTCATAACTACTATCCATTACTCATCCTATAGTTGGTAAGGGGTTAAATAAACACACAGCCAGAATAAAGTATTTTAATGAAATCAAACACCACACAGTTTTGCCATCTTTACTGTACAGCTAATCCAAGCGACGCCCTCGATTTTCTGTAATAAAAATAAAATAATAAAGCAACAATATGCTATACCTGTCCGGCGTTCTGTCCCACGCCGTAATCCATATCTGGGGAATATTCAGTTCACAACCGGAGCGGTGCTAAATGCGACCGCCCCAGCTGTAAACTACTGCTGAATGAATGAGACACTGCGGGCGCAGGCTCAGCGACTAGCGGTGACAGCACTGAGTCTGTGCTAGTTGCCGGCATGAACTCCTGTGACCTCAGGGCCGTGGGAAAATGCAAGTGATGAGGTCGCTGCTCTGCTCCGGACTACTCGGCGTCTTCCGGCTCTCTGCACTGTGACTGCTCAGGCAGAGGGCACACAGTACTACTGTTGTGAATATGCTGGAGGCGGCTTCTGAGATTGGGCTCCCTCCGGTGGTTGCTGAGGGTAATGAACTGATTAATGAATGGCCTTCAGCTGGTGCTGAATGGTAGGATATAAGTGGCCTGAGTTCCCAGCAGCCTTGCCGGTTATCAATTGTTCCTTCTGGTGTTGCATGAAGCACTGCTAGTTTCCTGCTCTCCTTCAGATAAGTGTTTGCTGTTTTTTTTTCTCTCAATGGAGTTTGCACAGTTGTCTGGCCGTGTGGATCAGCTTGCCACTGAGGTTCGGAGTATTGCTACCTATCTTGCTGGGTTGCCAGTTGTGGAACCTAGGATCCCCATGCCAGATTTGTTTTTGGGGGATTGATCTAAATTTCTGAATTTCAAAAATAACTGTAAGTTGTTTTTTGCCTTAAGGCCTAAGTCCTCAGGGAACGCGGCACAGCAGGTTCAAATTGTCATCTCCCTGCTGCGTGGCGACCCTCAGGATTGGGCTTTTTCCCTGACACCTGGGGATCCTGTTTTGAATGATATTGATGTATTTTTTCAGGCTCTGGGGTTATTGTACGATGAACCTAATGTCACTGATCAAGCTGAAAAAACCTTGTTGGCATTAAATCAGGGTCTTGAAGACGCTGAGTTGTACTGTCAGAAATTTCGAAAGTGGGCAGTCCTGACCAAATGGAATGATCATGCTTTGGCAGCCCTTTTTCGAAAGGGTCTGTCAGTAAAAGTAAAGGACGTTATGGTGGGATTCCCTGTTCCATCTGGTCTCAATGATTCTATGTCTTTGGCTATTCAAATAGACAGACGTTTGCGTGAGCGCAGAGGTATGCGTGAGATAGTGTTGCCTTGAGAGCCAGCTCCTGAGCCCATGCAGTGTGATGGAGTGACTTCTGGGACTCATCGTCATGAGTTTCGTAAGCGCAATGGGTTATGTTTCTACTGTGGGGACGCTTCCCATGCTATTTCTGTCTGCCCTAAGCGGGGAAGACGTTTTGAACGCTCAGTTGTCTTGGGTAGTGTTCAGACTACATTTCTGTTGACTGTTACCCTGATTTGTTCCCTGTCCACATTTTATGATCAGGCTTTTGTTGATTCAGGAGCAGCTATTAACCTGATGGATTTTGACTTTGCCAAACGTTGTGGGTTTCCCATGATACCCCTGCGGAAGTCTATTCCCCTACTGGGCATTGATTCTACCCCTTTGGCAGAGAATAAACCACAGTTTTCTACTCAGGTGATAATGAGGGTTGAACCAGATCATCAGGAGAGTTGCAAATTTCTGGTGCAGCATAATCTGCATGACATTATTGTACAAGGTTTCCCTTGGTTACAGTCTCATAATCCTGTTTTGGATTGGAAATCTGTGTCTGTGACCAGTTGGGGCTGCCAATGTGTTAATACTGACACTCCTGTTTTTTCTGCCTCTCCCCAGTCTCAGGATGTCCCTGACTTTTTGACTGATTTTTCTGATGTGTTTAGTGAAAGTAAATCTGCATCCTTGCCCCCTCACAGGAGCTACGATTGCGCTATTGAATTAGTGCCTGGTGGTAAATTTCCTACAGGTTGCCTTTTTAATTTATCTGTACTTGAACACGATGCTATGCGATCTTATATCAAGGAGTCATTGGAGAAGGGTCATATCAGACCATCCTCTTCACCCTTGGGCGCCGGTTTTTTCTTTGTGGCCAAAAAGGATGGTTCATTGAGGCCGTGTATTGATTATCACCTCTTGAATAAAATCACTGTTAAATATCAATATCCGTTACCTTTGATTTCTGACCTATTTTCCAGAGTGAAGAGTGCTAGTTGGTTTACCAAGCTTGACCTCAGGGGGGCGTATAACCTTATTCGCATTAAGCACGGGGATGAATGGAAGACGGCATTTAATACCCCAGAGGGGCATTTTGAGTACCTAGTGATGCCTTTTGGGCTTACTAATGCCCCTTCCGTCTTCCAATCCTTCATGAATGATATTTTCAGGGATTTTGTGGATAAATTTCTGATTGTTTATTTGGATGATATCTTGATTTTTTTCCAATGACTGGGACTCTCATGTGAAACATGTTCGGACTGTGTTCCAGATTTTGAGAGAGAATGCACTGTATGTGAAGGGATCAAAGTGTCTTTTTGACGTACAGAAGATCTCATTTCTGGGATTCATTTTGTCTCCGTCTGTTATTGAAATGGACCCGGTCAAGGTTCAGGCCATCTGTGATTGGGTTCAACCTACTTCATTGAAGGCTCTTCAGAGATTTTTGGGTTTTGCCAATTTTTATCGTAAATTTATTGGTAATTTCTCTGGTATTGTTAAACCATTGACTGATCTGACCAAAAAGGGTTCTGATGTGGTGAATTGGCCTCCTGAGGCAGTTTCTACATTTCAGGAACTTAAGCAGAGATTCATTTCTGCTCCTGTTCTACAGCAGCCTGATGTTTCTCTGCCGTTTCAGGTGGAGGTTAATGCCTCTGAGATTGGGGCAGGTGCCGTTTTGTCCCAAAGGGATCCAGAGACCTCTAAAAGTAACCCTTGTGCCTTTTTCTCTCGAAAATTTTCTCCAACTGAACGTAATTATGACGTGGGTAATCGGGAGTTATTGGCCATGAAGTGGGCTTTTGAAGAGTGGAGACATTGGCTGGAAGGAGCCAAACATCAGGTGGTGGTCCTCACGGACCATAAGAACCTGGTTTATCTCGAATCAGCCAAGCGACTTAATCCTAGACAGGCCAGGTGGGCCTTGTTTTTCACACGTTTTAATTTTGTGATTTCTTTTCTTCCTGGCACTAAGAATGTCAAGGCGGATGCCCTCTCGAGGAGTTTCTTTGCAGATTCTCCTGAGTTATCTGATCCTGCGGTTATTTTGAAAGAGGGTGTGGTTCTTTCCGCCATTTCGCCCAATTTGAGACTGGCTCTGGAAGGGTGTCAGGAGGACAAACCTGAGCGCTGCCCTGTTGGGAAGTTGTTTGTTCCAGACCAGTGGAAAAAGAGTGTGATGTCTGAGATTCATTGTTCCGCGTTGGCTGGTCATCCCGGGATTTTTGGTACCAGAGACTTGGTGAGTCGCTCCTATTGGTGGCCTACTTTGTCTCGTGACGTCAGGGACTTGTGCAGTCCTGTGGGACTTGCTCTCGTTCCAAGCCTTGCTCTCGTTGGTTTGTTAATGCCATTACCTGTACCCAAGAGGCCATGGACCCATATTTCTATGGATTATATTTCTGACCTTCCTGTCTCTCAGAGAATGACCGTTATCTGGGTAATCTGTGATAGGTTTTCCAAGATGATACATCTTGTGCCATTACCTAAGTTGCC
The DNA here is from genome assembly GCA_033576555.1 of Oophaga sylvatica. NCBI lineage: Eukaryota > Metazoa > Chordata > Amphibia > Anura > Dendrobatidae > Oophaga > Oophaga sylvatica. Next base: position 150,115,957 of record JARQOD010000003.1, read on the forward strand.
TTCCTCCTCCGAGTTGGTGCCTTTGTTCTTTCAGCATGTGGTTCGGTTACATGGCATTTCGGAGAACATTGTGTCTGACAGAGAAGTCCAGTTTGTTTCCAGATTTTGGAGGACATTTTGTTCTAAACTTGGTGTTCAGCTGTCTTTCTCCTCTGCATTTCACCCTCAGACCAATGGACAAACTGACAGAACAAACCAGACCTTGGAGACTTATTTGAGATGTTTTGTGTCTGCTGATCAAGATGACTGGTTCTCTTTCTTGCCTTTGGCTGAGTTTGCTCTTAATAATAGAGCTAGCTCTGCCACCTTGATGTCTCTATTTTTCTGCATTTCCGGGTTTCACCCTCGATTTTCTTCGGGACAGGCGGAGGCTTCTGTCTGTCCGGGGGTTGACTCTATTGTGCAGCGTATGCAGCAGATTTGGGACCAGGTGGTGAAGAGGTTGTCTCTCTCTCAGGAGAAGGCCCAGAGGATTGCCAACCGGCATAGGACTGATGGTCCTCATTTTAAAGTGGAGGACTTGGTTTGGTTGTCCTCAAGGAATATCCCTATGAAGGTTGCATCTCCAAAATTTAAGCCAAGGTTCATTGGACCTTATAAGATCATGGAAATTATTAATCCGGTTTCCTTCCGTTTGCTTCTCCCAGGGACATTTAAGATCCATAACGTGTTCCACAAATCCTTATTGAAGAGGTTTGTCGAACCAGTGGTTTCTATGGCTGCACCTCCCGACCCTGTTTTGGTTGAGGGCAATTTGGAGTATGTGGTTGAGAAGATATTGGATTCTCGTTTTGCTAGACGGAAACTCCAGTATTTGGTGAAGTGGAGATGTTATGGTCAGGAGGACAATTCTTGGGTGTTTGCTTCGGACATTCATGCTGGGAGACTTATCCGTGCCTATCATCGAACCCATCCTGATCAGCCTGGTTGCGCAGGTGAGGGTTTGGTGACCCCTCCTCAAGGGGAGGGTACTGTTGTGAATATGCTGGAGGCGGCTTCTGAGCTGGGGCTCCCTCCGGTGGTTGCTGAGGGTAATGAGAAAATGAAGGAAAAAGGGATCCAGCTTCAATAAAATCTTCATCTTTATTGATTCATAAAAACATGAATAATGGCATGCTCCTGGACAAGCTCAGGACAAGGCTACGCGTTTCGATCACAGGGATCTTTATCACAGCTGACATATTCAGACAAAGGCACATATTTAAGACAAAGGAAGACCAATCACGATCAGAAAAAATGTCATGTGATTTTGACAAGTCCTTTAACAATTTGCACATAACGAATAAAGAAACAAAAACAATATTTGCACAAATAAAATCAATGCAAACAAATAAAATTAATAATGGAACATCAATTAGTTTCTTTTGTTGAGACCAAATGGATGTCTGGTATGTAGATTAAAGATCCAGAAAGCTTCACGTGTGAGGAGTCGCTGACGTGCATCTCCACCTCGGGCAGACAGGTTAACACTTTCAATACCTGTGACTTGGAAGGAAGAAACATTACGAGCATGCTGAAAAATAAAATGTTTAGCAGCAGCAGAAATATTGCGATTCGAAGAAACATTCTTTATTGTTAGGGTCTGCGGAACGCACCAAATATATAAAGTGGAGAGGTGCGTTCGCAGCCCGGGGTCCACCGTGCAAGCAAAGCCTGCTGCTAGTAAGATGACGAAAGTAGCGAACTCTGTTATCCCGCAGAGTCGCTAAAATAAACGCCGTAGCGCGTTGTGGCAGTAAGTGCAGACTCTGTTAATTCACAGAGCCGCTAACGGGATGCCACAGTGCTATATGGCGATATGTGCGAACTCACTTAGCTTCAGTGAGCCGCAAAGTAAAACGCTAGGGCGCTGTCTAGCGTCGAGAGCGAACCCTGTTACGTCACAGAGCCGCTGAGAACAAACACCGTGTCCTGTCAGGCTCTCAGGCACACGGTTAATTGCTAAGCGAGCATAATACGTGGTCATGCGCTAATGTCCTCGCGGGAGTCACCCGCAATCTATGGCGTCTGAACGCCAGACCCTGAATACGGCAATCAAACTCCTCACCGGTTATGCCGGTAATCTAGGGCATCTAGGACACCGACCCTGACCAGCTAGCACACTAAACTCCTCACCGATTAAGTCGGTATTCTAGTGGCTTATTTCAGCCGGGTCCCTAACCACACACACGCATGACCACACTGGCGCATAGCATACAATGGTTGATATTAGCGCATGGCGGCCCAGCCATGCTACCCTTTTATAGCAACAGCTACAGGACCTTCCAGGAACAAGGACCAATGAGAACCTGTTCAGAAGACTAGTAGTAACAGGGCCTTCCTGGCGGGCCAATAGGAGCTGCTGCAGTACCTGAGCATGTGACCCCTGATCTCCAATGAGAGATCTCACTCTGGGCACGCTCAGAAGGGAAAATGCAGGACTTTATCCCAAAGACGTCTGCTCCAGAACTGGCTATAATAGCAGATCCAGAAAAGGCAGCAACAAGTCACTGCCCAGTAGTGGAGTGGGCAAGACGCTTGGAACGACGTCTCTGCTGAGCAGGCTCCACTGCGGCCGGAGATGAATGGGAGACCGCAGCGGCACTGGTTCGAGACTCCCCGTGTGCAGGAGCGGGAACTCGAACCCTAACATTACCCCCCCTTCTCTGGGCCTCGCTGCGCTCAAAGGCAGCGATGAGCTGCGGAGCGTGAACATGCTCGGCAGGCTCCCAAGACCTATCCTCAGGCCCATAGCCCCTCCAGTCCACCAAATAAAACTTTTTGCCCCGTACCACCTTACACCCCACGATGGCGTTCACCTCATGGTCATCCGCAGATGAACCCGATGTCCCGGCAGATGACTCAGAAAACCGGGACATGAGCACGGGTTTCAGGAGGGACACGTGAAAGGTGTCGGAGATACCCAGGCGTGGTGGAAGAGCTAAACGGTATACCACAGGGTTAACCTGCTCGAGGACCTTGAAAGGACCCAGGTAGCGGGGTGCCAACTTAGTGGACTCAACTCGCAGCCTGATGTTACGGGCGGAGAGCCACACCAAATCCCCAGGAGAAAATGTAGGAGCGGGGCGCCGATGGGCATCGGCCGAAGACCTCATCCTCTCTTTGGAGGCCTGAATGGCATCCTGCGTGCGGTCCCAAATGTCCCGTGCCTCCACAGCCCAGTCTGCCACCCTGGAATCGGCGGAAGACACGGGCATAGGCACTGGTACCCGCGGATGCTGACCGTAGTTCAGGAGGAATGGGGTCTGTCCGGTGGAATCAGCCACAGCATTGTTTAATGCAAACTCAGCCCATGGTAGCAAGGATGCCCAGTCATCCTGCCTGGCTGAGACAAAATGTCGTAGATAGGTGACCAAGGTCTGGTTGGCCCTCTCTACCAACCCATTCGTCTCAGGATGGTACGCTGAAGAGAGATTTAACTCAATACTGAGTAGACGACAAAGCTCTCTCCAGAACCGAGACGCAAACTGGGGACCTCGGTCACTGACAATCTTGTCCGGCATGCCGTGTAAACGGAAGATGTGCCTAACAAACAACGCTGCCAGAGCCCGTGCAGAAGGTAACCGTGGTAGTGGCACCAGATGCACCATTTTAGAGAAATGGTCGGTGATTACCCAAATGATGGTGCAACCCCGAGACTTGGGCAAGCCCACCACAAAGTCCATCCCAACCATCTCCCAGGGCCTGTCTGCCACCGGCAAAGGGTAAAGTAACCCAGCTGGCCGTTGTCGTGGAGACTTATTTTTGGCGCAGGAGACACACGCCCGAACATAGTCTCCAACATCACGGACCATATGCGGCCACCAATATGTCCTCGCCAGCAGTTCAGATGTCCTCTTTGCCCCAAAGTGTCCACCTACCCTGGACGAATGTGCCCAAGAGAGTACCTCCGGTCGCAAATTAGTAGGCACAAAAGTCTTGCCCGGGGGCACAGACTCTAGCGAAACCGGGGCCACTGTTCTCAGGCTCTCTGTGGGGACTATAAGCCGAGGCTCCTCCACCTCCTCCTCCGAGAACACCACAGAGCGAGAGAGAGCGTCGGCACGAATGTTCTTCTCTCCCGAGAGGAAATGCAGTGTGAAATGAAACCGGGAGAAGAACAAGGACCATCTGGCTTGGCGAGAATTAAGCCGCTGGGCTGTCTGAAGATATACCAGGTTTTTGTGATCCGTAAAGACTTGGAAGGGAAAGCGAGCTCCCTCCAACAGATGTCTCCACTCCGAGAAGGCCAACTTCATTGCTAGCAACTCCCTGTCCCCGATGGAATAATTCCTCTCTGCTGGTGTGAAGGTCTTGGAGAAAAAGAAGCATGGATGCTTCCGACCTTGAGCATCCTTTTGGAAGAGGACTGCTCCAGCACCAATGGACGAGGCATCCACCTCCAATATAAATGGCTTATCAACATCGGGGCGATGTAGGATGGGAGCTCTAGCGAAATGAGACTTAATAGACGTGAAGGCCTTGGAGACCTCTTCAGACCACAATTTGGGATTAGCTCCCTTTTTGGTAAGGCAACCACGGGAGCTACCAAAGTTGAGAAGTGGGGAATGAACTGACAGTAGTAATTAATGAACCCCATAAAGCGCTGCACCGCCTTTAGAGAGTGGGGTTCTTGCCAGTCCATCACCGCCTGTAGTTTGGCAGGATCCATAGCCAATCCCTGGGCGGAGATGATATAGCCCAGGAAAGGTAAGGACTCCTGCTCAAACACACATTTCTCCAACTTTGCGTAAAGGGAATTTGCCCGTAGGAGGTCGAAGACCCTGCCAACATCCCTCCGGTGGGAGTCAATATCTGGAGAGAAGATGAGTATATCATCCAGATAGACTACGACCGAGGTGGAGAGCATATCCCGGAAGATGTCATTGACAAAGTCTTGGAAAACGGCTGGAGCATTACAGAGCCCAAAGGGCATCACCAGATATTCGTAATGCCCATCCCTGGTATTAAAAGCCGTCTTCCATTCGTCCCCCTCACGGATGCGAATCAGGTTATAAGCACCGCGCAGATCTAGTTTAGTGAATACCCTTGCTCCCCGAAGCCTATCAAATAGCTCAGAGATCAGGGCAACGGGTACTTGTTTTTAACGGTGATGGCGTTAAGACCCCTGTAATCAATACACGGACGCAATTCTCCGTTTTTCTTCTGCACGAAGAAAAATCCCGCCCGTGCCGGTGACACCGACTTCCTAATAAACCCTCTTGCCAGGTTCTCCTGAATATATTGCGACATGGCCTCTGTCTCAGGAAGAGAGAGGGGATAGACCCTTCCCCGAGGAGGTTCTGCGCCAGGCAAGAGGTCGAAAGGACAGTCATAGGGGCAATGAGGCGGAAGAGTCTCCGCAGCCTTCTTGGAGAACACGTCTGCATATGACCAGTAGTGCTTGGGAAGTGGAGTAAGATCTGCGGGTAACTCAGTAGTGGTAACCTGAACGCAACTTCTGACACATCTGCCTGTACATGCATCACTCCAACCCAGTATCCTACCCGAAGTCCACTCTATATGTGGGGAGTGGAAACGGAGCCAAGGTATACCTAGTAGGATCTCGTCTATTCCCTCGGGAAGGACGAGTAGGGAAATAAATTCCTGATGGGAAGGAGATACAGACAATGCAAGTGGGACAGTCTGGTGTGTAATTTGTGAGGGCAATGACGACCCATTCACTACCCGAACAGTCACTGATTTGTCAAGCGCCACCAGAGGTATTGCATGACGGCGAGCAAAGCTAGAGGACATGAAATTCCCCTCTGCTCCTGAGTCCACGCAAAGGTCGGCGGTGAGAATGGAAGTACCAACAGTGATTGTCCCTTTAAATGTTATCTTGGAGGAAAATGCCGCTGTCTCTAGTGAACCTCCTCCCAGGGCCACTAGACGCGATCGCTTCCCCGATCGCTGTGGACATCTGTTGGCATAGTGTCCTGTCTGCTGACAATGGTTACAAACCACGGATACTCGGACGGACCGAGACTTAGGTCCTGCATGAGGAACTCCTGTGGCCTTTTGAGGTTCGGACGCCAGATCGGGGAATTCGAGAGGTTTGGCAAAGGTAGGAGCCAACCGAAACCTCTGCCTACACTGGGCCCGCTCCAACCTCCGCTCGTGAAAACGGAGGTCAATGCGGTAGATATGGAGATAAGCTTCTCCAGTGTGGCGGGAATCTCCCTGGTAGCCAAAGCGTCTTTAACATGGTCAGCCAGTCCCCGCCAGTAGATAGGAATAAGAACTTTATCAGACCAATCTAGCTCAGCAGCCAGAGTCCGAAACTGGACGGAAAACTGACTGACCAAAGACGAACCCTGTGTCAATGCCAGCAGTTGTAGCGCCGTATCGTGGGTGACCTGGGGTCCTAAAAAGACCTTTTTAAGAGCCTCCAAGAAACGAGGAGCACTCTGCACCACACGATCATCGCGCTCCCACAGCGGCGTTGCCCACTCCAACGCTCTGCCCGAGAGTAGAGAAAGTACAAAACCCACTTGTGCCCGATCCGTGGGAAAACGTGCAGCCAGAAGCTCGAGATGTATAGAGCACTGACTCACGAATCCCCGACATTGCTTGCTGTCACCGGCAAACTTGTCAGGAAGCGGGAGGTGGGATAATGTAGGGGCAGAGGTGGCAGAGGACAAACTGGCTGCAGCCACGCTAGCAGCCTGAACAGCGACTGCGGTAACATCCACAGCTGAGGTTGTGCTCTCAAGAGCCTCCAACCTACCCTTCAGCTGCTGGATGTACTGCAATAGACGCTGTTCGTCCGCCATTTTACTAGCCAGACCCTGGCGCTAATATTATGTTAGGGTCTGCGGAACGCACCAAATATATAAAGTGGAGAGGTGCGTTCGCAGCCCGGGGTCCACCGTGCAAGCAAAGCCTGCTGCTAGTAAGATGACGAAAGTAGCGAACTCTGTTATCCCGCAGAGTCGCTAAAATAAACGCCGTAGCGCGTTGTGGCAGTAAGTGCAGACTCTGTTAATTCACAGAGCCGCTAACGGGATGCCACAGTGCTATATGGCGATATGTGCGAACTCACTTAGCTTCAGTGAGCCGCAAAGTAAAACGCTAGGGCGCTGTCTAGCGTCGAGAGCGAACCCTGTTACGTCACAGAGCCGCTGAGAACAAACACCGTGTCCTGTCAGGCTCTCAGGCACACGGTTAATTGCTAAGCGAGCATAATACGTGGTCATGCGCTAATGTCCTCGCGGGAGTCACCCGCAATCTATGGCGTCTGAACGCCAGACCCTGAATACGGCAATCAAACTCCTCACCGGTTATGCCGGTAATCTAGGGCATCTAGGACACCGACCCTGACCAGCTAGCACACTAAACTCCTCACCGATTAAGTCGGTATTCTAGTGGCTTATTTCAGCCGGGTCCCTAACCACACACACGCATGACCACACTGGCGCATAGCATACAATGGTTGATATTAGCGCATGGCGGCCCAGCCATGCTACCCTTTTATAGCAACAGCTACAGGACCTTCCAGGAACAAGGACCAATGAGAACCTGTTCAGAAGACTAGTAGTAACAGGGCCTTCCTGGCGGGCCAATAGGAGCTGCTGCAGTACCTGAGCATGTGACCCCTGATCTCCAATGAGAGATCTCACTCTGGGCACGCTCAGAAGGGAAAATGCAGGACTTTATCCCAAAGACGTCTGCTCCAGAACTGGCTATAATAGCAGATCCAGAAAAGGCAGCAACAAGTCACTGCCCAGTAGTGGAGTGGGCAAGACGCTTGGAACAACGTCTCTGCTGAGCAGGCTCCACTGCGGCCGGAGATGAATGGGAGACCGCAGCGGCACTGGTTCGAGACTCCCCTTGTGCAGGAGCGGGAACTCGAACCCTAACATTTATATCCTGCAAATGTTCAGCGATCCTGATTTTTAATTTCCTAGTAGTGCAGCCTATGTAAGATAAATTGCAAGTAGTGCACATAATTTTATATACCACATAGCATGAATTACAATTGATATATTTGTTAATGGTATAAATCGCAGTGCTGTCATTATTTTCAAAGGTTTTCGTTACACAAACATATTTGCAAAGTGCACATCTATTGTGGCCACATTTATAAAAACCTTTATGTTCTAACCACGATGTTTTATGAGAAGAGAAATTATTACTGAACATGCTTGGAGAAACTTTGTTACCAATAGATAGCGCTTTCCTTGAAACAACATTAATACCTGTTGAAAGAATGTCAGCAAGAGAGGGATCTTCATATAAAATAGGCAGCGATCTCAAAATGATTTTTTTGATGTCCCCAAATTGAGGACTATATTGAGCACAAAAATATGGTTTCACTGCAAGATCATTTTTTTGTTGTCGCCCTCCACTAATGAGATCCTCTCTGTTTTTATTACTTACAATTGTTCGTGCTCTTTTTAATGACCATTTAGGATAATTTCTGTTTTTTAATTTTGTATCCACACAATTAAATTCCGTTTCCAAAGCTGTAGGATCGCTGCAGTTTCTCAAAATTCTGGTATATTCACCCAAAGGAATCGATTTGATAGTATGTTTGGGGTGACTGCTTGCTGCATGCAAGATAGAATTACCAGCACAAGGTTTGCTGAACGTTTTAGTAATAATAACAGAGTCATGTACCCCATATAAATCAAGATCCAAAAAAGAAATTTTGTTATGATGAAATTTATGAGTAAAATGTATGTTGAATGAATTAGAATTGATATAATCAATAAATCCGGATATGGCAGGTACATCACCACTCCAAATGATGAGTAAATCATCAATATATCTACCATACCAAGCAATCGAGTCAATAAATGGATTAGGAGCTGAAAAAATAAAAAATATTCCCAATATGACATAACAAGATTAGCTAGGGATGGCGCAAATTTCGCACCCATCGCCACGCCAGATTTTTGTAAAAAAAATTTATTGTCAAATGAGAAAAAATTGTGGGTTAATAAAAATTGAATAACTTGTAAAATATAATTAATGAGATCCTGGGAATAATTACTGAATTTCGTTAAGACAAACTGCAGCGCTGTCATGGCAACATTGTAAGGTATACAGGTATATAAAGAAGTCACATCACAACATAACCAAGTATATTCTTTCAACCAGATTTTCTTGGAAAACATTCTCAACACTTCTTTAGAATCTTTAATATAACCAGGAGTAATTTGTACTAGTGGTTGAAGTAGTGAGTCAACCCATTCACCCAGATGTTCATTTAAAGATCCAATCCCTGAGACAATAGGTCTCATGGGGGGGATTTTCATATCCTTGTGAATTTTTGGGAGACCATGCATGATAGGGATAATAGGATCAGACACTGTGAGATAATCAGTTTGTTTTTTGGTTAGAATGCCAAGGCTGAAACCCTCATTGATAATTTGGATAATCTCACTTTTAAATTTATCAGTGGGATTTGTATGGAGTTTTTCATATACATCACTGTCAGACAAGAGAGACATAATTTGAGAATGATAATCCTCTTTATTCAGGATAACTACCATGCCACCCTTGTCCGACATTTTAATTATTATATCTGACATACTTTTGATCTCATCTAATGCAGTTTTCTGGGCTTTTGTTAAATTGGAATGATTTCTGCTGCTGCCCATTTTAAAAACTTTTGCTTCAAGAAACAAAGTTGTGGTGGGATCATACTACCCTCCAAAATTATCTAGCTAAGAATATGATTCCAAGGGGCTTCGTATTAAAAAAATCCCCACTACAATTTTTTCTGACATTTTCATTGAAGAGTGGAATCAGATACTCAGTAATTGTTCTTCCAAACTAATGCAACTCATAGTCAAATATGAGAGTAATAAATTGGAGGATATTCAGAAACAAATGAATGATGCAGATACTGCGCTCACTGAATTTAAATCGTTGACTCAGTATGACTCACTTGTGGCTAAAATGCAAGATAATGTCTCTAGCCTAGAAAAGGATATCATGGACCAGAAAAAACTAAATTTTTCTCGTGATCTAAGAGACTATTCAACCAAGAAAGTCTATGACTGGGGCCATTGGGAGCGGGGTCATAGAACTCCTAAATCTATTTTAAAACGCAACCATGCTCTCAACGAACCGGTATCTAAACCACATGTCTGTTTTACATCCTCTGAGTTGGATTCATCTGACAATAATCTGAGTGTTTCCTCTAATGACAGTGTTCACACCACAAAGTTTTTTCGTCATTCAAAAAACGTAAAAGCGGGGTGGCAGAAAACACCGACAAAGATCATGTCATGATTACACGCCGCAGGAAGAATTATCGCAAATAATAAACCATGATAATGTCTTGAATTTATCTGCACGAGACTTTACCAAAACACAATTAGATGTTTTGTCCTTAGGTCTGAATTTTGTGCCCGATCAGAATTTCAATCTTTTTTCTACTATTTTGGACGTCAATAAGTTTATGCGAGACCTTACCATCAAAAAGCATTTTCTAAATCATTCTGATGAGACCCCTTTGCAGGAGTCGCTGACATACAATAATGAATTTACTGACTTGTCTTTCAGAGAACAGGTATCTCTCAACACTTTGTTCAGTTTGTCTACTCATTCCTATGATAATGAATCTGATACCATTCATGCACCTGTGTTTAAAACAAAAAATCCCTCTTTTTATCCCATTCAATCCAGGCCTGATTGCATGACTAAAGGGTATGCCACACTGAACAATATCGCTAATGGGATCGCTAAAAAACGTCACTATTTAGCGATCCCGTTAGCGATGTTGTTCAGTGCGGCAGGTGCCAGCGACGAGCTTCCTGCTGTGATCTCGCTCGTCGCTGGAATCGTTCCGGACTCTATTTTCGTCGCTGGCGCCCCGCTGGGTAAGTATATATCGCTAGTGTGGCACCTTTTCTTAGCGATTTAGCGGTACTTTTGTACCGCTAAAGTCGTTAAGAAGATCGCTAACGGCGATAGCGTCGTTAACTATATCGCTAAATGTGGCCGCACTTAGCGATATAGAAACAATCCCGCTAGCGATCGCATTAGTATGCGTCGTTATCGTGATTGCTAGCGGGATTGTTTAGTGTGGCAGTACCTTAAATACCAGGAGGTGATAGAGAGGGATTTAAAAATTCTTCATGATAGGGTTAAAATGGGCAGCAGCAGAAATCATTCCAATTTAACAAAAGCCCAGAAAACTGCATTAGATGAGATCAAAAGTATGTCAGATATAATAATTAAAATGTCGGACAAGGGTGGCATGGTAGTTATCCTGAATAAAGAGGATTATCATTCTCAAATTATGTCTCTCTTGTCTGACAGTGATGTATATGAAAAACTCCATACAAATCCCACTGATAAATTTAAAAGTGAGATTATCCAAATTATCAATGAGGGTTTCAGCCTTGGCATTCTAACCAAAAAACAAACTGATTATCTCACAGTGTCTGATCCTATTATCCCTATCATGCATGGTCTCCCAAAAATTCACAAGGATATGAAAATCCCCCCCATGAGACCTATTGTCTCAGGGATTGGATCTTTAAATGAACATCTGGGTGAATGGGTTGACTCACTACTTCAACCACTAGTACAAATTACTCCTGGTTATATTAAAGATTCTAAATAAGTGTTGAGAATGTTTTCCAAGAAAATCTGGTCTAAAGAATATACTTGGTTATGTTGTGATGTGACTTCTTTATATACCTGTATAACTTACAATGTTGCCATGACAGCGCTGCAGTTTGTCTTAACGAAATTCAGTAATGATTCCCAGGATCTCATTAATTATATTTTACAAGTTATTCAATTTTTATTAACCCACAATTTTTTCTCATTTGACAATAAATTTTTTTTACAAAAATCTGGCGTGGCGATGGGTGCGAAATTTGCGCCATCCCTAGCTAATCTTGTTATGTCATATTGGGAATATTTTTTTATTTTTTCAGCTACTAATCCATTTATTGACTCGATTGCTTGGTATGGTAGATATATTGATGATTTACTCATCATTTGGAGTGGTGATGTACCTGCCATATCCGGATTTATTGATTATATCAATTCTAATTCATTCAACATACATTTTACTCATAAATTTCATCATAACAAAATTTCTTTTTTGGATCTTGATTTATATGGGGTACATGACTCTGTTATTATTACTAAAACGTTCAGCAAACCTTGTGCTGGTAATTCTATCTTGCATGCAGCAAGCAGTCACCCCAAACATACTATCAAATCGATTCCTTTGGGTGAATATACCAGAATTTTGAGAAACTGCAGCGATCCTACAGCTTTGGAAACGGAATTTAATTGTGTGGATACAAAATTAAAAAACAGAAATTATCCTAAATGGTCATTAAAAAGAGCACGAACAATTGTAAGTAATAAAAACAGAGATGATCTCATTAGTGGAGGGCGACAACAAAAAAATGATCTTGCAGTGAAACCATATTTTTGTGCTCAATATAGTCCTCAATTTGGGGACATCAAAAAAATCATTTTGAGATCGCTGCCTATTTTATATGAAGATCCCTCTCTTGCTGACATTCTTTCAACAGGTATTAATGTTGTTTCAAGGAAAGCGCCATCTATTGGTAACAAAGTTTCTCCAAGCATGTTCAGTAATAATTTCTCTTCTCATAAAACATCGTGGTTAGAACATAAAGGTTTTTATAAATGTGGCCACAATAGATGTGCACTTTGCAAATATGTTTGTGTAACGAAAACCTTTGAAAATAATGACAGCACTGCGATTTATACCATTAACAAATATATCAATTGTAATTCATGCTATGTGGTATATAAAATTATGTGCACTACTTGCAATTTATCTTACATAGGCTGCACTACTAGGAAATTAAAAATCAGGATCGCTGAACATTTGCAGGATATAAAGAATGTTTCTTCGAATCGCAATATTTCTGCTGCTGCTAAACATTTTATTTTTCAGCATGCTCGTAATGTTTCTTCCTTCCAAGTCACAGGTATTGAAAGTGTTAACCTGTCTGCCCGAGGTGGAGATGCACGTCAGCGACTCCTCACACGTGAAGCTTTCTGGATCTTTAATCTACATACCAGACATCCATTTGGTCTCAACAAAAGAAACGAATTGATGTTCCATTATTAATTTTATTTCTTTGCATTGATTTTATTTGTGCAAATATTGTTTTTGTTTCTTTATTCGTTATGTGCAAATTGTTAAAGGACTTGTCAAAAATCACATGACATTTTTTCTGATCGTGATTGGTCTTCCTTTGTCTTAAATATGTGCCTTTGTCTGAATATGTCAGCTGTGATAAAGATCCCTGTGATCGAAACGCATAGCCTTGTCCTGAGCTTGTCCAGGAGCATGCCATTATTCATGTTTTTATGAATCAATAAAGATGAAGATTTTATTGAAGCTGGATCCCTTTTTCCTTCATTTTCTCATGTATCTTCACGTTTGATCAAGCGGAGGATCCGTGCTTCTTCAAACCGGTGAGCTGGTTAGCGTTCTTATAGCTGAGGGTAATGAACTGATTAATGAATGGCCTTCAGCTGGTGCTGAATGGTAGGATATAAGTGGCCTGAGTTCCCAGCAGCCTTGCCGGTTATCAATTGTTCCTTCTGGTCTTGCTAGAAGCACTGCTAGTTTCCTGCTCTCCTTCAGATAAGTGTTTGCTGTTTTTTTTTTCTCTGTTTGATTTTCTCTGCTGGTTTGCTGCCTGCAGTGGACTGCAGCCTGTCCCCTTTTGGGGGTCTGGCGCTGCAACTGTGCTCCGTTTGTGTCTGCATTTTTGCTTTGCTCTTTTGCTACTTTTTATTTGCTGAATAGCGTTTTGTTACACCAGAGATCGGATTTAGGTGGTGGAGATCGTGTGATCTCAGGTTTTTTGGCACTCAGAAGTGTTGGTATTTTTGTTAGGGTTTTCTTGGATTGCAGTTAGAATTCTTTCCTGTACTTTTCTGTTTAAACAGATTGGGCCCCAGCGTTTGCTCATTCTATTTTCTGTCTGTGTCTGTGCTTTCTTCTTGTCTAACCGCCATTACATGTTTGGGGGCTTCGTATTTTCTTTGGGGATCTGCTCCGGGGCAGATAGTTTTCATCTTTCTTCCTTTAGGTGTAGTTATCTCTCAGGCTGTGACGAGGCGTCTAGGATCAACGTAGGAACGCTCCACGGCTACCTCTAGTTGTGTGGTTAGTTCAGGTTACTGCAATCCAATAGGTTCCAGCCTCTCTGGTGTATTACCGCTTTTGCTATTTTTTGCTATTTCTCCTCAGTTACCGAAACATAACAACTGACATCATCGAGCCCTCTGACCTGAATGTCATAGCCAGAGGACAGAAGATGCCGCAAGGCAGGAACAGGAAGAGGTGAGTATCGTAAGTACTGGGGCCCACATAGCACGCCTGTGTACTGGACAGAGAGTGGGCCTCCCCGCCTGCTCAGGGCCCTGGAACTTGCCCGGGTGCGCCGGGTGCTGACGCCAGCCCTGGTCATGTGTTTCTATATGTCTAGTGTTCAATATGATACGATGTAGAATAACTATTGTTAATATGGTAATGTGAAGTATAAAGTATGATGTTGGTAGTGTAAAGCATAGAACAAGACATAGATTAGGGCCTAAGGTATAAGATGAGGACAATAGGTTTAATAAACACTGGTATACGATAAGATACAGTTAATGTTTGGGACTAGCACACAGTGGGACGGGGCAAGTGTTAGTGAAAGCAGGCACTTTCTGATAGTAAGATAGGGAAGTGATGATGAAAACTGTTCCTCTTCAGGTATTCCTGAGGAACGAGTCCTATTAAAAGAGCTGAACTTAGGATGATACCCGTAGGCCATGAAGAACGGGGACTTACCAGTAGACTCATGACAACAGTTATTCACAGCGAATTCAGCTAGAGGTACGTAAGTAACCCAATCCTCCTGATTCTCAGACACAAAAGACCTAAGATAAGTCTCAAGATTCTGGTTAACGCGTTCAGTTTGCCCACTAGACTGTGGATGAAAGGCTGAGGAAAACGACAGATGGATCCCCAAGCGAGCGCAAAACGCTTTTCAAAATTTGGAAATAAATTGCACCCCCCTGATCAGAAACAATATTGGTTGGAATCCCATGTAATGTCAAGATTTCTTTAATGAAAATTTGCACCAAGGTCTTGTGATTGGGTAAGGCAGATAGCGCAATGAAATGAGAGATCTTGCTGAACCTGTCCATTACCACCAAAATAACTGTATGGGTAAATCAGTAATGAAATCTATTGATAAATGCGCCCAAGGTCTACTGGGAATTGCCAAAGGCTGGAGAGACCCAGATGGACGAGTATGAGGGGTCTTATAATGCACACACACACTACAGGCAGCTATATAATCCTGAACAACCTGATGCACCTCAGACCACCAAAAACGGCGGGTAAGGAGATCTATGGTGGCTTTACTACCAGGGTGTCCAACCAAGGCTGAATCATGATGTTCACTTATAACTTTAAGGGTCACACTTGTGAGTGCGATGCGAGAAACTCGCGTGAGTCTCTCGCCTCAAAACCCGGCACTCGGGACCAGAGTGTGCGGCTGCATAGAAATACATGCAGCCACACACTCCAGTCCCGAGTACCACGGCGCCCCCGTGGGATACCAAGCCTTCACCACTCTGAAAACATCAGACTGATAAGTATACCAGTTACTTAGATGATTGCTTATTTTTGTTCCCCCGTTTTATAAACCTGCTTTTACCACTCCATCACCAATACTCTCCCTGCGTGGAGTATCCCTTGTAATAAAACCTTTAACTCTTGCACTGCCTCCTGCTCCTCACTGCATCCCGCGTTCCTGTGCTTTCTACACTTGGCATAGTTGACAGGATGCAGTCTACTGGCATGGAGGCGGCGGCAGATCAAGCAGTTGGGGTGAACCCAAGGACCAGCATTTCTCTGGGGCAATTTTGAATAATTTACCCAAGTTTACAGGGAGTAACTCCATGTTATGGAGCTGGACTGAACGCATGAGGGGAATGCTGAGAATGCACCCATGACCCCTGCCTTAAAAGCCAAAGTAGCCATGATGGCCCTAGATGGGGAAGCTAGAGACTCCGTCATGTTACAACCCCCCGGGGACCAAAACACCTTTAGTAAGGTGCTACAAATACTAGAAAAGACTGATGGAGACCCCACGGATGAAGGGGAGTTAAGTTCACATTTATTTAGCAGTATGCAAAGGGAGGGGGAGACGGTGACACAATACGTGAATGCCCTCCAAAAGATTCATACTGCTATGCTTAGGAAAGACGGCATCGGCGTAGAACCAATTTGTTTGGAATCAAACTGTTCAAGAAGGCGCAGAGCCTGAACGTGTTTCACAAGAACTCTTGCCCGTAGAATGGTGAGTTCAAGGAGAGTGGGAGTGTAGGAAGATAGACAGGGCTTGTGATGCCTCTCTCGTGCCGGTCCTGGAACCCTCGGGGCTGTCACCATTGTTGCCGAGGGGAAAACATTCTGACTTGGACAGACCTTTGCACTTGACTGAAGGGGGCGTGCCAGCCATAAAAGTAACTGAACGCGGGAAAAGGGGACACTCGGCGGGAAGACAGGAGTTGCAGCAGGAGACAGTTGACTCTCTCTCTGTGAGACGACTCCACAGCACCGGCCCACACTGCCGTTCGCTACCCTGCACCTCTGCTGACCGTGAGAGATGTGACCGTGTAACTTCACCTATCTTTGAGACTGAATTGCCAGCGCGTGCCATTCCGCTGACTAAAGCGGGCGCGCGGCCCACTGCTGAACTGAGCGATCAGCCGGATCCCGCTAGCTTGCTTCCCGTGTCCTCCGCCACACTTCGTCGGAACCAGAGACTTCTTCACATCACGTACGTTGCTTCAGCCCCGCAGTACCTCGTTCAGGAGAACCAGGACACGCAGCTTCCATCAGGGCACAGTGCATCAGTTTCCTTCAGGACCAAGCCAGAGACTTCACGTGCTTTCTGCGGCGCCCCCGTGGGATACCAAGTCTTCACCGCCCTGAAAACATCAGACTGACAAGTTTACCAGTTTCTTAGATGATTGCTTATTTTTGTTCCCCCTTGTTTTATAAACCTGCTTTTACCACTCCATCACCAATACTCTCCCTGCGTGGAGCATCCCTTGTAATAAACCCTTTAACTATTGCTCTGCCTCCTGCTCCTCACTGCATCCCGCGTTCCTGTGCTTTCTAAAGTACCACTAAGGAATTTAGTACTCATTTCTTTAGGACTGGAGTGATTACAGAAGCTGCCCGTGCCGGTTTGCCTAACTCCGAGATTCAACACATTTGTAGATGGCATTATTCTTCTTGTTTTTCAAGGTATATTAGGAATTATTACTCCAGTAACTTTGTTATCTCTTCATAGGTGATGCAAAACACACAGTGTGGATATTGGGGCATTCTTATATCTTCTGGGCATACCAGAGAGCAGAGTGTCGGCCAGGCGGAAAAGATCTTGGTTTTCACAGCATCCAAGTCTTCTGAAGAGACTTGACCTGGCCCGAAGTTTTTGCCAGAAGTGGTTAGAATTGCTCAGGCTTCTTCTTCTCCTGTCATTTTAGTCCTCCATGTGAGCGGGAATGATCCCTGTTCTTTCCGCTTAGCAAAACTGCTTATGATGATGCAGTCAGATGTTGACAAATTCCATGGCTTCCTTTTGGAGCTCAGCTTGGTCTGGCCTGAGGTAATTTCACGAGTTGCACGGCAGAGAGCTGGAGAGGCGGCAGCAGTTGAGCGTTCTCGGCACACACTAAAAGTTCACATGTCTCGTTTCATACGTTTCAAAGCTGGGATGGTCGCCATACATCATTCGAAGGAGACAATACCCGCCTTATGTTCCCCAATGGTGTTCATCTTACCGAGATCAGGCTAGATATTTTTCTATCTGGTCTCTAAGATAGTATTGAACAGGCTTTGTGCTTAATAGGTGGGGGTCAGAGCACAGAATAAGTACTTTGCTCTTCCTTTGGCGGTCAATTTGTTCTATCTTAATGGTTCCTGTATGAAAACTGTCTTGCACCGGGAGGATTGCTGTTACATAACTCTTCGTAACTGTTTACCTAGCCAATCGAACCTTATTTTGAGATTTATAGCACCCAATGTGCTGAGACGTTTTCATGACTCTGACCAACCTCCAACCATTAGAAGAGAGATTTTGTTTAAGAAAAGTGTGTTTTCTTTGTTCCATGGGAAGGCCTCAGGATGTGCGTTAGTTGGGTCTCAGCAGTCTGCAGGGCACTTCATTTACTGCATTCTCCTTGACTACAGTGCCCCATTGAAGGGGCTAATTTTTGTTCGCCCCATGTTTTTCTTCTCTCCTGTTGATCAGCCAATGAACCTTTTTCACCTCCCATGCCTCTTCCTGTTTCTCCTTACAGTGTCTAACCTAGGGGCAGCTTTGTCCCACTATCGCTCCTTCTCATCTGTTCAGGATTTTGTGTTTTATATGGTTCTTTTTTTGTGCATACAAGGCACAGCTACGGTCAACTTATTCTATCTTAATGGTTCCTGTACAAAGGCTTACTTGTGGTGGGAGTCCAGCTGTTGCATAATGCTTTGTACCTGTTTAGCTGGCCAATCGTACCTTATTTTGAGATTTATAGCACCCAACGTGCTGAGAAGTGTTCATGGCTGGCGGACTTCGATTGATTAATAGAGAGATTTTATTTAAGAAAACTGTGTTAACGGCTATGTGCACACGTTGAGGATTTTTTGCGTTTTTTCAGCGTTTTGCGGCAGTTTTCCGCTGAAAAAACGCATGCATTAAGCATCCTATTAGTAGAATGCATTCCGCAATTTTTGTGCACATGCTGCGGTTTTTTTCCGCAAAAAAAATGCATAGCGGAAAAAAACGCAGCATGCTCATTCTTTTTCCGGAATCGCGGCGATTCCGCCGCCATAGGAATGCATTGAACCACTTACTTTCTGCGTGTGGCTATTCCCACTATGCGCAAAGTGAACGGTTCATGTGCGGATGGTACCCAGGGTCTGGAGGAGAGGGAGTCTCCTCCAGACCCTGGGTACCATATCCCTGTTAAAATAACAATTAAAATAAAAAATAGTGATATTCTCACCTTCCGGCGGCCCCCGCAGCTTTCCCGCCTCTCAGCGACGCTCCCGGCCAATCCCGTTCCCAGGCTTGCTTAGCGACAATCACCCCAGATGACGTAGCGGTCTCGCATGATGCTACGTCATCTGGGGTCATTGTCGCTAAGCATCCCTGGGAACGGAACTTGCCGGGAGCGTCACGAGGCCCAGGAAGGCTGCGGGGCCGCCAGAAGGTGAGAATATCACGATTTATTATTTTTTTTTATTATTTTTAACATTATATCTTTCTACTATTAATGCGGCATAGGCGGCATCAATAGTAAAAAGTTGCTCGCACTTGTCAAACACTATGTTTCACTCGTGTGACCAAACTGTCAATCAGTTCCCCAAGCAATGCTACAGGAGGTGCGGGATTGCCGCGGAATTTTCCTTGGCAATTCTCGTACGTGTGCACATACAGTGGTGGCCAAAAGTACTGGCACCCCTGCAATTCTGTCAGATAATACTCAGTTTCTTCCTGAAAATGATTGCAATCACAAATTATTTGCTATTTTTATCTTCATTTAATTTGCTTGCAAGGAAAAAACACAAAACAGAATGAAGCAAAAATCAAATCCTTGATCATTTCACACTAAACTCCAGAAATGGGCCAGACAAAAGTATTGGCACCCTCAACCTAATACTTGGTAGCAGAACCTTTAGCCAAAATAACTGCGAACAACCGCTTCCGGTAACCATCAATGAGTTTCTTACAATGCTCTGCTGGAATTGTAGACCATTCTTCTTTGGCAAACTGCTCCAGGTCCCTGATATTTGAAGGGTGCCTTCTCCAAACTGCCATTTTGAGATCTCTCCACAGGTGTTCTATGGGATTCAGGTCTGGACTCATTGCTGGCCACCTTAGAAGTCTCCAGTGCTTTCTCTCAAACCATTATATAGTGCTTTTGGAAGTTTGTTTTGGGTCATTGTCCTGCTGGAAGACCCATGACCTGTGAGGGAGACCCAGCTTTCTCACACTGGGCCCTACATTATGCTGCATGATTTGTTGGTAGTCTTCAGACTTCATAATGCTATGCACATGGTCAAGCAGTCCAGTGCCAGAGGCAGCAAAGCAACCCCAAAACATCAGGGAACCTCCACCATGTTTGACTGTAGGGACCGTGTTCTTTTCTTTGAATGCCTCTTTTTTTTCCTGTACACTCTATGTTGATGGTTTTTCCCAAAAAGCTCGACTTTTGTGTCATCTTACCAGAGAACATTCTTCCAAAACGTTTTAGGCTTTCTCAGGTAAGTTTTGGCAAACTCCAGCCTGGCTTTTTTATGTCTCGGGGTAAGAAGTGGGGTCTTTCTGGGTATCCTACCATACAGTCCCTTTTCATTCAGACGCCGACGGATAGTACGGGTTGACACTGTTGTACCCTCGGACTGCAGAGCAGCTTGAACTTGTTTGGATGTTAGTCGAGGTTCTTTATCCACCATCCACACAATCTTGCGTTGAAATATCTCGTCAATTTTTCTTTTCCTTCCACATCTAGGGAGGTTAGCCACAGTGCCATGGGCTTTAACCTTCTTGATGACACTGCGCACGGAAGACACAGGAACATTCAGGTCTTTGGAGATGGACTTGTAGCCTTGAGATTGCTTATGCTTCCTCACAATTTGGTTTCTCAAGTCCTCAGACAGTTCTTTAGTCTTCTTTCTTTTCTCCATGCTCAATGTAGTACACACAAGGACACAGGACAGAGGTTGAGTCAACTTTAATCCATGTTAACTGGCTGCAAGTGTGATTTAGTTATTGCCAACACCTGTTAGGTGCCACAGGTAAGTTACAGATGCTGGTGATTACACGAATTCGAGAAGCATCACCTGATTTTTCAAACAGTGCCAATACTTTTGTCCACCCCCTTTTTTAGGTTTGATGTGGAATTATATCCAATTTGGCTTTAGGTCAATTCTTTTTGTGTTTTTTCATTGAAGACAAATTAAATGAAGATAATAATACCAAAGAATTTGTGTTTGCAATCATTTTCAGGAAGAAACTGAGTATTATCTGACAGAATTGCAGGGGTGCCAATACTTTTGGCCACCACTGTAGCTTTATTATTACATGGGTATGCCTTGGGATGTGCGTTAGTTGGGTCTCACCAGTCAGTGCCTGGACAGGACAGGTCTTCCAGAGCAAAAAAAACAACAACATGGACATGTGAAGAGCTCCATAGATTATAATGGACACATGAGAAACACTCCAAGTTATTATATTAATAGTACATGAGAAACAGACATCTGAATGAGGCCTAAGAATTAGTTTTTTTTTTCCGAAGATCAGTTTAAGAAATCAGAAAAGCAATCCTTCTCACAAGAGGACCCCATGTTTTACCATTAATTTTCTCGTAATATGAAAACAGCATGAGCTCCTAGCACGAGTGACTAGAGACTGATCAAGAGTAAAATTATATTAGCGGAGTTTTGAGTAAGAAATGTTTCATGTATAAGAAGGAATAAAAGAGCTTGAGAACACACGACCTGATATTCAAATATGTAGAGACAGCGAATTCTGCTTAGATGTTACCATGAAGCTCCTCTACCTTCATTTCCAAGACATAGCTGTAATTTCTAATAAATGTGATTTAGGATGTTCTATTGACAACCAGGAATAAAAAATAACCTTTGAATGTGGAATGAAAAATGACTTGTGTAGGACATGATGTGTGCTGAACAATAACACTGCTTCCCTCAGCAGTAACCATCAAAAGTACATTACAAGCTTTTGTACAGCCCTAGAAAAGCAATCACAGTATAACATTATGGTTTGTGGGGTAATTACTTAATATGTTATAAAACCTCAATTTAATGTGTCTTTTCTTAACTGCAAACCAACTTTCTTTGGATACCAAATTTTCTCCAGTCTTCAGTTATAAAGCACTCCATAAGGCACAGGAGTAGTTGTATATATGGTAGATGTCTGGCAGCAAGCAGCCAGAAAAATTATGCAGAGATACCCTGGCTGCCAACAATTTGTCAGGGAAGAGCCAGGGGATCACGCAGAGATCCTATCGCTGACAGATACCACCGCTGCCAACAGTTTGTCAGGAAACAGCTAGGGATTAAAGATCCCACAGCTAAAAGTTGACCAGCGATTTCCAACTTTTACAACAAAATTTACAAAACCATTTTTTTAAGGGACCACATCACATTTGAAGTGACTTTGAGGGGCCTATTCTAAAAACTGCACCCCTCAAAGTCCTCAAAATCACATTTAAAAAGTTTATTAACGCTTAGGGGCTTTACAGGAATTACCGTACTGAAATGTGGAAAGAAAAAAATTTTTTTTTTTTTTTCACAAAAATTTTATTTTAGCCCAAAATTTTTTACTTTCACAAAGATAACAGGAGAAAATGGACCCCAAAATTTGTTGTGCAATTTCTTCTGAGTATGCTGATACTCCATATGAGGGGGGAAAACTACTTTGGGGCTACACAGCAGGGCTCGGAAGGGAAGCAGCGCCATTTGTGCTTTAAAACCACATTCGAGAAGTGTATTAACCCTTCAGGTGCTTCACAATTAATGGAATGTGGAAGAAAAAAAAACCATTTAATTTTTTTTTTACAAACAATGTTGCTTTAGACCTAATTTTTTTTACTTTCACAAGGGTAAGGTTGAAGACACACTAGCAATTTTAATATTGGTCCGATTTTGATGCAGGAGAGTCTGACAAGTGTAATGCAAGTGTCATGCGAGTGTCATGCGTTTTTCAAGCGAGTACAATCTGATTTTTCACACCTCGCATCCGATTTACATCCGAATTCAGTGTGATTGCTATCCGACTGCAATGCGATTTTAACACAGCGCTCACACTGACGTCAGAAAGGTAAAGTGAGATCACTGGCTATGAACTTTCAGGACCTGTCTGAGGGCACTGTGAGCAGGAGAACTTTCTCATGCTCGCAGAGCCCTCAGATAGGTAATAGGAGTTCACAGGAAGTGACTGAACACACTGTGCTCAGTGTCTTTGCTGGATGACAGGCTGTATGGTCGCATCATGCAACCTGCCATCTAGATGTAGCAGAGCTGGATCCGTCGTGGGACAAATGGATTAGCAGCATCTCTGAGGAAATGTGAGGAATATTGTTGTTTTTTATTTTTAACTCTTTTGCAGATGGGGGAATGGGCGAGTTCGCAAGTATGGTTTAATTAAGATTATTAAAGGAGTATGTGTCATTCTTTCAACTAAAGGACTTTATTCTGGTGTCTGTGTTTTCATACAATGTGACTATGAGGTTAGTAGTGGGGCGTCTTATTGAAGCCTCTCCATTACTAACCTCGGGGCTTGATGTCACCTGAAAATACAAAGGTGACATCAACCAGCCCAACTATCACCCCACTTGCCACCGCTACAGGGCAAGTGGGAAGAGCGAGGCTAAGTGCCAGAAATGGTGCATCTTAGAGATGTGCCTTTTCTGGGGCGGCTGAGAGCTGATGTTTTTAGCCTGGGGGCAGTATTTATAGCCCCTTCCTAGGCTATTAATATCTGCCTGCAGATGTCTGCATAGCCTTTGCTGGTTATTAATTATAGGGGGACCGACATCATTTTTTATAAGGGTCCCCCATTTTAATAGCCAGTAAAGCCTACATATGCAGCTGTGAACTGATATTAACCCCTTCACCCCCAAGGGTGGTTTGCACGTTAATGACCGGGACAATTTTACAATTCTGACCACTGTCTCTTTATGAGGTTATAACTCCGGAACGCTTCAACGGATCTTCGCGATTCTGAGATTGTTTTCTCGTGACATATTGTACTTCATGTTAGTGGTAAAATTTCTTCCATATAACTTGCGTTTATTTTTGAAAAATACGCAAATATGGCGAAAATTTTGAAAATTTAGCAATTTTCAAACTTTGAATTTTTATTCCCTTAAAACAGAGATATATGTAACACAAAATAGTTAAGAAATAACATTTCCCACATGTCTACTTTACATCAGCACAATTTTGGAATCAAAATTTTTTTTTGTTAGGAAGTTATAAGGGTTAAAAGTTGACCAGCGATTTCTCATTTTTACAACAAAATTTACAAAGCCATTTTTTTTAGGGACCACCTCACATTTGAAGTCACTTTGAGGGTCTACATGACAGAAAATACCCAAAAGTGACACCATTCTAAAAACTGCACCCCTCAAGGTACTCAAAACCACATTCAAGAAGTTTATTAACCCTTCAGGTGCTTCACAGGAACTAAAGCAACGTGGAAGGAAAAAATGAATATTTAACTTTTTAGCCACAAAAATGATCTTTTACAAACTTTTTTTTTATTTTCACAAGGGTAAAAGGAGAAAATGGACAGATAAGGTTGTTATGCAATTTCTCCTGAGTACGCCAATACCCCATATGTGGGGGAAAACCACTGTTTGGGCACACGGCAGAGCTCGTAAGGGAAGGAGCGCCGTTTGACTTTTTCAAACTAAAATTGGCTGGAGTTGAGATTGGACGCCATGTCGCGTTTGGAGAGCCCCTGATGCGCCTAAACAGTGGAAACCCCCCACAAGTGACACCATTTTGGAAACTAGACCCCCTAAGGTACTTATCTAGATCTGTTGTGAGCACTTTGAACCCCCAAGTGTTTCACAAAAGTTTATAATGCCTGGGTGTGAAAAAAAAAAAAAAAAATTCCACAAAAATGATTTTTTAGTCCTAAATTTTTGAATTTTCCCAAGGAAATTGGACCCCAAACGTTGTTGTTCAATTTGTCCTGAGTACGCTGATACCCCATATGTGGGGGTGGAAAACTGTTTGGGCGCACGGCAGGGCTTGGAAAGGAAGTAGTAACGTTTTGGAATGCAGACGTTGATGGGGGTCATGTTCCGTTTGCAGTGCCCCAGATGAGCCTAAACAGTGGAAATCCCCCACAAGTGACCCCATTTTGGAAACTAGACCCCCTAAGGAACTTATCTAGATCTTTGGTGAGCACTTTGAACCCCCAAGTGCTTCACACAAGTTTATAATGCCCGGGCATGAAAATAAAAAATCCTATTTTTTTCCCACAAAAATTATCTTTTAGTCACTAATTTTTTATTTTCCCAAGGGTATCAGGAGAAATTGGACCACATAAGTTGTTGTCCAATTTGTCCTGAGTACGCTGATGCCCCATATGTGGGGGGGAACCACTGTTTGGGCGCACGGCAGAGCTCGGAAAGGAAGGAGCACCATTTGACTTTTTCCAACCAAAATTGGCTGGAATTGAGATTGGATGCCATGTTGCATTTGGAGAGCCCCTGATGTGCCTAAACAGTGGAAACCCCCCACAAATGACCCCATTTGGGAAACTAGACCCCCTAAGGAACTTATCTAGATCTTTGGTGAGCAATTTGAACCCTCAAGTGCTTCACACAAGTTTATAACGTAGAGCCGTAAAATTTAAAAATCATATTTTTTCCACAAAAATGATCTTTTCACCCGAATTTTTATTTTTCCAAGGGTAACAAGACTCCAAAAGTTATTGTGCAATTTGTCCTGAGTACACTGATACCCCATATGTGGGGGTATACCACTGTTTGGGTGCATGGCAGAGTTTGGAAGGGAAGGAGCGCCGTCTCACTTTTTCAACGCAGAATTGGCTGGACGCCATGTCATGTTTGGAGAGCTCCTGATCTGCCTAAACAGTGGAAACCCCCCACAAATGACACCATGTTGGAAACTAGACCCCTCAAGGAACTTATCTAGATGTGTGGTGAGAACATTGAACCCCCAGGTGTTTCACTAAAGTTTATAACGTACAGCCTTAAAATAAAAAATCCTTTTTTTTTTTACAAAAATGATTTTTTCGCCCCCAATATTTTATTTTCACAAGGGTAACAGAAGAAATTGGAACCCAAAAGTTGTTGTCCAATTTGTCCTGAGTACGCTGATACCCAATATGTAGGAGAAAACTACTGTATGGGTGCACGTCAGGGCTCGGAAGGGAAGTAGTGACGTTTTGGATTGCAGACTTTGATGGAATGGTCTGGGGCGTCATGTCGCATTTGGAGAGCCCCTGATACGCCTAAACAGTGGAAACCCCCCACAAGTGACCCCATTTTGGAAAATAGACCCCACAAGGAACTTATCTAGATGTGTGGTGAGCACTTTGAACCCCGAAGTGCTTCACAGAAGTTTATAACGCACAGCCGTAAAAATAAAAAAATCCTTTTTTTTTTTACAAAAATGATTTTTTCGCCCCCAATATTTTATTTTCAAAAGGGTAACAGGAGAAATTGGACCCCAAAAGTTGTTGTCCAATTTGTCCTGAGTACGCTGATACCCAATATGTGGGAGAAAACTACTGTATGGGCGCATGTCAGGGCTCGGAAAGGGAAGTAGTGACGTTTTGGATTGCAGACTTTGATGGAATGGTCTGGGGGCGTCATGTCGCATTTGGAGAGCCCCTGATGCGCCTAAACAGTGGAAACCCCCCACAAGTGACCCCATTTTGGAAAATAGACCCCACAAGGAACTTACCTAGATGTGTGGTGAGCACTTTGAACCCCGAAGTGCTTCACAGAAGTTTATAACGCACAGCCGTAAAAATAAAAAATCCTTTTTTTTTTTACAAAAATGATTTTTTCGCCCCCAATATTTTATTTTCACAAGGGTAACAGGAGAAATTGGACCCCAAAAGTTGTTGTCCAATTTGTCCTGAGTACGCTGATACCCAATATGTCAAGATCCCGTCTGGGTTGGAGCCGATGTTACTGCAAACACTAGGGGAAGCAGAGGCAGGTAGCGTAGTCAGATGGCAGCCGGAGGTCGGTACACAGGAAAGCAGTGTTGGTAGCAATGGATCAGGCGGATAACGTAGTCAGGTGGCAGCCGGAGGTCGGTACACAGGAAAGGCAGTTCGGTAACAGAGGAGCAGGCAGATAACGTAGTCAGGTGGCAGCCGGAGGTCGGTACACAGGAGAGCAGTGTTTGTAGCAATGGATCAGGCGGAGAGCGTAGTCAGAAGGCAGGCCGAGGTCGGTTCACAGGAGAGCAGTGTTTGTAGCAATGGATCAGGCGGAGAGCGTAGTCAGAAGGCAGGCCGAGGTCGGTTCACAGGAGAGCAGTGTTTGTAGCAATGGATCAGCAGGAAACGCTTGACTAAAGGCTTGGAGCTCAATAATCTCGCAATGACACACCCACAGGGCCAGGTTTATATAGGGTGTGTAATTGGCAATCAGAGGCCCAATCAAGAGAGCACTAGGTGTAGCCAATCAGGAAGAACAGTCAATGGTATCTGGGTTCAGCAAGGAACTTTGCAGCCAGCAGAATAGCTCAGATGGTAGAGCTGCTGGCCAGTAGACAAGAGGTACTGGGTTCGACTCCTGACAGTACTCCCCTCCTTCCAGGATGGCCTCTGGACATCTCAGGAGCTGGCTTATCCGGGTACCTCTGATGAAAGGCTCTTGTTAGTCTAGGAGCATGGACGTTGTCCCTTGGTTCCCATGAATTTTCCTCTGGTCCGTAACCCTTCCACTGCACCAGATACTGCAGTTTACCTCTGAATTTTCGGGAGTCCAGAATCTTATCCACAATGTATTCTTCTTCACCACGGATCCTTTCTGGTGGAGGAGGTGGCTGAATTCTTCCTGGAAACGGGTTTTCACAGAAGGGTTTGAGCAAGGATATGTGAAACACTGGATGAATCTTTAGATTGTTGGGAAGTATTAAACGAAAAGCAACCTGGTTAATTTTTGCAGAAATTTGAAAAGGTCCAATGAATTTCTGACCCAATTTGGAGGATGGCACATGTGTCTTAAGGTTTTTAGTGGACAGCCAAACTTTGTCTCCAACCTGAAGAGCAGGGGGCACTCTCCGATGTTTATCTGCTGCTTCCTTATATACTTCCTGGGTCTTGAGTAATATCTCTGATAATTCCTTCTGGGATTCCTGTAATTTTGCAAGCCTGTCATTTACAGCAGGAATGGGAGTGTTCACTGGCAGATTAGGGATAAATACTGGATGTACTCCATAATTAGCAAAAAATGGGGTTTGAGATGTAGCGCTATGTATGGAGTTGTTGTAGGCAAACTCTGCTGTTGGTAAATAGTCCACCCAGTCATCCTGAAGATAGGAAATGAAGCAACGGAGGTATTGCTCCAAAGTCTGGTTCGTTCTCTCCGTCTGGCCATTGGACTGAGGATGGAAAGCGGTAGAAAGATTCACCGTGACTCCCAAGGCTGTACAGAAACTCTTCCAAAATTTTGACGTAAACTGAACGCCTCTGTCAGACACCACGCTGTCAGGAATTCCATGTAACCTGAATACCTCTTTGATTATCAGTTCTGCAGTTTTTTCAGCAGTAGGAATTCCTTCAGTTGGAATAAAGTGGGCCATTTTTGTGAGTCGGTCCACTATGACAAGGATGACGGTCATCTGTTTGGAAGGGGGTAGTTCCACAATAAAATCCATGGAAATAGATCCCCAAGGCCTGGATGGAACTGGAAGTGGTTGCAAGAGTCCTAGAGGAGACGATCGTGGGGTCTTGTTTCGTGCGCATGTTAAACAGGTTGAAACATATTTCCTCACGTCCTTCCTACAATTAGGCCACCAAAAGAAACGAAGTAGTAAGTCTTGTGTTTTTGCAACTCCAGGATGTCCTGCCAGTTTAGAATCATGGACACTTTTGAGGACTTCAAGGCGAGAAGATTCAGGTACATATATTTTGTGTTTCTGCATCCAAAACCCCTCTTTGAATGAAAGATCGACGTCTTCCGAAGGATGGTTAAGGAAAGAGTCCTCTTGATATCCATCTTTAATTCTATTACATAGTCCTCTAGAGTGCAATATTCCCAAAAAATTTTTAGGGCCTAGAATTGTATCGTCATTACTAGACCTCTCCTGAGGTTCCGAACACATCCTGGACAGGGCGTCAGCCTTGCCATTTCTTGAACCAGGCCGGTAAGAAATTATAAAATTGAATCTTGAGAAAAATAAGGCCCATCGTGCTTGTCTTGCAGACAATCTTTTTGCTGTACGGAGAAATTCAAGATTCTTGTGGTCCGTGAGGACAGTCACAGGGTGATTGGCACCTTCCAAAAGATGTCTCCATTCTGAGAAGGCAACTTTAATGGCTAACAGTTCTTTATTACCGATGTCGTAGTTCTTTTCTGCAGATGACATGGTGTGGGAAAGAAACGCACATGGGTGAAGTTGCATTTTGTCCCCAACTCGCTGAGACAGAATGGCTCCTACTGCAGAGTCCGAGGCGTCCACTTCGACAGTAAATGGCAATTCAGGATTTGGGTGTACTAACAATGGAGCAGACGTAAAAAGAGTTTTCAATTTGTCAAAAGCCTCCTGTGCCTCCGGAGACCAGAAAAATGCTTTGGTCTTTTTTGTTAGTGTAGTAATTGGTAGTATGATCCGTGAAAAGTTCTTTATAAATTTTCGGTAAAAATTTGCAAATCCTATGAAACACTGGACGTCTTTTAAATTTCTTGGAACAGGCCAGTCCACTACAGCATTGATTTTGCCGGGATCCATGCTCAGACCTTCTGGGGAGATGATATATCCCAGAAATTGGATACTGGTTTGTTCAAACTCACATTTTTCAAGTTTAATGTAAAGATGGTTCTCCTGTAGTCGTTCCAAGACTAACTGGACGTGCCTGCGATGCTCTTCCAAGGTGTCTGAAAATATAAGAATGTCATCGAGATAAGCCACAACGAATTGGTCCAAGAAATCTCGAAATACATCATTAATAAAATGTTGAAAGGTGGCTGGGGCATTGCTAAGACCAAAGGTCATAACCAGAGATTCAAAATGTCCATATCTCGTTCTGAAGGCGGTCTTCCACTCATCTCCTGGGCGAATCCGTATGAGGTTGTAAGCCCCTCTAAGATCCAGCTTCGTAAAGATTTTCGCAGAACGGAGTCTCTCAAATAGTTCAGGAATCAAGGGTAGCGGGTAGCGATTCTTGACAGTGATATTATTCATCTCTCTGTAGTCAATACATGGCCGCAGAGTGGAGTCTTTCTTTTCAACAAAGAACAGGGGTGCCCCAGCTGGAGATGTGGAAGGTCGAATAAAGCCTTTCTCTAAATTTTCATCCAGGAACTTTCTTAATACCTTCAATTCAGGTTCGGAAAGATTGTAAATCCGTCCAAATGGAATGGTTGCTCCTGGCAGCAATTCAATGGGACAGTCGTAAGGACGGTGAGGAGGTAATTGATCTGCTTTCTTCTTACTGCAGACATCAGAGAACTGCTGATATTGAGGTGGTAGTTTCTCTTCCTTCTCATGCGAAATCTCAGAGATTTGGACTTGTTGGAGAACAGGGGGTTCCTTATGACAATTATTCTTACAGTAGTCAGATGGAAAGGTGATGGTCCTTGATGCCCAGTTGATAGAAGGGTTATGGACTGAAAACCAGGGGATCCCTAGAATAACCGGAAATTTCGGAGATGAGATAAGGTGGAAACTGACAGCTTCATGATGATCCGGTTCGATACAAATCTCCAGTTCGATTGTCTCATGCGTGACAGGTCCAGAAGACAAGGGTGATCCATCCACCGTTTCCATTTCAATTGGTGTGGATTTGGTCCTACTGGAAATATTATTATCACGTGTAAATTTTAAGTCCATAAAATTCCCTCCTGCTCCCGAATCCAACAGGGCAGAGCATTGTATTTTTTGGGTGCCCATTACAACCTGAATGGGGATTACAAAATGAGATGATGTAGTATGTATTTTGTCTATTTCTGGCGTTACTGATGAGATAGTCTGCAAGATGGAATCCGACTGCTGAGAAAGGTCCATATTGCTGGCAGACCTGTTGTTGGTAAAGGCTATAGTCCTTTTGTTAGGACAGTTGATGGCATAGTGTCCAGGGTCCCCACAATAGAGGCAGAGATGTTCTGCACGTCGCCTCTCCTTCTCCTGTGCAGAGAGTGGTCTTCGGATGACGTCGATCTGCATCGGTTCAGACACGCCTTGCGTCTTTTCTTGGTGGTCCGATGCTGAAAATGAGAAGCCAGGGCTATTCCCAAGTGCTCGCAGTCTCTCCTTTCTCCTTTCAGTAAGTCTCTGGTCAATCCGGATACATAGTTGAATAAAGTCCTCCAACTGGTCAGGGGTCTCAACCCTGGCAAGCTCGTCTTTCACTGGTTCTGATAACCCTCGTCGAAATTGACTTCTCTGGGCCGCTGGATTCCAGGTGGTGTCGGCCACCCAGCGACGGAACTCCGATGTGTATTCCGCAACAGAGCGACGTCCTTGGCGCAAATTATGTAATTTGGTTTCTGCTGTGGCACAGCGGTTTGGGTCATCAAAAACTTGATTCATAGCTGCGGTGAAGGCTTCCAGGTCATTAAGGAGGTCATAGTCCTTTTCTACATAAGGTGAAGCCCAAGCAAGAGCTTCATCCGTCAGGAGATTTATCATGAAAAAAACTTTCTTCCTCTCACTGGTAAAGGGAGCAGGTTGCATCTGGAAGTATATGCGGCATTGATTGAGGAATCCTCGGTACTGCTTGCGATCCCCACTGAACTTTGCAGGCAGCGGCAGCCGCGCGTTTGATTCGGACCCTGAATTGCGCACGTCCAGAAGTTGTTTTTGTAGCTCAATTACTTCCTGTTGTATCGCCGTGAAATCAGTTTGTAACTTGGCATATTTTCCTTGAGAGTCAGTACAAAAACTTTGAAGCTCCGTAACTTGCCGTCTCAGGGTGTTCACAGCGGACTCCATTTTGGCGCGAGATTATTCTGTCAAGATCCCGTCTGGGTTGGAGCCGATGTTACTGCAAACACTAGGGGAAGCAGAGGCAGGTAGCGTAGTCAGATGGCAGCCGGAGGTCGGTACACAGGAAAGCAGTGTTGGTAGCAATGGATCAGGCGGATAACGTAGTCAGGTGGCAGCCGGAGGTCGGTACACAGGAAAGGCAGTTCGGTAACAGAGGAGCAGGCAGATAACGTAGTCAGGTGGCAGCCGGAGGTCGGTAGACAGGAGAGCAGTGTTTGTAGCAATGGATCAGGCGGAGAGCGTAGTCAGAAGGCAGGCCGAGGTCGGTTCACAGGAGAGCAGTGTTTGTAGCAATGGATCAGGCGGAGAGCGTAGTCAGAAGGCAGGCCGAGGTCGGTTCACAGGAGAGCAGTGTTTGTAGCAATGGATCAGCAGGAAACGCTTGACTAAAGGCTTGGAGCTCAATAATCTCGCAATGACACACCCACAGGGCCAGGTTTATATAGGGTGTGTAATTGGCAATCAGAGGCCCAATCAAGAGAGCACTAGGTGTAGCCAATCAGGAAGAACAGTCAATGGTATCTGGGTTCAGCAAGGAACTTTGCAGCCAGCAGAATAGCTCAGATGGTAGAGCTGCTGGCCAGTAGACAAGAGGTACTGGGTTCGACTCCTGACACAATATGTGGGAGAAAACTACTGTATGGGCGCATGTCAGGGCTCGGAAAGGGAAGTAGTGACGTTTTGGATTGCAGACTTTGATGGAATGGTCTGGGGGCGTCATGTCGCATTTGGAGAGCCCCTGATGCGCCTAAACAGTGGAAATCCCCAACAAGTGACCCCATTTTGGAAAATAGACCCCACAAGGAACTTATTTAGATGTGTGGTGAGCGCTATGAAGCCCCAAGTGCTTCACAGAAGTTTATAATGTACAGCCGTAAAAACAAAAAAATCTTATTTTTTTTACAAAAATAATATTTTCGCCCCCAGTTTTTTATTTTCCCAAGGGTAACAGAAGAAATAGGACAAATTTCACAATAACTCTTGGGGTCCAGAGTACGCTGATACCCCATATGTGGGGATAAACTACTGTTTGGACGCATGGCAGAGCTCAGAAGTGAAGGAACACCGTTTGACTTTTTCAACGCAGAATTGGCTGGAATGGAGATCAGACGCCATGTCACATTTGGAGAGCCCCTGATGTGCCTAAACAGCGGAAACCCCCCAATTCTAACTCCAACTCTAACCCCAACACACCCCTAACCCTAGTCCCAACCCTAATCCCAACCCTAACCCTAATCCTAACTCTAACCCTAATCCTAACTTTAGCGCCAACCCTAACCCTAACTTTAGCCGAAACCCTAACCCTAACCCTAATGGGAAAATGGAAATAAATACATTTTTTTTATTTTATTATTTTTCCCTAACTAAGGGGGTGATAAAGGGGGTTTGATTTACTATTTATAGCGGTTTTTATGATTGGCAGCTGTCACGCTAAAAGACGCTTTTTATTGCAAAAAGTAGTTTTTTGCATCGCCACATTTTGAGAGCTATAATTTTTGCATATTTTGGCCCACAATGTCATGTGAGGTCTTAATTTTTGCGGGACGAGGTGACGCTTTTATTGGTACCATTTTTGAGCACGTGACATTTTTTGATCGCTTTTTATTTCGATTTTTGGGAGGTTAGAATGAACAAAAATCAGCAATTCATGAATTTCTTTTGGGTGAGGCGTTTTTATTGTTCCGCGTGTGGTAAAATCGATAAAGCAGTTTTATTCTTCGGGTCAGTACGATTATGGCGATACCTTATATATATCATTTTTTTATGTTTTGGCGCTTTTATAGAATAAAACAATTTTATATAAAAAATAATTATTTTTGCATCGCTTTATTCTGCGAGCTATAACTTTTTAATTTTTTTGCTGATGATGCTGTGTGACGGCTCGTTTTTTGCGGGACAAGATGACGTTTTCAGCGGTACCATGTTTATTTTATCCGTCTTTTTGATCGCGTGTTTTCCACTCGTTCAGCGGTATGATGATAAAGCACTGATTTTTTGCTTCGTTTTTATTTTTATTTTTTAAGGGGTTCACAAAAGGGGTTAACTAGTGGGACAGTTTTATAGGGGGGGTCGTTACGGACGCGGCGATACCATATATGTGTACTTTTATTGTTTTATTTTTTTTATTTACAATAAGTAATGAATTTATTGGGGAATATTTTTTTTTTTTTATTATTATTATTTATTTTGGATTTTTTTTTACACGTTTATTTTTACTTTTTTTTACTTTTTTACTTTGTCCCAGGGTGGGACATCACTGTATTTCATCAGATCGCTGGTGTGACAGTGTGCACAGCACTCTGTCACACCAGCGATCGCACAGGCATAGATGCAGGCTTCTCAGTGCCTGCTCTCAGCAGGCACTGAGGAAGCCGCCTCCCTCCAGGACCCCAGCGCCATCTTGGATCCGGGTCCTGGGAGGGAGGAAGCCCTCAGAACAGCGCGATCACATCGCGCTGCTCTGAGGGTCTCAGGGGGGTGCGCAGGGAGCCCCCACCCTGCGCGATCCTCCCCTGTGCCCCCAGTACACCGCGATCATGTTTGATCGCGGTGTGCAAGGGGTTAATGTGACGGGAGCGGTCCGTGACCGCTCCTGACACACAGTCACGGGTGTCAGCTGTGATAATCAGCTGACACCCGGCGGCGATTAGCTGCGCTCCCTCCGGGAGCGCAGCTAATCGCCTATGACGTACTATCCCGTCCATGGTCAGAATGGCACGGGTTTTATGGACGGGATAGTACGTCTAATGTCAGAGAGGGGTTAATAGCCTGGGAAGCTCCACGGGCATTACCCCCTTCCCAGGCTATAAACATCAGCCCTCAGCTGTCGGCTTTACCTCTGATGGTTATAAAAAAAGTGCGGGAGCCCATGCCATTTTTTTCAGAAAAATTATCTTTTATTAAATACATGTACAGTAAGCTGCACACACACTACCTACAGTTAGGGCCAGAAATATTTGGACAGTGACACAATTTTTGCTAGTTGGGCTCTGCATGCCACCACATTGGATTTGAAATGAAACCTCTACAACAGAATTCAAGTGCAGATTGTAACGTTTAATTTGAAGGGTTGAACAAAAATATGTGTTAGAAAATGTAGGAATTGTACACATTTCTTTACAAACACTCCACATTTTAGGAGGTCAAAAGTAATTGGACAAATAAACATAACCCAAACAAAATATTTTTATTTTCAATATTTTGTGGCGAATCCTTTGGAGGCAATCACTGCCTTAAGTCTGGAACCCATGGACATCACCAAACGCTGGGTTTCCTCCTTCTTAATGCTTTGCCAGGCCTTTACAGCCGCAGCCTTCAGGTCTTGCTTGTTTGTGGGTCTTTCCCTCTTAAGTCTGGATTTCAGCAAGTGAAATGCATGCTCAATTGGGTTAAGATCTGGTGATTGACTTGGCCATTGAAGAATGTTCCACTTTTTTGCACTCATGAACTCCTGTGTAGCTTTGGCTGTATGCTTGGGGTCATTATCCATCTATACTATGAAGCGCCGTCCAATCAAGTTTGCAGCATTTGGCTGAATCTGGGCTGAAAGTATATCCCGGTACACTTCAGAATTCATCCGGCTACTCTTGTCTGCTGTTATGTCATCAATAAACACAAGTGACCCAGTGCCATTGAAAGCCATGCATGCCCATGCCATCACGTTGCCTCCACCATGTTTTACAGAGGATGTGGTGTGCCTTGGATCATGTGCCGTTCCCTTTCTTCTCCAAACTTTTGGCTTCCCATCATTCTGGTACAGGTTGATCTTTGTCTCATCTGTCCATAGAATACTTTTCCAGAACTGAGCTGGCTTCTGGAGGTGTTTTTCAGCAAATTTAACTCTGGCCTGTCTATTTTTGGAATTGATGAATGGTTTGCATCTAGATGTGAACCCTTTGTATTTACTTTCATGGAGTCTTCTCTTTACTGTTGACTTAGAGACAGATACACCTACTTCACTGAGAGTGTTCTGGACTTCAGTTGATGTTGTGAACGGGTTCTTATTCACCAAAGAAAGTATGCGGCGATCATCCACCACTGTTGTCTTCCGTGGGCTCCCAGGTCTTTTTGGATTGATGAGTTCACCAGTGCTTTCTTTCTTTCTCAGGATGTACCAAATTGTAGATTTTGCCACTTCTAATGTTGTAGCAATTTCTTG
Organism: Oophaga sylvatica; assembly: GCA_033576555.1. NCBI lineage: Eukaryota > Metazoa > Chordata > Amphibia > Anura > Dendrobatidae > Oophaga > Oophaga sylvatica. Next base: position 150,151,857 of record JARQOD010000003.1, read on the forward strand.
GATGGTTTTCTTTCTGTTCTTGCAGCTTAAGGATGGCTTGTTTCACCTGCATGGAGAGCTCCTGTGACCGCATGTTTCCTTCACAGCAAAACCTTCCAAATGCAAACACCACACCTCAAATCAACTCCGGCCCTTTCATCTGCTTAATTGAGAATGACATAACAAAGGGATTGCCCACACCTGTCCATGAAATAGCCTTGGAGTCATTTGTCCAATTACTTTTGGTCCCTTTAAAAACAGGGTGGCACATGTTAAGGAGCTGAAACTCCTAAACCCTTCATCCAATTTTAATGTGGATACCCTCAAATGAAAGCTGAAAGTCTGGACTTCAACTGCATCTGAATTGTTTTGTTTCAAATTCATTGTGGTAATGTCTAGAACCAAAATTAGATAAATGTTGTCTCTGTCCAAATATATATGGACCTAACTGTATTCTATTTGTATTTACTGTATGTAATCCATCTCTTCTATCCTGTCGGCTCCTGCAGTGAGTTTACAGTACACGGCAGATGAATTGCCGGCTTTTCTTCTATCTATCTAGGTAATATATATCCATATATATACAGCTCTGGCAAAAATTAAGAGACCACTGCAAAATTTTCAGTTTGCCCGATTTTTCTTTATAGGTATATTTTTTGAGTAAAATGTGAATTGCTCTTTTATTCTATAAACTACTGACAACATGTCTCCAAATTTCCAAGCAATAAATTTTGCATTTATTTTCAGAAAATGAGAAACGGTCAAAATAGAAAAAAAATGCAGTGCTTGCAGACCTCAAATAATGCTAAGAAAACAAGTTCATAATCATTTAGAAACAACAATACTAATGTTTTAACTCAGCAAGAGTTCAGAAAGCAATATTTTGTGGAATAACCATGATTTTTAATCACAGCTTTCATGCGTCTTGGCATGGTTTCCACCAGTCTTTCACACTGCTTTTGGGTGACCTTATGCCACTCCTGGTACAAAAATTTAAGCAATTCTTCTTTGTTTGATGGCTTGTGACTATCCATCTTCCTGTTGATTATATTCCAGAGGTTTTCAATGAGGTTCAGGTCTGGAGATTGGGCTGGCCATGACAGGGATTTGATGTGGTAGTTCCTTCATCCACACAATGATTGACCTAGCTGTGTGTCATGGCGCATTGTCCTGCTGGAAAAAACAGTCCTCAGAGTTGGGGAACATTGCCTGAGCAGAAGGAATCAATTGTTTTTCCAGGATAATCTTGTATGCGGCTTGATTCATAAGTCCTTCACAAAGATTAACCTGCCCAATTCCAGCCTTGCTGAAGCATCCCCAGATGATCACCGATCCTCCACCAAATTTCACAGTGGGTGCAAGACATTGTGGCTTGTACGCCTCTCCAGGTCTCCGTCTAACCATTAGACGCCCTGGTGTTGGGGAAAGCTGAAAATTAGACTCATCAGAGAAGATTACCGTACTCCAGTCCTCTATGGTCCAATCCTTATGGTCTTTGGGAAACTTCAGCCTGGCTCTCCTTCGCTTCTCATTGATGAAAGGCTTTTTTCTAGGTTTACATGACTTGAGCCCTGCCTCTAGGAACCTGTTACGAACTGTTCTTGCCGTGCACTTCACCCCAGCTGCCATTTGCCATTCCTTTTGTAGGTCACTTGATGTCATCCTGAGGTTGCTGAGTGACATTCGAAGAAGATGACAGTCATTACAGTCAGTGAACTGTCGTTTTTGCCCTCTGAGGGTTTGTAGTTTTGTTGTCCCCAATGTCAGCTGCATGACCTGGTTGTAATGGACTGCGGTCTAAGAAATTTTAAGGATGGAGGAAATATGAAGCTCACTGTATCCCTCTGCTAGTAAAGCCAGAATTGAGCCCTTCTTTTCCTCACTCAAGACTTTTCTTTTCAACTCCTCTGGCATGGTTAAAAGTTATTTTTTCATTCCTATTACTTTTGGGATATTACTAGCACTTGTTTTGCCATCCAGCTTGTCCTATTGCAAGAGGATTGAGAACACCACAACAGTGTTTTTTATACTTTCCTTCGTTAAATAAGATTTGGCTCAGGTGATCACCTTATCAGAAGCACATTAAGTAGAATGAGGTGTACTCTGGTTGGAAAAAAACTGACACTGGAATGGAACGGCTGTCAGACATGTAGAGAAGCTGATTTTTACAAAACTCTGCAGTGGTCTCTTAATTTTTGCCAGAGCTGTATATATATATATTGTCGTGTAGTGACCCATGCTACAGCTAGGGGGTGCTGTGTATGCTCCTCGGGACATGCATGGAGGCATGATTTGAGTGGTAAAATAGGCCCTGGCAGTATTGTTATTGGAAGGTATGTGTTGCAGAGCTCCTCTGCACTGTAAGCCAAGTTATGGTGAGTGGAGTGTAGCGTGAGTCTGTGCTGAGACTGTAAGGGTCTCGGGAGTCTGTCAGACTGGACAGAGCTCCCTGACATCCAGGCGGGATGTCGCACAGACTGAAGACTGAAAGCTGGCGTGCTTGAGCCAGCGGAATGGACGGTCTTGAAAACCGTAGTGAGACTGATCGGGATCAGAATCAAGTATGAAGTGTGGATTGGATACCTCTGGGAATGAGGGATCCGGGAACCTGCGTGGCTAACAGGTGACAGACAGGAGTCTGTGGAGGATGACCGGGGTCATGAAGAATGCGTTATAAAGTCGTAAGAAGTGGTGGGAAGAAAGAGACTGGTGATTGCTGGATACCTCTGAGGAAGAGGTCTCCAGGAACCTGTGTGGCTGATATCAACAGGTAACGGTCTTGAAAACCATGTTATGCTGGTCGGGACCAGAGGGAACTATTCGTGAAAGACTGTATTTTTGTATTTGCTGGATACCTCTGAGGCTGAGGTCTCCAGGAATCTGTGTGGCTGACGCCAACAGGTAACAGTCTTGAAAACCGTGTTATGCTGGTCAGGATCAGTGAGAAGTATTATTGAGAGAAAGACTGTATTTTTGTGTTAAGTTGGCTGTAATAAACGAAATAAACTATTGTTTTAACCCTGAGCGCGCCAGTGTTTACTGTTGTGAATGGGTTTGAGATGAGTTCTGAGCAGAGACTCCCTCTGGTGGTTACAAGCGGTACTGGTCTGTTCAGTGAAGATTGTGAGGACTGGGAATCAGGTGTTACTGACTGGTCTTATATAAGGGAGTCACCTTCCCATCAGGGTTGCCGGTGATCAATTGTTCTGGTCTGAATCCTTCATTCCTGTTTCCCTTGTAGCCTGCTGTGTCGTGTCTGCATCTCCTGCTAACAGATAAGACATTTTCTTCTTTTTGTTTTTGTGCTATATTTTGCATTTTGTCCTGCACTTCTGTGGGGGCCTTCTGGGTCCCCTCCGTGGGCTTTTGCCCTCTCAGTTTAGTTCAGCCACTGATGTTTGTACTTTTGCTTTTTCCAGTTTTTTCAGTGGCTGCTGTTTTGATTTTGTTACACCAGAGAACTAATTTAGGTGGTAGAGGTCGTGTGATCTCAGGTGATTTTGAAATTAGTAGAGTTGGTGCTTTTCAGGGTTTTCTGGGATTGCAGTAAGTACCCTTCCTATCCTTTTCTATTTAGTTAGTTTGGGCCCCAGCGTTTGCTCATACTATTTTCTTTCTGTGTTAGTATTTCTTCTTGTCTAACCGCCATTACTTGTTTGGGGGCTTTCTATTATCTTTGGGGTTCTGCTCCGGGGCAGATAGCTTTCCTATTTCTATCTTTAGGTGTAGTTAGTTTCTCAGGCTGTGACGAGGCGTCTAGGACCAACGTAGGAACGCTCCACGGCTGCCTCTAGTTGTGGTGGTTAGTCAGGGTACTGCAATCTCATAGATTCCAACTGCTCTGGTGTATTGCCTTTTTTACCTGCACTCCTCAGCTACCGAAACATAACAGTTTACCTCAAAGACCAGCAAAGCGAGTGATCCCTGTCCACACACAGTGTGGAACGTCACAATTGGTAGAGAATGCGGGCAATGGCCCAAGGAGCACGTGTGCAGGTTTTTTTTCTTTGGATTAGCAAGTCCATGAATTTTTTTTCTTTTTCAACTTGCTGTGACTCGGCAGGTCTACGATGACTGAAGATGTCTGGCTGTAACTCGGCGGGGTTACGAAGGTTGCTGTGGATCGGCGGGTCCACGAAGTCAGCGGTGCCGAGCCGTGCAGAGACTTCTGGTAGCGGGAGCTACAGTGACAGTTGCACCAAGAGGTTCTGCAGCAGCAGGAGCTGCAGTGACAGCCGCAGCGACTTGTGAGCGGAATCTGGAGGTGCCGTTGATTTGTGGCTGCAACAGGAGCGGTGGCAGTGCCAGCAGGAGCTGGTGTGGTGTCTAGGAGGACAGTGTGAACTAGGTCACACAAACTCTTAAAGGGCCATTACACGCCCGGAAAAGACATAAACTGTACTGTGGGACTGGGGCCTAAGAAAGCCGTGTGTAAGTCCACAGGGTGTATCCCAGAGTGGGGTGGTGTCCCTAAAAGGGGTGGTGCCAAAAAAGGGGTGGAGTCCCGAAAGGGGGCGGTGACCCAAACAGGGGTGGTGACCCAAAAAGGGGTGGATTCCCGAAAGGGGGTGGTGGCCCAAAAAAAGGGGTGGTGTCCCGAAAGGGGGCCGTGACCCAAAAAGGGGTGGTACCGATGAACAGTTGCCAGGGGCAAATGTTATAGGTCTGTCCAATAGTTATTGGTACAGTGACGCCTCCCAAAGTGGACGGGTCTGAGCAACTTGGTGACTTAGTAGAGAGGTCCGACATGGTTAGAAGTGGGGACTGCTGGTTCCAACATGACCGACCGAGTGGTGGTGACTCCCATACAGACGGTGATGCAAGGGGAAAGCGTTCGTCTGCCGAACTTACGGACCTGATGTCTCTTGACGTGTGCCACCGAATGACTGATGGTGATGTAGTAGATAAGACGTCTGGAGCCGACACCCAGTTAGAAGGTAACTGGAGGGTTCATCATACTGTGGAGTGTGACTCAGACTCCGGGGGTGACGGTGACTCTAACAAAGAAAGGGAGTACAGTAATGAAGGGCCCCACAAGGAGGAAAAGTCCTCCCGTCGTCGGAGACGTAAAGGGCGCAAAGAGCCTGAGCAAATGGCACCCATTGAGAATGTCAATAAAGAAGAACCTGTTGTTGAAGAGCTGGAGAGTGTGGAGCTCTCTGAAGGTACAAAGAATCGAGAGGTACCTGAGGATGATCATGCAGAGCCTCAAGAAGGGTTGAAGAGGTCGGATATGGAAGTCGCCAACTCCGTGCAATGGGAGCGGGTCCGCCACATGGAGTCCGAGTTTGCGGCAGTCAAGGCTCAGTATGGAGAGAAAGCACAGGAGTGCCAGGACCTAGCTTAAGGGTTGTCTCGAGCGAAGAACAAGGTGGCAGATTTACAGGCTGTATTAAAGATAAGGAAAGAGCATATCGAACAAGAAAAAGCCCTGAGACAAACTGCTGAGCACAGGGTGGATGAGCTGGAGAAGGAAGCCTCTGAGTTCAGAGGTCACCTGTCAACATGGCAAAGAGTGAATAAGGCCTTAAGACAAGACGTGGAGGTGCTCAGAGAAGCAGTAAGAGGTCTTCTGCAGGAGAAGAGGTTGGTTGTCGAATACTTACAGCGGCCGTGCCCGAGTGATAACAAGGCGGAGCTGCCCGTGCTCATCTTGGCCGATGTCTTGAAGGAAGTGTCCGAGGTGAACCAGGAAGAGAATGAGGCTTCGCTCGTTAAGTGCGTGATGGATGTACCCGAAGACATGCGAGAAGTCTGTGCCAACGAGGGCGTGCATGAGGCCTTCAAAAAGGCAGTAAAAGCCTATAGTGTGAACTGGGCACCAGAAATGAACCAGTTGGTGATACAGGCGGATAGGGAAGTCACAGAGAAGCGGGTAGCTGTCCTGAAAGAGATGCATCTACAATGTCTCTGCATGAAACAGATGATTATGATGGGTAATTTGAAAGCCGCTCGACGCCTGGAGCTGGCGAAGGAAGCTCTAAGTCGGCTGGGCTTTGAGGAAGACATAATTCCGGTACCCAGAAAGTTGGTGGGGAAGGTCACTGGAAGACTTGGAAAGATGATGCAGGAACTAGTGAATCGTTCCGGTGTGAAGAGAGTGAGGATTCCAGCTGATGGCGAGGTCAAGGTGGCTGGTGAAGAAGAGATGGTTCCATTCGTTGTTGTTGGCTCAGTGGAGAGCTTTAAGAACATCCGAATGCTCCTGGAATAACGAGTGACGTACCTACGAGAGGTGGAGCAGCTGATCTTTGAAAGAAAGCAGATTAAGGAACATCTACAGGAGTTGGAACGAAGAGGGCGACTGCTTCCAGCCCGAGATATAGAGAGACGAGAGGCTTCTCTGGGACTGGCAGTACGCGGTCTGAAGCAATGAGAGTTAGAAGATATGACTTCTCTGTTGGCTAAGGGCTGAGTGACTTAAGTGTGAGACCCTGTAGCGGACGAAAAGACAGAGGGTCAGACTCACATCAACCAGTAGGTTCGACTGGACGATGGACTCATGACCGTAGGAGGCGGCCATGGAAAAAAAGGTCGTGTGAAGGGCCACACGTGGAAAGTGGTGGACAAAATGACAAGGGGGCATCTCTATCAAAGGACGTGATGGTGTCGGATGACGGACGCCTACAAAAGGGGTCAGTAGCAGGGTCCATCTTTGACAGACGGTTTGACTGACAGAGATGACAGAGAAGGATCTCTGGTCGGTTTAGAATAAGTGTTCAACCCCACAAGTTTGAACAGAGGGGGAAAGTATGTGGTGTAGTGACCCATGCTACAGCTAGATGGCGCTGTGTATGCTCCTCGGGATATGCATGGAGGCATGATTTGAGTGGTAAAATAGGCCCTGGCAGTATTGTGAATGGAAGGTATGTGTTGCAGAGCTCCTCTGCACTGTAAGCCAAGTTAATGTTGTTCTGGGACTTGTAGTCCCATAAGAGTCGTGTGTATTTCTAGGATGGCTTTACAGGGTTAGCTTGTGAGCTGGGTGGGACTGCCCACTGGTGGTTGTGAGCTTTTGTTGAGGACCTGTGATGAGGTCATGTGCATGTGACCAGACCATGTGCTCCATTCCTTAGCTGGGGGAGTGGCTACAGGTATGTAAGGAAGTGTTTGGCACATGGTGAGGGGAGTGTAGCGTGAGTCTGTGCTGAGACTGTGAGGGTCTCGGGAGTCTGTCAGGCTGGACAGAGCTCCCTGACATCCAGGCGGGATGTCGCACAGACTGAAGACTGAAAGCTGGCGTGCTTGAGCCAGCGGAATGGACGGTCTTGAAAACCGTGGTGAGACTGATCGGGATCAGAATCAAGTATGAAGTGTGGATTGGATACCTCTGGAAATGATGGATCAGGGAACCTGCGTGGCTAACAGGTGACAGACAGGAGTCTGTGGAGGATGACGGGGGTCATAAAGAATGTGTTAAAGTCGTAAGAAGTGGTGGGAAGAAAGAGACTGTTTGGTGATTGCTGGATACCTCTTAGGAAGAGGTCTCCAGGAACCTGTGTGGCTGACGCCAACAGGTAACGGTCTTAAAAACCGTGTTATGCTGGTCGGGACCAAAGGGAACTATTCGTGAGAGAAAGACTGTATTTTTGTGTTTGCTGGATACCTCTGAGGCTGAGGCCTCCAGGAATCTGTGTGGCTGACGCCAACAGGTAACGGTCTTGAAAACCGTGTTATGCCGGTCGGGATCAGTGAGAATTATTGAGAGAAAGACTGTATTTTTGTGTTAAGTTGGCTGTAATAAACGAAATGGACTATTGTTTTAACCCTGAGCGTGCCAGTGTTTACCTCAAAGACCAGCAAAGTGAGTAATCCCCATCCACACACAGTGTGGAACGTCACTATATATATGTTTATATATATATATACATATGTATGTGTCACTGACATCTATATGTTGCAATATGCAACAGATTAGGACTTATTATAAGTAAAAGGAGGACTTTATGCTGACCTGACAATAGATGGCGATGTTGTGTAACGTTTCCTTTCTTATTGTATAAGAAATAGTCTCACTTGTAGTTTCACTTTCGTTTTGTTCCTGTTTCACTGATGTAATGCTGAAATGACTGTGCATTTTCCTTTTACCTCATGTTGTAAGAAGTAAAAGCTTGTTATCCCATGAAGCCTGCTCTGTGAAGTTTTCTACTGCAAAGGTGTGGATTCAGAAGCTTTGCAACAGGTTATGGGCCCAGATACAGCGTGCCCAGATACAGCGTACCCAGAGAATCCAGACACCACAGATCCCAAGCACCAAGAATGCCAGATACCCAGGACACTGGAACTCTCAGCAAGACCCTGGTGAATGCAGAAGAATTCTTCAGTGCAAGTCTCTCCAAACAAGCAAGATAAGTTAGATTCTAGATTGTGAGCCCCATCGGGACAGCGATGATAATGTGTGCAAACTGTAAAGCGCCGCGGAACATGTTAACGCTATATAAAAATAAAGACTATTATTATTATAAGTTAAAAATGACATGTAGCACAGAGCTAAAACTCACAGTAGCTAAACTGAATGATGAGAACTATCAGCTATGGAAGTTCAAAGTAGAGATGTTATTGTCTAAAGATGATTTATGGGAAGTAATCACTACAGATAGACCTGATCAAGATAATCAGACATGGGATAAGAAAAATAGACAAGCGAGAGCCACCATTAGCTTATTAGTGGATGATGCTCAATTAATACATATAAGAAATGAAGAAACAGCAAAAGGAAAGTGGGAAGCATTAAGAAAGCTATATGAGAGACCCAGCTTGAATCACAAGTTATTTTTATTAAGAAAGCTTTACAGTATGAGACTAAGTGCAGACAGTGACATGCAGAAGCATATATTCTCTATTATTGAAGTGATATCACAGCTAAGATCTATTGGTGAAGATATTAAAGAAAGTCATATAGCAGCTATATTGTTGTGCAGTTTACCAGATTCATATACAGCTTTAATAAATGCTATAGAGACAAGACCTAAAACATACATTACATTAGAGTTTGTGAAAACAAGAATAATAGATGAATATCAGAGAAGAAAAGAACAAAGCAATGATTCTTCTACTGAAAAGGACAGTGAAAACACTCTTAAAGCTACAGAATTTAAAAAAAACCTATAATAAAGAGACAAGAGAATGCTTCAGATGTAAGAAAAAGGGTCATTTAAAGAAAGACTGTACCATATGGAAAGCAGAACAACAAAAATTACAACATAAAAAGCATACACAGAAAGTAAAAAACACAATTTCCGATTCATGTGAGAATAATTGGAATGGCACATTCAAAATAACAGACAAGAAATCATCACTTGGTTGGTTTATTGATTCAGGAGCAACGAGTCATATGACAAGTGACAAGAATTTCTTTACTGATCTTGATTTAGATAAGAAAGAAGCCATTTATCTTGCAGATGGAAGCAAAATAACCGCAGAAGGTATCGGACAAGGTATGCTAAATTGTTCAAACAAGTTCGGACAAGTTTCAAAGATACTTGTACAGGATGTGTTGTATGTTCCAAAATTGGAAGGCGGATTATTATCTGTGAAACGTTTAACAGCAAAAGGACTTACAGTAAAATTCAAAGATAATGAGTGTTATGAATGTGCTAGAGATGGTTTCTGAGCAGAGTCTCCCTCTGGTGGTTACAGACAGTACTGAACCTTTCAGCGAGGAATGGCAATCTGGGATCACTGACTGGTCTGATATAAGGGAGGTTCCCTCCCATGATGGTTGCCGGTGATCAATTGTTCTTGTCTCAATTGTGGTTCCTGGTTCATTTGGAAGTTTGCTGAGTCTTGCCTGCATCTTCTGCTATCAGATAAGATATTTTCTGCTTTTATTTTTGTGCTTGCCTTTTGCATTGTTCCCTGCACTTCTGTGGAGGTCAGCCACGTCCCCTCCGGGGAGCTTGTGCTCCTCTCAGTTTATCTGAAGCCACTGTTATTTGTTCATTTGCTATTTCCTGTTTTTTCAGTGGCTGCGGCTTAGGTTTGTTACACCAGAGATCTGAATTAGGTGGTAGAGATCGTGTGATCTCAGGTGTTTTTGCAATCAGAAGAGTTGGTATTTTTTAGGGGTTTTTTTGGATTGCAGTGAGTATCCTTTCCTGTACTTTTCTGTTTAGACAGATTGGACCCCAGCGTTTGCTCATTCTATTTTCTGTCTGTGTCCGTGCTTCTTCTTGTCTAACCGCCATTACATGTTTGGGGGCTTCCTATTTTCTTTGGGGATCTGCTCCGGTGTAGATAGCTTTCATCTTTCTGCCTTTAGGTGTAGTTATCTCTCAGGCTGTGACGAGGCGTCTAGGATCAACGTAGGAACGCTCCACGGCTACCTCTAGTTGAGTGGTTAGTTCAGGTTACTGCAATCCAATAGGTTCCAGCCTCTCTGGTGTATTGCCGTTTTTGCTTATTCTCCTCAGCTACCAAAACACAACAGTATCACCGGCCGAAACTGAAAATTATATGGTACTCACAGAAGGGAAAAATAGTGTGGAAAGAAAAAAAAAGGTTGTCAGAGTTGTCAGAGATTTTTTTTTCCTGTTTGTTGCATTTTTTCCCTCTTTTTCTCTGGGTGCTGAGGAGGATTTTTTTTTCTCTCTCAATGGAGCTTGCACAGTTTTCTGGCCGTGTGGATCAGCTTGCCACTGAGGTTCGGAGTATTGCTACCTATCTTAAATCAGGGTCTTGAAGACACTGAGTTGTACTGTCAGAAATTCCGAAAGTGGGCAGTCCTGACAAAATGGAATGATGATGCTTTGGCAGCCCTTTTTCGGAAGGGGCTGTCAGAGAATGTAAAGGACGTTATGGTGGGATTCCCTGCTCACTCTGGTCTCAATGATTCTATGTCATTGGCTATTCAAATTGACAGACGTTTGCGTGAGCGCTGAGGTATGCGTGAGATAGTGTTGCCTTGTGAGCCAGCTTCTGAGCCCATGCAGTGTGATAGAGTGACTTCTGGGGACAGCGTCATGAGTTTCGAAAGAGCAATGGGTTATGTTTCTACTGTGGTGACACCTCTCATGCTATTTCAGTCTGCCCTAAGCGGGGAAGACGTTTTGCATGCTCAGTTGTCTTGGGTAGTGTTCAGACTAAATTTCTGTTGACTGTTATCCTGATTTGCTCCCTGTCCACATTTTCTGCTCAGGCTTTTGTTGATTCAGGAGCAGCTATTAACCTGATGGATTTTGACTTTGCCAAACGTTGTGGGTTTCCCATGATACCCCTGCGGAAGTCTATTCCCCTACTGGGCATTGATTCTACCCCTTTGGCGGAGAATAAACCCCAGTTTTCTACTCAGGTGATAATGAGGGTTGAACCAGATCATAAGGAGAGTTGCAAATTTCTGGTGCTGTATAATCTGCATGACAATATTGTACTAGGTTTCCCTTGGTTACAGTCTCATAATCCTGTTTTGGATTGGAAATCTGTGTCTGTGACCAGTTGGGGCTGCCAATGTGTTAATGCTGACACTCCTGTTTTTTCTGCCTCTCCCCAGTCTCAGGATGTTCCTGACTTTTTGACTGATTTTTCGGATTTATTTAGTGAAAGTAAATCTGCATCCTTGCCTCCTCATAGGAGCTATGATTGCGCTATTGAATTAGTGCTTGGTGGTAAATTTCCTAAAGGTCGCCTTTTTAACTTGTCTGTACCTGAACACGATGCTATGCGATCTTATATCAAGGAGTCATTGGAGAAGGGTCATATCAGACCATCCTCTTCACCCTTGGGTGCCGGTTTTTTCTTTGTGGCCAAAAAAGATGGTTCATTGAGGCCGTGTATTGATTATCGTCTCTTGAATAAGATCACTGTGAAGTATCAATATCCGTTACCCTTGATTTCTGACCTGTTTTCCAGGGTGAAAAGTGCTAGTTGGTTTACCAAGCTTGACCTCAGGGGGGCGTATAACCTTATTCACATTAAGCACGGGGATGAATGGAAGACGGCGTTTAATACCCCAGAGGGGCATTTTGAGTACCTAGTGATGCCCTTTGGGCTCACTAATGCTCCTTCCATCTTCCAATCCTTCATGAATGATATTTTCAGGGATTTTGTGGATAAATTTCTGATTGTTTATTTGGATGATATCTTGATTTTTTCCAATGACTGAGACTCTCATGTGAAACATGTTCGGACTGTGTTCCAGATTTTGAGAGAATGCACTGTATGTGAAGGGATCAAAGTGTCTTTTTGGCGTACAGAAGGTCTCATTTCTGGGATTCATTTTGTCTCCGTCTGTTATTGAAATGGACCCGGTCAAGGTTCAGACCATCTGTGATTGGGTCCAACCTACTTCATTAAAGGCTCTTCAGAGATTTTTGGGTTTTGCCAATTTTTATCGTAAATTTATTGGTAGTTTCTCCGGTATTGTTAAACCATTGACTGATTTGACCAAAAAGGGTTCTGATGTGGTGAATTGGCCTCCTGAGGCAGTCTCTGCGTTTCAGGAACTTAAGCAGAGATTCACTTCTGCTCCTGTTCTAAGACAGCCTGATGTTTCTCTACCGTTTCAGGTGGAGGTTGATGCCTCTGAAATTGGGGCAGGTGCCGTTTTGTCCCAAAGAGATCCAGAGACCTCTAAGAGTAACCCTTGTGCCTTTTTCTCTTGAAAATTTTCTCCAACTGAACGTAATTATGACGTGGGTAATCGGGAGTTATTGGCCATGAAGTGGGCCTTTGAAGAGTGGAGACATTGGCTGGAAGGAGCCAAACATCAGGTGGTGGTCCTCACGGACCATAAGAATCTGGTTTATCTCGAATCAGCCAAGCGACTTAATCCTAGACAGGCTAGACGGGCCTTGTTTTTCACACGTTTTAATTTTGTGGTTTCTTTTCTTCCTGGCACTAAAATGTCACGCTGTTATTGCATACATGAGTTCCGGGGTCTATGCTGACCCTAAGCTGGGGTCCTGACTAATCCCTCTACCTGGAGGTACTGTTGATGGTACAGAGGTCCAGGCCGCCAGCGTAATCCCTACCTCCTGAGGATCCCTGAACCTCAGTGATCTAGTCCTGAGAAGGACCCTGATCACAACACCGGGGACTGGAAGGTATATGCCTAGACACAGTAATAGACGAACAAGACAGTACAAGGGGTAAACTAAAATCCACCTTGCATACCAAACTCTCACCACAAAAAACAGAGGGAACACCAACGGGTACGGAGATAAATGATAAAGCGAGGAGGGGAGAAAAGACCACACCAGGTACTCTTCAATTCAGACTTCACAACACCACGATCCGCTCTGCTGGTCTGCATGAATGCTTTCACCGACATTTCCCTAGCAGACTGGCAGGTATTTGAAGGAATCCAATTACAGCAACATTAATTGCAGCTGGGCGAGGCTGGCTTTGTCTAGCACAGAGAGAGGGAGAATTAACTCCCTCACTGCCGAAAAACACCCAGCACCAGAAACTCAGCTGTGAGAAGTCAGGGTGTGCAATCGCGACGATCTTCGTAGCGACACACCCGTGACAGTACCCCCACTTCTACGAGGGGCCTCCGGACCCTCAGGGCCGGGTCTATTTGGGTGAGTAGTGTGGAAGGCCCGAACTAATCGGTCTGCGTTAATATCCGACGCAGAAACCCACGTCCTCTCCTCAGGACCATACCCCCTCCAATAAACAAGGTACTGAAGGGACCGGCGATTCAGACGTGAATCGATGATTCTCGACACCTGGAACTCCAAGTTACCATTGACCACCACAGGAGGAGGAGGTAAAGGTGAAGGTATCACCGGCGCCACATACCTCTTAAGCAATGATCTGTGGAACACATTATGAATTTTAAATGTAGGAGGGAGGTCTAGACGGAATGCCACCGGATTAATTATAGAACTGATCTTGTATGGCCCGATGAACCTGGGACCCAGTTTCCAGGAGGGAACCTTAAGTTTTATATTCTTGGTAGACAACCATACCAGATCGTTCACACTTAGGTCCGGACCAGACACTCTCCTCCTATCAGCCATACGTTTGTATCGGTTCCCCATAGTACTCAGATTATTAAGCACTCCTCTCCACACTGAAGCAAGTGACGACGAAAATCGTTCCTCCTCAGGAACCCCAGAAGAGCCCCCCCTATTGAAAGTACAAAACTGGGGTGAAAACCATATGCCCCAAAAAACGGGGACTTACCAGTGGACTCGCTCCGCCTATTATTTAGAGCAAACTCCGCCAGAGGCAAGAAAGAAGCCCAGTCCTCCTGGTTCTCTGACACAAAACACCGGAGATATGTCTCCAAGCTCTGGTTCAGACGCTCTGTCTGACCATTGGTCTGCGGATGAAAAGCCGATGAAAATGACAACTGCATCCCCCGCCGTGTACAAAATGCCTTCCAGAATTTGGACACAAACTGAGACCCCCGATCCGACACCACATCGGAGGGTACACCGTGAAGCCTCACAATCTCCCCAATGAACACCTGCGCCAGAGTTTTAGCATTAGGAAGAGCGGGAAGAGCGATAAAATGTGCCATCTTGCTGAACCTGTCCACCACAACGAGTATGACTGTTTTACCCGAAGATGGCGGGAGGTCCGTAATGAAGTCCATCATAGACAGATGAGTCCACGGACGTTCCGGGATCTTCAAAGGTAAGAGGGCCCCAGACGGACGGGTATGTGGGGTCTTAGAGCGCGCACAAACCTCGCAGGACGCGACAAAAGTTACCACCTCCCTATGTAAGTTAGGCCACCAAAACCGACGCGAGAGGAGATCCTCAGTTGTTTTACTCCCTGGGTGTCCTGCTAAAGCTGAATTATGGTGTGCCTCGATCACCTTTTGTCGCAACTGATTTGGAACAAACAGTCTCCCTGGAGGTCCTACAGGGGCGTCCCCCTGAGCCTCCAATACCTCCTCCTCAAGCTCAGAGCATACTGCCGACACCACCACCCCCTCCTGAAGGATAGGAACCGGGTCCTCCGTATTCCCGGCCCCAGGGAAACTACGAGATAAGGCATCCGCCTTTACATTTTTTGACCCAGGACGATATGTGACGACAAAATTAAACCTGGTAAAAAATAATGACCACCTAGCTTGTCTGGGATTCAGACGTTTTGCAGACTCCAGATATAGCAGGTTCTTGTGATCGGTGATGACAGTGACCGGATGGACTGCCCCCTCCAAAAAATGGCGCCACTCCTCAAAAGCCAACTTAACGGCCAATAGTTCCCTATTGCCTACATCGTAATTCCTCTCAGCGGACGACAATTTTTTAGAGAAGAAAGCGCACGGGTGCCACTTACCAGGGGACGAACCCTGTGACAATACTGCTCCCACCCCTACCTCGGAAGTGTCTACCTCTACAATGAACGGCTGTGACGCATCAGGTTGAATAAGTATGGGTGCCGAGGCAAAGCATTTTTTCAAGGAGGAGAATGCTTGACAAGCCTTGTCAGACCACCTAGAAAAATCTGTCCCCTTTTTTGTCATGTCTGTGAGAGGTTTAACCATGGACGAGAAATTACGAATAAATTTCCGGTAATAATTAGCAAACCCCAGGAAACGTTGTAGAGCCTTAAGATTCTCTGGCAGATCCCACTCAAGAACTGCCCGTACTTTCCCAGGGTCCATACGAAAACCGGACGCTGAAACCAGAAAGCCTAAAAACTGGAGTTCCTGTACGGCGAATACACACTTTTCCCATTTGGCGTACAGTTTATTATCCCGCAAGATCTGCAACACCTGCCTAACATGCTCCTGATGAGACACAAGATCCGGCGAGTAAATTAAGATATCATCCAGATATATGACCACAAACTGTCCCACCAGGTGGCGAAAAATGTCATTTACAAAGTGTTGGAACACCGCCGGGGCATTAGTCAGACCGAATGGCATGACAAAGTTCTCATAATGCCCCTCTGGAGTGTTAAACGCCGTCTTCCACTCGTCCCCCTCCTTCATCCTAATCAGATTGTATGCCCCCGAGATCCAACTTAGAGAACCATTTGGCGCCCACGATCTGATTGAAGAGATCGGGAATAAGTGGGAGCGGATACGGATCTCGGACCGTAATCCAATTAAGTTCACGGAAATCCAGGCAAGGGCGTAGGCCTCCATCTTTCTTCTTCACAAAGAAGAACCCCGCGGCCACCTGGGAAGATGAAGGTCTAATATGCCCTTTTGCCAGACTTTCAGCAATATAATCCTTCATGGCCTGCCTCTCAGGACCAGATAGGTTATACAACCTAGATTTAGGTAACTTGGCCTCAGGGAGCAGTTTTACAGAACAGTCATACACGCGATGAGGAGGTAGTTCCTGACACCCTTTCTCCGAGAATACATCCTCAAAGTCCGCCAGAAATGGAGGTAAAACCCTAGGAGTGACCGCACTGATAACCGTATTCATGCAGTTTTTATTACAGAATTCACTCCATTGGCTTATCTCTCTGGATTGCCAATCAATAACTGGGTTATGCTTAGTTAACCAAGGAAGGCCCAACACTATAGGAGTGGGAAGACCCTCCAACACGTAACAAGACAACAGTTCTTTATGTATCGCCCCCACTTGAAGTTTTACGTTATGCACCGCTTGCAAAAAACTTCCCTGACCGAGAGGTCTGGCGTCGATCGAGAATATGGGGATGGGTTTAGCCAACACACTCAATTGCATACCTTGAACCCGGGCAAACTGAGCGTCCACCAGATTAGCCCCGGCCCCACTATCCAGAAGAACAGATATCCTCTCAGTTCTCGTACCCACCACCACCTCCACCGGTACGAGAAACTGAGACGAACTTAGGAACGAAATACTTACTCCCAGATTGCCGTCCACCACACAACCTGGGATAAATAGTTTTCCGACGACCCTTTACTCTGCAAAGGACGGGATGGACACCCCCCAATAAAATATCCCTTTTTCCCACAGAAGAAACAACTTCTAGTCTTGTGGCGCCCCGCCGGTCCCCTCCCCCGAAATGATGTCCCTCCTAATTGCATAGGCTCCTCGGGACTGACCAGGGAACCTCCATATAAGGGACCCTTGAGGAAGGTGGAGTCATCACAGGGAGCGGAATTACCCGCACCTCTCCCGAAGCCGTCTGTCACTACGAATAGCAAGGGCCATAGCGGCTTCCAATGACGCGGGAGGGTCATACTGTGCCAATACATCCTTTAATTTGTCAGATAAACCTTGACAAAACTGGCTCCTAAGAGCCGGGTCATTCCACTGGGTGTCCGTGGCCCACCTACGGAACTCCGAACAGAATTCCTCCGCCGGACGATCTCCCTGCTGGATCCTACGTAACTTAGATTCAGCAAGGGAGATCCGATCCGGGTCATCATATACAAGACCCAGAGCTGCAAAAAACCTATCCACTGACTGGAGAGCCGGGGAGCCCGGGGGAAGGGAGAACGCCCATGATTGTGGGTCCCCTCGTAGGAGCGAGATGACAATTCCCACCCTTTGCTCATCACTCCCCGATGACAGTGGCCGCAGCCGAAAGTACAATTTACATGCCTCCCGGAAAACAAAAAACTTGTCTCGCCCCCCAGTGAACCTGTCAGGGAGAGCTACTTTAGGTTCTGGTCCGGCTTGCTCCGGGGGTACAAAACCTTGGACTTAACGTCCGCCAGCTCCATGGACAAACTCTGCAACTGCCGAGCAAGACTGGCTACTGGATCCATGGTAGTTGGAGAAATTTTTTTTTTTATTTTTTATGGTCGGTGAAAATGTCACGCTGTTACTGCATACATGAGGTCCGGGGTCTATGCTGACCCTAAGCTGGGGTCCTGACTAATCCCTCTACCTGGAGGTACTGTTGATGGTACAGAGGTCCAGGCCGCCAGCGTAATCCCTACCTCCTGAGGATCCCTGAACCTCAGTGATCTAGTCCTGAGAAGGACCCTGATCACAACACTGGGGACTGGAAGGTATATGCCTAGACACAGTAATAGACGAACAAGACAGTACAAGGGGTAAACTAAAATCCACCTTGCATACCAAACTCTCACCACAAAAAACAGAGGGAACACCAACGGGTACGGAGATAAATGATAAAGCGAGGAGGGGAGAAAAGACCACAACAGGTACTCTTCAATTCAGACTTCACAACACCACGATCCGCTCTGCTGGTCTGCATGAATGCTTTCACCGACATTTCCCTAGCAGACTGGCAGGTAGGCAGCAACATTAATTGCAGCTGGGCGAGGCTGGCTTTGTCTAGCACAGAGAGAGGGAGAATTAACTCCCTCACTGCCGAAAAACACCCAGCACCAGAAACTCAGCTGTGAGAAGTCAGGGTGTGCAATCGCGACGATCTTCGTAGCGACACACCCGTGACATAAGAATGTTAAGGCGGATGCCCTCTCGAGGAGTTTCTTTGCGGACTCTCCTGAGTTATCTGATCCTACTGTTATTTTGAAAGAGGGTGTAGTTCTTTCCGCCATCTCGCCCAATTTGAGACTGGCTCTGGAAGGGTGTCAGGAGGATAAACCTGAGCGCTGCCCTATTGGGAAATTGTTTGTCCCAGACCAGTGGAAGAGGAGTGTGATGTCTGAGATTCATTGTTCCGCGTTGGCTAGTCATCCCGGGATTTTTGGTACCAGAGACTTGGTGAGTCGGTCCTTTTGGTGGCCTACTTTGTCTCGTGACGTCAGGGAATTTGTGCAGTCCTGTGGGACTTGCTCTCGCTCCAAGCCTTGCTCTCGCTCTAGTGGTTTGTTAATGCCATTACCTGTGCCCAAGAGGCCATGGACCCATATCTATATGGATTTTATTTCCGACCTCCTTGTTTCTCAGAGATTGTCCGTTATCTGGGTAATCTGTGATAGGTTTTCTAAGATGATACATCTTGTGCCATTACCTAAGTTACCTTCCTCCTCCGAATTGGTGCCTTTGTTCCTTCAGCACGTGGTTCGGTTACATGGCATTCCGGAGAACATTGTGTCTGACAGAGGAGTTCAGTTTGTTTCCAGATTTTGGAGGACATTTTGTTCTAAACTTGGTGTTCAATTATCTTTCTCCTCTATTTTTCATCCTCAGACCAATGGACAAACCGAGAGAACAAACCAGACCTTGGAGACTTATTTGAGATGTTTTGTGTCTGCTGATCAAGATGACTGGGTCTCTTTTTTGCCTTTGGCTGAGTTTGCTCTTAATAATAGGGCTAGCTCTGCCACCTTGATGTCTCCATTTTTCTGCAATTTTGGGTTTCACCCTCGATTTTCTTTGGGACAGGCGGAGCCTTCTGTATGTCCGGGTGTTGACTCTGTTGTGGAGCGAATGCAGCAGATTTGGGACCAGGTAGTGGAGAAGTTGTCTCTCTCTCAGGAGAAGGCCCAATGGTTTGCTAACCGGCATAGGACTGATGGTCCTCGGTTTAAAGTGGGGGACTTGGTTTGGTTGTCCTCAAGAAATATCCCATGAGGATTGCATCTCCAAAGTTTAAGCCTAGGTTCATTGGACCTTATAAGATCATGGAGATTCTTAATCCTGTTTCCTTCCATTTGCTTCTTCCAGGGACATTTAAGATCCATAACGTGTTCCACAAGTCCTTATTGAAGAGGTTTGTGGAGCCAGTGGTTCCTATGGCTGCGCCTCCTGACCCTGTTTTGGTTGAGGGCAATCTGGAGTATGTGGTTGAGAAAATATTGGATTCTCGTTTTTCTAGACAGAAACTCCAGTATTTGGTTAAGTGGAGAGGTTATGGTCAGGAGGACAATTCTTGGGTGTTTGCTTCGGACATCCATGCTAGGAGACTGATCCGTGCCTATCACCGAGCTCATCCTGATCGGCCTGGTTCCACAAGTGAGGGTTCGGTGACCCCTCCTCAAGGGGGGGTACTGTTACGAATGTGCTAGAGATGGTTTCTGAGTAGAGGCTCCCTCTGGTGGTTACAGAGAGTACTGAAACTTTCAGCGAGGAATGGCAATCTGGGATCACTGACTGGTCTGATATAAGGGAGGTTCCCTCCCATGATGGTTTCCGGTGATCAATTGTTCTTGTCTCAATTGTGGTTCCTGGTTCATTTGGAAGTTTGCTGAGTCTTGCCTGCATCTTCTGCTATCAGATAAGATATTTTCTGCTTTTATTTTTGTGCTTGCTTTTTGCATTGTTCCCTGCACTTCTGTGGAGGTCAGCCAGGTCCACTGCGGGGGGCTTGTGCTCCTCTCAGTTTATCTGAAGCCACTGTTATTTGTTCATTTGCTATTTCCTGTTTTTTCAGTGGCTGCGGCTTAGTTTTGTTACAACAGAGATCTGATTTAGGTGGTAGAGATCGTGTGATCTCAGGTGTTTTTGCAATCAGAAGAGTTGGTATTTTTTAGGGGTTTTTTTTGGATTGCAGTGAGTATTCTTTCCTGTACTTTTCTGTCTAGACAGATTGGGCCCCAGCGTTTGCTCATTCTATTTTCTGTCTGTGTCCGTGCTTCTTCTTGTCTAACCGCCATTACATGTTTGGGGGCTTCCTATTTTCTTTGGGGATCTGCTCCGGGGCAGATAGCTTTCATCTTTCTGCCTTTAGGTGTAGTTATCTCTCAGGCTGTGACGAGGCGTCTAGGATCAACGTAGGAACGCTCCACGGCTACCTCTAGTTGTGTGGTTAGTTCAGGTTACTGCAATCCAATAGGTTCCAGCCTCTCTGGTGTATTGCAGTTTTTGCTTATTATCCTCAGCTACCAAAACACAACAAATGAGTGTGCAATTATTGCAGGAAACAAGATGATAACCGAAGTCAAGGCAGATGAACAATTATATCATTTTGACAAACCAAAGGAACAGATGAAGGTATGTACACATGATCACAAAAACTGTATTCACATGTGGCATAGACGTCTAGGACATAGACACCCAGACAGTATAAGGGAAATACAGAGAAAAGAATTGACAAAAGATTTAAAGATATCAGATTGCTCAATTACCATAAGATGTGAATGTTGTATAAAATCCAAAGCCACAAGGATATCTATTCCAAAAGAAAGTGAGATGAAAAGCAAAAAATTACTTGATTTGGTGCATACTGACGTATGTGGACCCATGAAAGTGACTACATCAGGAGGCAATAGATACATGTTGACTTTTATAGACGACTACTCAAGATACACAGTCACATACTTAATTAAGAACAAAAGTGAAGTTTTTGATAAACTTGTAGACTATGTAACAAGATCAAGTAACAAATTTCAAAGGAAGCCAATTGTCATCAGAAGTGATAATGGAGGTGAATTTACAGGTCACAGAATAGAAGACTACTTAAGACAAAATGGAATAGAACATCAGAAAACTGTTTCATACACACCTGAACAAAATGGAGTAGCAGAAAGGAAAAACAGAACTCTAACAGAGATGATATGTATGCTGACAGATTCTAAACTACCAGAGAAATATTGGGGTGAGGCAGCAATGACAGCTGTTATGTTTCGGTAGCTGAGGAGTGCAGGAAAAAAAAGGCAATACACCAGAGCAGTTGGAATCTATGGGATTGCAGTACCCTGACTAACCACCACAACTAGAGGCAGCCGTGGAGCGTTCCTACGTTGGTCCTAGACGCCTCGTCACAGCCTGAGAAACTAACTACACCTAAAGATAGAAATAAGAAAGCTAACTGCCCCGGAGCAGAACCCCAAAGATAATAGAAAGCCCCCAAACATGTAATGGCGGTTAGACAAGAGGAAATACAGACACAGAAAGAAAATAGTATGAGCAAACGCTGGGGCCCAAACTATCTAAATAGAAAAGGATAGGAAGGGTACTTACTGCAATCCCAGAAAACCCTGAAAAACACCAACTCAACTAATTTCAAAATCACCTGAGATCACACGACCTCTACCACCTAAATTAGTTCTCTGGTGTAACAAAATCAAAACAGCAGCCACTGAAAAAGCTGGAAAAAGCAAAAGAACAAAACTCAGTGGCTGAACTAAACTGAGAGGGCAGAAGCCCCCGGAGGGACCCTGAAGGCCCCCACAGAAGTGCAGGACAAAATGCAAAAATCAAGCACAAACACAAAAGCAGAAAAAGACTTATCTGTTAGCAGGAGAAGCAGACACGACACAGCAGGCTACAAGGGAAACTGGAAAGAAGGATTCAGACCAGAACAATTGATCACCGGCAACCCTGATGGGAAAATGACTCCCTTATATAAGACCAGTCAGTAACACCTGATTCCCAGTCCTCACAATCTTCACTAGCACCGCTTGTAACCACCAGAGGGAGCCTCTGCTCAGAACTCATCTCAAACCCATTCACAACAGTACCCCCCCTTGAGGAGGGGTCACCGAACCCTCATTTGAGCAACCAGGTCGGTCAGGATGAGTTCTATGATACGCACGGATAAGTCTCCTAGCATGGATGTCCGAAGCAAACACCCAAGAATTGTCTTCCTGACCATAACCTCTCCATTTAACCAAATACTGGAGTTTCCGTCTAGAAAAACGAGAATCCAATATTTTCTCAACCACATACTCCAGATTGCCCTCAACCAAAACAGGGTCAGGAGGCACAGCAGCAGGAACACTGGCTCAACAAACCTCTTCAACAAGGACTTGTGGAACACGTTATGGATCTTAAATGTCCCTGGAAGAAGCAAACGAAAAGAAACAGGATTAATAATCTCCATGATCTTATAAGGTCCAATGAACCTAGGCTTAAATTTAGGAGATGCTACTCTCATAGGAATATTCTTTGAGGACAACCAGACCAAGTCCCCCACTTTAAACCGAGGACCATCAGTCCTATGCCGGTTAGCAAACCGCTGGGCCTTCTCCTGAGAGAGGGACAACCTCTCCACTACCTGGTCCCAAATCTGTTGCATACGCTCCACAACAGAGTCAACACCTGGACAGACAGAAGCCTCCGTCTGTCCTGAAGAAAATCGAGGGTGAAACCCAGAATTACAGAAAAACGGAGACATCAAAGTGGCAGAGCTAGCCCTATTATTAAGAGCAAACTCAGCCAAAGGCAAAAAAGAGACCCAGTCATCCTGATCAGCAGACACAAAGCATATTAGATAAGTCTCCAATGTCTGGTTTGTTCTCTCAGTTTGACCATTGGTCTGAGGATGAAATGCCGAGGAGAAAGACAATTGAACACCCAGTTTAGAACAAAAAGTCCTCCAAAATCTGGAAACAAACTGGACTCCTCTGTCAGACACAATGTTCTCAGGAATGCCGTGTAAACGAACCACGTGCTGAAGGAACAACGGCACCAATTCAGAGGAGGAAGGCAACTTAGGTAATGGCACAAGATGTATCATTTTGGAAAACCTATCACAAATTACCCAGATGGTGGTCATTCTCTGAGAAACAGGAAGATCGGAAATGAAATCCATAGAGATATGGGTCCATGGTCTCTTGGGCACAGGCAATGGCATCAACAAACCACTAGAGCGAGAGCAAGGCTTGGAGTGAGAGCAAGTCCCGCAGGACTGCACAAATTCCCTGACATCACGAGACAAGGTAGGCCACCAAAAGGACCGACTAACCAAGTCTCTGGTACCAAAAATTCCGGGATGCCCAGCCAATGCGGAACAATGAATCTCAGACATCACACTCTTTTTCCATTGGTCCGGGACAAACAATTTTCCAACAGGGCAGCGCTCGGGCCTATCCTCCTGACACCCCTCCAGAGCAAGTCTCAAATTGGGCGAGATGGCGGAAAGAAATACACCCTCTTTCAAAATAACAGAAGGATCAGATAACTCAGGAGAGTCCGCAAGGAAACTCCTCGAGAGGGCATCCGCCTTAACATTCTTAGTGCCAGGAAGAAAGGAAACCACAAAATTAAAACGTGTGAAAAACAAGGCCCACCTGGCCTGTCTAGGATTGAGTCGCTTGGCAGATTCCAGATAGACCAGATTCTTATGGTCCGTAAGGACCACCACCTGATGTTTGGCTCCCTCCAGCCAATGTCTCCACTCTTCAAAAGCCCACTTCATGGCCAATAACTCCCGATTACCCACGTCATAATTACGTTCAGTAGGAGAAAATTTTCGAGAGAAAAAGGCACAAGGGTTACTTTTAGAGGTCTCTGGATCTTTTTGGGACAAAACGGCACCTGCCCCAATTTCAGAGGCATCAACCTCCACCTGAAATGGCAGAGAAACATCAGGCTGCCGTAGAACAGGAGCAGAAGTGAATCTCTGCTTAAGTTCCTGAAATGCAGAGACTGCCTCAGGAGGCCAATTCACCACATCAGAACCCTTTCTGGTCAAATCAGTTAATGGTTTAACAATAACCGAGAAATTACCAATAAATTTACGATAAAAATTGGCAAAACCCAAAAATCTCTGAAGAGCCTTTAATGAAGTAGGTTGGACCCAATCACAGATGGCCTGAACCTTGACCGGGTCCATTTCAATAACAGATGGGGACAAAATGAATCCCAGAAATGAGATCCTCTGTAAGCCAAAAAGACACTTTGATCCCTTCACATACAGAGCATTCTCTCTCAAAATCTGGAATACAGTTCGAACATGTTTCACATGAGAGTCCCAGCCATTAGAAAAAATCAAGATATCATCCAAATAAACAATCAGAAATTTGTCCACAAAATCCCTGAAAATGTCATTCATGAAGGACTGGAAGACGGAAGGAGCATTAGTGAGCCCAAAGGGCATCACTAGGTACTCAAAATGCCCTTCAGGGGTATTGAATGCCGTCTTCCATTCATCCCCGTGCCTAATGCGAATAAGGTTATACGCCCCCCTGAGGTCAAGCTTGGTAAACCAAGTAGCGTTTTTCACCCTGGAAAACAGGTCAGAAATCAAGGGTAACGGGTATTGATATTTCACAGTAATATTGTTCAAGAGACGATAATCAATACACGGCCTTAATGAACCATCTTTTTTGGCCACAAAGAAAAAACCGGCACCTAAGGTGAAGAGGATGGTCTGATATGACCCTTCTCCAATGATTCCTTGATATAAGACCGCATAGCGTCATGTTCAGGTACAGACAAGTTAAAAAGGCGACCTTTAGGGAATTTACTACCCGACACTAATTCAATAGCGCAGTCATAGCTCCTATGGGGAGGCAAGGAAGCAGATTTACTTTCGCTAAACACATCAGAAAAATCAAACAAAAAGTCAGGAACATCCTGAGCCTGGGGGAGGCAGAAAAAACAGGAGTGTTGGTATTAACACATTGGCAGCCCCAACTGGTTACAGACACAGATTTCCAATCCAAAACAGGATTATGAGACTGTAACCAAGGGAAACCCAGCACGATAATGTCATGCAGATTATATAGAACCAAAAATTTGCAGCACTCCTGGTGATCAGGTTCAACCCTCATTATCACCTGAGTAGAAAACTGGGGTTTATTCTCAGCCAAAGGGGTAGAATAGATCCCCAGTAGGGGAATAGACTTCTGTAGGGGTATCAAGGGAAACCCACAACGTTTAGCAAAATCATAATCCATCAGGTTAATAGCTGCTCCAGAATCAACGAAAGCCTGAGCAGAAAATGAGGACAGAGAGCATATCAGAGTGACAGTTAATAAAAACTTAGTCTGAACACTACCCAAGACAACTGAGCGTGCAAAACGTCTTCCCCGCTTAGGGCAGACTGAAATAGCATGAGAGGCATCACCACAGTAGAAACATAACCCATTGCGCTTTCGAAACTCATGACGCTGTGCCCCAGACACCACTCTATCACACTGCATGGGTTCAGAAGCTGGCTCACAAGGCAACACCATTCCACGCATACTTCTCCGCTCACGCAAACGTCTGTCAATTTGAATCGCTAATGACATAGAATTATTGAGACCAGAGGGGACAGGGAATCCCACCATAACATCCTTTACATTATCTGACAGACCCTTCCGGAAAAGGGCCGCCAAAGCGTCGTCATTCCATTTGGTCAGGACTGCCCACCTACGGAATCTCTGACAGTATAACTCAGCGTCATCAAGCCCCTGATTTAATGCCAACAAGGCTTTTTCAGCTGGATCAGTGACATTAGGCTCATCGTACAATAACCCCAAAGCCTGAAAAAACGCATCAACATCACTCAAAACAGGATCCCCAGGTATCAGGGAAAAAGCCCAATCCTGAGGATCGCCGCGCAGGAGAGAGATGATAATTTGAACCTGCTGCGCTGCGTTTCCTGAGGACTTAGATTTTAAGGCAAAAAACAATTTACAATTATTTTTGAAATTCTGAAACTTAGCTCGATCCCCTAAAAACAAATCTGGCATGGGGATCCTAGGTTCCACAACAGGCAACCTAGCAAGATATGCAGCAATACTCTGAACCTCAGTGGCAAGCTGATCCACACGGCCAGACAACTGTGCAAACTCCATTGGGAGAAAAGATCCTCCCCAGCACCCAGAGATACAGAGGGAAAAAAAAAAAAAAAATGCAACAAACAGAAAAATATCTCTGACAACTCTGACAACCTTTTTTCTTTCAAATATTTTTTCCCTTCTGTGAGTACCATACAATTTACAATTTTTGGGCCGGTGATACTGTTATGTTTCGGTAGCTGAGGAGTGCAGGAAAAAAAAGGCAATACACCAGAGCAGTTTGGAATCTATGGGATTGCAGTACCCTGACTAACCACCACAACTAGAGGCAGCCGTGGAGCGTTCCTACGCTGGTCCTAGACGCCTCGTCACAGCCTGAGAAACTAACTACACCTAAAGATAGAAATAGGAAAGCTAACTGCCCCGGAGCAGAACCCCAAAGATAATAGAAAGCCCCCAAACATGTAATGGCGGTTAGACAAGAGGAAATACAGACACAGAAAGAAAATAGTATGAGCAAACGCTGGGGCCCAAACTATCTAAATAGAAAAGGATAGGAAGGGTACTTACTGCAATCCCAGAAAACCCTGAAAAACACCAACTCAACTAATTTCAAAATCACCTGAGATCACACGACCTCTACCACCTAAATTAGTTCTCTGGTGTAACAAAATCAAAACAGCAGCCACTGAAAAAGCTGGAAAAAGCAAAAGAACAAAACTCAGTGGCTGAACTAAACTGAGAGGGCAGAAGCCCCGGAGGGACCCTGAAGGCCCCCACAGAAGTGCAGGACAAAATGCAAAAATCAAGCACAAACACAAAAGCAGAAAAAGACTTATCTGTTAGCAGGAGAAGCAGACACGACACAGCAGGCTACAAGGGAAACTGGAAAGAAGGATTCAGACCAGAACAATTGATCACCGGCAACCCTGATGGGAAAATGACTCCCTTATATAAGACCAGTCAGTAACACCTGATTCCCAGTCCTCACAATCTTCACTAGCACCGCTTGTAACCACCAGAGGGAGCCTCTGCTCAGAACTCATCTCAAACACATTCACAACAGACAGCTACATATCTACAGAACCGACTTTTTTCCAGAAAACTGAAGAAAACTCCATATGAACTGTAGCAAGGTATGAAACCAAGTGTCAATCATTTAAAAGTTTTTGGATGTAAAGTTTTTATATTCATTCCAACAGAAAAACGTTCCAAACTTCAAAACAGATCCATGGAAGGAATATTCGTTGGATATAGTGAAAACTGCAAAGGATATAGAATCTTAGATCCCAAAACAGACAAGAGTTACGGTGAGTAACAGTGTGACATTCATTGAAGATTTAAATGAAGACATTTTGATTTCAGTTGAAACAAGAAATGAGAAAAACATTAGTTACATAACTGAAGAAATATCTGATGAGAAAGAAGTAGAAATTAATGAAGAACAAAATACTGAAAGTGAAGAATCACAACTACAATCAGACACAGAACCAAGACGTTCAATAAGAGAGAACAAAGGAAAACCATCAAAACGTCTCTCATACAAGACAAGTATAAGAAAAATCCATGAGCCTACCTCTTGGGAAGACATATCTAAACTTCCTGAAGAAGAAGCTAATAAATGGATAGAAGCAACAAAAACATAAATTAAATTCATGCATGATTCAAATACATGGACACTAACAGATTTGCTTGAAGGAAGAAAAGCCATAGGATGTAAATGGATTTTTAAAGTAAAATACCAAACAGTTGGCACACCTGAAAGATATCGAGCAAGACTCGTAGCTAAAGGGTATTCTCAAAAATATGGAGAAGACTATGATGAAACATTTGCTCCAGTTGTCAAACACACTACAATAAGAACTTTACTTACAGTTGCAGCAATGGAAAAGATGGAACTAAGACATCTGGATGTAAAGACAGCTTTTTTGAATGGAGATTTAACAGAAGACATTTACATGGAACAACCTCCAGGATTCAAAGATGAAAGAAATCCAAACAAAGTTTGTAAACTACAGAAAAGCATATATGGTTTAAAACAAGCAGCTAAAGCGTGGAATGACAAAATCACGGAAGTACTAACAAATGAAAAATTTCAAAGAAGCAAAGCTGATCCATGCTTGTACACAAAAAGGCTGAGTAATAGATGGATTTATGTACTCATATATGTAAACGACATTTTGATTTGTTTTAAACAAGAAAGGGATAAAGAAAACATTCTAAAAATCCTGAAACAAAATTTTGAAATCAAAGACTTGGGAAATGTAAAACAGTACCTAGGAATACAGATAGAAAGACAAGAAGTACTGTGGTTAAGACAATTGTTGACAGAATTAGGACAATCACACTTGGAACCAACAAAACTAAAAGAGGACCACGGAGTCTTGAAGTTGGAGTATTGCCCTACTCAAGAAATGACAGCAGTTTCACGAAGGCGTTGAATGCTGATAAACATCAGAGACTAATAAAAAGTTGGGTTTGATTGAATAAGTCCTTATTGTTGAGAAAGGGTGTTGGCATATGCAACAGATTAGGACTTATTATAAGTAAAAGGAGGACTTTATGCTGACCTGACAATAGATGGCGATGTTGTTCTTATTGTATAAGAAATAGTCTCACTTGTAGTTTCACTTTAGTTTTGTTCCTGTTTTCCTGATGCAATGCTGAAATGACTGTGCATTTTCCTTTTACCTCATGTTGTAAGAAGTAAAAGCTTGTTATCCCATGAAGGCTGCTCTGTGAAGTTTTCTACTGCAAAGGTGTGGATTCAGAAGCTGTGCAACACTATATACCTACCGTATATACCCATGTATAAGCCGAGATTTTCAGCCCATTTTTTAGGGCTGAAAGTCCCCCTCTCGGCTTATACGCGGGTCATATACGGGGGTCGGCGGGGGAGGGGGAGCGGGGATGTCGGATCATACTCACCCCTCCGCCGGCGCGGTCTCTGCAGCCCCCCTGCTTCTCCCACGATCTCCGGCTCCTTCCTGCAGCAGTCACATGGCACCGCTCATTAAAGTCATGAATATGCACATATTCATGACTTTAATGAGCGGTAGCACGTGACCGCTGCAGGACTGAAGCGCTGCGGAGAGCGCCGGGAGAAGAGGAGAGGCTGCAGGGACACGCGGCAGAGGGGTGAGTATATGCTATATTTACCTGTCCCCGTGCCACCGTTGCGCGCTGCTCCCTCGTCCGACTCCTCTGGCTGTGAATGTTCAGGCAGAGGGCGCGATGACGTCGTTAGTGCGCGCCCCGCCCCCTGCCAGATCATTCACAGCCAGAGGAGTCAGACCGAGGGAGCAGCGCAGCGGTGCAGAGAGGACAGGTAAATATCTCAGGTACCGGGGCCCTGAGCGAGCGGTGACACCGGCACCTGTCCCCAATAGCGCGCTGGTGTCCCCGCCTGCTCAGGACACCGGCACCTGGCCCCCAGCGACGAGGTGAGTATATATTTTTTTTCTTGCAGCAGCAGCAGCAGCATATGAGGCCTATACTATGGGGCATAATTGTGCAGCATATGGGGGCATAATCTGGAGCATATGGGGCATAATATGGAGCATATGGGGGCATAAGCTGTGGAAAATATGGGGCATAATCTGGAGCATATGGGGGCATAATCTGGAGCATATGGGGGCATAAGCTGTGGAACATATGGGGGCATAAGCTGTGGAACATATGGGGGCATAATATGGAGCATATGGGGGCATAATCTGTGGAGAATATGGGGGCATAATCTGTGGAGCATATGGGGGTATAATCTGAAGCATATGGGGGCATAATCTGTGGAACATATGGGGGCATAATCTGGAGCATATGGGGGCATAAGCTGTGGAACATATGGGGGCATAATATGGAGCATATGGGGGCATAATCTGTGGAGCATATTGGGCATAATCTGTGGAGCATATGGGGGCATAATCTGTGGAGCATCATATGGGGGCATAATAATTTTTCACCCTAGGCTTATACGCGAGTCAATAAGTTTTCCCAGTTTTTTGTGGCAAAATTAGGGGGGTCGGCTTATACACGGGTCGGCTTATACATGAGCATATACGGTATGTATTCTATGTGTATCTATCTATTCACATGAATTGCCGGCTTTTACAAGGAGATCGGTGAGTAAAAATCGGACAGCACTTGCATAGCGCTGTGCGATTTTTTTTTCCTCTTACTGTCACGCTGTCTCTGCATACAGGAGGACCGGGGTCTATGCTGACCCTAAGCTGGGGTCCTGACTAATCCCTCTACCTGGAGGTACTGTTGATGGTACAGAGGTCCAGGCCGCCAGCGTAACCCTATCTCCTGTGAATCCCTGACAACTGTAATCTAGTCCTGAGAAGGACCCTGATTACCACCACAGGGAACGGGAAGGTAACTGCCTACACACAGTATAAGACGAACGAGACAGTACAAGGGGTAAAATAAAAGACACCTTGCATACAAAACTACAACTACAGAGGGAACACCAACAGGTAAGGAGATAAATAATAAAGCGAGGAGAGGAGAAAACCACAACAGGTACTCTTAGCTTTAGACTTCTCAGTATGATCCGCTCTGCTGGTCTGCATGAATGCTTTCACCGACACTTCTCTAGCAGACAGGCAGGTATTTGAAGGAATCCAATTATCACAACATTAATTGCAGCTGAGCGAGGCTGGTCTTGTCCAGCACAGAGAGAGGGAGAATTAACTCTCTCACTGCCGAAAAACACCCAGCAACAGAAACTCAGCTGTGAGAAGTCAGGGTGTGCAATCGCGACGATCTTCGCAGCGACACACCCGTGACACTTACACCCCTTGACTTCTATTGCGGGATGCGATCCAATTTCCGATTACAAACGCAGCATGCTGCGAGTTTTTCCAGTCTGATCGTGATCCGATCCAAGCTGGATAAAAAAACGCAGATGAACAAACAATGATAGAATAATATTGGTCCGAAAGCAATCTGATTTTTAACCGGATTGCATTTTCCCAATTTCATAGCAAGTGGGGATGAGCCATTGCAGGAGAAAATGGACCCCATAATTTGTTGTGCATTTTCTCCTGAGCATGCCAATACCCCATATGTGGGGGAAAACAATTGTTTAGCTGGACTGGTTTGAGGGTGCCATGTCACAATGGCAGTGCCTCTGCGGTGCCAGATAAGCTGTACCCCCCATAAGTTACCCCATTTTACAAACTTCACTTCTCAATGAATTCCTCTAGGGGTGCATGATCATATTGACACCACAGGTTTGTCACAGAATTTTATACCATTGTGCAATGAAGAAAAATAATTGGGCCCCGAGTGATAGTTGCCTTTACGCTTGCTTTTTTAAACAGTTTTGTGTGCTTTGTGATTTTTTTTTGTTTGAACTCTATTTTATATGTGCTTGCCTGGTCTTTTTTGGAGGGCAGAGTTTAACAATTCTAAATATTTTTGATCAATTAATCAATTGCAACTTTTTAAGAAGTCGCAAAATTTGGCAAAACTCCACTCCAGTCCCTTCTGGTATATTTCTGATTATGCCAGTATTCTGGCACAACTTTAGTACCATTTTGTGTATGCTGCAACTTTTGACGCTGAAGAGTCAGAAAAATTGAAAGAAAGAAAAAAAGTCCATTATTTATATTTCGCCATTTTGAAGAATATGTCCAAATACACAGTAATCTCCAGTGATCTCAGGCAGGAAGGTAAGTAAAAAAATTATTCCTTTATTTATTTTGTTAAAAGAACATATTACAGGCAGTGGATACCCCAGTGGATGGTAAAAAATCTGACGCATTTCAACTCAAAGAGTCTTAATCATGGATTACTGTGTATTTGGACTTATATCCGCCAGGCCAGAGAGGCTCCATGGGACAGTGTGGATCCTTCTGTCCAAGGACGCCAAGTGGTGAGCTGAACATTTTTTTCATATTTTGAAGAATATGGTGCAAAAAAATGCCAACAATACCAAATACGAAATACAAAATAGGAAAAAAAAAAAAATAGAAAAAATGATTGCTTGGAGCCTTGGAGTCTTTGAAAGTCTTAGGCTGTGGTTCCACGGTCCGGAACCACAGCGCTTTGGACGGAGCGGAAATTCCGCTCCGTCTAAGCCCCGCCCCCTTTATGACGCGCGATCTTTCCGGAGGTGTTCAGGACACCTCCGGAACACCTCCGGAAAGAACGCAGGGCTACATAGCCCTGTGTAATATTCTGTTGCGGCGACGCACCGTCGCCGCAATACGCGAGGACATGCTGCGGTCTGAAAAGAAGCGCCGCATGTCCGTTTACGCAGGTCTGCCACCTGCGTATTGTTACGCATAGTGGAGACGGGATTTCTTGAAATCCCCTCCACTATGCTGTAACATCTGGATGCTGCGTGTTTGGCGCTGCGCCAGCGCACAGCGCCAAACACGCAGCGTTTCCTGACCGTGGAAACTCACCCTTAAATATTTAACAGATTTTCGAAAGCATGAACACCATTTTCTGAGAGAACCCACAAAAAGACGTAGAGTGAACATGACATATGGCTAAGTTCCCACAATGAGTATTTGTTGCATTAATGACACCGTATATTTTCGCTGTGCAAAAAGTGCGACATGGATTGGATTTATCGAAACCTCATGCCTGCTTTTTTATGTAGTGTAAACTCACCTGCAATGTGTCTTTGAAAACTACCGTACATGCCAATTTCTCTTGTGGTAAATATGTGTTTTACAGTGGGTTTGGAAAGTATTCAGACCCCTTTAAATTTTTCAGTCTTTGTTTCATTGCAGCCATTTGGTAAATGCAAAAAAGTTAATTTATTTTCTCATTAATGTACACTCTGCACCCCATCTTGACTGATAAAAACCAGCAATGCAGAAATTTTTGCAAATTTATTAAAAAAGAAAAACTGAAATATCACATGGCCATAAGTAATCACACCCTTTGCTCAGACTCTCATATTTAAGTCACATACTGTTAGGAATCAGGCGACGGCAGGATCCGAACTTGGATCTGAGGAGTCTGTGGTTTCCCATCCAGGCCCAGCCAAGGCAGATGCTGCTCAGCTTCACCGTCAATCCCAACGCCTAGCTAATACCCGAGCGGCACAAGCTGTTGAGTCTTTGTTCATAGTAGCCTTACACCTAGGTTACAGTACAGGAAAAGGCTGTGATAAGCCTAAGTCCAGAAATGCCTGCACAGAGCATGTCCGTGACATGGCGAACCGTGATTGGTGGTTAATGTCAGCTGATCCTCTGACCTGACATCACCTGATTGGTCACGGATTACGTCATCGGTGATGCGATTGACGAGATTGCTGGGGGCGGAGCTTAGCCCTAAAATAGCTTGTCTGTCCGCGGCGCAGTGCGGTCAGATCATACTAAAATAGGCAGTGCTCATGTGTGGACGTACCAGAATCTGGGCTCCACGTGCTCTCTAGCTTTGCTCTCCGGGACCTGCCGATGCCAGAGTTCGCTCGGCTAATTAGCACAGGTCCTTCAGGCAGGATTAGCGCTTATGCCAGGCAGGTAGCCAATGTGGCGCAGTCTTGCTACAACAAAAGGGTAGCGATACACCCTGAGCAGACTGCGGGGCGCGTAACCTGGGCATTGCCGCCAGCTGAACAGAGAGTTGCACAGTCCGGTCGCACACCGGCTGACAACACGTGGGCATCGCCGCCAGCTGAACAGTCAGTTGCTCAGTTCGGTTGCACACCGGCTGACAACACGTACGCCTGGCGGGAGTCGCATGCACTACCAAATCGTCTGGCAAGTGGCTTCTGTGCAGTCAACAGGGCTACGTCTACACTAGCCTACAGCACATCTCCTGTGAAGTTAACGGAGATAGTGCAAATATCTCTCTCCTTGTGTGAAGTAACACAGGCGAGATCTAATATTATTCTTTAGTTGTCAGTGGTTACCTTCATACCCGAGGGGTGTTCGGCAGCAGTGACTCTAACTGCATCGCAGACCCCGGGTTCGGTTGCAATCCATTATCTAATAAAGTTGTTGTAACCGAGCTCATAACACATACTGTCCATTTCCTTGTGACCCTTCTTGAGATAGTTCTACTTCTTCATTGGAGTCCAGCTGTGTTTAATTAAACTAATAAGACTTGATTTGTAAAGGCACACATGTCACGCTGTATAGCAGATATATATATGTGATGTCAGTAATCTATATCAAAAGGGCAACATACTATATAACATGCGCATAGATATATGATAACATAGATTTTACCTGACAGAATGTCCAGAGGGTCAAAACGGAATCCGTTATACGCTGTCTCCGGCTAGAGGGTGACCGGGTCTAAGCTGACCCTAAACTGGGGTCCTAACTAATCCCTCAACCTGGAGGTACTGTTAAAGGTACAGAGGTCCAGGCCACCAGCGTAAACCCTGTCTCCTATCAATCCCTGCCAACTGTATTCTAGTCCTAAGAAGGACCCTGAATACCACCAAAGGGAATGAACAGGTAACGGTTAATGAACAGAAAGACAAACAACAAAGACAAGACATAAAGTAAATAAAGTCTTACATACAACACTCACACACAGTAGGAACACCTAAGGTCTCAGAGAAAAACTATAAGCTGTAAGAGTAAAAACAACTAAGGAGCTCTTAGCTTAAATATTCTCAGAACCGATCCAGTCTGCTAGACTACATGAATGCTTTCACCGGCGTCTAACACCCAGACTTGCAGAAATATAAAGGAAACTAATTAGAACATAATCAAAAGCAGCCGGGCGAGGCTGCACCTAGCCTTAGCAAAGAGCTAGGAAAAATTAACTCTCTCATTACCAAAAAACAAAGAAACAGCAGCTCAGCTGTGAGAAGTCAGAATGTGCAATCGCGACGATCTTCATGGCGATGCACCCATGACAGTACCCCCCCTTCTACGAGGGGCCTCCGGACCCTCATGACCAGGTCTGTCCGGGTGAGTTGTGTGAAAGGTCCGAACCAATCGATCTGCGTTAACATCAGACGCAGGGACCCACGTCCCCTCCTCAGGACAATACCCCCTCCACTGAACTAAGTACTGAAGGGATCGGCGACTGAGACGTGAGTCAATGATTTTCGACCCATGAATTTCCACGTTATCATTGACCACCACTGAAGGAGGTAGAGGTGACGGTATGACTGGTGCCACATACTTTTTAAGTAATGACTTGTGAAACACATTATGATTTTTAAACGTA
Organism: Oophaga sylvatica; assembly: GCA_033576555.1. NCBI lineage: Eukaryota > Metazoa > Chordata > Amphibia > Anura > Dendrobatidae > Oophaga > Oophaga sylvatica. Next base: position 150,187,162 of record JARQOD010000003.1, read on the forward strand.
GGAGGGAGGTCCAGACGAAATGCCACAGGATTAATTATGGAACTGATCCTGTACGGCCCGATGAATCTGGGACCCAACCTCCAGGAGGAAACTTTACGTTTTATATTCCTGGTAGACAACCAAACCAGATCGTTCACCTTCAGATCTAGACCAGAAACTCTCCTCCTATCAGCCATCCGTTTGTAACGGTTCCCCGTAACCTTCAGTCTTAAGCGATCTGGAACTATCAGTCTCCCTGGAAGTCCCACAGGGGCGTCCCCCTGAGCCCCCAATACCTCCCCCTCAAGCTCAGAGCATACAGCTGACACTACAACTCCCTCCTGAGAGAATAGGAACCGGATCATCCGTCTTCCCGGCCCTTGGGAAAGTACGAGATAAGGCATCAGGAAGCAACTTTATTGAGCAGTCATATGCGCGATAAGGAGGAAACTCTTTACACCCCTCCTCTGAGAACATCTCCCCAAAGTCCTCCAGAAAAGGAGACAAAGTCCTAGGCACAACCGCACCGATGACCGTGCTCATGCAGTTATTCTTGCAAAATTCACCCCACTGGCTTATCTTTCTGGATTGCCAATCAATCACTGGGTTATGTTTAGCCAACCAAGGAAGTCCCAACACAATAGGAGTAGGTAGACCCTCCAACACATAACAAGACAATTGCTCTTTATGTATTGCCCCTACTCGAAGATCTATGTTATGAACAGCTTGTACCAAGCTACCTTGACCAAGAGGTCTAGAATCAATAGAGAGTATAGGGACCGGTTTGGCCAATACACTCAGTTGCATACCATGCACCTGGGCAAACCGAGCGTCCACCAAATTAGCCCCGGACCCACTATCAAGAAAAACAGAAATCCTCTCAGTTCTAGTACCAATCACCACCTCCGCAGGCACGAGAAACTGAGAGGGATTTGGGACGAAATACACACTCCCAGGTTAACTCCTTGGCTCAAAGAGGTCCGGGATGGACACCCCCCAACAAAATGTCCCTCTCTCCCGCAAAAGAAACACCTTCTAGTCTTGCGGCGCACCGCCGATTCCCTCCTACAAAATGATGTCCCTCCCAACTGCATGGGTTCCTCAGAACAGACCAGGGGAACCTCAGTATAAGGGACTTTAGTAGTAGGTGGAGTCATCATGGGGGGCGGAGTTACCTCGCGTCTTCCCGAAGTCGTCTATCAATGCGAATAGCGAGGGCCATAGCAGCCTCCAGTGATGGAGGAGAATCATACTGAGCCAACACATCTTTTAATTTGTCAGACAACCCTTGACAAAACTGGCTCCTAAGAGCTGGGTCATTCCACTGAGTATCTGTTGCCCATCTACGGAACTCAGAAGAATATTCCTCCGCTGGACGATTTCCTTGCCGTATTTTACGTAACCTTGTTTCAGCAAGGGAGACTCGATCCGGATCATCATATACCAGACCCAGGGCAGTAAAAAATCGATCCACTGACTGGAGATCTGGGGGCCTGGAGGAATAGAGAACGCCCAAGATTGAGGGTCCCCTTGTAAGAGCGAGATAACAATTCCCACCCTCTGCTCTTCACTCCCAGATGACCGAGGCCGCAGCCGAAAGTACAATTTACATGCCTCCCGGAAAGTAAAAAATTTGTCCCTCCCACCAGTGAACCTGTCCGGGAGAGCAACCTTAGGTTCAGATCTGGTTTGCTCCGGGAGGGACAAAACCTTGGACTTAATGTCTGCAAATTCCATGGACAACCCCTGCAACTGCCGGGCCAGCTGGGCTACTGGATCCATGACAGCTGGGGAGAATCTTTAGTATTGGCCGGTGAAAATGTCACGCTGTATAGCAGATATATATATGTGATGTCAGTAATCTATATCAAAAGGGCAACATACTATATAACATGCGCATAGATATATGATAACATAGATTTTACCTGACAGAATGTCCAGAGGGTCAAAACGGAATCCGTTATACGCTGTCTCCGGCTAGAGGGTGACCGGGGTCTAAGCTGACCCTAAACTGGGGTCCTAACTAATCCCTCAACCTGGAGGTACTGTTAAAGGTACAGAGGTCCAGGCCACCAGCGTAAACCCTGTCTCCTATCAATCCCTGCCAACTGTATTCTAGTCCTAAGAAGGACCCTGAATACCACCAAAGGGAATGAACAGGTAACGGTTAATGAACAGAAAGACAAACAACAAAGACAAGACATAAAGTAAATAAAGTCTTACATACAACACTCACACACAGTAGGAACACCTAAGGTCTCAGAGAAAAACATAAGCTGTAAGAGTAAAAACAACTAAGGAGCTCTTAGCTTAAATATTCTCAGAACCGATCCAGTCTGCTAGACTACATGAATGCTTTCACCGGCGTCTAACACCCAGACTGGCAGAAATATAAAGGAAACTAATTAGAACATAATCAAAAGCAGCCGGGCGAGGCTGCACCTAGCCTTAGCAAAGAGCTAGGAAAAATTAACTCTCTCATTACCAAAAAACAAAGAAACAGCAGCTCAGCTGTGAGAAGTCAGAATGTGCAATCGCGACGATCTTCATGGCGATGCACCCATGACAACACACCTGTCTATATAAGACCTCTCAGTTCACATTGAATGTTAGACCAAATGAGAATCATGAGGTCAAAGGAACTGGCCAAGGAGCTCAGAAACAGAATTGTAGGAAGGCACAGATCTGGCCAAGGTTACAAAAGAATTTCTGCAGTACTCAAGGTTCCTAAGAGCACAGTGGCCTCCATAATCCTTAAATGGAAGAAGTTTGGGACCACCAGAAGTCTTCCTAGACCTGAAATCCAGCCAAACTGAGCAATCGTGGGAGAAGAGCCTTGGTGAGAGAGGTAAAGAAGAACCCCAAGATCACTGTGGCTGAGCTCCACAGATGCAGTAGGGAGATGGGACAAAGTTCCACAAAACCAACTATCATTGCAGCCCTCCACCAGTCGGGCCTTTATGGCAGAGTGGCCCGACGGACGCCACTCCTCAGTGCCAGACATATGAAAGCCCGTATAGAGTTTGCTAAAAAAAAAAACACATGAAGGTCTCCCAGACTATGAGAAATAAGATTCTCTGGTCTAATGAGTTGAAGCTATAACATTTGGTGATAATTCTAAGCGGTATGTGTGGAGAAAACCAGGCACTGCTCATCACCTGCCCAATACAATCCCAATAGTGAAACATGGTGGTGGCAGTATCATGCTATGGGGGTGTTTTTCAGCTGCAATGACAAGACGACTGGTTGCAATTCAAGGAAACATGAATGCGGCCAAGTACAGAGATATCTTGGATTTAAACCTCTTCCACAGTGCTCTAGACCTTAGACTTGGCTGAAGGTTCACCTTCCAACAAGACAATGACCCTAACCACACAGCTAAAATAACAAAGGAGTGGCTTCAGAACAACTCTGTGACCATTCTTGACTGGCCCAGCCAAAGCCCTGACCTAAAGCCAATTGAGCATCTCTGGAGAGACCTGCTAATGGCGGTTCACCAACATTCACCATCCAACTTGACGGAACTGGAGAGGATCTGCAAGGAAGAATGGCAGAGGATCCCCAAATCCAGGTGTGAAAAACTTGTTGCATCATTCCCAAGACGACTCATGGCTGTACTAGCTAAAAAGGGTGCTTCTACTCAATAATGAGCAAAGGGTTTGAATACTTATGACCATGTGATATTTCAGTTTTTCTTTTTAATAAATTTGCAAAAATTTCTACATTTCTGTTTTTTTTTACAGTAAAGATGGGGTGCAGAGTGTACATTAATGAGAAAAAAAACAACTTTTTTTACATTTATGAAATGGCTGCAATGAAACAAACAGTGAAAAATTTAAAGGGGTCTGAATACTTTCTGAACCCACTGTATTTGCAGATTTTCCTAATAGACTTGAATGAGATGAGGAAAATGTGCAGGTAAAAAATGATTGTGTTTTTGGTGTGTTTCTGCATTTTTTGTTAGGAAGTTAGAAGGGTTTAAAGTTTACCAGCAATTTCTCATTTTTCTAACAAAATTTATAAAACCATTTTTTTAGGGACCACATGACATTTGAAATGACTTTGGGGGGCCTATATGACAGAAAATACCCAAAAGTAACACCATTCTAAAAAACTGCATCCCTCGTAGTACTCAAAACCACATTCAAGAATGGCTTAATAAACTTTAGGTGCTTCACAGGAATTAATGGAATGTGGAAGGAAAAAATTAACATTTTAGTTTTTTTCACAAAAAAATTACTTTAGCCCCAAACTTTTTACTTTCACAAGGTAAACAGGTGAAATTGCACAAATTTTGTGGTTTATTATCTCCTGAGTACGCAGATACGCCATATGTGGGGGAAAAATACTATTTGGGCACATGGGAGGGCTCGGAAGGGAAGCAAGACTGTTTGACTATTTGAACCCAAAATTGTCTGGAATCGAGAGCGGATGACATGTCGCATTTGTAGAGCCCCTGATGTGCCTAAACAGAGGAAATCCCACTCAAGTGACTCCATTTTGGAAAGTATACCCCCCAAGGATTTTATCCAGGGATATCGTCAGGATTTTGAACCCACAGGTACAGCACAGAATTTGAAAACATTGGGTCGTCATATTGAAAATGTCGTCATTAGTGTTGAGCACAAGTACTCGCTACTCGAGTTTCCATCATGTGTTCGGGTATTTTTTTTCAGGAAGAGGAGGTGGAGGGCCGGAGGGGTGGAGCAGAAGGGCACTGGGGATGGCGGATGTACCAGATGGGATTGGGGACATCATTTCTCTCGCCTCTGACATGTATATCATGTCAGAAGAGAGAAATTAGTTTTATATCAGACACACTTTTTTTGATTGCCATTATTCAATGACGAAAAAATCCCTGACCGTGTTCTCCCGAGACCCTGGAGATTTTCAGACCCTTAGTGGACGCCGTTTTAATACATATTGGCAGTTGCTAAGGGGTTAAAATACAATACCTGATGGAGACAAAAAAGCAGAAAAACCTGATAAAAACTGAAAAAAAAAAACCGCAACTAACCAAATTTAGTTAAATTGGTGCAGATAATCTAATACTCATTGTGGTAACTTAGCTTAAAGATATGTTCTTATGTTCAGTATTTGGTAAGTAATTTATCTCGGTATTTGTAAGCCAAAACCAGGTGTGGAACAATCAGAGGAAAAGTATAATAGAAACACGTCACCACTTCTGTATTTATCACCCACCCCTAATTTTGGCTTACAAATACTCAAGTAAAACACTGACCAAATACTGAACATGTCAATGTGGCCTCAGGCTACGTTCCCACAATGAGTTTTTAGTGCGTTTTCAATGATGTTTTATTTAAACTATGTTATTTGTGTTTTTGTCTGTGTTTTTTAACGTGTTTTTATTGCGTTTTTTGACAAAGTGTTTTTTGTCTCTGTTTGGTGTCATGCTGTAAATATAGCTGATTTGCTTTTGATACTTCCTTGTTTTTTTACTATGACAAAACTTTATTGATATACTTAGGTGCCGATTACATGCTTTTTCTATGGGTTTTCTCTTTGGAAACTAACTAAAACCGCATTCGCATTTCTTTGCCTGCGGAATTTCTGCACCTAATGCAAGTCTCTGCGGAAATCCGCACAGAAAACTCAGTGTACCCGCAAGAGAAATTGACATGCTATGGATTTAACAAAAGCACTGCAGGTCAGTTTACACAGCGTAACATAGAAGCATGGTGGGCAGGAGATTTCTATAAATCCCATGCACTTTTCTAGACCTGTTAGATGATGCATTTTTGATGCAGCAAAAACACGGATTTTGGTAAAGACTTACCTGTAAAATCCTTTTCAGCGAAGGAAGGAAGAGAGACACAGTATTCATTACTGATGGGTAGGCGGAGCCCCAGATCAGGATGTTACCTCAGATCAAAAGAGTGATGACTGGCTGGCCCCTCCAGCTCGGGCTCCTCCTACTCAGCTCCAGTCGTATCAAAGCTTTTAGGAAAAGAGCCAAGATCACCAGCGGAGCAACATAACCCCTTCTGAAGGAACTTCAGAGAAAAAACACAAGGATACAGGTTATGCATGCAAAGAAAGCCAAAAACCACAGAGTTCCAGGTACTACTCACGGAACCTGACTACTGCGATGAGCTGGCGATGCTGGAACAGAGCCTTAGCGCGCTGACCTCAGCCCAGATAATCGCTATCAGATAAGGGTCGCGCTGCATCTGAAAACATCAACACACTTCTGCCGTGGGAGGGTGCTGTGTCTCTCTTCCTTCCTTCGCTGAAAAGGATTTTACAGGTAAGTCTTTACCAAAATCCGTGTTTCAGCTGCAGATGAAGGAAGAGAGCCACAGTATTCATTACTGATGGGACGTCCCAAAGCAGTTCAAAAATAAGGGTGGGAAAAAACCAACAAAAGGCAGAAACCCAACAACCTTAACAACAAAGCGCAACCAGCGCTAAACACAAGTTCATCCAGAACTTTAAACTACAGCTGCCTGCAGGACCCTACGTCCGAGGGCTGCATCAGCGGAAGCACTGACGTCCACTTTATAAAATCTTGTAAACGTGTGGACAGAGTGCCAAGTCGCCGCTCGGCAAAGCTGCACTGCCGAAGCACCTTGATGAAAAGCCCACGATGAAGCCACAGCTCTCGTGGAATGGGCTCGAATCTTAATCGGGCAAGATTCACCCCGAAGACGGTAAGCTTCCAAAATAGCTGACCGGATCCAACGAGCTATAGAACCCTTGGAAGCTCGTTGACCACGCCGACGACCTGCCGGAACCACAAACAGGGAGTCCGTCTTACGAAAACCTTGAGTAATAGATAGATAAAACTTCAAGGCCCGCACTAAATCCAATGTGTGTAAATCTCGCTCTTTCGTATTCTTCGGATCCGGACAGAGTGAAGGCAACACAATATCCTGGTTAACATGAAATTGTGACACCACTTTAGGCAAAAAATCACCCCGAGTGCGAAGCACTACACGATCCGGAAAAAACTCCAGAAAAGGAGGCGAGCAAGAAAGAGCTGCCAATTCAGAAACTCTCCTCAAGGAAGTGACTGCAACAAGGAAAGCCACCTTCCAAGAAAGTAAAGAAAGGCTAGCAGAAACCATAGGTTCAAAAGGTTTATGCTGAAGAGCCTCCAAAACAAGGTTGAGCCGCCAAGGAGACACGGGTGCCTTCCGCGGCGGAAACTTACGAGAGATACCTCGGAAAAAAGAGATCACGTCTCTATTCGAAGCAATGGTTCTCCGGAACAATAAGGACAGAGCAGAAATCTGACCTTTCAGAGTGCTAACTGCCAAACCCTTGTCTAGCCCATGCTGTAGAAAAGCCAACAGGTTGGGAATGGAAAATTTTCTCGGGTTCCGAGAAGACCCCAAACACCACGAAAAGAAGGTTTCCCAAATTTTGTGGTAAATCCTAGAAGTAGCCGGACATCTTGCAGCACGAAGGGTAGCAATGACCTCGGCTGAAAAACCTCTACGGGTCAAGATCTCGGTCTCAAGAGCCACGCCGTCAAACGCAGGGACATCAAGTCCGGATGACAAATGGGCCCCTGAGTCAACAAGTCCGGTTGAAGAGGGAGTGGAAACGGAGGTGCCGCCAACAGCGACATTATTGTCGAGAACCACACCCTTCTTGGCCAGTCTGGAGCTATCAGAATAGCTGGAATTCTCTCTAGTCTGATCCGACGCAGCACTAGAGGAAGTAAGGATATCGGCGGGAATACATAGATCAGCTTGAACTGATCCCACTGAGCCACTAGAGCATCCACCGCCACCGCCTTCGGGTCCTTGTACCTGGACATGAATGTCGGTAACTTGGCATTGGACCTGGAAGCCATCAAATCCACTTGGGGGGTTCCCCAGCGAGAGCACAGTAGTGCAAAGACTTCCGGGTGGAGGCTCCATTCCCCGGGATCCATCCTTCTGCGACTGAGAAAGTCCGCTGTAATATTCTGAACCCCTGGAATGTGAATCGCCGAAATGGCTGGTACATTGGCCTCTGCCCAAATCAGAATTCGGGACACCTCTACCATGAGTCTGGAACTCCTTGTCCCACCTTGGTGATTGATATACGCGACAGCCGTCGCATTGTCTGTCTGCACACGGACTGGCAGACCGCTCAAAGGGACCGTCCAATGTTGGAGGCAAAGAAAAATCGCCCTCAATTCCAGGATATTGATCGGAAGCACAGACTCTTCCGGTGACCATACCCCCTGAATCCAGAGATTGTTCCAAACACCCCCCCAGCCCGTCAGGCTGGCATCGGTGGTTATAACTGACCACTTCAGAGGGAGGAAAGACTTCCCCAGGGAGAATGCCCCTGGACGTAACCACCATTCTAGAGAATCCCGCACCGCGCGAGAAATGGTGACACTGCAATCCAGCGATTGCGACTGATTCCATCGACTCAAGATGAACCTTTGAAGAGTCCTGGAGTGGAACTGGGCAAAAGGAATTGCCTCCATGGACGCCACCATCAGTCCCAGAAGACGCATACACTTCCGTAGGGACATTGCCGTTGAGGATGTCATAATCTGTACATGTCGAAGAAGACATGACTGTTTGTCTGGTGGTAGGGAAACTACCGACCGAAACGTGTCGAGATGCATTCCCAAAAAGAGAATTGTCCTCGATGGTTCCAGGGACGACTTCTCCCAATTGACCAGCCAACCGAAGTCTTTCAGAAACTGAAGAGACAAATCCCGAGCCGTCAATGCCTCCTCCTCCGAGGAAGCCACGATCAAAAGATCGTCCAGATAAGGGAGAATCGTAATCCCCTGTCTTCGAAGGAGTGCCATGAGGGGCGCCAGAATTTTTGTAAAGACCCTTGGCGCTGAGGCTAAGCCGAACGGCAGAGCCACGAACTGGTAATGATTCTGACCTATGGCAAATCGAAGAAAGCGCTGATGAGCCTTTCCGATGGGAATATGCAAATAGGCGTCGCGAATGTCGATTGACACCAGAAAATCGTTCTGTGACAGAGCTGCCACAACGGAACGAAGCGACTCCATGCGAAATTTCCGGGCATGGACATGCCGGTTCAATCGCTTGAAATCCAGAATCGGGCGAAATTTGTTCTCCTTTTTGGGAACTATAAAAAGGTTGGAATAAAAACCTTTCCCTCGGTCCTCTGACGGAACCGGTATCACTACACCCTTTTGTAGTAGCGATTCGACCTCTCGCTGTAGAGCGACAACAAGCTCGGGTTCCGACGGAACGCGAGATTGACAAAAAACATTTGGGGGTTGAGAAGCAAACTCTATGAAATAGCCTGCCGACACTATCCGCGTTACCCAGGAATCTGGAACGCGAGCCATCCAAGTCTCCTTGAAAAGAAGCAGGCGACCCCCCACTCGAGAATCCTCGAGTGGACCCCTGGCGTCAATCCGACTTTGCGGTTTTCTTGTCAAGTTCCCGCTTGTTCTGGCGGAAACTCTGCTTCCAGGGAGTACGAGTTTTCTGAGAGGATTTCTTTCCTGAGAAAGAAGGACGACCCGATCCCCACGAGGAGTGACTAGATCGTCCTCGGCCCCGAAAGGACCGCCGACCACTATAAACACCAGGCTTACTGGACACCGAGGCCATGGCCCTTCGCTGTGGTAATGCTGATTCCTTCGCCTTAGCCTTGGAAATCAGCTCTGTGAGGTCGGATCCAAAAAGATGGCCACCCTTGTAAGGTAAGGCCAACAACCCTTGTTTGGAAACTGCGTCCCCGGCCCACTGTCTGAGCCATAAAGCTCTTCTGACTGTGACCGCTGAAGCTTGCGCTTTGGCCAGCAGAGATGCCGTATCCAGACCGGCATCAAAGATATAACAGGCTGCCGTTTCTAACCATTCACAAGTTTCCCGTATCTCAGATAACGGAGATTCATTTTGCAAATCCGTTTTCAGACGTGCCAACCAGCTTAGAGAAGCTCTAGCAGCACACATGGATCCTAGCACTGCTCGAAATCCATGACCCGCAGCCTCATAGCTTGCTTTTGCCGCCAATTCTGCCTTTCTATCCAAAGGCTCCTGTAAGCTCGCTTTTCCCTTAATAGGGAGTAGAGAGGATGTACTAAGCTGAGACAAAGACACATCCACTTCAGGAGCAGAAGTCCAATTAGCCTTTAACTCCGTAGAGCAAGGATAAAGTGTATCAAAGAAATGCGTTCCATGAAAACGCTTATCTGGACATAGACGTTCCTCCTCTATTACACCATTAAGCTCATCCAGAGCTGGCAATGTTGTGCGCGAAGCACGGGACTCCTGGAACATGCGTGCTGATTTACCAGGACGACTAGTTACCTCCTCCGGTAACTGTAGTATATCTCTCATGGCTTCAATTAATGCCTCCGTACGCTTCGTCATAGAGGAACGCCCCTGCGGCTCGTCCGCATCTGAATCGGATATTTCTCCATCCGAATATAAAGGGGAACTCTGCCCAATATCAGATACATCTGACTCGCTCCGTGTAGAGGCCGGTAACGGCCTGCGTCGCTTCCTCTGAGAGGAATTAGCAGACACATATTGACCTAAAAGGTCAGATAAGTTATTAATCGATCGAGCGATATCATCCAATTTTCCACCGCTGTCGACCGCAGCGCTAGACGCTGTGGAGGTCTGCGTATCTGATTGCCGCAATGGCACTGGGACGTGATCCGCGACATCTGAACTCTGTTCAGACATGTCTCATCTGTATGAGCAGGTCAAAGCGGTAATACCAGCAAAAAACTATGCGGTTTTTTTTTTTTTTTTTCAAACGCTGAAGGGTTAACGCTCCACCAAGCAGAGTTACCCCAGCGGTATTCAGTCAGCAAATTTAGCAGGTAGAAATAACCCTCAAAGGGGTTAATATTGCAAACTCACCAAAATATATATATATTTGTGAGCCCCAGCCAATTTTTATGTCTCTGATGAGACTGCAGCTGCAGGATAGCGATCGCTGCGCTGCGGGGTGAGGAATCCACACTCACCCAGCTGGCCGTGGTGTCTATATGAGGAGGGGAGCGGTCCGAGGAGCCCAGGAGCCTGAGTAATGGCCGCCACAGTGAGGGGGTCGCAGGAGAAAAGCCAGAGCGCGCGTCTTCCTGCTCAAAAGACCGGGATAGATAGGCCACGCCCCCTGCTAGCTCAAATAATGAGCGCGAACTCTCCCCGCTCCTGCTCCCTCCCTGTCCTGCAGCTATCTGCCTGCGGACAAAAAATCACCACATCTTCATGTAGTAGCGCTGTCACAGCAGCGCTGAAGCATACTGACATTACATGTAGTAGCGCTGTCACAGCAGCGCTGAAGCTTACTGACATTTACATGTAGTAGCGCTGTCACAGCAGCGCTGAAGCATACTGATATAGTAACGCTGACATTAGTAATAGCGCTGCTCATTCAGACGCTAAAGCACTCACACATAATTATTATTAAAATTTGTGTGGAGTACTCACCAGCCAAGGCGCCACAGGGACCCTCAGGGGTTTCTGGCGCAGTGCCCATGCTTCCCCCCAGGGCGAAGAACGCAGTGACCGCACGTGTGGTTTGCGTTCCCGCCAGAGAAGCTCTCCTCATCCCCCAGGGCCGGCAAGGATTCTGCAGGGACTTTGAGTAAATACAGATCCGCCAAGGGAGAGGTTGGGGTACAGCAGCGCTGATACCCTGAGACCTCTAGACCAACTAGTGATCCAAGTCTCCTGTCCGAATATTAAAATAATAAAATTTTCTGAGGAGCTGCATTAGCAGCGACCATCCTCTGGACCTCAAATCTTAGACTGGAGCTGAGTAGGAGAGCCCGAGCTGGAGGGGCCAGCCAGTCATCACTCTTTTGATCTGAGGTAACATCCTGATCTGGGGCTCCGCCTACCCATCAGTAATGAATACTGTGGCTCTCTTCCTTCATCTGCAGCTGAAAATACACATTTCAAAAAATGAACCCAAAGCTCATCGTGGGAATGTTGCCTAAGGCTCCTTAGTATGGAGCCGCTTAGACCATAAGGCCATGTTCCCACTATCAGTATTTGGTCAGTATTTACCTCTGTATCTGTAAGCCAAAACCAGGAGTGGAACAGTCAGAGGAAAAGTATAACAGAAACACGTCACCACTTCTGTATTTATCACTAGAGTTGAGCGAATTTGTTTGGGTCTCTGCTTATTCGGCTGGCTATAGAGCTTACCGAATAAGCTGCAGAGGGAACCCGGCTTCCTGTATCGCTCCGGCTGATCAGCTGTTCGGCTCCGCAGCTGCATGTGTCGCGGCTGTGTGATAGTTATGACACATGCATGGAGAGCCAACAAACAGGTTCTCCATGCTTGTGTCATGACTGTCACACAGCCGCGACACATGCAGCTGCGGAGCCGAACAGCTGATCAGCCGGCACGATCCAGGAAGCCGGGTTCCCTCTGCAGCTTATTCGGTAAGTGCTATAGCTTGCCGAATAAGCAGGGACCCGAGCAAATTCGCTCTACTCTATTTATCGCCCATTCCTGGTTTTGGCTGACAAATACTGAGGTAAAATACTGACCAAAATACTGGCGTCCATATCAAGCTGTGGACTACAACTAGTGGAATGGATTAGCGAAAGACACAATTATGAACAGATTCCCTTTTATTAACAATGCATTAAGTGATGATAAATGACTAGACTATCCATTCTGAAGGAGGTAATCTGAAATCTATAAATGATGAGCTTACATACACAGAACCAGAAATTCAACACTTGTTTTATATTACCATGTAAATGACATAATTGGTGAATGAGCGCCATCTATGGGTTAATATAAATATTTCACGTCTATTTTAACTAGGTTTTAGCCGGATCACCATGCGAGTAAGTCGTCACACTCGCATGTGAATCCAGCTCTGACGCGGGACTCGAGTGGGCGAGCGGCGCATGAGTCTATCAGCCCGCTCACTCCCAGTGCCGGCGCCAGAGCTGGGATTTCACATGCGAGTGTCGGACGACTTACTCGCATGTGTGATCCCGGCCTTACTGTGAGGACAGTTCACAAAACTGCACAAAGCCACCAGTACATATAAGCTCCTGGGTTCTTTTGTCAAGTTGTTATAAATTCTAGTTCCTAGTTATATATATTACTCAATACAGTCACCATTACAGCTCTGCCAGATATTGAGAGGCCAGAGTTTTGCAAGCATTCAGACCGAAAATACGAGCCCCGGGTGAGTTCTGGCTTTGAATGGAGCATGGAACAATTATATTTTTTGTGCAAAAAATCCTGAATGACTCTGTATGAACTCAGAGCCCTAGTGTTCTGTAAGCACACTTGTGTCCTAATCGAGTATTTTCGGCATGCTCTAAGAAATGCTTAAGTTGCTGTGGCTGCGTTTCTCGTGACTGTTCAACAGCCGCAACACATGAAGGATCGTCTAACAAACAGGTAATCCCTGCATATGCTGCAGCTGTCGAACGGCCACGAGACACGCTGCTGCAGAGACTCGATCATTTTTTTTTAGAGCACGCCAAAAATACTCAATTAGGACACAAGCATGCTTGCATAACACCTTAACCGAGCACCCTCGCTCATCACTACTAGAAACCTATTACACTGACTACAGCCTATTACAACAGTCATGAGCATTAGGGTATGTGCACACGTTGCGGATCTGCTCTTGTAAAAATCTGCGCGGATTCTTCCTCTCTTGGCAGAAAACGCAATTGAAAATCTGCGCGGATTTGATGTGGATTTAATGCAAATTTTCATGCGGTTTTCTCTGTGGATTTGTCTGCGGATTTGCAAGCTAAATAAAGATATATTATTTAACTAAAAAAAAGAATTGTGATGTAATTTCCTTGTCCAACCTCTTCTTTTACATTCTCCATTGAAGACCATAATATCATTACATACCATGTTCTAATATAATGTTTACACACACAAAACAAATATAATGTGTGTCAGCCAGATACCCTCATTAATAAAATGGTACATAAAGAGTTAAATAAAAGACACACACACACACACGCGCGCAAAATTTGCGTGAAACGCAATATCTGTTTATTTTAAAAAAAAAATAAAAATTTAAATTGCGTGGGCTCACAGATGTTTGCTTAGCCCTTACTGGCTAGTTTACAGGGGAACCCCAGAAAAAAATTGACATGGAATCCCCCTATAAAATCGAACCAGCAAAGGCTAGGCAGACAGCTGCGGGCTGATATTAAGGCCGGGATCACACATGCGAGGAAATCGTCCGATGCTCGCATGTGAAATCCCAGCTCTGGCGCCGGCACTCGGGAGTGGAGCGAGCGGCTGCATATAAATACATGCAGCCGCTCGCTCCACTCCCGAGTGCCGGCGCCAGAGCTGGGACTTCACATGCGAGCATCGGACGATTTCCTCGCATGTGTGATCCCGGCCTAATAGCCTGGGAAAGGGCCATGTATTTTGGCCCCCCCAGGCTAAAAACATCAGCTCTCAGCTGCCTCAGAAATGGCACATCTTATAGATGTGCCAATTCAAACACTTAGCCTCACTCTTCCCACTTGCCCTGTAGCGGTGGAAAGTGGGGTAATATTTGTGGGGTTGATGTCACCTTTGTATTGTCCAGTGACATCAAGCCCACAGATTAGTAATGGAGAGGCGTCTATAAGACACCCATCCATTACTAATCCTATATGGTTACATGGTAAATAAAGAAACAGCCAGAATAAAGTCCTTTAATAATCATAATTTACCATACTTACTGAACACCTAATCCCCTTATCCCTTGATCTCCTGCAACAAAAATAAAATAATAAACCAACATAAATACTCCCGACATAGTCCTAAATAACGAGTGTCCCACGAGGATCTCACGTGTAGAATCGGAGAGATGTGACCACTCTACACGGCTCCGGTGATACACTGACAGGAGATAATAGCTTCTGCAGTGCATCACTGAGAGGTTACTGGAGTTCGTGCTCTCACTTTACGGCACTACCACTGCATGAGAATTTTCTCACGCAGCAGTGCCACAAGTGACAGCACGAACTCCGGTGACCTCTGACAGCGGCGCAGTGATACACAACGGGAGGATTACCCCCTGTCAGTGTGTTGCCGGAGGCCAGTAGAGCAGTCACATCTCCCGATGTGACTATTCTACACGTGAGATCGCCGTGGGACACTCGTTATTAAATGGACTACAGTGAAAAGGTAAGTATATGCTGGTTTATTTTTTTTTTGTTGCAGAAGATCGAGGGCGTTGGGGATTAGGTGTTTGGTGAGTATGAATGTGTTTTTTTATTGGTTTTACACTTGAACACAGTAGCCGGATGATGGGACTACTACTGTACCATCATCGGCTCATGCTGTCACTGTTATATATGACAGCAGGCATAGCCGGATGGTACTAGTAGTCCCATCAGACAATCCTGGCTACTCGCAGACACCCGCAGACAGACAGACACCTACAGACAGACGGACACCCACACACAGACACACCCACAGACACACACATATTCTCCGCTCACACACTCTTCCTCCTTCCTTTCCGGAGCGTTTTTGGCACGCAAATCCGCAGCTTGTCCGCAAACCTTTTTACACCTGTGGTTTAGCTGCGGATTTAACTGACTCAATGTCCGCAAAAAGAACTGACATGCTGCGGAAAATAAAAAGCTGAGAATCAGTGCGGAATTTTCCGCAGCATGTGCACAACAATTCTGGATTCCCATTGTTTGAGCACTCCTTTGCAGATTTGTTGCAATTCCGCGCGGAAAAACCGCTGCGGATCCGCAACATGTGTACATAGCCTAAGAAGTAATAAAGAAAACAATTTATGCTCTTTAAAATATTTGTACTGAAAAACCCAAAACAGACAACAGAATTAATTTACAGATACTACTCATATTAATTGAAAAATGCATAAGGAAACACAGACTATATGGACAAAAGTATTGGCACCAGTTTTAGTTATTACATTCAGGTAATTCATTCAGTCCCATAGTCACCATGCAGTCTGCCTTTATTAACATCTGGGAAAGAAAGGCTCGTTCTATAGAGCGCACAGATACAAGCGCGTTCTTGTAAGGCCACATTCCCACCATGAGCTTTTGATGCTGTGTATCTTAGGCTGGTTTCACATTAGCGTTTTTGTGCGCAGCGCATCGTGCGCATCCGATCGCATGTGTCATGCGCCCCTATGTTTAACATGTCGTGCGCATGGTCTTGCATTTGCACGCGTTCGTCTGCGTTTTTGTGCGCATGCGTTTTTTCAAGGTATGCGCCTAGACGCGCCCAACGCAACATGTTGCATTTTTGGGTCCGTCAAAAGGCGTAAAAAAAACGCATGCGTTCGCTTGCGCACGGAATGCGTCAAAACAAAGCATTACAGTCTATGGGAACGCAGGCGTGCGCATTGACATGCGTATGTATGCGTTTTAAGAGTAAACATGTCCAGACACTGGTTTCACATTAGCGTTTTTGTGCGCAGCGCATCTGCGCAAGCGTTCATGCATACCTATGTTTAACATGGCGTACGCATGGTCTTGCGTTTGCATGAGTTTTTGCATGCATTTCCACTTGTGCACAATGTGCAGCGCACAAAGACGCAAATGTGAAACTAGCCTTAGCTGCGTCAAAATGGCAGCGTATTACAGGCCCAGCAAAGTGAATGGGATTTAAAGAAATCTCCTGTCCGCTGTGCTTTTTCTTTACTCATTGTAAACTGACCTGAGGTGAAAGTATTAAGTCTGTAACATGTCATTTTCTCTTGCGGATACACTAAGTTTTCTGTGCGGATTTTCGCATAGACTTGCATTAGATGTGGAAAATAAGCAGGTAAAAAACGCACATGCGTTTTTAATGCATTTCCATGGCGAAATATCAACAACGAATGTAATACGCACATGACTGTATCAATAAAGTTTTGTCAAAGCCAAATACCAGGAAGTATCAAAAAAAGAGCACACCAAAAAGGGATAAAAAGCACAGCGTCAAAAACGCATTTAAAAAATGCAGTGAAAATCCGCAAGTAAAAGTAACCTAATTTAAATAATAAGTGCAGAAATCGTGCAGAAATTCTGCAGCACCGAAAATTCACCAAAAACTTATTGTGGGAACGTAGCCTTTTAGGAATCACCAATGTAAAAATTCAGATTTTGAAATTTCTCCACTCCCCCTAAATATTCCATAATTAACTTTTATTGAAAATCGGAAGCAATTAGGAACCAAAATAATGTTAGAGATCAAGGTCAAGGCTATAGATTTAGCATAGGACACTATAAATGCTCCTATAGGTGTAATATGTAGCCGTCTCATTGCTTTTGTCCACATAGAATGCCTTATTTTTTTTACCCAGGTCAATGGTTTATAATTTGCAATACATAATATGATTACTTTCAGAATTTCAGAATTATTCTCATTGATATTTTACCGTTTGAGCACTGATGAACAGGTGGAATATATGAAAGGATGGTAAGTACTGGGGGCAATAATCAAGAATAATTGATTTTCTACAGCAATAAAGCTAGCTGGTGTAGGTCTGAGTCATTGTCAGGTCTGTACTACACACCTACATAAATCCCTATATTCAATTCTGGCCTTATTGTTAATTCTGTTAAAGAAAACTATTGTTTCACATAGCCAGTTATTCTATAAGTAATTGTATTATGGCAAGGTCCATGCTGCCATAAATCGCTGCCAATCCCACAGATCATTGCAGAGCTCACGATACAGAGGACACTTGGTTATGATTGCTATGTTTCAATTAAACAAGCAGTATTTAATTTTCCATCTTCCACTTGACATTTACCTTTAAAGCTTATAAAGAGCTTGTTCTGCATGGAGTGCTTCGGGGATTTGATGAAACGACATTTATGAAACATGCTTTGCAGGTCACACTTCAGTCCTGTGATGACTTCTTTGACGATTTCAAAAAGAGTCATGACAAACCTGTCATTGATTAGATCATTGCAGGGCTTGGCCATGTAGCGCAAGTTTATCTGGTACATGTAGTCTGGTTCATGGTAAGCTAGAAAGATAAGAACAACATAAGCTTACATATACAGAGGAGGCCTTCTTCTAGGCACTTTACAAAAAACTGTGGATTTTTTTTTTGCTCCTGCCATTATGGTAATCCTCAGCCAAAAGATTGTCTTATGTATATAAAGATATATTTAAAAATATATATCCCTCTTTAAAGGTGTTTCCAGTAGTTAGACTTTGATGACCTATCTTTAGGAAAGGTCATCAGTATCACATCAGTAACAATCCTTTCAAGGCTGCGCTTATCCCAGTTGCTTGTGCACCTTTTTCTACCACATTTCCACTCAACTTTCCATTAATGTGCTTGGATACAGCACTCTGAACAGCCAGCTTCTTTAGCAATGACCTTTTATGGCTTACCCTCCTTGTGGAGTGTGTCAATGACTGCCTTCTGGACATCTGTCAAGTCAGCAGTCTTCCCCATGATTGTGGAGCCTACTGAAACAGACTAAGGGACCTTTTTAAACACTTTGGAAGCCTTTGCAGTTGTTTTTTGTTAATTATTCTAATTATTCTAATTTACTGAGATAATGACTTTTGGTTTTTCATTGGCTGTAACATTAACAGAAATAAACTCTTGAAATAGATCACTCTTTTTGTAATTACTCTATATACTCTATATGAGTTTCACTTTTTGTGTTGAAGAACTGAAATAAATTAACTTTTTTGATGATATTCTAATTTAGTGAGAAGCACTTTTATATGGAGGACTATGGGGAGTGTATTATACTATATGGAGGACTATGGGGAGTGTAGTATAAGATATGGAGGCCTATGGGCAGTGTATTATACTATATGGAGGAATATGAAATCCCATTCATTATGCTGTAACAGCTGGCAGCTGCGGGTTTGATGCTGCATAAATACCCAGCGTCAAATCTTCAGCAATTCTCGATCATGGGCACATACCCTTAGGACAGGTGCAGATGACCACATGTTCTCCATCAGAGAAAAACGGTCTGATTAAGCTAATCACACTCTGATCAAATTTGGATGTGAAGAATTTAAAAGAAAGTTTCTCCATCTTCTCCAGTCAGTCTATGAAAATCGGACAGCACTCGGATGTCATACATTAAGGGGTGAGTGCCATTTGAACATTTGAGGCAAAATGTACATGCTGCGTTTTTTACCTCGGACCACTAGAAAAAGATCGGACATGTGCATGGCCTCATTGAATATCATTGGTCCGAGTGCAATCTGTTGTTTTAACGGATTACACTCAGACCAAAACTACAGTCATCTGGAAGAACCCTTAGAGACAGCAAGAGTCCCCATAGGCAGCACAGATGGTTTATTATAGTCTGTGCCTTCTCCACCGCTGCATGCACAATGTAAAGGAGCCCTGATGGCACTTCCTCTTCCATTCACGGTAATCGTATGATTGTTGTGTTTGGGAAAGAGCAGGAGCTGCTGGTTCATAGGAGTTCTACACAGCTCTGCTATGCAGTCAGGAGGCTGCATTTTCCCTGAAGCTGGGGAGAATATACCAGCCACAGGTACAAGGGAAATAAGTTGAAGTTTTAAATATCTCAATATTTAAATGCCCCCTAAATGTCTTTTATGACCTTATGGGGAATACAGTGTGTTAAAGTGAACCTGTAAGCAGTTTTGGCCGATATAAGATACGGCAACCGCCTTTCAGGGCTTATCTGCAGCATTCTATAATGCTGTAGATAAGCCCCTGATACAACCTGAAAGATAAGAAAAATAACTTTTATTATACTCACCATGGGGAAGTTCGGTCTGATAGGTGTCGCAGGTCCGGGTCTGGCGCCTCCCATCTTCTTATGATCGCTGCCCTCCTGCTTGCTTCATGGTTCCCGAGCATCGCGCTCCTGCACAGGCGTACTCATCTGCCCTGTTGAGGGCAGACCAAAGTACTGCAATGCGCAGGCACTCGGAATGTTCAGAGAGGCCCAGCGCCTGCGCACTGAAGTAATTTACTCTGCCCTCAACAGGGCAGATAAGTATGCCTGCGCAGAAGCGCGATGCCGGGGAGTCATGAAGCAAGCAGGAGGGCGGCATCGCAAGAAGATGGGAGGCGCTGAAGCCGGACCTGTGACACCCATCGGACAGGACTGCCCGATAAAACTTATTTTTCTTATCTTTCAGGTCAGATTGGGGGCTTATCTACAGCATTATACAATGCTACAGATAAGCCCTGAAAGGCGGTGGCCGTATCTTATATAGGCCAAAACTGTTGACAGGTGCACTTTAAATAAATGAAAAACAAAAACTCACCAAATACTGAATGTGTGAACGTGGACTTAGTGGCACTGTTTGAGCATAAAAAAGAGAGAGAAAATGACAGTGACATAAAAATGAAGCCCCATGCATCACAAAAAAATCACTTGATATGTGAATGAGAAAAAAGATGTATAGGCATTTAAATCATATGTTAAAAAAAAAAACACGAAAATATGCCTGTTCAGGAATGGGCACAAATGACTCAGTCTTGAACTGATTAAATGGGATGTCCCTCAAAGTACATTTTACTTATTAGATCTAAAAATAATAATACGTTCCACAAATGTATGTGTTAAAAAAGGGCACCATTGCTGAGACAATCTTATAAATGGGTCCCTACAATGTACTGTCTTACTGTCCATGTACACAAGTGGTCAAAATTGTTGGTAACCCTCGTTTAATGACAGAAAAACCCACGATGGTCACAGGAATAATTTGAATCTGACAAAAGTAATAATAAATTAAATATCTATGAAAATGAACAAATGAAAGTCTGACATTGCTTTTCAACCATGCTTCCACAGAATTAAAAAAAAATAAAACTCATGAAATAGGCCTGGACAGAAATGATGGTACCCTTAACTTAATATTTTGTTGCACAACCTTTTGAGGCAATCACTGCAATCAAACGATTCCTGTAACTGTCACTGAGACTTCTGCACCTCTCGACAGGTATTTTGGTCCACTCCTCAAAAGCAAACTGCTCCATTTGTCTCACGTTTGAAGGTTGCCTTTACAGAAACCATGTTTCAGCTCTTTCCAAAGATGCTCAATAGCATTTAGGTCAGGGCTCATAGAAGGCCACTTCAGAATAGTCCAATGTTTTCCTCTTAGCCATTCTTGGGTGTTTTTAGCTGTGTGTTTTGGGTCATTATCCTGTTGCAAGAGCCATGACCTGCAACTGAGACCAATCTTTCTGACACTGGGCAGTAAATTTCTCTCTAGAATCCCTTGATAGTCTTGAGATTTCATTGTACCCTGCACAGATTCTAGACACCCTGTGCCAGATGTAGCAAAGCAGCCTCAGAACATAGCCGACCCTCCTCCATGTTTCATAGTGGGGATAGTGTTCTTTTCTTGATATGCTTGATTTTTCTGTCTGTGAACATAGACCTGATGTGCCTTGCCAAAAAGTTCCATTTTTGTCTCCTCTGTCCTTAGGACATTCTCCCAGAAGCTTTGTGTCTTGTCAACATGTAGCTTCGCAAATTCCAGTCAGGATTTTTTATGATTTTTTTTTCAACAATGGTGTCCTCCTTGGTCGTCTCCCATGAAGTCCACTTTGGCTCATACAACGACGGATGGTGCGATCTGACACTGATGTTCCTTGAGCTTGAAGTTCACCTTTAATTTGTTTCGAAGTTTTTCTGGGCTCTTTTGTTACCATTCATATTATCCGTCTCTTTGATTTGTCATCAATTTTCCTCCTGCAGCCACGTCCAGGGAGGTTGGCTAAGTCCAATGGAGCTTAAATTTCTGAATCATATGTGCAACTGTAGTCACAGGAACATCAAGCCGCTTGAAGATGGTCTTATAACTTTTACCTTTAACATGTTTGTCTATAATTTTCATTTTAGTCTCCTGAGACAAAACTTTCTTTCGCTTCCTCTGGTCCATGTTGAGTGTGATACACACCATGTCACCAAACAGCACAGTGAGTATCTGTAGCCATCTATACAGGCCCACTCACTGATTCCAAGATTGTAGACACCTGTGATGCTAATTAGTGGACACACCTTGATTTAACATGTCCCATTTGTCACATTATTTTCAGGGATATCATTTCTGTCCAGGCCTATTTCATGAGTTTTATTTTTTTTTAATTCTGTGGAAGCATGGTTGAAAAGCAATGTCTGACTTTCATTTGTTAATTTTCATAGATTTTTGATTTACTATTACTTTGGTCAGATTCAAGTTATTTCTGTGATCATTGTGGGTTTTTCTGTCATTAAACGAGGGTTACCAACAATTTTGACGACGTGTGTATAACCACAGCTCTTGGACAGGGAAGGAAGCATAAGAGACTATACAGACAACAGTAGTCAGTGATGTAGGAACTCCAGCTGCCGTTGAGGCTATATGTCACTGACTTGATTTTTGATGAGCTCAAAGAGATGGAGACATGGCAGAAACACTCACTCCTGTGATAAAACAGGAAGGGAAATGTGTTACCACAAAGCAAAAAGCAGCTACGAGCACCTGCTGAGTCGTCTGTATTCTCACTTGCCATATGTGACTAATGTATACTCCCCTGTTAGGAGCTGTGGTATGTGCCGACCATGAACTGGAGCAGCTCTGCATTGTTGGACATGGTCATTGCACAGTACATAGCATAGGCACATTAATAAGATTATTTCAGCACAGGAATATTTTTTTATAACATTTCCAATTTTTTAACTTATTATTATTTCAAGATCTATTAATTAAAATTCACTTTATTTGTTGGACAATGCCTTTAAGAATGTTTTTTTTACGATAATCTTTCAATGTAAACAGGTGCCGATCTCTTGATAAAAGAGCAAAACTCTTGGTCGTTAGTGCCAACAGTCATAGGGGCAGTCATACCATTGTTGGAACCTGTGCAGTCAAACAGGGGCTCAAGTGTTAAAGGAGACCACTTACATCTCCAAAGACACACAAATGGGTGCATTATGATGAGCTAAGGGACTGCAAAGGGTCCATATATAGTTCTTGCACAGGGCCACTTGTGGAGAACTTTGTTTTAAATGTTTGCTTTTATACATGAGAACTAGAAACGAACATAATTCCAGAGGGACTGAACTGCCATTACCAGCTACACTTTTTGCCAAGTCCTGATAACTGGCGTGACCAAGAAAGTTTCCTTCTATAACATAATCAAGTTTTCATTCTTACCAAGAACAACAAATTCATAGGTCTTAAATGTCTCCTTTTCCTGTGTAAAATCGCTATTGACGCTCTTATAACTCAGTGTGCAGCAATACGAGCCAGACATGGATATGGTAAAAGTCTTCAGCATGAGCTTTCCTGTTTGGGTTAGATTCATGTTACTGTGCCCTGAAACAAAAAACAGGAAATGAGTTGTCGCTGACAGCTGGAATATACTGATGCATGATATGTAGAGGAGGCTATGCAAACAGTTCCAGTAAAGTCACAATCTGCAATATGTCTTGACTAGTCAGCCATGAAAGGTCACTTTATGCTTGTGGAGTCAAAAGCTGCAAGTTATACTAGCTGACAGCTGTGAAGTGGCATCTCAGATGAATCCCACAGAGACCAACAACTTGGGTAGTTGAGTAACCTACTTATGAAGGTCCTTTCATGTCTGAAGGTGTTAACCACAATTTACTAGCAGGAATCGGACCTGCTGGTCTAGAGGCTTATTTCTGCTAGTGTGCAAAACAACTAATAGATTACATATTGTTATCTATTTGACAAATGAAGACCTGTGGAATGAATATGGCATAAATTATTTTGACTTTCTGGTATTTATGGGCTAAGGTAACGTCATTAGATGTTGTAGGACGCACTGTACATGGTTCTCAGGAATATTAGATGGGGCTGGAGTTTCCACACATACAGTTGTGCTCAAAAGTTTACATACCCAGGCAAATGTTTTGCTTTCTTGGCCTTTTTTCAGAGAATATGAATGATTACCCCAAAACTTTTTCTCCACTCATGGTTAGTGGTTGGGTGAAGCCATTTATTGTCAAACTACTGCGTTGTATCTTTTTAAATCATAATGACAACCCAAAACATCCAAATGACCCTGATCAAAAGTTCACATACCCTGGTGATTTTGGCCTGATAACAAGCACAGAAGTTGACACAAATGGGTTTGGATGTCTACTAAAGGTAACATCCTCACCTGTGACCTGTTTGCTTGTAATCAGTGTGTGTGCATAAAAGCTAAGTGAGATTCTGGGATCCAGATAGATTCTTGCATCTTTCATCCAGCCACTGACGTTTCTGGATTGTGAGTCATGGAGAAAGCAAAAGAATTGTCAACAGTTCTACGGGAAAAGGTAGTTGAACTGCATAAAACAGGAAGGGGATACAAAAAGATATCCGAAGAATTGATAATGCCAGTCAGCAGCTTTCAAACTGTGATTAACAAATTGAAAATCAGGGGCTCTGCAAAAACAAAACCATGGACATGTAGAGCAACAAAAATTTTGTGCACAACTACCAGGAAAATAGCTTGGGATGCAAAGAAAAACCCTCAAATAACATCAGCTGAAATACTGGACTCTCTGAAAACTAGCGTTGTGGTTGTTTCAAGATGCACAATAAGGAGGCACTTAAAGAAAAATAGGCTGCATGGTCGAGTCGCCAGAAGAATGCCATTACTGCACAAATGCCCCAAAGTATCTTGCCTACAATACGCAAAACAGCACAGAGACAAGCCTCACAACTTCTGGAACAAGGTAATTTGGAGTGATGAGACTAAAATTGAACTTTTTGGCCAACAACCATAAACGTTACATTTGGAGAGAAATCAACCAGACCTATGATGAAAGGAATACCATTCCTACTGCAAAGCACAGAGGTGGATCGCTGATGTCTTGGAGATGTGTGAGCTACAAAGGCACAGAAAACTTGGTCAAAGTTGAAGGAAAGATGAATGCAGCATGTTATCAGCAAATACTGGAGGCAAATTTGCAAATATCAGCCCGGAAGCTGCGCATGGGACGTACTTGGACGTTCCAACATGACAACGATCCAAACCACAAGGCCAAGTCGGCCTGTCATTGGCTACAGCAGAACAAAGTGAAGGTTCTGGAGTGGCCATCTCAGTCTCCTGACCTCAATATCATTGAGCCACTCTGGGGAGATCTCAAGCGCACAGTTCATGCTAGACAGCCCAGGAATTTACAGGAACTGGAGGCTTTTTGCCAAGAAGAGTGGGCAGCTTTACCATCTGAGAAAATAAAGAACCTCATACACAACTACCACAAAATACTTCATGCTGTCATTGATGTTAGAGGGGGCAATACACGGTATTAAGAAATGGGGTATGTGAATTTTTGATCAGGGTCATTTGGATGTTTTGTGTTGTCATTATGATTTAAAAAGAGAAAACACAGTAGTTTGAAAATAAATGGCTTTACCAAACCATTAACCATGAGTGGAGAAAAAGTTTTGATGCTATGATACATATTCTCTGAAAAAATACCAAGAAAGCAAAAATTCTGCCGAGGCATGTAAACTTTTGAGCATAACTGTATAATCCAATTGAGGTACTAAATATATGGGGGACATTTCAATAGTTTCTCAGATTTCACTCTGAGGCGCACTTGGCATGTGCTTCCAGTTTATTGTCAAGCATGACGCTTGCTGTTCGTGCTAATTTATGTGCCAGAGTGAACGGCTTTCCCTTAATGAAACTCCCTAAGGGTATAGTAAGGATTATGATAGGCTTGCTGTTTGATCAAGCAGGAAATACGTATATGAAAGATTCCCTTTGCTTGCTTGGTGCCCAGGGTTTGCACACGTCCAATAACCACAACAAATTGATGATCATAATTATCTACATGGGGCCATAACATCTAACCACATTCAGGGTAGCACTAGGATGCAGACCTTGTCCTACACTATAATCTCCTATACTTAATACAAATGTGTATTCTTTTAAGTACATTATGCCTGTTACTTGGCACAAATATGTAATAGTTTCACCTGTTGTAAATGCCGCAGCACTTCTGAAATTGGCATTGTTTTTTTTTTTGGCTCCTGTGCCTGTCTGTTCCTGAGATATGACCCCTCTTCCTATTTGTGTCGTATAAGTAAATCTAGTGTGACAAAGTCACTGGCAAAGTGTTGGAGGGGAGATATGTTTCACTGAGACTATTAGCTTCAGTGAATTGAAACCCAGATGTTTGCGCCAGCACATTATGTTTTCAGAGGAGTTAATCAGCCATTTTAAGGAATGGGTTTTTGTGGACAACCAGAGTGGATGGTAGGTCGTCCACCTTATCTCCACCCCAGGGTGTGGTCTGGGTTTAAACAGTCGACCTCCTGAGGAATTCAGTGTTCAGTGTGTCTGGCGAGGCTAACTCCAGAGAAGTGTTCATACTTATGCTAACCTGAACTGTGTGTTTTGATAACCCTGAGCAGGCGGATTGTGTTTTGTGCTACCACTTTGTTTTCCTGTTTTGCCCAAAGGGCCGTGTTTATTTTTACTTCACCATGGTTTATGCTGCATATATAATAAACCAGTAAAGATCTTAAAGAGACCGTGTTCCCGTGTCTACCTCCATGTACATCTGAGCGAGCCGATCTAAAACACTAGTTTTGTTACCCAAAGGGAATGATCTTCATAAAGACTCTCATAGAGAAAGGTTGAGGACCACTCTGCGTTGGTTAACAAGACTACATTTATATAAAGGATATAAAGGGAAGAGGGGATGCAGAAACAAAAAATAATGCCCCATTAAGGAGAACGGTGATATTTACCCCAAGTAAAAAAAAAACTCACAGATTTACGGCATGTGGCAGGAGCTCTTTAAATCTATTTACATACGGTATTTATCTGAAAAATCATGAGGAAAATTACCAGACCATCAGTAGAATG
Organism: Oophaga sylvatica; assembly: GCA_033576555.1. Lineage (NCBI taxonomy): Eukaryota > Metazoa > Chordata > Amphibia > Anura > Dendrobatidae > Oophaga > Oophaga sylvatica. The sequence goes on from JARQOD010000003.1 coordinate 150,213,869, forward strand.
GACTGTTAAGACTGATGATGAAAACAGAATTTATGTCAATGGGAGACAAAAACAAACACATGCACAAAACCTTATAACGGGCCCCAAATGCTGCCAAAACACATCAAATGAGGGACAGACACCAGGAAACTTGCCTCAATTAACCCACAGTACAAATTTTAGAATGGCACTTCAGCAATCAGACAGGCATGAGGTATCGTGTTCTGGTACAGCATTTACAGCTGTCAATTGAACGTCACAGTATGACGAGGTGGGTGAGGGATCGGTGTAGGTCTCCTTTGCTGGGAGCCGATACCACATGCAACACCTCTACCTGCTTCTATGCTGAGCCACACTCAGGTGACACAATTATCAGTTTTGTAGACTACCATTGCCAGAAAAATTTAAGGATAGTAACAAGGGTAGTTGAGTTCAAGGAAGTGGAGGCCTGACGGTCTCGAAGGCCTACTGCTAAAGGCAACACGTATGAAGGAGACCCAACCAGGAATGCTCACATTTCCAAAAATTATTGGCAGACACCACCAAAGAGGCATCAATTTCACCACAGTAGAAGTAGTATAACAGGGACCGACAGGTCTTCCACTACGCCCAATCCAGCGGAAGGACACACAACCAAGAGTGTTCACATTTAAACAAATGAGGGTCTTACACGACAGAAGTGGCATCAATTTCACCACAGTAAAATTAGTATAATAGGGACCGACAGGTTTTCCACTACACCCGATCCAGCAGATGGACACCCAACCTGGAGTTTTCCCATTTTAAAAAATGAGGACCTGACACCATCGAAGTGGAATAACTGTCACGAGAATAGAAATAGTAAATGCTAGGGTTCGAGTTCCCACTGCTGCACAAGGGGAGTCTCGAACCCGTCCCACTGCGGTCTCCCATTCATCTCCGGCCGCAGTGGAGCCTGCTCAGTAGAGACGTCGGTCCAGGCGTCTTGCCCACTCCTCTACTGTGCAGTGACTTGCTGCTGCCTTTCCTGGATCTGCTATTATAGCCAGTGCTGGAGCAGTCTCTTTGAGACAAAGTCCTGCGTTTTCCCATCTGAGCATGCCCAGAGTGAGATCTCTCATTGGAGATCAGGGGTCACATGTTCAGGTGCTGCAGCGGCTCCTATTGGTCCGCCAGGAAGGTCATGTAGCTACGTGTGTTTGTAACAGCTTCTCATTGGTCCTTGTTCCTGGAAGGTCCTGTAGCTGTTGCTATAAAAGGGTAGCATGGCTGGGCCGCCATGAGCTAATATCAACCATTGTATGCTATGCGCCAGTGTGATCGGAGACGGAGGGAGAAGCGGCAGGAGGACAAGGAGGCTGAGAGAAGGAAGGAGAAGCAACAGGAGGAAAAGGAGGACAAGGAATTTTGGAAGGCCATAAGGCGAGAGGAGCGTTCATGGCCTAAAAAAGAAGTAAAAAAAGAAGTCCCAGTTGCTGAATCATGGTCAGAATGCCTGATGGATTTCGATATATCTGTGGCAGAGGAGGAGGCTGAGGTTTTAGTTCATGAGTCTGATCCGAGAAATATTGGTGCCTTCTCCTCGGAAGAGGACTCAGGAGGGTTAAAGTGTCACAGGGAGGGTGGTGGGGAAAACAGAGACATTGAGGTGGTGGAAGAAGGAATGGCCCAGAGGAAGACTGGGCAGAAAAAGGCACGGGTGGAGGAGTATATGGAGGCCAGCGGCTCGGAAGGCTGCTCGGCACAAATGGTGGAGGAGGACACTGGCGGTACTGGTTAAGTACGTTTTACTTTTCCAGTAGCCAGGTAGGGTTTTTTTGTGTACATAGCTTTGGTCTTTAAGCAATGGCTATGTTTTTTTTGTGTGTTTTATGTAATGTGTGTCAAGTTATATCTGTAGGTTGTTTTTGTATTTTTTTTCCTTTTTTGGCTTTTTTGGACAAGTGTTTTTTTTAAGCCTTTTGTTTTGTGTTTAGTATGGGTGTTAGAATTATATCTCAAAATGTGAGGGTTTTTAAAAATAAGTTGCGGCGTGCGGCCATTTTTGAGTTTTTTGCAGCGCAAAATGCGGAAATTTTTTGTTTACAGGAGTGTGGGATTGTGGATGGTGTGAAGGGGAGTGAATGGCCTCATGGTGCGTCTGTGTGGTCAGGGAGTGCATGTAATAGAAATGACGGTGTTGGTTTTTTGGTGAAGGGGTGTAATGTGAGTTTGTGTGACTATATGGTGATTGAGGTTGGGAGATGCGTGTTAGCAAATTTTGAGTTTAGAAATATTCGTTTTAGTGTTATTAATGTGTATGCTCCTGTGAAAAAACAGGAGCGTAAAGTTTTATTTGAAAAAATTAAGTTTTTTATTCCAGATAGAGTGCCTGTTGTGATTGTGGGTGATATGAATGTTGATGTGGGAAAGGTGAATGTGGATGTGTCAAGGAAAGAGTTAATGGACATGGTGAGTGATTTTGGTTTGAGGGATATGCAGAGGGAGTGTAAAGTAACTCCATTGTTAAATACATTTTTTTCTGAGAGTGGGAGGGTGGCGTCTAGACTGGACTATTGTTTTGTTTCAAAAAACCTGATTGCTGTTAGTTATGCACAGGAGAGTGTGCCGTTTTCAGATCATGTGTGTATGAAGTGTGAAGTGGATGTGCATACTGAGGAGGTAACTGGGAAAGGTATATGGAAGCTGAATGTGAGTTTACTGGATGGGGTGGAGGTGAGAGAGGAGTATGAGAGACATTATAAGGAGTGGTGTGAGAGCAGAAGTGAATTCAGTAATGTGTGTGAATGGTGGGATTGGGTTAGATGGAAAACCAAGGTTTTTTTAAAAAAACTTGGTTACAAGTGTGCAGCTGCTAAGAGAGAAAGGTTTGCTGGGTTGAATGCAAGATTGAGTGTGTTATATAAGCTAAGAGAGGGAGGGATGGATGTGAGTGAAGATTTGTTGAGAGTGAAAAAAGAAGTGAACGAGTTTTTGAGAGAGAGAGGGAGGAGTATTGTGTATAGGGCTAAAATAGAGAACTTGGAAAAGAATGAGAAGTGTTCGCGGTTTTTTTTCAAGAAAGTTTTTTGGAAAAAGACAGAGCATGAGTGTTTTGAATGGAGTGGATGGAAATGAAGTGAGTGGTGCGGACTTATGTGAGGAAGTGGCAAAGTTTTATGATGATTTGTATGCAGTGAAATGGAGGGATGAAGGTTTGGAGAGTGATGTGCTGAGTGTTTTGGAAAATAGATTGAATGGGACAGAAAGGGAGAGTTTGATGGGGGAGGTGACGAGTGAAGAAATATGGAAGGTGGTGTGTAGCATGGCGCTGAATAAAACGCCGGGGGATGATGGTCTCCCGGTGGAATTTTATCGTATGATGTGGTATGTGATTGGGAAGGATTTTGTTGATATATGTACAGTGCCTACAAGTAGTATTCAACCCCCCGCAGATTTAGCTGGTTTGATAAGATGCAAATAAGTTAGAGCCTTCAAACTGCAAACGAGAGTAGGATTTATTAACAGAAGCATAAATCTTACAAAACAAAAAGTTATGTTGCTCAGTTGAATTTTAATAAATTTTAAACATAAAAGTGTGGGTCAATTATTATACAACCCCTATGTTTAATATTTCGTGGAATAACCCTTGTTTGCAATTACAGCTAATAATCGTCTTTTATAAGACCTGATCAGGCCGGCACAGGTCTGTGGAGTTATCTTGGCCCACTCCTCCATGCAGATCTTCTCCAAGTTATCTAGGTTCTTTGGGTGTCTCATGTGGACTTTAATCTTGAGCTCCTTCCACAAGTTTTCAATTGGGTTAAGGTCAGGAGACTGACTAGGCCACTCCAACACCTTGACTTTTTTCCTCTTGAACCAGGCCTTGGTTTTCTTGGCTGTGTGCTTTGGGTCGTTGTCTTGTTGGAAGATGAAATTACGACCCATCTTAAGATCCTTGATGGAGGAGCGGAGGTTCTTGGCCAAAATCTCCAGGTAGGCCGTGCTATCCATCCTCCCATGGATGCGGACCAGATGGCCAAGCCCCTTGGCTGAGAAACAGCCCCACAGCATGATGCTGCCACCGCCATGCTTGACTGTAGGGATGGTATTCTTGGGGTCGTGTGCAGTGCCATCCAGTCTCCAAACGTCACGTGTGTGGTTGGCACCAAAGATCTCGATCTTGGTCTCATCAGACCATAGAACCTTGAACCAGTCTGTCTCAGAGTCCTCCAAGTGATCATGAGCAAACTGTAGATGAGCCTTGACATGACGCTTTGAAAGTAAAGGTACCTTACGGGCTCGTCTGGAACGGAGACCATTGCGGTGGAGTACGTTACTTATGGTATTGACTGAAACCAATGTCCCCACTGCCATGAGATCTTCCCGGAGCTCCTTCCTTGTTGTCCTTGGGTTAGCCTTGACTCTTCGGACAAGCCTGGCCTCGGCACGGGAGGAAACTTTCAAAGGCTGTCCAGGCCGTGGAAGGCTAACAGTAGTTCCATAAGCCTTCCACTTACGGATGATGCTCCCAACAGTGGAGACAGGTAGGGCCAACTCCTTGGAAAGGGTTTTGTACCCCTTGCCAGCCTTGTGACCCTCCACGATCTTGTCTCTGATGGCCTTGGAATGCTCCTTTGTCTTTCCCATGTTGACCATGTATGAGTGCTGTTCACAAGTTTGGGGAGGGTCTTAAATAGTCAGAAAAGGCTGGCAAAAGAGATCATTAATCCACACATGTGAAGCTCATTATTCTTGGTGCCTGAACTACTTCTTAATACTTTAGGGGGACCAAACAGAATTCTTGTGGTTTGAGGGGTTGAATAATAAATGACACTCTGAATTAACTTTTAACCTTTTTTTAAAAAAAAAAAAAAAATTACAACAAAAATTTTTGCTGCAGTGCATTTCCCACTTCCAGGCTGATCTACAGTACAAATGTCACAATGCCAAGTTAATTCCGCATGTGTCAACCAGCTAAATCTGCAGGGGGTTGAATACTACTTGTAGGCACTGTAAGTATATGTGGGCGAATGCAGAGGTGGCGAATGGTATGCGTGCAGGAGTGGTTGTGCTGTTGCCAAAAAAAGGTGATTTGAAAAATCTAAAAAACTGGAGGCCGATCACGTTGCTTAATTGTGATTATAAAATCTATGCGAAGCTTTTGGCAAATAGGATGCGTGATGTGGTTGGGAGTGTGGTGGGTGAGGAGCAGTGTTGTTCGGTGCCTGGAAGGCGGTTACATGAGGGTGTGTGTATGCTGAGAGATTGTTTGTGGGACTGTTTGAACCGTAAGAAGGGGGTGTATGTGTTGAGTTTGGATTTTGAAAAGGCGTATGATAGGTTGGCGCATGGTTTTCTGTTTAGAGTGTTGGTGAAGATGGGTTTTCCGGCTGAGTTTGTTGAGAGAGTGAGAAGTTTGTATAAAAATATTTATAGTTGTGTTTTGTTGAATGGGAATGTAGGGAGGACAGTGAATGTGTTTTCCGGTGTACGGCAGGGGTGCCCATTGTCCCCTGTTGTGTTCATTTGCGCGATTGAGCCGTTGTTGTGTATGTTGAGGAAAGATAAGGTGATTCGGGGTGTGCAAGTGCCGGGGGCGGGGGGGAGGGAGTGGAAGGTGAATGGTTACATGGATGATGTGTGTGTTTTGTGTGATTCAGAGTGTTCGGTGCGTCGTGTGAAGTTGTTGGTATCCGTTTTTTGTGGAGCGTCTGCGTTTAAAGTGAATTGGGAGAAGACTGAATGTAAGATTTTTGGTGGGAGGACTCTGAGCAATGATATTGGGGTGAATGTGGTGAGTGGACCGATAAAGGTGCTGGGTGTGAAATTTTCAGAGAAGTTGGATGGAGAGGAAAGTTGGGTGGATGTGAGAGAGAGAGTGGAGCGCAAGTTAAATTTTTGGAAGATGAGAGATTTGACGTTTTTTGGTAAAATTTTAGTTATTAAGAGTGTGGTGTTACCAATTTTTTTGCATGTTGCGGTGGTTTTTCCACCAGGTTATATGTGTGTTAGAAGATTAAATAGGGTTTTGTTTGTATTTTTTTGGCGTTCAAGTATGGAGCGTGCAAGGAGAGAGGTTGTGATGAAGAGAATGGATAAGGGGGGGCTGGGATTCCCAAATTTGAATGTATTTTTTGGCGTGAATATTATGGTGTTTGTATTGGGTGTGATTAGGATGGATGGGAAGTGTGCATGTATGTGCAGGTATTTGTTTGGAAGTTTTCTGTTCCGTTTGAAGTGGCGGGAAAGGGATCTAAGGTGCCCAGTGGCTTTTGAGGTGCCTGTGTGGTATGTGTGGGTTTACAAATTTTTGGTGAAGTATGAATTGTGTGATGTGGATGTGAGGTTGTTAGAGAAGAAGAAAGCGGTATATAGGATGATTGAGTGTAGAGAGATGGAATGTGGTATCTATATGGTGAGAGGAAGTAATGTGCAGAAGGTATGGAAGAAGGTACGTATGGATGGTATGACAAATAGACAGAGCGAGATTGTGTGGCAGTCATTGCATGAGGTGTTACCGGTGAGAGACTTCCAGAGAAACCGGGGTTTAGTGAGGAGTGAGATGTGTCCGAGGAGGGGATGTGGTGGGAGAGAGAGCGTGGTGCATTTGTTTTGGAATTGTCAGTATGCTAGAAATGTGATTTCAGGTTTGGGCCCGTTGTGTAAGGAGTTGTGTGATGTGAATTTTTTGACGTTTGAGTTATTTATGTTTGGGTTGGGTATGTGTGGAGAAAAGGAGAGAGTGTTGTGGTTGATGCTTGCATGTATAAAAGAGGTGTTGTGGGATGTGAGGAACGTGTATGTGTTTAAGAGGAAGGAGATTGAGGTTAAAAATTGTTTAAAAATTGTTTTGGGAAAATTGTATTTTTGTTTTGTGTGTGATAAGAGAAAGAGGGGGGAGGAGGACGCAGAGGGAATTTGGAAAGTTAAAAAGTGGAAACATCTTGTTAATGTGTCTTAGTTTTGTGTTTTTTTGTGCTTGTAAATAAAGTTGGTTTTCCGATGATGATGGGAACAGCTGCTGCATTATGTAAATGTACACGCTGTTTGGGAGTCGAGTTCCTTATAGTTTTGGTTATCTGACTGTGGAACTTCCCATCTGAGGGAAAAAAAAAAAAAAAAAAAAATCATGCGTATGTGTGGTTAGGGACCCGGCTGAAATAAGCCACTAGAATACCGACTTAATCGGTGAGGAGTTTGGTATGGTAGCTGGCCAGGGTCGGTGTCCTAGATGCCCTAGATTACCGGCGTAACCGGTGAGGAGTTTTGATTGCCATATTCAGGGTCTGGCGTTCAGACGCCATAGATTGCGGGTGACTCCCGCGAGGACATTAGCACATGATCACGCGTTATGTACGCTTAGCACTTAACTGTGTACCTGAGAGCCTGACAGGACACAGCACTTTTCCTCAGCGGCCCTGTGACGTAACAGGGTTTGCTTTCGACGCTAGACAGCGCCCTAGCGTTTTACTTTGCGGCTCACTGAGGCTAAGTGAGTTCGCACCTATCGCCATATAGCGCTGTGGCATTTCCGTTAGCGGCTCTGGGTATTAACAGAGTTCGCACTTACTGCCACAACGCGCTACGGCATTTATTTTAGCGACTCTGCGGGATAACAGAGTTCGCTACTTTCGCCATTTTACTAGCAGCAGGTTCCGCCTGCACGGTGGACCCGGGCTGTGAACGCACCTCTCTACCTCATATATTTGGTGCGTTCCGCAGACCCTAACATAATATTAGTGCCAGGGTCTGGCTGGTAAAATGGCGGATGACCAGAGTCTACTACGGGACATCCAGCAGCTGGAGGGTAGGTTGGCGGCTCTTGAGTGCACAACCACAGCTGTGGATGTTACCGCAGTCGCTGTTCAGGCTGCTAGCGTGGCTGCAGCCAGTGTGTCCACTGCCACCTCTGCCCCCACAATATCCCACCTCCCGCTTCCAGACAAGTTTGCTGGTGACAGCAAGCAATGTCGGGGATTCGTGAGTCAGTGCTCTATACAACTCGAGCTTCTGGCTGCACGTTTCCCACGGATCGGGCACAAGTGGGCTTTATAATTTCGCTTCTGTCAGGCAGAGCATTGGAGTGGGCCACCCCGCTGTGGGAGCGTGACGACCGTGTGGTGCGGAGTGCTCCTCGTTTTCTGGAGGCTCTAAAAAAGGTCTTTTTAGGACCTCAGGTCACCCACGATACGGCGCTACAACTGCTGGCATTGGCACAGGGTTCGTCTTTGGTCAGTCTGTTTTCCGTCCAGTTTCGGACTCTGGCCTCAGAGCTAGACTGGTCGGATAAAGTACTCATTCCAGTCTACTGGCGAGGACTGGCTGATCATGTTAAAGATGCTTTGGCTACCAGGGAGATTCCCGCCACACTGGAGAAGCTTATCGCCATATCTACCCGCATCGACCTCCGTTTTCACGAGCGGAGGTTGGAGCGGTCCCAGTGTAGGCAGAGGTTCCGGCTGGCTCCCACCTTCGACAGACCTCTGGAATCTTCCAGCCAGGTGCCCGACTCCCATGAGGCCATGGAGGTTTCTCGAGCGGGACCTAAGTCCCGGGCCGCTCGAGTACCCGTGGTCTGTAACATCTGCCAGCAGTTAGGACACTATGCCAACAAATGTCCACAGCGGTCGGGAAAACGGTCGCGTCTAGTGACCTTGGGAGGAGGTTCACTAGACACTGCGGCATTTTCCACCAAGTTGTCCTTTAAAGGGACAATTACAGTAGGTCCATCCACGCTCTCCGCTGAGCTCTGTGTGGATTCCAGAGCCGAGGGGAATTTCATGTCCTCTGCATTTGCTCTCCGCCACACTATACCTCTGGTGATGCTCGCCCAACCGGTGACTGTGCGAGTAGTGAATGGATCAACTCTGCCCTCCCAAATCACCCACCAGACGATCCCTCTCACTTTATCTATGTCCCCGTCCCATCAGGAGAGTATTTCTTTTCTTGTCCTGCCCGAGGGAATAGACGAGGTGTTGCTGGGAGTACCTTGGCTCCGTTACCACTCTCCCCATATTGAGTGGTCCTCTGGGAGGATACTGGGTTGGGGTGATTCATGTAGAGGCAGGTGTATCAGGGAGTGCGTTCAGGTCACCACCACAGAGATACCCGTAGATCTCACTTCTCTTCCTCAGTGTTATTGGGCATATGCAGACGTTTTCTCCAAGAAGGCGGCGGAGACTCTTCCACCTCATCGCCCCTACGACTGTCCTATTGATCTCTTGCCTGGAGCAGAACCTCCTCGGGGGAGAGTATACCCCGCTCGCTCCCTGAGACGGAGGCCATGTCCCATTACATTCAGGAGAATCTGGCAAGAGGGTTCATTAGGAAGTCGGTGTCACCAGCAGGGCAGGGTTCTTCTTTGTGCAAAAGAAGAACGGAGAATTACGTCCATGCATTGACTACAGGGGTCTTACCGCCATCACCGTCAAGAATAAGTACCCGTTGCCCCTAATCTCTGAGCTCTTTGATAGGCTCCGAGGAGCAAGAGTATTTACCAAGCTTGATCTACGTGGTGCCTATAACCTAATTCGCATCCGTAAGGGGGACGAGTGGAAGACAGCTTTTAATACCAGGGAAGGGCATTACGAATACCTGGTGATGCCCTTCGGGCTCTGTAATGCTCCCGCTGTTTTCCAAGACTTTGTCAATGATATCTTCCGGGATATGCTCTCCACCTCTGTGGTAGTCTATCTGGATGATATTCTCATCTTTTCACCAGATATAGACTCTCACCGGAGGGATGTCAACAAAGTCTTCGACCTCTTACGGGCAAACTCCCTCTATGCCAAGCTGGAGAAATGTGTGTTTGAGCAGGAGTCCTTACCTTTTCTGGGCTATATCATCTCTGCCCAGGGATTGGCTATGGATCCTGCCAAACTACAGGCTGTAATGGACTGGCAAGAACCCCATTCTCTTAAAGCGGTGCAGCGCTTTATGGGGTTCATTAATTATTATCGCCAGTTCATTCCCCATTTCTCGACTTTGGTAGCTCCCTTGGTAGCCCTCACCAAGAAGGGAGCAAATCCCAAGTTGTGGTCTGGAGAGGTCTCCAAGGCGTTCTCTTCCATCAAGTCGCATTTTGCCAGTGCTCCCATATTACATCGCCCTGATGTTGATAAACCGTTTGTTTTAGAGGTGGACGCCTCTTCTGTTGGTGCTGGAGCAGTCCTATATCAAAAGGATGCTCAAGGTCGGAAGAAGAGCAAATGTTGTTCCTATCTTCAAAAAGGGGAAGAAGGTGGACCCAGGGAACTACAGGCCGGTGAGTCTGACTTCTATACCAGGAAAGATCTTTGAACAAATTATTAAAGAACATGTATGCAAGTACCTGGATAAGAATGAAGTGATTAAACAGAGTCAGCATGGGTTTGTAACTAATAAGTCATGTCAGACTAACTTAATTTCCTTCTATGACAGAATCACTGACTGGGTGGATCAGGGAAATGCTGTAGATATAGTATATCTTGACTTCAGCAAAGCATTTGACAAAGTATCTCACACAATCCTTATTGAAAAAATGACTAAGTATGGAATGGACAAGGCAACTGTTAGGTGGATTCATAACTGGCTTAGTGATCGGACCCAAAGAGTGGTTGTAAATGGCTGCACATCCAGTTGGAAGAATGTCTCAAGTGGGGTACCACAAGGCTCTGTTTTGGGCCCTGTATTGTTCAACATCTTTATCAATGATTTAGATGAAGGAATTGAGGGTAAACTGATCAAATTTGCTGATGACACAAAGCTAGGAGGGGTAGCTAATACTAGAGAAGAGAGAGAGAGGATTCAAAAAGATATAAATAAACTGGAGCAGTGGGCAGCAACTAACAGAATGGATTTTAACAGGGAAAAATGCAAAGTACTACATCTGGGCAATAAAAATGAAAAAAGCATATACAAAATGGGAGGAATAGGGCTAAGTAACAGCACATGTGAAAAAGACTTGGGTATACTAATTGATCACAGACTTAACATGAGTCAACAGTGTGATGCAGCAGCAAAAAAGGCAAATGCAATTCTAGGATGTATCAACAGAAGCATACAGTCTAGATCACGTGAGGTCATTATTGCCCTCTACTCCTCTTTGGTCAGACCTCATCTGGAATACTGTGTCCAGTTTTGGGCACCACATTTTAAAAAAGACATCAACAAACTGGAGCAAGTTCAGAGAAGAGCCACCAGAATGGTGACCGGTCTGCAAACCATGTCCTATGAGGAACGGTTGCAGGATTTGGGAATGTTTAGCTTGCAAAAAAGAAGACTGAGAGGAGACTTAATAGCTGTCTACAAATATCTCAAGGGCTGTCACATTGTAGAAGGATCATCTTTATTCTCATTTGCGCAAGGAAAGACTAGAAGCAATGGGATGAAACTGAATGGGAGGAGACACAGATTAGATATTAGAAAAAAACTTTTTGACAGTTAGGGTGATCAATGAGTGGAACAGGCTGCCACGAGAGGTGGTGAGTTCTCCTTCAATGGAAGTCTTCAAACAGAGGCTGGATAGAAATCTGTCTGGGATGATTTAGAGAATCCTGCTTTGAGCAGGGGGTTGGACCAGATGACCCAGGAGGTCCCTTCCAACTCTACCATTCTATGATTCTATGATTCTATCCCTGCTTCTTCTTTTCTAACACCTTTACACCAGCAGAGAGGAATTATTCCATCGGGGACAGGGAGTTGCTGGCTATGAAATTGGCCTTCTCAGAGTGGAGACATCTTCTGGAGGGAGCTTGTTTTCCCTTCCAAGTCTTCACCGACCACAAGAACTTGGTATATTTGCAAACGGCTCAGCGGCTAAATTCTCGCCAGGCCAGATGGTCCCTATTCTTCTCTCGGTTCCATTTCACCCTCCATTTTCTCTCCGGTGAGAAGAATGTTCGGGCCGACGCTCTTTCTCGCTCCTTAGTGTCATCAGAGGAGGAGGATGAGGAGCCTCGGCTTATTGTCCCTGAAGAAAGCCTGAGAACTGTAGCCCCGGTTTCTCTAGAGTCTGTGCCTCCGGGGCAAGACTTTTGTGCCCACTAATTTGCGACCGGAGGTACTCTCTTGGGCACACTCGTCCAGGGTGGGTGGACACTTTGGGGCAAAGAGGACAACTGAGCTATTGGCGAGGACATACTGGTGGCCACATATGGTCCGTGACGTCAGGGAGTATGTTCAGGCGTGTGTCTCCTGCGCCAGGAACAAGTCCCCTCGACAACGGCCAGCTGGGTTACTTTTTCCTTTGCCGGTGGCAGATAGGCCCTGGGAGATGGTCGGGATGGACTTTGTGGTGGGCTTACCCAAGTCTCGGGGTTGCACTATCATTTGGGTGATCACCGACCACTTCTCCAAAATGGTGCACTTAGTGCCGCTACCACGGTTACCTTCCGCGCGGGCCTTGGCAGCATTATTTATTAGACACATCTTCCGTCTACACGGTATGCCAGACAAGATTGTCAGCGATCGAGGTCCCCAATTTGCGTCTCGGTTCTGGAGAGAGTTGTGTCATCTACTCTGCATTGAATTGAACCTCTCCTCTGCATATCATCCCGAGACGAATGGGTTGGTAGAGAGGGCCAACCAGACCTTGGTCACCTACTTGCGACATTTTGTCTCTGCCAGGCAGGATGACTGGGCATCTTTGCTTCTGTGGGCGGAGTTTGCGCTAAACAATGCTGTGGCTGACTCCACCGGACAGACCCCATTCCTCTTAAATTACGGCCAGCATCCGCGGGTACCGGTGCCCATGCCCGTTGCTTCCGCTGACTCCAGGGTGGCAGACTGGGCTGTGGAAGCACGGGACATATGGGACCGCACCCAGGATGCCATTCAGGCTTCCAAGGAAAGGATGAGGTCTTCTGCCGATGCTCATCGGCGTCCCGCTCCGACATTTTCTCCTGGCGACCTAGTGTGGCTCTCCGCCCGAAACATCAGGCTACGGGTGGAATCCACTAAATTGGCACCCCGCTATTTGGGTACCTTCAAGGTTCTCGAGCAGGTGAACCCTGTGGTTTACCGTTTGGCCCTTCCGCCTCGCCTTGGTATCTCCGACACCTTCCATGTATCCCTCCTAAAACCCGTGGTCATCTCCCGGTTGCCTGAGTCATCTGTCGGGTTCATCTTCGGACGACTACGAGGTGAATGCCATTGTTGGGTGCAAGGTGGTACGAGGCAAAAAATTTTATTTGGTGGATTGGAGGGGTTATGGGCCTGAGGATAGGTCCTGGGAGCCTGTTCACGCTCCGCAGCTCATCGCTGCCTTTGAACGCAGCGAGGTCCAGAGAAGGGGGGGCCCTAGGAGGGGGGGTAATGTTAGGGTTCGAGTTCCCGCTGCTGCACAAGGGGAGTCTCGAACCCGTCCCGCTGCAGTCTCCCATTCATCTCCGGCCGCAGTGGAGCCTGCTCAGCAGAGACGTCGGTCCAGGCGTCTTGCCCACTCCTCTACTGTGCAGTGACTTGCTGCTGCCTTTCCTGGATCTGCTATTATAGCCAGTGCTGGAGCAGTCGTCTTTGAGACAAATTCCTGCGTTTTCCCATCTGAGCATGCCCAGAGTGAGATCTCTCATTGGAGATCAGGGGTCACATGTTCAGGTGCTGCAGCGGCTCCTATTGGTCCGCCAGGAAGGTCATGTAGCTACGTGTGTTTGTAACAGCTTCTCATTGGTCCTTGTTCCTGGAAGGTCCTGTAGCTGTTGCTATAAAAGGGTAGCATGGCTGGGCCGCCATGCGCTAATATCAACCATTGTATGCTATGCGCCAGTGTGATCATGCGTATGTGTGGTTAGGGACCCGGCTGAAATAAGCCACTAGAATACCGACTTAATCGGTGAGGAGTTTAGTATGGTAGCTGGCCAGGGTCGGTGTCCTAGATGCCCTAGATTACCGGCGTAACCGGTGAGGAGTTTTGATTGACGTATTCAGGGTCGGGCGTTCAGACGCCATAGATTGCGGGTGACTCCCGCGAGGACATTAGCACATGATCACGCGTTATGTACGCTTAGCACTTAACTGTGTACCTGAGAGCCTGACGGGACACAGCACTTTTCCTCAGCGGCCCTGTGACGTAACAGGGTTTGCTTTCGACGCTAGACAGCGCCCTAGCGTTTTACTTTGCGGCTCACTGAGGCTAAGTGAGTTCGCACCTATCGCCATATAGCGCTGTGGCATTTCCGTTAGCGGCTCTGGGTATTAACAGAGTTCGCACTTACTGCCACAACGTGCTACGGCGTTTATTTTAGCGACTCTGCGGGATAACAGAGTTCGCTACTTTCGCCATTTTACTAGCAGCAGGTTCCGCCTGCACGGTGGACCCCGGGCTGCGAACGCACCTCTCTACCTCATATATTTGGTGCGTTCCGCAGACCCTAACAAGTATAATTGGGACAAACACGTCTCGCACTACAGCTAACCCAGCAGATGTAGACCAACCATGACTGCTCATATTTCCACAAATTTGTGTTAAGATCAGCAGCAGCAGCCACAGCACGCACAGAAACCACACTAAAGATATCACAGAGTGCAGTTGCATAACATTACTGCATCACACTAAAAAAATGCAATATCACCTAGTCTGTACAGTCTACGATTGGGATTCAAAAGTCCTTGGAGATCCATGACTTGTTCATCTTGATAAAAGTTAGGTAGTCTACACCTTCAGGGGACAGTCAGCTGCACTTATCAGGACACCAACAGCAGCGCTGAAGACAAGTTCTGAGAGAGCGCTGGCTGCTGGGCACAAGCAAACCTCCAAAGCGTGTGAGGCAAGCTCAGGCCACTCATCCATTTTGGAAGACCAAAATGTGAAAGGGTCCAAACCCTCCCTTATGGTACTGATATTCATTTCTAGATACTCCTGCACCATCCTCTCCATTCGTTCACCACGTGTAAGACTTGGACTCTGTTGTGCTGGTGCACGAGCTTGTCTAAAAAAAGTGTCAATGGACTCACAGAAATTGCTTCTTCCACTTCCACCACTGCTGCCGCTGCGGCTAATGTTTTGGCATGGACGAATTGACGTGCCGAAGGTTGGAAGTCTAGAGCTGCGATGCAAACTGTGTGCTTCACAGCTGTCTTGGGGAAAAGCTCTCTTGAGGTTGTGTAAAAGCGTGTGTTGATACTCCAGCATTAGCGGGTCCCTTTCCAGGTTGGCAAGCATCTGGCAAAATTTGGTTTTATCACGTGGATCTAACAGAATAGCAACCCAATAGTCAGCAGCATTCCTAATCATAACGATACGGGGATCATGTTGCAGACAGTGAGGTAAGAAGGCACTCGTATGTCGGGCTCTACCGTGAGGTCCAAGCCCATGCTATGTTGGTGGCTGGGTAAGAATGAGGCTTGTTTCCTCCGTTCCGTCCCGCCAACCACGAACAACAGAGAGGGGAGGATTATCCACTTTATCTGACAGTTGGACGCCCATCACCTTTTCCTCCTCCATTTGTTCTTCGGATCTTGCATCTTTGATAAGTTTGTCTGTTATCACCAGCCCCCCTCAATCGCAGTAATCCACCCTTCCTTGGCACCTGCCTGTGTGACGACAGACTGGAACTTAGGAGACAATGTTATCCCTTCCACATCCTCCTATGCTTCCTCTTCTTCTGGGACCACAATCTCCTCCCTCAGGCTATTCAAAGTCTGCTCCAGCATACAGATTACCGGAATAGCGATGCTGGTGATGGCATCGTCAGTGCTAACCATCTTAGTAGACATTTCGAAACTGTGCAGAAGGGTGCAGAGTTCCTTAATCTGCGCCCACTCTGTAAACGTGATATGAGCCACATCCGTACTGTGTTGGCCCAGGCTATACGACATGACATTCTGCATCAGGGCTCGTTGCTGCCGCCACAGTAGCTGCAACATGTGCAGAGTGGAATTCCTGTTGTGAATGTTTTGGAGACGACTTCGGAGCAGAGGCTCCCTCAGGTGGTTGCTGAGGGTATTGAACCAATTAAGGAATGGGTCTCAGGTGGGGATGATTGGCCTGATATAAGTGAGCTTAACTCCCATGATCCTCGCTGGTAATCAATTGTTGCTTCCAGGTCTTTGTTGGAATTTCAGCTTGCTTTCCTGCTATCATTCAGATAAGTGACTTTCTGTTTTTTTTTCTGTGGTTTGATTTTCCTTGCTTTCTGCAGTCTTGCCTTGGACTTCAGCCGGGTCCCCTTTGGGGGCTTGCGCTGCATCCTGTTTTCATTTTGTATTTGCACTTGTTCTCTGTTCCTGTGATAATTTTTACTGCTCGGTAGCTGTGTGTCACACCAGAGATCTGATATAGGTTGTCAAGATCGTGTGGTCTCAGGTTTTTTGTAATCAGAAGCGCTGGTATTTTTGTTAGGGTTTTTCTGGGTTGCAGACAGAATTTCTCTCCTGTACTTTGCTTTCTAGACAGATTTGGGCCCCAACATTTGCTCATTCTATTTTCTGCCTGTGTTCGTGTTTTCCTCTTGTCTAACCGCCATTACATGTTTGGGGGCTTCCTATTTCTTTGGGGTCTCTACTCCGGGGCAGTTAGTTTTCCTCTTTCTATCTTCAGGTGTAGCTAACTCTTCGGCTGTGCCGAGGTGTCTAGGATCACCGTAGGTACGCTCCACGGCTACTTCTAGTTGTGCGGTTAGTTTACGGATCTGCAACCCATTAGGTCCCAGCCTCTTTGTTGTCTTGCTGCTTTGGCGGTTTTTTGCTCCTGTCCTCCTCAGCTGCCGAAACATAACAAATTCCACTGTGTTGGCACATCGCATATCAACCTGTTAACTGGCATGGACAAAGACCTCTGTATCGATGCAAGTCAATGACCTGAGGGATGTGAACGGCGGAAATGAGCACATAGCTTCCATGCTTTCTGTAGCAGCTCACCCAGTCCAGGATAGTGGTGGAGAAAACGCTGTACCACCATGTTGAGGATGTGAGCCATGCAAGGCAAGTGTGTGAGTTTGCCTCGCCGTAGGGCCGCCACCAGGTTCGCATTGTTATCGGACACAGCCTTCCCTGGATGCAGGTTCAGCGGAGACAGTCATTGCTCAAACTTAGCCTGGAGAGATGTCCACAACTCTTTAGTTGTATGACTGCGATCTCCAAGGCATATCAATTTTAATACTGCCTGATTGGGGTGAGCCCTAGCTGCACAGTACGGAGGTGGTGGGGATTCACTCTGCACTGTTGGAACGCGTGTCTAATTAAGGAAGAGGTTGAGGGAGCAGGAGGAGGCCCTAGAGGAGCAGGCAGAAGCAGTGAAGGAAGTGTTAAATATAGAGGTTTGTCCTGCCAGCCTTGGGGATTCCAAGACTTGTGGAACAGTGCCTGCCCCCACAGCCACCATAGTCACCAAGTGCCTAGTCAGCGAGAGGTAACGCCCTTGGCCATGCCTACTTGTCCAAGTGTCTGTGGTGAAATGCACCCTGGCAGACAGAGATTTAGTCAAGGAACGGGTGATGTTGTCTGCAACATGCTGGTATAGCACAGGCACAGTTTTCTTAGAAAAGTAATGGCGACTGGGCAATTGGTACTGGGGAACTGCAATGGCCATCAGTTTTCGGAAACTGTCTGTAGCTACCAGGCGGAAAGGCAGCATTTCCGTGGCCAACAGATTGGAAATGGTGGAGTTCAACTTCGTAGCTTTGTCATGCGTAGGAGGAAAAAATATTTTACGTGACCACAACTGCGGAACCATGGGCTGGCTGCAGTGCTGAGAGGGCAGACTACGGTGAACCGGACAAACAGCTGAACCATGAGAGAGGTTCAGACGGAGATGTTATGACGGATTGAGAAAGTTGCGGTGTGCTCGTTCTATGAGACCAGTCAAAAACAGCAGGCATCTCTGCTTCTGTTACAGCTGATGGCAGGCTCTCAGTCAGAGTGACTGGAGCGGGTAAAGAACCGAGGTTCAGCGGTCAAAGACTTGCATCTCAATAGTTGGAACGGTAACATAGGTGGAGGAAGCAGCAGATGCGATTGATGAGGCAGCTGATGGTTTTTGGGTTCCATGGGTACACATTTTTGCGCAGTGGGATTCCCACAGTAACGCATGTTGATTGCGCATGTGAAGGTTCATAAATGTAGTAGTCAAATTATTGCACTTTTTACCTCTATTCTGATTTGTTTTTTGCAAAGTTGTCAGATTACGTGAGTTGGCTCATCCTTTGCAGTGTCAAAAAAGGCCCAGGCTAGGCAACTCTTGCCACCCCAGCGAGCTGCAGCCCAGCGGACGCTGCTGGTCACAGCCACAGTTGTGGCTGAGGATGCATTGCTCATCGTGGATGCATCACTACGTGTCTGTGATGTACGGCGCAACGTACCCTCCTCGTCTTGTTCCTCAGATGACCTACTCAGCTGTGTGCTTCTATGTTCACGCCAACTGGGATCTAACACCACTTCATCATTCTTTGTGTTATCACATGCCTCGCCCTTGGAGTCACCCTCCTCCTCTTCTTGCCCTGACAGCACAGTACAGTCCGCGTGAGCCTCAGATATCTGAGTCTCATCAGGATTACCTACTCCCCCCCAGGGGTTAACGTCTGATGACGAGGTTCAGGATGCTGTTCGGACCCTACACTCCCTGACAGAAGTTATGACGCTTATCCATGTTATGTAAATAAAAGCTTATAACCTGACGTTAAATTCATCCATTGGTTGTATAAATTATTCTTTTGAAAGCTGAAACCCTCCGAAATGTGGCTTAGGTTAAGAAAATAAATTGGCATCAATGCAGAAATATTGATCATTTAACGGACACAGAATGGTCAGATTTTGGCAAGACAAAAGTTTTATCGCCTGGTCATATAATGCACTCAATCCTAGTTTACATCCTCACCTGTGCTCAGTAAATGATCGGTTAATTAGTGGGTGTGTATAAAAAGAAACCCAGCACCCTAGACCTTCACTTGAACTGCAACTTGAGCTCTGACAACATGCCAAAAATCCACCCTGTGACCAAAGCCTGGATTATCAAGAGGCTGAAGACCAGATCCACTGCAGAGGTGGCTGGCACCTTTAATGTGTCTCAGCGTCAAGTACTAAGAATTAAAAAAAGATTTGAAGAGACTGAAGATGTGTTTGACAGGCCCAAGTCTGGCAGACCCCGCAAGACAACTGCTCAGGAGGTAAGTTTGTTGGTTAGAAAATCCAAAGCAAGCCCCTCTTCCACTGCAGCAGAGCTCCAACAGGCCTGGTCACCTCAAGTCTACACTTGAGTACACTACACGACACAGTTTTAAAATCTTTATTATGCTCCTAATCCCATAGGGAATCCCTTGATCGCCTGGAAAAAAGTTAAAAAAAAACCAATATACCCATACCTGTCCGCCGTACAGTCAAATCCCACGGCGCAATCCATCTCGGGGGTTAATCAGTTTACAACAGGAGGGCTGCAAATGCAGCCGCTCCCACTGTAAACTACTGGGGAATGAATGGAAGCAGAGCGCACAGGCTCAGTGAGTAGTGGTGAAGTCACTGAGCCTGTGCTCGCTGACAGCTGAACTCCTGTAACCTCAGCACCGTGGGAAAATGACAGTGCTGAAGTCAGAGTTGAGCTGTCAGCGAGCACAGGCTCAGTGATGTCACCACTTGTCACTGAGCCTGTACGCGCTGCTTCCATTAATTCCCCAGTAGTTTACAGTCGGAGTGGCTGCATTAGCAGCGCTCCGGCTGTAAACTGATTAACCCCCCAGAGATGGATTGCGCCGTGGGACTTGACTGTACGGCGGACAGGTATGGGTATATTGTTTTTTTTTTTTTTTTCCAGGAGATCGAGGGATTCACTATGGCATTAGGAGTATAATAAAGATTTTAAAACTGTGTAGTGTATTCTTTCATTAAAATACTTTATTCTTATTGTGTGTGTGTTTATTTAACCCTTGAATAATGCTTCATTACTAAGCCTGGCTTAATGTCACCTTACAATTGAAAGGTGACATTGACCCCTTATTAACCCCACTTGCCACCCCTACAGGGCAAGTGGGAAGAACCTGACAAAGCTCCAGAATCGGCGCATCTAATAGATGCGCCTTTTCTGGGCAACTGCGGGCTGCTGTTTTTAGGCTGGGGGGCCCATATTGATGGCCCCTTTCCAGTCTGAGAATAGCAGCCCGCACCTTTATAGTTTTGCCGGGTTGGTTCAAAACCTAAGGGGGACCCCACGTCGGGTTTTCTTTCATTCATTCTCCCTGCTCCCTGCTTTTTTTTTTTACCATGTTCATTAAATGCTATAATTGACCTGCCATTTTGATTTTCCAGGTCATTAAGAGTTCATAGATACCAAACATGTATAGGTTCTTTTTTATCTAAGTGGTGAAAAAAATTCAAAGTTTGCAAAAAAAAAAGAAAATGTTGCCATTTTACGAAACTAGTAGAGTCTCCATTTTTTGGGATTTGTGCGCCGAGCTGACTTTTTTATTGATACCAATTTGGCGTAGATACGATGTTTTGATAATGCAGCTACCAAAAAAAAAGGAATTCTGTCGTTTTGATTTTTTCTCGCTACATCGTTTATCAATCGAGTTAATTCTTTTTATATTTTCATAGATCATGCGATTCCGAATGTGGCGATACCAAATATGTGTATATTTTATTTCATTGCTTTATTTTGAATGGGAATTTTCATCTGCATGAGCGCCGGTCGCGGGACGACGCTCATAGTGATCTGGTAATGACAACAACAGGGGTCTCTTGCAGACCCCGGGTTGTCATGCCAACCCATAGGCGACCCCCGGTCATGTGACACGAGTGCCAGCGCTTCGGAGATTGACCGTGGCATTTAACATGTTAATAGCTGTAGGTAAATCACGGTTCTACCCGCTGTTGTTAAGGACACATGACAGCTATTATGTGCCGGAAAAGGTGAGGGTTCAGTGCTGGAGCCGCACCAACCCCTTATCCGTCATTGGGCATTAAGGGGTTAAAAAGTGATCAAAAGATATTATGTACCCCAAACTAGTACGAATAAAAACTCCAAATTATCCTTCAAAAAAACAAGCCCCAACTCAGGTCCGTCAATGCAAAAATTAAAATGTTATAACTCTCAGAATATGGTGATACAAAAACAATTTTTTTTAACAAAAGGGTTTTTATTGAGCCAAAGTAGTAAAACATAAGAAAAAAAAGAAACTTAGTATCACCGTAACAATATTGGCCCATAGAACAAAGATGCTTAGTCATCTTGCTGCACAATGAATAGCGTAAAGATAAAATATTTAAAATAAATTTAATACCAAAATTGCTATTTTTTTTGTACATCTCATCTTCGGAAAAGTAGAAGAAAGCTAAAAAAACTCTTACATATCCAAAATAGCACCAAAGTAAATGGAAGCAAATAAAAAACAAGCACTTAACAATGCCACACTGTGTCTGCAATCTAGTCTATTCAATTTAGCATTCCAAAAGTCAAATAGTGATCTTTCCCCTCTGAACCCTGCCCTGTGCCTAAACACGATTTTCTGACTACATATGGAGAACTGTAGCATTTGGGGGAAATTGTGTAACAAATTGTGGAGTGCCCATACTACTGATCATGAAAAAAAAGCAAATATTTTAGTGGGAAATATTTTTTTTTATTATTTTCACGTTCCAGTGATATAATTTTCTGTGAAACAAAACATTTAAAAATGCTCACTATACCTTTAGACGCATTCTTTGAGGTATTTAGTTTTCAAAATTGGTTCGCTTTTGGGGGGTTCTGCTGTTTATGCACCTTAACCCCTTAACCCCCATGGGTGGTTTGCACGTTAATAACCGCGCCAATTTTTACAATTCTGACCACTGTCTCTTTATGAGGTTATAACTCTGGAACGCTTCAACGGATCTTCGCGATTCTGAGACTGTTTTCTCGTGACTTATTGTACTTCACATTAGTGGTAAAATTTCTTCGATATAATTTACGTTTATTTTTGAAAAAAATGCAAATATGGCAAAAATTTTGAAAATTTTGCAATTTTCATACTTTGAATTTTTATTCTCTTAAAACAGAGAAATATGTCACACAAAATAGTTACTAAATAACATTTCCCACATGTCTACTTTACATCAGCACAATTTTGAAACCAAATTTTTTTTTGCTACGAAGTTATAAGGGTTAAAAGTTGACCAGCGATTTCTCATTTCTACAACAAATTGTACAAAACCATTTTTTTTAGGGACCACCTCACATTTGAAGTCACTTTAAGGGGTCTATATGGCAGAAAATACCCAAAAGTGACACCATTCTAAAAACTGCACCCCTCAAGGTACTCAAAGCCACATTCAAGAAGTTTATTAACCCTTCAGGTGCTTCACAGGAGCTGAAGCAACTTGGAAGGAAAAAATGAACATTTAACTTTTTAGTCACAAAAATGATCTTTTACAAACAATTTTTTTATTTTAACAAGGGTAAAAGGAGAAAATGGACATAAAAAGTTGTTGTGCAGTTTTTCCTGAGTACGCCGATACCCCATATGTGGGGGAAAACCACTGTCTGGGCGCCCGGCAGGGCTTGGAATGGAAGGAGCGCCGTTAGACTTTTTCAAACCAAAATTGGCGAGAATTGAGATTGGACGCGAAGTCGCGTTTGCAGAGCCCCTGATGTGCCTAAACAGTGGAAACCCCCCCAAGTGACCCCATTTTGAAAACTAGACCCCCAAAGGAACTTATTTAGATGTGTGGTGAGAACTTTGAACCCCCAAGTGCTTCACAGAAGTTTATAACGTAGAGCCATAAAAATAATAAATCATTTTTTTTCTACAAAAACGATATTTTCGCCCCCAATTTTTTATTTTCCCAAGGGTAACAGAAGAAATTGGACCCCAAAAGTTGTTGTGCAATTTGTCCTGAGTATGCTGATACCCCATATGTGGGGGTAAACTACTGTTTGGGCGCATGGCAGAGCTCAGAAGGGAAGGAGCATCGTTTGACTTTTTCAACGCCGAATTGGCTGGAATTGAGATCAGACGCCATGTCACATTTGGAGAGCCCCTGATGTGCCTAAACAGTGGAAACCCCCCAATTCTAACTCCAACCCTAACCCCAACACACCCTAACCCTAATCATAACTAGAGTTGAGCGATACTTTCCGATATCCAAAAGTATCGGCATCGGAATGGTATCGCCGATACCCAAAAAATATCGGCGATACCCGATACCGATACCGGAAGTCCAATGTAAGTCTATGGGAACAAAATATCGAAATAAAAAAAACCCCATTCTTGCCTTGTAGGTTAATTGTACATGAAGGAAAACAACAAAGAGTAATGTAGAATGTATTGGGGGAGGTTGAGGAGACATTAAAGGCATAGATGTTTAACCCAATCCAATGGAATAGCATTAATTTTTTTTTTTTAGGAAATACGTTCGGATTGACGAAGAAATTGACAATGTTGTTAACCTTTTTTCTATTTTGTCAAATATGTCTGTTTCACAACTTCCATGGTCTTCACCTTTTTAACTTTTCACACACTTTCTCCTTCATAATCTTCAGCAGCATCATCTTTCTCATCAAATTATTCTTCATCTTCACCTTCTTAATCTTCTAAAACTTCTTGCTATTCATCTTTTTGTTAACATTACTTATATTGTTCTTATTAAACAGTTATTATTCTTCATATTCTACTTCTTCATCTTCTTCCTATTCATCCTTTTCATCATATTCTTATTTGTGACAGACATTCCTGTACTTGTAATCTGTAAAACTCTGAATTTTCATCCTTCCGTTCTTGCTGTCACAAAAGATTTTAATTACAACAGTATTTGTCCGCGTTCAGTTTAGCCTGCAGCAGCATCAGGCATTTTCCAGGGGCACCACGAGGAGGAACGGACTCACCCCCATACACTGCTTAGTCTTCTTCTGCTTAGAATTTAGAGCATATATTTTGCTCTTCATTTTGGTCTTATACTTAATGTTCTTCTGCTTTTTGATCTTCTGCTTATTGTTCTTCTGTCTCTTGTTCTGTATCTTGTAGTTTGTCTTAACCTTCTTTGTCCTGTTGGTGATGGTACAAAAGCCAATGGAAGTAACGAGGACCAGCTGACTGTGCTGGAACCCAGAGGGTCAGCAGAAGGAAAAGAGCCAATGGCACAACCGAGGACCAGCTGACGTTACTGGGACACGGTTACTAAGCAGGAGGTACCTGTGCTCCAAAGCACTACCAAGGACCAGCAGACGTTGCTGGAACTCGGATACCGACATGGAGGCACCTAGGCCAAAGGCACTGCGGAGAACCAGCTGACGGTACTGGAACCCGGATGGGTAGCAGAAGGTACCCATGGAAATTAAAGTTGAGGCAGCAGGACTGTTTGCCGTTCACACAGCAGGGGAACAGCTGACATTACTGAACCCCAGTAACACAGGAGCAAGTGTAGACTGTGCTAACAGCACTTCCGAGAAACAACTGGCGGTGTTGTAACCCAGGGATGAGAAGAGAACATGGTGGAGGCAGCAGGACTTTTTGCCGTTCACACAGCAGGGGAACAGCTGACATTACTGAACCCCAGTAACACGGGAGCAAGTGTAGACTGTGCTAACAGCACTTCTGAGAAACAACTGGCGGTGTTGTAACCCAGGGATGAGAAGAGAACATGGTGGAGGCAGCAGGACTGTTTGCCGTTCACACAGCAGGGGAACAGCTGACATTACTGAACCCCAGTAACACAGGAGCAAGTGTAGACTGTGCTAACAGCACTTCCGAGAAACAACTGGCGGTGTTGTAACCCAGGGATGAGAAGAGAACATGGTGGAGGCAGCAGGACTTTTTGCCGTTCACACAGCAGGGGAACAGCTGACATTACTGAACCCCAGTAACACAGGAGCAAGTGTAGACTGTGATAACAGCACTTCTGAGAAACAACTGGCGGTGTTGTAACCCAGGGATGAGAAGAGAACATGGTGGAGGCAGCAGGACTTTTTGCCGTTCACACAGCAGGGGAACAGCTGACATTACTGAACCCCAGTAACACAGGAGCAAGTGTAGACTGTGCTAACAGCACTTCCGAGAAACAACTGGCGGTGTTGTAGCCCAGGGATGAGAAGAGAACATGGTGGAGGCAGCAGGACTTTTTGCCGTTCACACAGCAGGGGAACAGCTGACATTACTGAACCCCAGTAACACAGGAGCAAGTGTAGACTGTGCTAACAGCACTTCCGAGAAACAACTGGCGGTGTTGTAGCCCAGGGATGAGAAGAGAACATGGTGGAGGCAGCAGGACTTTTTGCCGTTCACACAGCAGGGGAACAGCTGACATTACTGAACCCCAGTAACACAGGAGCAAGTGTAGACTGTGCTAACAGCACTTCTGAGAAACAACTGGCGGTGTTGTAACCCAGGGATGAGAAGAGAACATGGTGGAGGCAGCAGGACTTTTTGCCGTTCACACAGCAGGGGAACAGCTGACATTACTGAACCCCAGTAACACAGGAGCAAGTGTAGACTGTGCTAACAGCACTTCTGAGAAACAACTGGCGGTGTTGTAACCCCAGGGTGAGAAGAGAACATGGGGGAGGCAGCAGGACTGTTTGCCGTTACACACAGGGGAAAAGCTGACATTACTGAACCCCGTAACACAGGGGGCAAGTGTGCTGTGCTAACAGCACTTTGAGAAACAACTGGCGGTGTTGTAACCCGGGGATGGAAGGAACATGGTGGAGGCAGCAGGCTTTTTGCCGTTCAACAGCGGGGGAAACAGTAAATTTACTGAACCAGAACACAGGAGCAAGTGTAGACTGTGTAACGCACTTCTGAGAAAAATGGCGGTGTTGAAACCCGGGATGAGAAGAGAACTGGGGGAGGCGCAGGACTTTTGCCGTTCAACGCAGGGGAACAGCTGAATTATAAACCCCCAGTAAACAGGAGCAAGTGTAGACTGTGCAACAGCATTCCGAAAAACAATGGCGGTGTTGTAACCAGGGTCAAGGAGGGGTAGGCAAAAAAATATTGAGTTATTGCCTTGTTAGTGGCCTTGCAAATGTATGTATTCAAACAAGAATAAATAAAGTTTTCTCGCAAAAAAATGATGAATTTCAATTACAAGAATAGAAAAATATTTATACTTGACAGTCCTCTTGGTTGATAACGTTTAACCCCTTACTGCCATCGGACGTCTATCCCTCCATGGTACCTGGGCCCGTATGACCGGGGACGGGATAGTACGTCATAGGCATCAGCTGCGCTCCTGGGGGAGCGCAGCTAATCCCGCGGGTGTCAGTGATTATCACAGTGACACCCATGATGTGTGTCGGAGCGGTCACGGACCGCCCCCGGGCAATTAACCCCTAGCACACCGCGATCAAACATGATGCGGTGTACTGGGGGCACGGGGAGGACGCGCAGGGGGGGGGCTCCCTGCGCGCCCCCTGAGACCCTCAGAGCAGCGCGATGTGATGCGCTGTTTGGGGCTTCCTCCCCCCCAGACCCGGTCAAGATGGCGCCGGGGTCCGGGGGAGGCGGCTACCTCAGTCCCTCCCGAGAGCAGGCACTGAGAAGCCGCATCTTGCCTGTGCGATCGCTGGTTGACAAAGTGCTGTGCACACTGCCACACCAGCGATCTGATAAAATACTGTGATGTCCCCCCCTGGGGCAAAGTAAAAAAAATTAAAAAAGTAAAAATAAACATGTGTAAAAAAAAAATCCAAAAAATAAAAAAAAAAAAAAAAATATTCCCCAATTTAAAATTTACTTCTTTGTAAATAAAAAAAAAAAAACAATAAAAGTACACAATTTGGGATCGCCGCGTCCGTAACGACCCCCCTATAAAATTGTCCCCATAGTTAACCCCTTTTTGGAACCCCCTTTAAAAAAAAAAAAAAAAAAAAGAAGCAAAAAATCAATGCTTTATCATCATACCGCCGAACAAAAAATGGGGAAAAACACGCGACAAAAAGACCGTATAAAAATACATGGTACCCCTGAAAAAGTCTCTTGTCCCCCAAAAAAAGAGCCGTCATTTAAAACATCATCAGCGAAAAAATAAAAAGTTATAGCTCGCGATAAAGCGATGAAAAAAAATTATTTTTTTTATAAAATTGTTTTTAAATTTTTATAAAAGGCCAAAACATGAAAAAAAAGTATAAATGAGGGATCGCCATAATCGTACTGACCCCAAGAATAAAAATGCTTTATCAATTTTACCACACGCGGAACGGTATAAACGCCCCCCCCAAAAGAAAAATTTTGAAATTTCTGTTTTTGTTCATTCTAACCTCCCAAAAAACGAAATAAAAGCGATCAAAAAAGTCAGTGCTCGAAATAGTAAATAAAAACGTCAACTCGTCCCGCAAAAAAATTTGACCTACTGATCTTGGGCCAAAAAAATGCAAAAATTTTAGCTCTCAAAATGTGATGATGCAAAAATATTTTTTCAATAAAAAGCGTCTTTTGGTGCAGCTGCCATCATAAAACCCCCTATAAAAAAGTAAAAACAAACCCCCTTTATCACCCCCCTTTGTAAGGGGAAAATAATAAAAATTAAAAAAAAGTATTTATTTCCATTTTCCCATTGGGTTAGGGTTGCGGCTAAAGTTGGGTTGGGTTGGGCTAAAGTTAGGGTTGGGTTAGGGGTTTGGGGTTGGGGTGTTTGGGTTAGGTTTGTGGTTGGTTGGGGGCTAGGGTTAGGGGTGTGTTGGGGTTAGAGTTGGAGTTGAATTGGGGGGTTTTCCCTGTTTAGGACATCAGGGGCTCCAAATTTACATGGCTTGTCTCAATTCCCCAAATTTGCGTTAAAAAATAAACGGTGCTCCCTTTACTT
>JARQOD010000003.1:150241589-150307375 GCA_033576555.1 Oophaga sylvatica
CCCTCCCTGTAATTGTCAGATTTTTCTTTGTAAAATAGAAAAATTCCAGCCTCTGTTCCTGCCTCGATTTCCGAGAACTAAACAAAATCACCGTTAAAAATACAAACCAGCTTCCTCTCATCCCCAAATTATATAATCAGCTTCTGGAGTCTAAGTGTTTCTCTAAACTTGATCTTAGGCTAGTTTCACACTAGCGTTCGGCAGGGCTGCGGAGGGCTGCGTACTTCCTCAGTGAAGCCCCGCACACTGCCGCACCTCTTCCGTTCAGCTCCGCCTACGTCTGCATGCGTCCTGTGTACCCTATCTTTAACATTGGGTACACAGGCCATGCGGATGTATGCGAATGCATCCGCATGCGTCGTTTTGATGCTGAGCCGACCTCAACAAAATGCAACATGTGTTCGGCGCAGCATCAAAATGACGCATGCGGACGCATCCGCATACATCTGCATGGCCTGCGTACCCAGTATTAAAGACAGGGTACGCAGGACGCATACAGACGTAGGCGGAGCTGAATGGAAGAGGTGCTGCAGTGTGCTGGGCTTCACTGAGGAAGTACGCAGCCCTGCTGAACGCTAGTGTGAAACTAGCCTAAGAAGGGCTTACAATTTGAGGGAGAACTCTTTGTTTTCGAAATTAGAGAAATGTGTTTATTGTGTTCAGGAAATTTCTTCTTGGGATATTATCAGCAAAAGGGTTTAAGATGGACCCTGGGAAGGTGCAGGCCATAATTGATTGGGTTTAACCTTGTGACCTTAAGGCTTTGCAATGTTTTCTGGGATTCACTACCTATTATAGGAAATGTAGCAGGGGTTTTCTCAGATTGCTAAACCTTTTGCTTGACCTCACATGTAAGGGGGTGAAACTAAAGGTTTGGTGACCGGTTACTGTAAAGGGAACCTGTCTGTTATGTTTAGGTAGCTGAGGAGAAAAAGCAAAAACGGCAATACACCAGAGAGGCTGGAACCTATTGGATTGCAGTAACCTGAACTAACCACACAACTAGAG
The DNA here is from genome assembly GCA_033576555.1 of Oophaga sylvatica. Taxonomy (NCBI): domain Eukaryota; kingdom Metazoa; phylum Chordata; class Amphibia; order Anura; family Dendrobatidae; genus Oophaga; species Oophaga sylvatica. The sequence continues at coordinate 150,242,598 of JARQOD010000003.1, forward strand.
GTAGCCGTGGAGCGTTCCAACGTTGATCCTAGACGCCTCGTCACAGCCTGAGAGATAACTACACCTAAAGGCAGAAAGCTATCTGCCCCGGAGCAGATCCCCAAAGAAAATAGGAAGCCCCCAAACATGTAATGGCGGTTAGACAAGAAGAAAGCACGGACACAGACAGAAAATAGAATGAGCAAACGCTGGGGCCCAATCTGTCAAGACAGAAAAGTACAGGAAAGAATTCTGACTGCAATCCAACAAAAAACCCTAAAAAATACCAACTCTTCTGATTGCAAAAACACCTGAGATCACACGATCCACCACCTAAATCAGATCTCTGGTGTAACAAAACAAAGCCGCAGCCACTGAAAAAACAGGAAAAAGCAAATGAACAAATAGCAGTGGCTACAGATAAACTAAGAGGAGCACAGGCCCCAGGAGGGGACCCGGCTGACCTCCACAAAAGTGCAGAAAATTAAGCAAAAAGCAAGCACAAAAAGAAAAGCAGAAAATATCTTACCTGAAAGCAGAAGATGCAGGCAAGGCTCCAGCAAACTTCCAAATGAACCAGGAACCACAATTGAGACAAGAACAATAGATCACCAGCGACCATCATGGGAGGGAACCTCCCTTATATCAGTCGAGTCAGTGATCCCAGATTGCCATTCTCGCTGGAAGGTTCAATGCTGTCTGTAACCACCAGAGGGAGCCTCTGCTCAGAAACCATCTCTAGCACATTTGTTATGTTTAGGTAGCTGAGGAGAAAAAGCAAAAACGGTAATACACCAGAGAGGCTGGAACCTATTGGATTGCAGTAACCTGAACTAACCACACAACTAGAGGTAGCCGTGGAGCGTTCCTACGTTGATCCTAGATGCCTCGTCACAGCCTGAGAGATCACTACACCTAAAGGCAGAAAGATGAAAGCTATCTGCCCCGGAGCAGATCCCCAAACAAAATAGGAAGCCCCCAAACATATAATGGCGGTTAGACAAGAAGATAGCACAGACACAGACAGAAAATAGAATGAGCAAATGTTGGGACCCAATCTGTCTAGACAGAAAAGTACAGGAAAGAATTCTGACTGCAATCCAACAAAAACCCTAAAAAATACCAGCACTTCTGATTGCCAAAAAAACCTGAGATCACACGATCTCTACCACATAAATCAGATCTCTGGTGTAACAAAACAAAGCCGTAGCCACTGAAAAAACAAGAAAAAGCAAATGAACAAATACAGTGGCTACAGATAAATTGAGAGGAGCACAGGCCCCAGGAGGGGACCCGGCTGATCTCCACAAAAGTGCAGAAAACTATGAAAAAAGCAAGCACAAAAAGAAAAGCAGAAAATATCTTATCTGAAAGCAGCAGGTGCAGGCAAGATTCCAGCAACTTCAAAATGAACCAGGAACCACAACTGAGACAAGAACAATTGATCACCGGCAACCATCATGGGAGGGAACCTCCCTTATATCAGTCCAGTCCGTGATCCCAGATTGCCATTCCTCGCTGTGAGGTTCAGTACTGTCTGCAACCACCAGAGGGAGCCTCTGCTCAGAAACCATCTCCAGCACATTCATAACAGTACCGCTCCCTTGAGGAGGGGTCACCGAACCCTCACTTGTGCAACCAGGCCGATCAGGATGAGCTCGGTGATAGGCATGGATCAGCAAACAGAAGGAAACAGTATTAAGAATCTCCATGATCTTATAAGGTCCAATGAACCTAGGCTTAAACTTTGGAGATGCAACCCTCATAGGGATATTTCTTGAGGACAACCAGACCAAGTCCCCCACTTTAAACAGATGACCATCAGTCCTATGCCGGTTGGCAAACCGTTGGGCCTTCTCCTGAGAGAGAGACAACCTCTCCACTACCTGGTCCCAAATCTGCTGCATACGCTCCACAACAGAGTCAACACCTGGACAGACAGAAGCCTCCGCCTGTCCCGAAGAAAATCGAGGGTGAAACCCAGAATTGCAGAAAAATGGAGACATCAAGGTGGCAGAGCTAGCCCTATTATTAAGTGCAAACTCAGCCAAAGGCAAAAAAGAGACCCAGTCATCTTGATCAGCAGACACAAAACATCTCAAACTCTGGTTTGTTCTCTTGGTTTGTCCATTGGTCTGAGGATGAAATGCAGAGGAGAAAGATAATTGAACACCAAGTTTAGAACAAAATGTCCTCCAAAATCTGGAAACAAACTGGACTCCTCTGTCAGACACAATGTTCTCCGGAATGCCATGTAACCGAACCACGTGCTGAAGGAACAAAGGCACCAATTCGGAGGAGGAAGGTAACTTAGGTAATGGCACAAGATGTTTCATCTTGGAAAACCTATCACAGATTACCCAGATAACGGTCATTTTCTGAGAAACAGGGAGGTCGGAAATAAAATCCATAGAGATATGGGTCCATGGCCTCTTGGGCACAGGTAATGGCATCAACAAACCACTAGAGCGAGAGCAAGGCTTGAAACGAGAGCAAGTCCCACAGGACTGCACAAAGTCCCTGACGTCACGAGACAAAGTAGGCCACCAAAAGGACCGACTCACCAAGTCTCTGGTACCAAAAATCCCGGGATGACCAGCCAACACGGAACAATGAATCTCAGACATCACACACTTCTTCCACTGGTCTGGGACAAACAATTTCCCAACAGGGCAGCGCTCAGGTTTATCCTCCTGACCCCCTCCAGAGCCAGTCTCAAATTGGGCGAGATGGCGGAAAGTACTACACCCTCTTTCAAAATAACAGCAGGATCAGATAACTCAGGAGAGTCCGCAAAGAAACTCCTCGAGAGGGCATCCGCCTTAACATTCTTAGTGCCAGGAAGAAAAGAAACCACAAAATTAAAACGTGTGAAAAACAAGGCCCACCTGGCCTGTCTAGGATTAAGTCGCTTGGCTGATTCGAGATAAACCAGATTCTTATGGTCCGTGAGGACCACCACCTGATGTTTGGCTCCTTCCAGTCAATGTCTCCACTCTTCAAAGGCCCACTTCATGGCCAATAACTCCCGATTACCCACGTCATAATTACGTTCAGTTGGAGAAAATTTTCGAGAGAAAAAGGCACAAGGGTTACTCTTAGAGGTCTCTGGATCTCTTTGAGACAAAACGGCACCTGCCCCAATTTCAGAGGCATCAACCTCCACCTGAAACGGTAGAGAAACATCAGGCTGCCGTAGAACAGGAGCAGAAGTGAATCTCTGCTTAAGTTCCTGAAACGCAGAGACTGCCTCAGGAGGCCAATTCACCACATCAGAACCCTTTTTGGTCAGATCAGTCAATGGTTTAACAATACCGGAGAAATTACCAATAAATTTACGATAAAAATTGGCAAAACCCAAAAATCTCTGAAGAGCCTTTAATGAAGTAGGTTGGACCCAATCACAGATGGCCTGAACCTTGACCGGGTCCATTTCAATAACAGACGGAGACAAAATGAATCCCAGAAATTAGACCTTCTGAACGCCAAAAAGACACTTTGATCACTTCACATACAGTGCATTCTCTCTCAAAATCCGGAACACAGTCCGAACATGTTTCACATGAGAGTCCCAGTCATTGGAAAAAATCAAGATATCATCCAAATAAACAATCAGAAATTTATCCACAAAATCCCTGAAAATATCATTCATGAAGGATTGGAAGACAGAAGGGGCATTAGTAAGCCCAAAGGGCATCACTAGGTACTCAAAATGCCCCTCTGGGGTATTAAACGCCGTCTTCCATTCATCCCTGTGCTTAATACGAATAAGGTTATACGCCCCCCTGAGGTCAAGCTTGGTAAACCAACTAGCACTTTTCACTCTGGAAAACAGGTCAGAAATCAAGGGTAACGGATATTGATATTTCACAGTGATCTTATTCAGGAGGCGATAATCAATACACGGCCTCAATGAACCATCTTTTTTGGCCACAAAGAAAAAAACGGCGCCCAAGGTTGAAGAGGATGGTCTGATATGACCCTTCTCCAATGACTCCTTGATATAAGATCGCATAGCATCGTGTTCAGGTACAGATAAATTAAAAAGGCGACCTTTAGGAAATTTACCACCAGGCACTAATTCAATAGCATAATCGTAGCTCCTATGAGGGGGTAAGGATGCAGATTTACTTTCACTAAACACATCAGAAAAATCAGTCAAAAAGTCAGGAACATCCTGAGACTGGGGAGAGGCAGAAAAAACAGGAGTGCCAGCATTAACACATTGGCAGCCCCAACTGGTCACAGACACAGATTTCCAATCCAAAACAGGATTATGAATCTGCAACCAAGGGAAACCCAGAACAATAATGTCATGCAGATTATGCAACACCAGAAATTTGCATCTCTCCTGATGATCTGGTTCAACCCTCATTATCACCTGAGTAGAAAATTGGGGTTTATTCTCTGCCAAAGGGGTATGCCCAATAGGGGAATAGACTTCCGCAGGGGTATCATGGGAAAGCCACAACGTTTGGCAAAGTTGAAATCCATCAGGTTAATAGCTGCTCCTGAATCAACAAAAGCCTGAGCCGAAAATGTGGACAAGGAGCAAATCAGGGTAACAGTCAACAGAAATTTAGTCTGAACACTACCCAAGTCAACTGAGCGTGCAAAACGTCTTCCCCGCTTAGGGCAGATGGAAATAGCATGAGAGGCGTCACCACAGTAGAAACATAACCCATTGCGCTTTCGAAATTCATGATTCTGCGCCCCAGAAGTCACTCCATCACACTGCATGGGCTCAGGAGCTGGCCCACAAGGCAACATCATCTCACGCATACCTCTGCGCTCACGCAAACGTCTGTCAATTTGAATAGCCAAAGACATAGAATCATTGAGACCAGAGGGTACAGGGAATCCCACCATAACGTCCTTTACATTCTCTGACAGACCCTTCCGAAAAAGGGCTGCCAAAGCATCATCATTCCATTTGGTCAGGACTGCCCACTTTCGAAATTTCTGACAGTACAGTTCAGCGGCTTCACAGCCCTGACTTACTGCCAACAAGGTCTTCTCTGCCTGATCAGTGACATTAGGTTCATCGTACAACAACCCCAGAGCCTGAAAAAATACATCAACATCATTCAAAACAGGATCCCCAGGTGTCAGGGAAAAAGCCCAATCCTGAGGGTCGCCGTGCAGGAGAGAGATGACAATTTAAACCTGCTGTGCTGCGTTCCCTGAGGACTTAGGCTTCAAGGCAAAAAACAACTTACAGTTATTTTTGAAATTCAGAAATTTAGCCCGATCCCCAAAAAAAAATCTGGCATGGGAATCCTAGGTTCCACAACAGGCAACCCAGCAAGATAGGAAGCAATACTCCGAACCTCAGTGGCAAGCTGATCCACACGGCCAGACAACTGTGCAAACTCTATTGAGAGAAAAAAAAATCCTCCTCAGCACCCAGAGAGAAAGAGGGAAAAAATGCAACAAACAGAAAAAAAAAAATCTCTGACAACTCTTTTCTTTCCACACTATTTTTCCCTTCTGTGAGTACCATATAATTTTAGTTTTGGGCCGGTGATACTGTTATGTTTAGGTAGCTGAGGAGAAAAAGCAAAAATGGTAATACACCAGAGAGGCTGGAATCTATTGGATTGCAGTAACCTGAACTAACCACACAACTAGAGGTAGCCGTGGAGCATTCCTACGTTGATCCTAGATGCCTCGTCACAGCCTGAGAGATAACTACACCTAAAGGCAGAAAGATGAAAGGTATCTGCCCCGGAGCAGATCCCCAAAGAAAATAGAAAGCCCCCAAACATATAATGGCGGTTAGACAAGAAGATAGCACAGACACAGACAGAAAATAGAATGAGCAAACGTTGGGGCCCAATCTGTCTAAACAGAAAAGTACAGGAAAGAATTCTGACTGCAATCCAACAAAAACCCTAAAAAATACCAGCACTTCTGATTGCCAAAAAAAACCTGAGATCACACGATCTCTACCACCTAAATCAGATCTCTGGTGTAACAAAACAAAGCCGCAGCCACTGAAAAAACAAGAAAAAGCAAATGAACAAATAACAGTGGCTACAGATAAATTGAGAGGAGCACAGGCCACAGGAGGGGACCCAGCTGACCTCCACAAAAGTGCAGAAAACTATGAAAAAAGCAAGCACAAAAAGAAAAGCAGAAAATATCTTATCTAAAAGCAGCAGGTGCAGGCAAGACTCCAGCAACTTCGAAATGAACCAGGAACCACAATTGAGACAAGAACAATTGATCACCGGCGACCATCATGGGAGGGAACCTCCCTTATATCAGTCCAGTCCGTGATCCCAGATTGCCATTCCTCGCTGTGAGGTTCAGTACTGTCTGCAACCACCAGAGGGAGCCTCTGCTCAGAAACCATCTCCAGCACATTCATAACACACATTCATAACACCAGTCAGCAGGATTGTGCACAGTAACGAGCAGACACTGTCAGGTCGGCTCTGTTATACTGATTAAAGTGATACTTGGGTTGATGAAATCCATCTTGTGGTTATTTGATCTTTATTTTCGGTTTTGCATTAATAATATGCTCGTGCTTTGGTGTTACTTGCTGTTAAATTGACCTTTGAGGAATGGAGGTATTTTTTAGAAGGGGCGGTTCATCAAGTTACTATGGTCACTGATAACAAGAATTTATCTTACATTGAATCAGCTAAACGATTAACCCCCAGACAGTCCAGATGACCCTTGTTTTTCCCTAGGTTTAATTTCTCTATTACATTCAGGCAGGGGTTTAAGGATGTGAAAGCTGACTCATTATCACACAGTCTCAATTCAGTTTTTCCTCCAAAACCCCATGATTCCTCAAGGTATTCATCAATCCTACAAAAAGAAAAGGAGTGGTAGCCCTCAAAAAGGAATGAATATAAACTGAGGCGGAATACATAAATAAAGTGCAAAAATCTATTTTGATCCAATAACCTCACATGAGTAATGTGGGCATAAAAAGCCCTAATACATAACAAGACAGAGTTACAATAACACGACAGAAAGCTTAATAAATGGAAAGGAACCAAGCTGCACCAGTGCTACTGAACCCCTAATATTGTTAAGTAAAATAGCATGATATTGCACTGAGCACAAAATTACTTTATATATAAATGCCTATTACCAGGAGATAGGGCATATCGACTAAATTCCTGTGCCAATCCTTGTGGACTAGTTAATATATACCACTATACAAACTCCTAGCTTAAAAAATTAAAGAGCCACCCATAGTGCCAACAAGGCCACCCAATATAACTGGTGCCGCACTAAAGTGAGTGCATGCGGGGCGGGTCCATAGCTGAAACTGCGTCACTTCCAGCAATCCAGGCAACAGTGCGGGTCAAGGAAACTGTTTCCTGTGACGTCACTGACCCGCAAGGATGCCTTCTGGGACGCGATCATACTGGGGACATAGTGCGCATGCGCGCGGTGCAGCAACCATCTTAGTTGTGGGAAAGAGTGTGGGCACCCACATCAAGACAAGTTGGTGAGTAAACAAGCTGTAAATATCACAGATAACAACATGGCATAATAATAACGAAACATCATGATAACAACGACAGATGGACTACTGGCACAAAGAATAAGTAAGGATAGAGGAATTCCATTTTCAGGATAGAGATATCAGACAACAGTCTTCCTCCATATTCCATATTATCCTCCATCCAGCCACTGATGACAGGTGTCGTCCAATCCAATAGATGGGGAGATGAAAAAAGAAGGAAAAAAGAGAAACAAACACAAAAAGAGTGGAAGGAAAAATTAAAAGAAAATAATAATGAAGAAGAATCCCCTAGATGATTCATCAGTGAGTCACTAATTAAAACATAAATAAAAGAAAAAAAACATTAAAAATGGGAGAAAAATAGAAATACTACTAGCACCATCATAAAAAAGGAACAAAAGACAATTTTTCGTTCAAGCCATGGTGTGCCCAAAGTAACCATCTACCGACACTCAAGCTGTGCCATGGTACGTTTGAGATCCACACATGTACCACAATGTACCTTATCAATGCCGCGGATCCGTAGGGCAGATGTATCACAACCATGACACATATTGAAATGTCTAGGGATCGTCTTGAGCTAGTCATCCTCATCCGAGGTTTTTGCAGCCACAATGTCCTTCACGTGCTCTGACCCTCAGTTCACGCGATGTAAGTCCTACGTAGATCAAATTGCATGTGCAAATTGCATAATACACCACATGAGTAGTATTACAAGAAATATAGCAAGTAATCCGGTAATCCCTACTTCCATCAGCGGAGGTAAAAGAAGTTGCTCAAACAATCTTACGACAAGCTCCGCAAGATCCAAAAGGATAACAACCCCATTTTTGTTTCCCAACCCCAAAGGGTTTTGGGGGGTTAGCTACATAGTGACTTCACTAATATATCCTTGAGGCTTCTGCCTCACCTTGCTATCAACAGTGGGTTATCCGGAATAAGACGTCTGAGAGTGGGTTATGTTTTGAGCACTGACCAGTGTCTTTGTAGTATCTCACGAATAGACCCCCACTATTTATTATAGGTGGCAATAAAGCGAAGTGGTAGATCCGTCGTAACACTGGACCGTGCTCTACAGAGTAGTTGGTGACCTCCTGGCACGACGATACCCCGTCTGATGCTCCTATTGCTGTACCCACTGACCTGGAATCTGCTGGTAAGGTCCCCAGCCTAGGCCTCAAAGATCCCATCCAATGAGAATATCCTCTTCATCATCAAAAATTGCCCGATTGGGACTGCTCGAATCGTTGAGGAGATATGCGCTGAAGTGGCATGCAACAAAGCATTCACCGAATTAGATTCATTATTATAATTACTCATTAAATTTCACCATTCTGGGCTGTTTTTGGAGTCGTTACTTGTGACAATTTTACATATTATAGAGATCTACTGAGACATAGTTTTAGTATTTTTATAATAAATTATTTGCTCTAATGCTTTCACATTTGTTGTAATAGAATCCTGCAATCAAATAAAAAAGTGCATGAAAAGCCATGGCGAGGCATATGTGTATGTATCACTTGATTTCCCATGATGCACACACATGTATGTGCTTTCCAAAACGCAATCAGATTGCAAAAAAAATATATATATATTTTTTAGAGGAATAAATCTTTTGTCTTTTGCTGTTGGTATACTGATCCAGATCAGTGGTTCTCATGCCTTGTTAAATTGTCTGATGACTCATACTTTATATCAGCGGCTCCGTAGGTTATTGTCGCCTGTTCTGTGACAGGTTATATAATGGAAGATCAGAGACTACTTAACCACAACCACAATCCTGCCCCCCAGCATGTGACATGATGACGCCACATCCCTCCAACCCCCACCTTTCCCCGGAAACTTGCTTGTTGGAGTCTCCTGCTTGTCTGGTACTTGGAGACTGCGCAGCAGAAGGCGAAGAAACACGTGGAGCAGACAGCACTGGGAGGGAAACTGAGGGAACAAGCTCAGGATGACAGGTGAGGAGGTGGAGATGGAAGCATCTTAGGTTTTCTGCTTATGTGTCCAAAATACTATGATTTAAGGAGAGAAAAAAATCTTATCCTGGAATTAAAATGAGTATTTAAAAAAACGAAAATCTATAATGATCTGCGTCTAATGTTTATATTTGTGAGTAAACAAAATAAATAAAGGAAATTAAAATTTACTAGCCATGGTGTAAAGCACTATTAAAATCGGACTTTGCCAATAAGCAAATTATTCACTCTATAGTCTCATTTTAATGCTTAAAAGTTAAAAAAGAACACTGAATAACCAATTATGTAGTTTTATATTTTTGCAGCCTTTTTTTTTTGTTGTATTGATGCTCTTGAAGTGTGACTGCACTTTCGCAAAATATTTGACAGGTTAAACATTTTGATTGGTGGCGGTCCGAGTGCTTCGACCCTCCCCCCCCCGACGCAATCACTGAGGCCGAAATGCTCAGCAGAGTCCAACTTGCCCGAGTTAGCTGAAAACTGTCTTTAGTCATAGAGGAGAGAGGCAGATAGGTGAGCGCTTCTACCCTTCGGTTTGGTGATTAGTGTTGATCCCAGAACCCAGTCCACCACCAATCAAGACTTCTGACTTGCCTTTTAAGACATCCCACCATTTTGCTGACATTGATAATTAGTTTAGGTGAATATACTGCAGAATTTATAGAACATTTAGACATTTCTTACATGTACAGTACTATGTATCAGAGGGGCTATAACAAATGCTTCTCAATTTTCATGTTCAGTTTATTGAATTAGTCTAACAATACAATGTTTATACTAAACAATGTAATTCTTTCTAAACTTCTATATTAAAAATATTTATTTAAAAATTCTAGTTCCAGAATTAGCTCTCAATTGTTTGTCATTGTTACCTCTTTGACTCGACAAGCTACACATGGTTTAGTCCCTCATACACTAGAGATTTCAGTCATCCATTTTCTGAATGACCACATTGTCATAAGTTAAAAAAAGACAAATTTTGTTTGGCATAAGTGACTTTGAAATTTTACTTGAAAGTAAAGATAAAGAAAATTCAGCTGTAATTTCCAACTTTATTACTCCTATTGTACATGGAAAGAGTGAGAACTAATCTCATCGTAGCCAGATATGGTCATCTCAGATAACCTTCATAATGTGGAATAACAAGGACATTGGTCTTTAAGGTGACATCATTTTAATATGGAAACCAAGGCATATATAGTCATGTCGGATCAAATGTGTGAATTTGTGCCAAACTCATGTTGGAGTGCACATTGTGGGAACTGGAATTTTGCTCAGATTGCATAATAACAAATAAAGGAAAGGTTTCATCTGTGCCAGTTTTGTCATTTGCAAAAAAAAAAAAAAACCTTTGCTAAGTGTGCCATGTATGACCTGGCGTGGGCTTCATGGCAAGATTTTGTAGTAAAAAAATAACGTGACACACACCTACACCCCTAAAATGAAAACTGTCAGTCATAAAAAGGTCATCTGAGGGTATGTGTTCAGTTGTACAGTAGGTTACCTGCAGATTTCACTGTGGATTTGCTCCTGATTTTATCTGAAACAGGTGATGTACTTGATAAATACAAAAGATTAATAGGTACTCTATGGTTTTCCGTATGTCACTCCACTACAAATCTGCTATTTTTGGACATTGGCTAAAAATGATATTATCATTGCACTGGCACCATAATTTTTGCAGAAATTGCTACATTCAATTGTAAATGCCTAAGTAAAATGTGTTGTGCCATTACTTACACAATTTTTTAATACCTACATCAAAAATGTAAAATGACGAGAAGCAGTGTGTAATTAAGCTTTTGATGTGATGTGCGACTTGGCTATGATTTTATGTCGGTATAAAATTTGTGTAGAAAGGAGAATATTCTAGAAGGGTCATTGCTGTTCTAAAAAAGGTGAGACACAAGTAGATTAATGTTGCAACCATATTTATCATGCATAAAAATGTACAATCTGCGCAAAATACATTTGCAATGACTTGTGACATTTGACACATTGGTTTCAGGCTGTTATATATCTTTGGCAAGTGGACTGCCATCCTTAATTTTGCATCAAATTTGTGTTGGTGTAATTCGCACCAAATTTATCATTGTGGTGAGACATTTGACAAATATGGAATGTTGAAGTTGAAGTGAACACATTAAGATTTGGCACAAATTGCGCTATTTATATTTTATCAAATTGAAAATGGCAGCATGGAATTTTAAAATGTTGATACTTTAACTGAAAGGTACTCCCATATCCAGCTATGGAGACCCAAAATTAACATGTGCACTGTGTTCAGACAGACAGACATAAATTTTAAGTAGAGATCAGTGGATATTTGAAATTCAAATTTTCCAGCTTTGCTGAATTTTCTCTAGAAATTTGATTTGAGGCATATAAATTCTTGCGAATTTCAATATTGACTCTGGAGATGAAAAATGACTCTGCCGTACAGTCTATGCTCCACTGGAACCACTGATTTGCATGGGTCCAGGTATTGACCACAGTTGTACAAGGTATGATAACCCTTAAGATGTCATAGCTACAGGGCATTATGGAGAAGCCCATGTAGCAATGCAAAATTACATTTGCCCACTCTCTGATGCTTCAGCAGTGTGGAAATGGTTCCGGTCAAGTGTTCTTGCGAACTGCAAATCAAATCTCAAAGTGTTCGAATTCACATAACACAGCAAATTTCAGGAAGTTCGATTTGAACTTGATCCTGCGCAGATCAATTCACTCATCTCTATTCACAAGTTGTCCATTTTTTTTCAGTGATTGTTATAAATTGTAATAATAACAGTTCACAGATTTGTTGGCATTATAAATTCACAGCACGCCTAATTTGGTGTTTCAATGCTAAATTCACTCACTGTGTAAAGTATATTCAATAGAAGTAGTTTAATAATTTGTAATGAAATCTACATGTGCCTTATATTTTGTTTATTCAAATTTTAATTAGACGTTGAGTGTGTGGTAATGAGTGACATCAACAGCTTTAGGCTCAGGTTACATGGGAACGCTGGTTGTGCAAGAGCAATTTCTGCAACTTAATTTTGGTTTTGTTAAAAAATATTATACAACTCTACTTTCGTGCAACTATTTTATATCTGCGATTTGTTTGTAAAAAAATATCTATATCAAAAACATTGAAGCCTATGCGGGACACACCTGTGGACAAAAAATCCAATAAGGTTGGATATACGAGATGGTTGTGGCAGATTGCTGGTTGCAATGTGATCCCATTAAAAGTGTTGTCCAGACTGAAATAAAAATTCTGCAATCAATCTCTGTTACTGCAAGCTGCCAAATGTGCACATCATACAATGTCATGATTCCCGTGTATTCCCTATGCAGGTGAGCAGTCGTATGACCACATATACAGGTGCATCTCACAAAATTAGAAAATCATCAAAAAGTTAATTTATTTCAGTTCATCAATACTAAAAGTGAAACTCATATATTAGTCATTACAAACAGACTGATGTATTTCAAGTGTTTATTTCTGTTAATGTTGATGATTATGGCTTACAGCCAATGTAAACCCAAAAGTCATTATCTCAGTAAATTAGAATACTTTATAACACCAGTTTGAAAAAATGATTTTAAAATCCGAAATGTTGGCCTACTGATATGTATGTTCAGTAAATGCACTCAATACTTGGTCGGGGCTCCTTTTGCATCAATTACTGCATCAATGGCCAATCAAGCACCATGATACTGTTGTTTTTAAACCAGGAATTGGTACTTTCAGTAGTGTGGACAGGTGCCATGTCCTGCTGAAGAATGAAATTTCCATCTCCAAAAAGTTTGTCGGCAGAGGGAAGCATAAAGTGCTCTAAAACTTCCTGGTAGATGGCTGCGCTGACTTTGGTTTTGATAAAACACATTGAACCTACAACAGCAGATTATATGGCTCCCGAAACCATTGATTGTGGATTCTTCACAAGGCTGTTAGTTCTGTTCAGGAGACCTGTGGCAGGTCCGAATAATTCAGGACTGAATTGAAATATGCTCTTCTCAAAGTGGCCTTACAAAGGATAATTTACTCTCCTTCTAAGGGTATGTTCGCATTTTTAATCCGAGTGCTGTCCATGTGAATAATAGACTGCACATGGTCAGCACATAGACCAATATTAATGGGTTAATTTACAAGAACATTTTGTGACACAGCAGAATGGTCTGAATAAAACTTGCAGAATATACCAGTCTCAGCAGTTTTTTAGTTGAGAATCTCCCATACATTTGGGTGCAGATCAGCTGCGGCCCGGACTTCCTCTTTATGTTCGATTTGTCCAAAGGCAGAGACAGTGACGCCAGCACTATTTGGGCACCGGCGTCACATGTCACAACTCCACACGAGAATCCCAGGGAGATCGAGTGCCAACTCCATGGGAACGGCGCCAGCACAAGAGGTGAGTATAGGCGTCATTATTTTATAGGGGCCAAACATTTTGATCAAGAAAGGGTTGTCCTAGTAGTGGACAACCCCTTTAAGGCCAGACTTCAGTATATCACTGTCCGTGGATGAATTGTGATTTCCAGACTGAATTCTGGATCTTCAGACCTAAACTCAAATTTCATAAACATGTACGAGGCTGGTTAGTTTGGGTCAGGAGACACATGGTCAGTCCTGAAGACACAGTCTGTAGTCCGAATTGAGCTACACTCACATCGCCTGTTTATACTCATCTTGTCCCTCAGCCAGTCTATGTTCAAAGAGGTTACATCCTATACCGACCGTTGTCAAAGCTTTGCTGAAGGATCAAATGACACAATGTATCATGGCTGTGTGTCGACCCGCCACCACAATTGTGGGTTACCAGGGCAATGGGGTACTCAGAGCCGAGCCCGTAGAAGTCTATGGGGATTGTCACAGGTAGCTGTGGCTCGGTCTGTGGCCCTGGCGGTCTGGCGTATGTTGGGGGAATATTTACAGGGGATATTTATATACAGTTCGTGACGCCACCTGTAGTATTCTGGTAATTAGTACCAGCGCTGCTGTAGATCTCTGAGGGGATGGTGATGCAGCTAGATGTCGGGTCCCCTACAGGTGGGACTCTTCCCTCAGGTCTATGAAGTTAGTGAAGTCGGGTGCAGGTAAATAACACAGTCTCACACGGTCAGCGTCTTTCCATACCTTTACTTGTAAGATGTTCAGGCAGGTCCCAGGGAGGCTGATCCAAGGAGAGTGTATCTTGAGACAGCAGCTGGACAAGTTAGGGGCCTCCTTTACTTCCAATACAATGAGTACAACCAGCCTGAAGCGTAGTTCCCTCAATATCTCCAGCTAATCTATAGCTGTACCGCCCAGTCAGCTTTGTGTTAGGAGCCTTCCTGCGAGGGAGCTGAATTCTTATCTTATCGTGCACTGATTCAAAGTCTTCACTCCCCCTGACCCCAGTTACGTACTGACTATAAGGGGCTTGTTTGCCGCGACCTAAGGTCCGGTAAATTCCTGGTTTTCTTATCACTATGCTTGAAACAGTAGTGATCCTTCGGTCCCCAGTGACCGGTAGCAATGTGCAGGACTTCTTCAATCCGTAAGCACTATTCCAATAAACCACTGTGCCTTTCGCCTTGTCCTCGCTGGTAACATAAGCACTCACACTAGCCAAGGGTCGAGCAGTCACTTCTTTCTTTTCCTTCACTTCAAAGTTAGTTACAAATGCTCAGTTATCAATAGGCAGGAGCACGTCTCTGAACCTTATACCGTCCTTTAGACAGGATACTGAAGACTTTCTGCACTAAACTTCTTCTTTCCTTCCAGTGTATGCTGATGAGGTACAGCTCTGACTAGGCTAAGGTGAATTAAAGCACCTATACTAGACTCCACTTTCCGAACTGATGATAGAGCAATCTGGACTGCTTCCTCCCTCCAGACGTCTTCTCTCTCTGAAGTCAGGAACTAAACTCCAGACGTCTTCTCTGTCCGAAGACAGGAACTAGACTGACTAAATCACTCTAACACATACGCCTTGACCACTCCCTCAAGAGTAAACTCCACTACCCTAAGGGTGTGTCTAGTATATGTTGAGTGAATGAATATTTAGCATTAAACTGCTGTCTCGCCACACACTCTCCAGGGTACTGCGTGTGCCTAACACCAGGGCTACACATTCCCCCATGGTAAAAGACAGCACTCCCGGGCTGTAAAATACAAAAGAGACATTTTTGTTTATGCATGAAAACATTAAACAATTAACATTGGTTCGTCCCATTCGGGAGGTGAGGATATCTTGAACGTTGCAAACATTATAGAAATACAAAAGTATTAAATAGCATTCAATAAATATACAATATACTTGTGAAGGACCCGCACCAAACCTTCAACGTAGGTCCTGGGTGGGCTGCAGGACATCCGATTGCAGACCTCACTCAGTGCCACACCACACGGGTTTTTGTATTCAGAGGTAGTTGTGCTGGTTTATGTAAAACCAAAATAAGGCACCGAAGCGCAACTATGTACAAATAAGTTCTGGGTTGGCATAGTCCTCAACCTCTAAGTCCAATGTAAAACCAAAGACATAAATATAATATCACATTATTATACTAAAGTGCAAAACTTTTTCTGGTTACTGTTTACCCAGCCGGGCATTCTACAGTTAGAAATATATATGCAAAACTTTATAAAACATTCTCAAACTTTTTACTTATGGTAGACCCGATATGGATCTCACCGATTCTTCTTTTCTATCTATTCATTTTCAAATAATACACTTTCCAATACATTTTCCACCCCGGGGGCTGGAACAATGCAATGGGCCCTAGATCCCAGGACTAGCAAATCATGCGCTGCGATTAGGGTCTGGGTCGCCACAGTTCTTGTGCGAACCTCTAGGGGCCAACAGGTACATTCTCCTCACGTGACACCGATTGCGTCTCAATCACAGTTAAGGATATGGACCGTGTCATAGATTGCGATTGAGACTGGGTCGCATGTTGCGATGAAGATATAACTTTCTTTTGCGATGAACTCTGGGTCGCTAGTTGCGATGAATTTGCAGGGGGCGATGCTGGGGCACGGCCGGTTACTGCTCGATCTAGAGACGGGGACGCTGCGGTAGTGGTGACGTTACCTGCGTCTGGGACGGGGTCACGGACGATGGTGACGTTAAGGGCATACCATCCCTTCATTCCCCAATGCCGTGTATATGTGACGATGCCTCCATTGGCTAAGTCCCTCCCGGGATGGCCTTGCGGTAGGTGGGATTCTACATCACGCCTGCTGACAAAGACCCCTGGGTAGAGGCCCGGTTCACGGATAAAGCCCCAGCCCTTCCGGAGCTGGAACTCAGTCACACACCCCTGCCGCCGCGGTTCCCTCAGGGTACCTTTATCTCTCCGGACACTCTCTTTGTCCGCGATCAGCTCTGCATGTTGTCGCTGACGGTTCCGCTGAGCTTCCCGCTCTTCCTCCTGCTGGCGTTTCTTCTTCTCCTCACGACTCTGCCATTCCTGTTCCCACTGGGCGGTATAGGCGACGTCATCCAGGCGCGCCATCTCGTCCCAGTCCACATCTGGTAGTGACGGACAGGACCCCTCCGGTGTCCCTGCCGGGGACCGATCATCTGCTGCGGCCTCCTGGCCGGGCGGGCGTTCCGGAACAGGCAATACCTCCTCAACCTCCTTCGCCTCCACCGCTTCACCGGTGGGATCAGGATCGGTACTTTCGGGGGCAGCCTCCGGTTGCTCCTTCGCCTTGGGCAGCAGACTCTTCGGTATCTGGAATCGTGGGGGGTCGTTGAGGGGAGAGATCACCGTGTCCCACAGCCTCCTTTGTTCCAGGGTACGCCGGCGTCTCTCGATCTCTTCAAAGCCAGGTTGATACTGGACCATCTTCTTCAGGCGTGCATTTTCTTCTTGAATCTCTAGCAACGCCTGCTGCAGGTGCAGGACCACGGATAACTCCGATGCTGGTGGCAGCTTGGCTGGGGCACGGGGCCTGCCTTCCTCCGCTTCCCTGCTCGGCTGCACACGTCCTGCTTCCATGATGTTCCAGAAGCTTCTCTCTTCTTCCTGCGGAGACATCCGGTCTCTTCCGTGGAGGTGGGGTTTGCGTCTCCTCCTCCTCGCAGGGAAGGTGAAGAGGAGGCGGACCTCCTTTGCTGTAGGGCAGGATCGCATATTGTAATAGCACTTTGAGAGGGCAGGCATTTTCTTCGCGCCACTGGGGGGTACACGCCCACGAAGGTACGCCCACCTTCTTCTCCAGCGCCTGAGGGCGCGAATATGGCGACAAAAATGGCGATTTTGGCGCCAAAAGTGCAAACAGTCCTTTTTCACAAAAACAATTCCTTAGGCACACAGGGCTCGCAATTCTGCGAGTTTCGCATCCTGTTCGTGACGCCAAATTTTTGTGTCGACCCGCCACCACAATTGTGGGTTACCAGGGCAATGGGGTACTCAGAGCCGAGCCCGTAGAAGTCTATGGGGATTGTCACAGGTAGCTGTGGCTCGGTCTGTGGCCCTGGCGGTCTGGCGTATGTTGGGGGAATATTTACAGGGGATATTTATATACAGTTCGTGACGCCACCTGTAGTATTCTGGTAATTAGTACCAGCGCTGCTGTAGATCTCTGAGGGGATGGTGATGCAGCTAGATGTCGGGTCCCCTACAGGTGGGACTCTTCCCTCAGGTCTATGAAGTTAGTGAAGTCGGGTGCAGGTAAATAACACAGTCTCACACGGTCAGCGTCTTTCCATACCTTTACTTGTAAGATGTTCAGGCAGGTCCCAGGGAGGCTGATCCAAGGAGAGTGTATCTTGAGACAGCAGCTGGACAAGTTAGGGGCCTCCTTTACTTCCAATACAATGAGTACAACCAGCCTGAAGCGTAGTTCCCTCAATATCTCCAGCTAATCTATAGCTGTACCGCCCAGTCAGCTTTGTGTTAGGAGCCTTCCTGCGAGGGAGCTGAATTCTTATCTTATCGTGCACTGATTCAAAGTCTTCACTCCCCCTGACCCCAGTTACGTACTGACTATAAGGGGCTTGTTTGCCGCGACCTAAGGTCCGGTAAATTCCTGGTTTTCTTATCACTATGCTTGAAACAGTAGTGATCCTTCGGTCCCCAGTGACCGGTAGCAATGTGCAGGACTTCTTCAATCCGTAAGCACTATTCCAATAAACCACTGTGCCTTTCGCCTTGTCCTCGCTGGTAACATAAGCACTCACACTAGCCAAGGGTCGAGCAGTCACTTCTTTCTTTTCCTTCACTTCAAAGTTAGTTACAAATGCTCAGTTATCAATAGGCAGGAGCACGTCTCTGAACCTTATACCGTCCTTTAGACAGGATACTGAAGACTTTCTGCACTAAACTTCTTCTTTCCTTCCAGTGTATGCTGATGAGGTACAGCTCTGACTAGGCTAAGGTGAATTAAAGCACCTATACTAGACTCCACTTTCCGAACTGATGATAGAGCAATCTGGACTGCTTCCTCCCTCCAGATGTCTTCTCTCTCTGAAGTCAGGAACTAAACTCCAGACGTCTTCTCTGTCCGAAGACAGGAACTAGACTGACTAAATCACTCTAACACATACGCCTTGACCACTCCCTCAAGAGTAAACTCCACTACCCTAAGGGTGTGTCTAGTATATGTTGAGTGAATGAATATTTAGCATTAAACTGCTGTCTCGCCACACACTCTCCAGGGTACTGCGTGTGCCTAACACCAGGGCTACACAGCTGAAAGAAGCAATAGGGGAATATGGACACATGACAGTGGCATAACGAGCCTTTAAATAGGTAAGCATTGTACTCTTTATTATCTTATACAGTTGTGCTCAAAAGTTTACATATCCCGGCAGAATTTTTGCGTTATTGGCTTTTTTTCAGAGAATATAAATAATAACACCAAAACTTTTTCTCCACTCATGGTTAGTGATTGGGTGAAGCCATTTATTGTCAAACTACTGTGTTTTCTCTTTGTAAATCATAATGACAACCCAAAACATCCAAATGACCCTAAGCAAAAGTTCATATACCCTGGTGATTTTGGCCTGATAACATGCACAGAAGTTGACGCAAATGGGTTTGAATGGCTACTTATGGTAACATCTTCACCTGTGACCTGTTTCCTTGTAATCAGTGTGTGTGCATAAAAGCTGAGTGAGTTTCTGGGATCCAGACAGAATCTTGCACCTTTCATCCAGCCACTGACGTTTCTGGATTGTAAGTCATGGGGAAAGCAAAATAATTGTCAAGGGATCTACTGGAAAAGGTAATTGAACTGTAGAAAACAGGAAAAGGATACAAAAAGATATCCAAGGTATTGATAATGCCAGTCAGCAGAGTTCAAACTGTGATTATCAAATGGAAAATCAGGGGCCCTGTAAAAACAAAACCACGGTCAGGTAGACCAACAAAAATTTCATCCACAACTGCCAGGAAAATTGTTCAGGATGCAAAGAAAAACCCACAAATAACATCAGCTGAAATACTAGACTCTCTGAAAACTAGCGGTGTGGCTGTTTCAAGATGCACAATAAGGAGACACTTGAAATGGGCTGAATGGTCGAGTTGCCAGAAGAAAACCATTACTGTGCTAATGCCACAAAGTATCTCACCTACAATACGCAAAACAGCACAGAGAAAAGCCTCAAAACTTCTGGAGCAGGGTAATTAGAAGTAATGTACTTTTTGGCCACAACCATAAACCCTACATTTAGAGAGAGGTCAACAAGGCCTATGATGAAACCATTCCTACTGTAAAGCACGGAGGTGGAGCGCTGATGTTTTGGGGATGTGTGAGCTACAAAGGCACAGGAAACTTGGTCAAAGTTGAAGGAAAGATGAATGCAGCACGTTATCAGCAATTACTTGAGGCAAATTTGTAATCATCAGCCCGGAAGCTGAACATGAGACGCATTTGGAGGTTCTAACATGACAATGATCCAAAACACAAGACCAAGTCGACCTGTCATTGGCTACAGCAGAACAAAGTGAAGGTTCTGGAGTGGCGATCTCAGTCTCCTCACCTCAATATCATTGAGCCACTCTGGGGAGATCTCAGGCTTACAGTTCATGCTAGACAGCCCAGGAATTTACAGGAACTGGAGGCTTTTTGCCAAGAAGAGTGGGAGGCTTTACCATCTGAGAAAATAAAGAACCTCATCCACAACTACCACAAAAGACTTCAAGCTGTTATTGATGTTGAGGGGGCAATATACGGTATTAAGAAATGGGATATGTGAACTTTTGATCAGGGTCATTTGGATGTTTTGTGTTGTCATTATGATTTAAAAAGAAAACATAGTAGTTTGACAATAAAATATCTTCGCCGAACCACTAACCATGAGTTTTGGTGTTACCATTTATATTTTCTGAAAAAAGCCCAAGAAAGCAAAAATTCTGCCAGGATATGTAAACTTTTGAGAACAATTGTAGCTATTTGTTGACTAATTTCTCATTTTGTTGGATAGCACAGAGACAAATTTTAGTACTAAGTGGAAATGCTGTTTTACTGAAATAGGTGAAAAATATAAAATTTGATAAGTGCAGCACCTCCTAAAATTTTCATACATGCACATCAGTACTCGGGTCACCATATGCGGTGGCCCAGAAGCTGAACTCCATCCACACAAGGTAGATGCCACCTGATTATGTGGATGGCACCTTCTCTAACAGCAGCAACTGAGCTCCGATCACTGCTGTTAACTATTTAGATGCATTTTATTTTTACCAATTCATCCTGCTTTAAAATTTTTTTTTCCGTTTTGAATTTCTTTCCCACTTTGCAGTACATTATATGGTAAAATGGATGGTGTCATTAAAATTAACAACCTGTCCTGCAAGAAAACAAGCAATCATAGGTTATATTGCAAGAAAAATAAAGTTATGGCTTTTGGAAAAAGGAGGGAAAAATGCAAATATAGAAAAAGGTAAAATTGGCTGAGGGCTAATGAAAAAGCAGACTTAAATTTGTTTTCAAAAACAGACATACAGACATAAAAAAAGAATATAGAACAATATACAGATGAAACATCTGTTTTGTCCGGGCAAATGAGTTTTTTTTTTATATGTTCATGTGAACTTAGTTTAAATTTTCAGGCTGCTGGTTAAATGTTTCAGTTATAAAGCTGCAGCTGTCAAAACTGTAATTTTTAGCATTTTGTCTAAAAATACAGTTATACTAAAAAGCGCCCTGTATGTACACACGTGGTCAAAATTGTTGGTACCCCTCGTTTAATGACAGAAAAACCCACAATGGTGACAGAAATAACTTGAATCTGACAAAAGTAATAATAAAAAATCTATGAAAATGAGCAAATAAAAGTCAGACATTGCTTTTCAACCATGCTTCCACAGAATTAAAAAAAAAATAAAACTCACGAAATAGGCCTGGAAGACCCATTTCCATCCAAGCTTTAACTTCCTGGCTGATGTCTTGAGATGTTGCTTCAGTATTGCCACATAATCTTTTCTCATGATGCCATCTATTTTGGGAAGTGCACCAGTCCCTCCTGCAGCAAAACAACCCCATAACATGATGCTGACACCCCTGTCTTTCACAGTTGGGTTTGTGTTCTTAAACTTCCAAGCTTCTACCTTTTTCCTCCAAACGTAACTATAACGAATGGAAGCGGAGGCACAGGTGGTGAAGTTCACATTCGTCTTTTATTTCAATATTTGTGGAACCTCGAGACCACGGTCTGGGGGGCTCCAAAGGGGGCGTGACTAAGTGATCCCCAGACACCCGTAGTAAGTCCCCTCAAACAAGGTCAAAATGGAATGTCTGGGGGACACAGGTGCTACCTCCAGTTAGACCCCGAACACGTGGCAGCTGTCCCAGCGGGACCAACCTGTAAACAGGTTTAACTGGTATGTTGGAGCTGACAGGCGGGTTCCGGGTACATGGGTATCGGCTGACATTGGCATTGTCCAGAGGTTTCGGTTGGCTGAGTAGCGGAACTGGCGTAGACCGTACGGACCTAGTCTTGGACAGCCGGGTAACAGGTAACTGATAATCTGCGGAGACAAACAGTGTAAGCGGGTCATTGCAGGCTATAAGCTTTCTTGAAGAGACGGGTTTTCAAGTTTAGTCTGAAAGTTTCGAATGTGGTGGAATTGGACGTCTTAAGGAACGGAATTCCAGAGGATGGGGATACCCAGTAAATGTTTTGGATTTGACTGGGTGAGGCTCAAATAAGTGGAAGACAGAGGATGTATTGAGAGGATCAGAGATTACGTTTTGGCCCTAATCTACAGGGTGGGCCATGTATATGGATACACCTAAAAAAATGGGAATGGTTGGTGATATCAACTTCCTGTTTGTGGCACATTAGTATATGGGAGGAGGAAAACTTTTCAAGATGGGTGGTGACCATGGTGGCCATTTTGAAGTCGGCCATTTTGGATCCAACTTTATTTTTTCCAATGGGAAGAGGGTCATGTGACACATCAAACTCATTGGGAATTTCACAAGAAAAACAATAGTGTTCTTGGTTTTAACGTAACTTTATTCTTTCATGAGTTATTTGCAGAGTTTCTCTTTGTTTACAGCCATTGATAAGTTGCAGAGCTTAACACATGAGGAGCGGATAGAAATTGTGTTGAAGTCTGGTGAACGCAGTACCCTGGTCATTGCAGCAGATTTCAATGTAAGACACCCTACGCCAGAAAACTGTCACCATTCCTATTTCATTTAGGTGTATCCATATAATTGAGCTACCCAAAAAAGTTTGCCTCATCACTGAACATAATGTTCTGTGTAAACTGAGGGTCCTGTTCCAATTTTTGTTTTGCTCATTCTGCTAATTCTGCGCGCCAATCTGGGTCATCCTCGTTGAGATGCTGCAGCAGCTGTATTTTGTAAGGGTGCCATTTGTGAGTAGCTAATATCTGCAGAAGGGATGTTCCATTCATGCCTGGTCGGCGCGCAGAATGGGCAAAACCCTACAACCCTGGACACTTACCGAAGCTTTTTAGTGACGTTATTGTGCCAGTGTTGCCTATTGATTTGTCGCACCCTGCCATGTACGAAAGGGGCAACTGAGTCAATACCTGATGTGAGTATGGCGTAGAAAATAGTGGCGCTGTCTTTGTTATAGAATAAAGATTTGGAGGACAGAGGGAAAATAGAATCAGATAGTGTGTGAATATCTAGATGTGTGAGGTTTGTGCTGGGATGCGCTACTTGATGGACATGGGAGGCAGGTGAGGAGGATGCGGATGAGAAAGAGTACATGGTGGTCAGGAGGAGAGGTGAGGTTGTGAGGCTAGATAGAGAGCAACGGTTACATCTAATTAATGTCCTCTTTGGCAAAAACTGATATTATTAGACAAATTGCAAAATCATTACATTTTGGTTTTAACACTAATATACACTGCTCACAAAAATAAAGGTAGCACTAAAATACCACATCCTAGATATCACTGAATGAAATATTCTAGTTGCAAATCTGTATTCATTACATAGTGGAATGTGTTGAGAGCAATAAAACAAAAATTAACCATGTAAATCAAAATCAATGTCCAATGGACGTCTGGATTTGGAAAGATAATCAAAATCAAAGTGGAAAATCAAATTACAGGCTGATCCAACTTCAGTGGAAATGCCTCAAGACAAGGAAATAATGCTCAGTAGTGTGTGGCCTCCATGTGCCTGTATGACCTCCCTACAATGTCTGGTCATGGTACTGATGAGGCGATGGATGTTCTCCTGTGGGATCTCCTCCCAGACCTGGATTAAACCTGACTTGGATTAAAGCATCAATCAACTGCTGGACTGTCTGTGGTACAATGGTTGGTGGATTGAATAAGCCATGATATCCCAGGTGCTTGATTGGATTCAGGCCAGTCCATAGCATCAATGCATTCATCATGCAGGAACTGCTGACACACTGGGGCCACATGAGGACTAGCATTTGTCATGCATCGGCAGGAACCTAGGGCCCAGTGCATCCAGTCTCACAATGGGTCTGAGGATCTCATCCTGGTACCTAATGGCAGTCAGAATACAACTGCCTAGCGCATGAAGGTCTGTGTGGCATTCCCACAACGTCTCCAGACTCTGTTGTGTCTGTCACAACAGAGTCTAGAGACGTGAACCTGGTCTTATCCATGAAGAGCAAAAATGTCGAATCTGCAAATCTTGGTGTTCTCTGGCAAATGCCAATTGCCCTGCACGGTATTGGGCTGTAAGGACAACACCCACTTATGGACGTCGGGCCCTCATACCACCCTCATAGAGTCTGTTTCTGAGCAGACACATGGATGTTAGTGACCTGCTGGAGGTAATTTTGCAGGGCTCTGACATTGTCCTCCTTACTCAAAGGAGTTAAGCAGTGGTCTTGCTGCTAGGTTGTTGCCCTCCTACAGCCCCCTCCACATCTCCTGGTGTACTGGCCTGTCTCCTGGTATGTGCTCCATGCTCTGGACACTGTGCTGACAGACACAGCTACCCTTCTTGCCACAGAAGCTGCTCTACCTGAGCAACTTTTGTGAGTTGTACAGTAGAGACCGCCTCATGCTGCTGTACCTCTTGGTGTGAGAGAAATGACAAAATGAAAAAGTGACCAAAACAACAGCCAAAAGGTTGAGAACAGAGAAATGGTATGTTGTCACTACCTGCAGGACCACGCCTTTATAGGGGTTGTCTTGCTAATTGCCTATCATTTCTACCCGTTGTTTGTTCCATTTGCACAACAGCAGGAGAAATTGATTCACAATCAGTATTGCTTCCACAACTGGACAGGTTGATTTTACTGAAGTGTGATTGGCTTGTAATTATATTGTGTTGTTTAAGTGTTCCCTTTATTTTTTTGAGCAGTGTGTAAATATATATATATAATATACACACACATATATACTGTATATTGTGGTAGATCAGTTCACTCAACAGTACGCAGAGGTAGAAACAGGAACACTGTCTCTTTAAGTCTTTCACTAGTTATTAGATACATGCGGCATAAACCATGATGAAGTGAAATAATCATGGCCCCTTGGGCAAAACCGGAAAGCAAAACCAAATGGTATCTCACAGTCCATACATCTGTCGAGATCCACCCACTTAGGGTTAGCAAAAACACCTGGTTCAGTTTAGCACCAACACAAGCACTGTCCTGGAGTTACTCTCTCCCAAACACACTGACCACTCAATGCCTCTGGAGGCTGACAATTTAAGCCCCAGACCACTCCCTGGGGTGGAGATAAGGTTGACAACCTCTCATCTGCTCTATGGTTGTCCACAAAAACCCTGCCCTTAAACAAGATGGCTGATTAACCCCTCTCAACACTTAGTGTGCTGAGCAAAACTTCTGGATTTGAAATCAGCACTTTGCCAGTGACTTTGTCACATCCTCCCCGCCCAAAGCCTGGGGTTTTGACACCTTCAGTCGCTAAACAGGGAAGTATGGACAGGACATCTGCATTACCATGTAGCTTCCCGAGCTCGTGCTCCACATGAAAACAAGTCCTGGAGCTCTAGAAACCACCTAGTCACCCTCTCATACGGTTCCATCAGGATGTCATGCTCCACAACTTGTGTACATTCTGGCAACTCCAAAAACAGGTCCCGGTTCTGCTGAAGCAGCTCTTGGCACTGTTGCTTCTGGGCTGGTGACAGTGTCTTTGCCACTGTGATATCCTCAGTCTTGGCTTCAGGATTGGCCCCCAGGCCCGTAGCTCCACCCATTCCGTGTCTTGCTATGGTTTGAGCAGGTTAATGTGGTACACCTGGTACGGCTTTCTTTTCCCTGGTTGGTGGACCTAGTAGTTGACATCACTCACTTTTTCGACCACTTCGTATGTCACTTGGCCAGGAACTTACTTTCCACAGTGGAGATCAACACCAGTCTCCAGAGCTGAACTGTCTCAGTCTCGTCGACCGATTTTAGACCCTTGCCTGGGCCTCTTGTGCATGAAGGAGGCTCTCCCTCGCAATCTGCACCATCCTCATGATCCTGTCCTGGATCTGGGCCACATGTATGATGACGCTTCTGTGGGGTGTTACCTCTGCTTCCCAGGTCTCCTTTGCAATGTCCTGAAGTCCCCAAGGGTGCCGTCTGTTTAGCAGCTTGAATGGCGATAACGTAGAGGCCTGTGGGAGTTCTCTAATGGAGAGCAGGAGGTACGGTATTAGGAAATCACAGTCCCGGCCATCCTTCTCCACAACCTTTTTAAGTATAGATTTCAAGGTCTTGTTGAACCTCTCCATGAAGCCTTCCGTCTGCGGATGGCACACAGATGTCCTGAGTTGAGTAATCTGTCTCGTCCTCGTCGCCAGCAAGGACACACGGGGGGAACTCATCTACCTCTGACTGCAGTGGGTATTCTTCCTGGGGGAATTGACTCCTTTCTGAGTTAGTGGGCACTCCTGCCTTTCCCCACAAATTTCAGAACAGGCTGAAGTCCTGCCTAATTATCACAGGGTGTATCAAGTCTTTGACTACCCCGACCTTTTTGTTTTTATAGTCACACTGGTGATGGGGTAGTCCTTGGTGTCCCTGTGAATACAAGGGATGCCATGGTTTTTCCAGGACCTCTCAACCACCTGATGCCTTTCCACGAGGCTAGCCAGGTCATCTGCATTTCGGGGGTCTCACTTGGCAACCTAGGTCTTTAACGGCCTAGGGAAGGAGTGAGTAAATCTGTTCATGACAACCCGATAGACCATCTGGGCTGGAGTGGAGGACTGCAGTAAGTCGAACATTTGAGAGCGAGGGGGTTTGTCACCGTAATACGTCCAGTGATTAACTTTTCGGGCTCTGACAGACATAATGACCCCTGAGCGTGTCAATATCTCAGTTTTTTAATTTGGCATATTTCCTGGCATCCTGTAAGCTCAAATCATAATAAGACTTCTGAGACTCACGAGTTAGACAGGGGGCCAGCACCTCTGCCCAGGCGGCAGCATCTCCCGCTCTACCACCCTTTCAGTCAAAAAAGCTTTTACATCATCGCCTGGGGTCATTTTCTGCATGGCTTGTCTTACCACCTTCCAGGCGTATGTGTCTTCACCTGGACTTGGGCACTGGGCTTCAGGCCTCCCACAAACCACCTCTGCGAGCAACTCAATCTGCTGCTGCTGTTGTCGGAACTGGTCTTGTTGGTGCTGCTGCTGTTGGAGCTGGTGCTGCTGCTGTTGTTGCATCTGTTGAATAAACAGCTTACTTGTGTCTTGAGGTGCCAACTGTAAGTAAAAATAAGGGTAATAGTTGCGTAACTCCAACTGTCTAGAGTTTTTTTTTCTCATGGTGTTTAGACTTATTGTATTAATAAGCTGGCCTGTTATCAGCTACTTGTTTGGAGCAATAACTTTCCACAGAAAATAATAGCAAATAGAAGATGAACACATTTTATTTGATGTGACAGGCCAGGGTGACATTCATTTTGATGTGGTGCTAGAGCTACATGACTAAAGGGCTTTAAATTTGACCCTTTGATGTAAAAGACTTTCACTCCATGTATTGGCCTAGTTTGTAACAAACAACATGCAAACAGAGGACAGACTCACAATAGACAAGTGTGTAATTCACATGAAAGAAAAAAAAAAAAGCCTGAGCCATTTGGCTTCTTTCCATCGATGAAAATACATGATGATTTCATTTGTGTCAAATGATACATGTGTGCAGTGCGGACGTGCTTGGAAGGACAAATATACTGCTAGCAGGCAAATGGAATTTTGTTGTCTAATTCTTTCTACATTTTTGCATTCAAAAAGTCAAATGGTGCTGCTTCCTTTGGGGTCCCCCTTAGGTTTTGAACCAACCCGGCAAAACTATACAGCTGCGGGCTGCTATTCTCAGGCTGGTAAGGGGCCATGATTATGGGCCCCCCCAGCCTAAAAACAGCAGCCTGCAGGTGCCCAGAAAAGGCGCATCTATTAGATGCGCCTATTCTGGAGCTTTGTAGGGTTCTTCCCACTTGCCCTGTAGTGGTGGCAAGTGGGGTTAATAAAGGGTTAATGTCACCTTTCTATTGTAAGGTGATATTAAGCCAGGCTTAGTAAACAATAGGTGTCATTAAGACACCTATTCATTATTAATCCTATAGTAAATAAAGGGTTAAATAAACACACACAGGGTATGCCACACTAAGCGAGATCACTAACGAGATCGCTACTGCGTCACCATTTATGATGCAGTAGCGATCTCGTTAGCGACTTAGCTGTTAGATTCCAAACACAACTCATCAGCGATCTGTGATTCCAAACACAACTGATCAGCGATCTGTATAACGACCTCTGCAGTTGTTGGGAAAACCTAGTCCCACCTGCGATGCTGGTGAAGTCGTTCATAAAGGGTGTCACACTCAGCGATTCAGGCTCACCAGCGGGACACCAACGACCAAAAAACGGCTCAGAACGTTCATAAGCGATCAACGACATCTCAGCAGGGGCCACATCGCTGCTACATGTCACACACAGCTAAGTCGCTAACGGGATCGCTACTGCGTCATAAATGGTGACGCAGTAGTGATCTCGTTAGCGATCTCATTAGCGATCTCGCTTAGTGTGGCATACCCTTTAGAATAAAGTTTTAATGAAAGAATACACTACACAGTTTTTAAATTTTTATTATACTCCCATTCCTTTATCGAAGCCCTCGATCTCCTGTAAAAAATATAAAATAAAAAAGCAACAATATCCCATACCTGTCCGCTGTACAGTCAAGTCCCACGGCGTAAATCCATCTCGGGGGTTAATCAGTTTACAGCCGGAGCGCTGCTAATGTAGCCGCTCCGACTGTAAACTACTAGGGAATGACTGAGGAGCAGCGCGCACAGGCTCAGTGACTGGGGGTAACTTCACTGACTCTGTGGTCGCTGACAGCTGAACTCCTGTACCCTCAGCACCAGCTGTAAACTGATTAACCCATGAGATGGATTTACTCCATGGGACTTGAGTGTACGCCGGACAGGTATGGGATATTGTTGCTTTTTTATTTTATATTTTTTACAGGAGATCGAGGGCTTCGATAAAGGAATGGGAGTTAAATAAAGATTTAAAAACTGTGTAGTGTATTCTTTCATTAAAAGACTTTATTTATTGGTGTGTGTGCTTATTTAACCCTTTTTTTACTATAGGATTAGTAATGAATAAGGTGTCTTATTGACATCAGTTGTTGACACATATTCATTACTAAGCCTGGCTTAATGTCACCTTACAATAGAAAGGTGACATTGACCCTTTATTAACCCCACTTGCCACCACTACAGGGCAAGTGGGAAGAACACAACAAAGCTCCAGAATAGGTGCATCTAATAGATGCGCCTTTTATGGGCAGGTGCGGGCTGCTGTTTTTAGGCTGGGGGGCCCATACTCATGACCCCTTACCAGCCTGAGAATAGCAGCCCACAGCTGTATAGTTTTGCCGGCTTGGTTCAAAAAACTAAGGGGGACCCCACATCGGGTTATTCATTTATTCTCCCTGTTCGCTGTTGCCGGCAGAGCAGGGAGAATAATGACAGGGAGCTTCAGCACCACAGGCAGGGGACAACGCTTACTGTAGCTGTCCGTGCCGTCTGTGTGCACAGAGGACTGTGTGAACAGTTCTCCGTGTGCACGTGTGCGGGATGTTTTGGGTCCGTGGTGCCGGAGAAAAACGGACATGTCACCGTATTTTACACACGGACACACGGTCCGTGAAAACACGCCGACATGTGCATAGACCCATTCATTTGAATGGGTTTACATGTGTCAGTGTCTCCGATACGTGAGAAAGCTGTCACTACACGTACCGGAGCCACTGACGTGTGAAAGAGGCCTTAAATTGTATTAAATTGCCCTCCTTGTTTGTAGTGTGCCAAGAATAACATAAAATTATGTCAGTAAGTTGCTGTCTTGCAGTACATCACAGATCAAAGTCACAAAGACTCTGCAGGTCTCTATCACTTAAAATGTTTGTATTAATATTCATAGAGTAAGACTACCATTCCCATTTTCACTCTTATTTAACAAACCATTGCCGATCCGGTGTAGCGTCATGCACATTAAGTGAGTATATTGTGAAGAGCCAATATATTTTTTCACTGGATTGGATGCTTGAATTTTCCATTATGGCTATGTGCACACGATGCATTTTTGATGCGTTTTCGCAGCTTTTTTTACACGCGTAAATGCTCCAAAAAGCAATGCAATACTTATGCAAGGTAATTCAATGACAATCTTGAAGTGTTGTGCACATGATCTGTAAATTTCCGTCCATATTTGCAACGTTTTATTTTCTGCAGCATGTCAATTCTTTTTGCGTTTCTGCAGAGTTTTTGACTCATTGAGTTCAATTGAGTCAGCCAAATCTGCAGCAAAAACGCAGGTGTAAAAAGGTTTTCGTCTATGGTGCGTGTTTACTGCAGATTTGCTGCCAAAAACGAATTGTCAAAGGAATGATGACAGCAGGAGGAAGAGTGTGTGGGCGGAGAATATATGAATGAGCTCAGAATATGTGTGTGAGCGGAGAATATGTGCGTGAGCAGAAAATATGTGCGTGAGCGGAGAATATGTGCGTGAGTGGAAAATATGTGCGTGAGCGGAAAATATGTGCGTGAGCGGAGAATATGTGCGTGTCTGCGTGTGTGTCTTCGTCTGTCTTGCGAGTGTCTTGTCTGCGAGTACCCATGCAACGAACAGCCCATAGTAATTGTGCACTTAGGCGTCGTCTGATGGGACTACTACTCTCATCTGGCTACGTCTTTTGTCACATATAACAGAGACTGAATGAGCCGATGATGGGAGAATAGTCCCATCATCCGGCACCTGTATTCAACTGTAAAAAAAAGTCAAAACATTTACATAATTATATACAAAATACATACTGAACACCTAATCCCCGACGCCCACATCTGCAAACAATCAAAAATAATAAACCAAAATATACTCACCTGTCCCCCGCAGTCCATTTAATAACGATGTCTCACGACGATCTCACGCGTAGAAAAGTCACATCGTGAGATGTGACCGCTCTAACCCGGCCGCCGGCGATATACTGAAAGGAGGTTATCACTCCCGCAGTGTATCACTGCGCTGCCATGAGAGTTCACCTGAGTTCATCAGCTGATCAGCTCTGGTTCTCATGCAGCAGTGCCGTAAGTGAGAGCACCAGAGCTGATGAACTCCGGTGCTCTCTCCACTCTTCCTCCAGACTCTGGGACTTTGAGTTCCAAAATAAATGCAAAATTTACTTTCCTTGTGGAGTGTGTCAATGACTGCCTTCTGGACATCTGTCAAGTCAGCAGTCTTCCCCATGATTATGGAGCCTACTGAAACAAACTAAGGGACCTTTTTAAACACTTAGGAAACCTTTGCAGATGTTTTTTGTTTAATTATTCTAATTTACTGAGAAAATGACTTTTGGGTTTTCATTGGCTGTAAGCCATAATCATCAACATTAACAGAAATAAACACTAGAAATAGATCACTCTGTTTGTAATGACTCTACATAATATATGAGTTTCACTTTTTATATTGAAGAACTGAAATAAATTAACTTTTTGATGATATTCTAATTTTGTGAGAAGCACCTGTAACAGCGGAGAAGACCCTGGTGGACGTATCTATGCTTGCACAAGATGGATATTCCTACACAGCGTTCATCAAAAGTCCATAGCTCGAGACCTAGCTGAAGGCCGTTAAATAATAATAATAATGGAGTGCGAGAGTGCTCTGACACGTCATACCAGGCTTGCTGCAATAGTTGCATTCTATTGAATATATTCCAGAACCCAAAGGCTGATATCACATGCAAAATATTTGAATTCTTTATGGGAAAATTAATAGAGAGGAAATCTTTCCCAATTTTCTATGCAGCAAAAGTCTTACAACCACTGACAAAAGATGATAAGGAATAGCCAATTACATAATGAACATAGTTTGTCAAATCCTAATCAATTATGCACCTTACTAAGTTCACGAACTGTGAATGTTGTAAATAGTTGATAATAGACTTTAAATTGACATGTAAAAAGATTAATAAATGCTAAGAAACTTTCAAAGAGTAAGCTTGTACTTGATGCGTGCTTGGTTAAAATGATTGGATGAAAAACCTTTAAAGACAAGCAGCAGGAACATTTTTTTGGCGTTTTTTTCACTTAAAAAATGTGAAAGTTCAGTATGTTTTGTCAAATTAGTAGTATCTGATTATTTGGAACAAGCTTTTCCCCATATGTTATTTTTCATCTCCACAATGTTAAAGAGGACCTGACACTTGCTAAAAAAAATAGAGTTCAAAAATCTCCGCGCTTCCCTTATTATGCCATTTATTTTGCACTGCTTCACTTCATTACAGAGGAATTCACCATTATTGCTTTTGGAGTGCATTATGTGAGATCTCTGCTTGTGGCGCCACTGGGCATTAAAGGAATCTGTCACCCTAAATTGGCGGGATATTTAAATGATGGCAGTCAGGTCAGATGGGCGGTGTTTTGGGTACTTGCCTTAACATGTTGTTCGCCGCTGTCTACATTATTTCTGGGAATTGTAGTCGTTGCCCTCCATATAACGCGCCTGCGCATTGCAATCTTGAGTTGCGCACGCGCAGTATGCTTTGCCCTCAGATTGCAATGCGCAGGTGCGTTATATGGAGGGCAACGACTACAATTCCCAGAAATAATGGAGACAGCGGTAACAACATGTTAAGGCAAGTACCCAAAACACCGCCCATCTGACCTGACTGCCATCATTTAAATATCCGGCCAATTTAGGGTGACAGATTCCCTTTAAGAGTCTTCTCTAGGGGGATGAACTTTTAGGACTCGCTCACATTTGCGATTAAACTGGACTAATGCAATCCAATAAAAAAAAAATCAGATTGCCTTCAGACCATTATAATTCTATGGCTGTGTTCTCATCTGCATTTTTTTCACCCCCGATCGGATCGCGATCAGACTGAAAAAAAAAACGCAGCATACTGCGATTCCTTGCAAAATTCAGATCACACGCACCCATATAAGTCTATGGGTATGTATGAAACATCGAACTGCACTCGGATATCACCTGAGTGCAGTGCGATTCCCACGGATGCCAGAAATGGAGGAGATGGAGAAATTTATATCTCTGCCTCCTCCGCAGCTGTGCTCTGATTCTCTCATTGCTTGCTGCAGAGCTGGAGCTGAGTGTCTTTAGCATATCGCATCTGACCAACTGTAACTGGCATAATCTGGGAGTGAGATGTTAAAAAGCACACACCACCAGAGAAAACTCTAAAGAAACACTCAGTTGAACTAAAAGCAGAGATTTCACATACTTCGCTCCAAAAGCAATAAATGTGTATATCTCTGCAATGGAGCAACACAGCGCAAAATTGAAAAAAAAAAGTGTAAAGCAAGGGGAGTTTAGGGAGTTTTACAAAGTACTGAGCTTAGTTTTTTTTAAGCAAGTGATGTGTCCTATTTAAGTTCCTCTTGTAATCAAGCAGGCTAGATTCACGTGACCTCAATATGGTCCCATTTTACGGTCCATTTTGTACCCATTTCTTACTACATTTTAAAACCCTATTTTAAAATCATCAGTATTTCATGTTGAAACCAAATTCCCAGGGTTAAATAATCAAATTTGGGCCACCTGCAGCTACCATTAGGGTATGTGCACACGTTGCGGATTCTGTTGCAGTTCTGCAGCAGATTTTGCCTTGCAGATCTGCAGCAGAACTGCAAGTGATGTACAGTGCCATTCTAGTCAATGGAAATCAAAAAATGCAGTGCACATGCTGCAGATTTTTCTGCGCAGATTTGGTGCGGATTTAAAACTGCAGCATGTCACTTCTTTTGTGCAGAACTGCAGCGGTTTTACACCTGCTCCATTATAGGAATCTGCAGGTCTCAAAAGGCAGGGGAAATCCGCACAAAAACTGCAGTAAATCTGCAGATAAAAAGGACAAAAAAAGGATAAAAACTGCGCGGATTTTGACCTGCAGTTTCTGCCAAGAGATGCAGATTCTGTGCAGAAAATTCTGCAGACCAATCTACAATGTGTGCACATATCCTTAAGGTACTGCCACACTAAACAATCCCGCTAGCGATCACAATAACGACGCATACTAATGCGATCGCTAGCGGGATTGTTTCTATATCGCTAAATGCGGCCACGTTTAGCGATATAGTTAACGACGCTATCGCCATTAGCAATCTTCTTAACGACTTTAGCGGTACAAAAGTACCGCTAAATCGCTAAGAAAAGGTGCCACACTTAGCGATATATACTTACCCAGCGGGAGCGCCGACGATAAAATAGGGTCCGGAGCGATTCCAGCGACGAGCGAGATCACAGCAGGAAGCTCGTCGCTGGAAGCTGCCGCACTGAACAATATCGCTAACGGGATCGCTAAATAGTGACGTTTTTTAGCGATCCCGTTAGCGATATTGTTTAGTGTGGCATACCCTTTAGGGAGAGCATCGTAACATTTATCACATAAGAATATTGCATTCTTATGCAATAAGCTTAATCTACTGGTGTTTGCAGACATTTAGAATTTTAACACTTCTTGGTAATATGAAGATAAATATCCCCCAACCCAAAAATGATAGACAAACCTTTCTCTTAGGGTATGTTTCCACATGGCGTATTCAGTCAATATTTGCTACAGATTGGACGCTGAGTACAGCCGCAGCGTCCAAATGTTACAGCATAGTGGAAGGGATTTTATGAAATTTCAGCTCCACTATGCGTACAAACACGCAGGCGGCACTCCCGCGTATACGCACATGTGGCGCGTCTTTCTAGACCGCAGCATGTCTATTTATCTTGCGGAGGTGCTCTGTCTCCGCAAGATAAATAGCACAGTCTATGTATAGGTTGCGGTGATTTTGCATGTGTTCAATGAAAACATGCGGAATTACCGAGTGCTCAAAAGGGGGCAGCATTTTGGGCGGAGCCGGGTATCCGCTGCGTCCAAAGCGCTGCCATTCCGGAACGTGGAAACATACCCTTAGGCTATGGACAGAGGACAACTTGTGGGGGACCTGTCAAGGTATTTGTGCTGCCCTATCCACGGGCCAAATGAAATGCAAACAGGCTCCATCATTACAGACAACAATGCTTTACTCTGAAACACTATAATGTTTGAGAAAAAGCTTAAGGGGTAGAGGGGACATTTAATAAGATCAGTGATCACATGCCGGTCTTAATAAATGTAGCCCATTTCACTCTGTGCATCTTTTAATTAAGAAGTGAGCGCTTCTTAATAAATTTAGCTCATCTTGGTCAGTGCACGCAACACAAACTGAAATCTAAGTCTAATCTTTTCATCGTATCAGAATCTTTTCCTTGTGTTCAGCTCAATTTTTAAATCCGTATCTCCCTCTGATTCCTTCTACCTCAGCCTACTTGATAGGTATCTTTTTATCAGCGTATAGTCCAGTGTCACATCTCCCAGCCATCCCAGGTTCAGCAGGACTGTCTTGATTCGAGGGGGCATTCACTGTCTCTTTTAAAATTATTTTTTTTATTTATCCCCCATATTTTTACAGAAGAAAATTACTATAGTGTAAACAGTATACATGGTGCGATGTTATCAGATTTTACTCTCATCACTGAATTATTTTGGTACTGCAAACGAAGGAAAGACATCTGGATTAAACTGGAACAGATAATGTTATGTTTCTGGTGTGCTCGTATCTTTGTTCTTTGGTTTGGTTGGTTTGTGAGGTGTAAGCAGGAGGTGTTATCATGGTTCTCACATAGGGACCTACTGTAGTCAAAGTGCAGCATATGTGAAACCGTTTTTTTTGTGGTTTAATATTTCCATCTAAATTTTTGCACATCTAAAGGGTAGTATACCTCGCCTATTAAAACGTGTCATCAACTCATATCAAAGAGCCAGTGCTGCAAATTTTTTACAAAATTACCTTGAAAAATAAGATAGTTCATTTAAAGACATTATTTCTTACTATGGAGAAAAATGAATTACATAAAAAAAAGAAAAAAAAATCACATTGTCCTGGGAAATGCCTATATGATTATAGGATGTACATAAGCTATTTAAAACCATTTGGTTTCTAAATTTAGGCTTTGAGATTGCTGATATAGTCATTCTGCGGAATACTTATCAAATAGCACAATCTGTCACCAATGTCAGATGAGTTGTATACCGTAATTGTAGTCTAAAGATCTGCCAATAATATCCTGTGTGGGTAATTCAAGTGTTGTGGTGACTCAAGAATGGGAAAAATGCTCAATTGTTTGTGATTGATGTCTGCATGTAAACATTTGAACTGATCCTTTGCACACATTGTCAGACAAAATATTTCTATTTCAAAGTTTTTTGAAAAATTTATTAAATGTAAAAGAGAAATCACACGGCGATCTCAAATTGGCCCGGATTTGGCCCTGCGATCCACAGTTTCTGCTGCTTTGTACAGTACCATTATAATCTATGTAAAAAAAACCGCTGTGCACATGTTGCAGATTTTTCCGCTCGGATTTGCTGCCGATTTGAATCCGCAGCATGTCAATTCTTTGTGCGGAATCCGCAGCGGTTTTACATCTGCTCCATTATAGAAATCCGTGGGTGTAAAACGCAGGGGAAATCCGCACACAAACTGCAGAAAATCCGCTGTAAATCCGCAGGTAAAACACAGGTCATTTTACCTGCGGATTTAGCAAAATCCGCAAGAGAATCCGCAACGTTGCACATACCCTTAGTGCAGCATTTCTGTACCTATTGAGTAAATTAGTTACTTGCGTTTTTGATTGAGTTTCTGAGTGCGTTTTTTCACGTGTTTTTGACCTACATTTATTTCCCTCTGTTTACTAAGTCATGTTTTAAATAAAACTGCTTTGGTTTTCATACTTTTTGGTATTTGGCTTTGAGAAAACTTATGTGAATTACATACTTTTTTTTACTTGTGGATTTTCAGTATCTAATGCAATTCTAATGAAAATCCACAATATTTCAGAAACGCACCTCAGGTCAGTGTACGCAGTGTGAAAAAAAGAAAAAAGTGCGGTGGGCAAGAGATTTATATAAATCCCTTACACTTTGCTGCAACTGTAAGATAA
Organism: Oophaga sylvatica; assembly: GCA_033576555.1. NCBI lineage: Eukaryota > Metazoa > Chordata > Amphibia > Anura > Dendrobatidae > Oophaga > Oophaga sylvatica. Next base: position 150,279,970 of record JARQOD010000003.1, read on the forward strand.
TCATACCACACAAACACATTAATAAATAACATTTCCCTCATCTCTACTTTACATCAGCACCATCTGTAAAATATTGCTTTATTTTGTTAGCATTTTCGAAGGTTTAAAAATATCAGTAATTTTTCATTTTTTAAGTGAAATGTACAAAACTTATTTTTTTAGGGACATATTTAATTTTCAAGTGACTTTGGGGGTTCTATATATTATAAACCTCCAAAAGTGATACCATTTTGTAAACAGCACCCCTCAACATATTCAAAATTGCTTTCAGGTATGTTATTAACCCTTCAGGTGCTTTACAGGAATAAATGCAATGTGGCACAACAGGAATGAAGAAATGTATTTTTACCACCTAAATGTTTCTAATGTCTGAACAGGATACTATAGCTGGAAGACTTTAAGGCCATTATTTGGCAATGAATTGCCATGGAAAGCATCAGGACCACATGATCAATGGGGGATTAAATAGGAAGCCCCCACACTCTGTTAACCATCTAGATTCTGTAATCATTATTGACAGCAGCATCTAAGGGATTAAATGACAACACTGATCGTGGCTGATGCAGCAAGTTGTCAGCTATAGAGTACAGCTGTCAGCTCCAGGATTGTCAACCGGCGGTGGATGCTAGTCTGTTATATCACAGGTCAGTAAAAAGACGTATTGGTGATCACTAAGGGGTTAATATGTAATTTTTGTGGGGGGGGAATGTAGCACTACTTCATACCTCCCAACCGTCCCGGATTGAGTGGGGCCGTCCCGATTCTAACCCTCCCACCCGCTGTCCCAGTAGGGACACTATGTGTCCCACAGTGAGAGAAGCCGCTACGCCCCCCATGCACCCCATCCTCGCCCTCCCAGCTCTCCACTTCAGCTTCTTACAGCAGAGCATTGACGTTGCTTGCTGTCCTCCTCTGTGCGCACAGGACCTGTGATGAGGTCACAAGAGGGAGGAGTTAGGTGTCACATGGTCAGGCTTCTCGGTGTGTGCAAGTCTCTGCTGTGCTGGTTGTCATGGTGCTGGATGAGGGTAAGTTTATGTGTGGGGTCAGGAGGGGTTTACAGTGTGGATGTAGCAGAGCTGTGTGTGTGAGGTGTACGGAGCGGAGCCGTGTGTGCGAGGTGTACGGAGCAGAGCCGTGTGTGTACAAGGTGTACGGAGCAGAGTCGTGTGTGTGCGAGGTGTACGGAGCGGATCTGTGTGTGTGCGAGGTGTAAGGAGCGGAGCCGTGTGTGTAAGAGGTGTACGGAGCGGAGCCGTGTGAGTATGAGGTGAACGGAGCGGAGCCGTGTGTGTACGAGGTGCATGGAGCAAAGCAGTGTGTGTACGAGGTGGATGTAGCAGTGCTGTGTGTGTGTACAGGGCGTACAAAACGGAGCCCTGTGTGTACGAAGTGTACGGAGCTGAGCCGCTCAGCTACGTACACTTCGTACACACAGGGCTCCGTGCTTGAGCCGTGTGTGTACGGAGCGGAGCAGAGCCATGTGTGTACGGGGTGTACGGAGTGGAGCCGTGTGTGTATGAGGTGTACGGAGCGGACCCACATGTGTACGAGGTGTATGGTGCAAAGCTGCATGTGTACAAGGTTTACGGAGTGGAGCCATGTGTGTACAAGGTGTACAGAGTGTGGCTGCGTGTGTACAAGGTTTACGGAGTGGAGCCATGTGTGTACTGAGTGGAGCCGTGTGTGCGCGAGGTGTATGGAGCGGAGCCGTGTGTGCACGAGGTGTACGGAGCGGAAGCGTGTGTGTACAAGGCATACAAAGCGGAACCATGTGTGTATGAGGTGTGCAGAGTCGTGCGTGTACAAGGTGTATGGTGGGGAGCATTCATTCCTCCCAACCGTCCCAGATCCAGTGGGACAGTCCCGATTTTGAGAGTCTGGCCCACTGCCCCGGCCGGGAGCTTACTTTTCACGTGGACACAGAAGTACACGGCGGAGCCCCGAGGAGCACTTTTAAATTCGCACGTGACGTTCTACCGGAAGTGACGTGCTAGAAGCTGACCAGAAATGAGGTAATTTCGGGAGGAGATTGTGACAGAACCATGGAAGCACTTCAGGGAATGCTTCAGATCCATCGCCGTGTCCTCCGACAGCGCGGACAGCGTGATCGCCTTGGACTCGGGAATGTCGGCCATGTGAGTGGATCATGATATGTCCTGCATCAGGAGGCTCAGGTGGCACTACAATGGGAGCAGGGCTGCTATAGTATCTTTATAGAACTTTCTCTCTCTGTTTCTTTCTCTCTCTGTTCTTTCTCTCTCTGTTCTTTCTCTCTCTGTTCTTTCTTTCTCTCTGTCTTTCCCTTTTTCTCTCTGATCTTTCTTCTTCTCTTTCTCTTTCTTTCCCCTTTTTTCTTTCCCATCTTTCTTTCTCTCTCCCTCTCCTTTCTTTCCCCTCTTTCTTTTTTTCTCTCTCTGTTCTTTTTTTCTGTCCACTCTTTCTTTCTCTCTCTGTCTTCTTTCTTTCTCTCTATTCTTTCTTTCTCCTCTTTCTTTCTTTCGCTCTGTTCTTTCTTTTTCCCCTTTCTTTCTCTCTAATCTTTCTTTCTCTGTTCTCTCTTTTCCCTTTCTTTCTTTCTTTTCTTTTTCTTTCTTTCTTTCCTTCTTTCTTTCTTTCTTTCTCTTTCTTTCTTCTTTCTTTCTTTCTCTCTCTGTTCTTTCTTTCCCCTCTTCTTTTCCTTTTCTTCTCTCTCTGTTCTTTCTTTCTTCCCCTCTCTTTTCTTTCTTTCCCCTCTTTCTTTTCTCTTCCCTCTCTGTTCTTTTCTTTTCCCTTTTCTTTCTTTCTCTCTGTTCTTTCTTTTCTGTTCTTTCTTTCTCTGTTCTTCTTTCTTCTGCTTTCTTTCTCTGTTCTTTCTTTCTGTTTTTCTTTTTCCTCTGTTCTTTCTTCTGTTTTCTTTCTTTCTCTCTGTCTTTCTTGTTTTCTTTTTCCTCTCCAGTCTGTCCCCATACCAGCCATGATCCCCATAGTGCTAGCCACTGATCCCATAATGCCAGCCATTGTGCCCTCAGTACCAGTCAGTGTGATCAGCAGTGCTAAATGGGTGTGGTTGTGGCGTAGACATGGGTGTGATTAGTTGTGAAATGGGTGTGGTTGGGGCGTGGCCTAAAATTTGCCGCGCCGCACCCTTTATCCCTCTTTCCTGTCTTCAGTAGTTGGGAGGAATGTTACTTCCATGCTCTGTCTATATTTGGAGATTCCACGGGTGGTCTGACGGTCTTCCTCAATGATTGAGAGCTTTGTTTATGCCTACAGCAATATGACAGCCCCCTGGACTTCTAAACCCAGAACAAGAAGGAATTGATTGAAATGAATAAACAAGTTATACAGAATCTTTTCCTATAAAACTCTGTATCAGTCTCATGAGCTTTCCCTTGCCCTATATCATGTTTTCCTCCGATTAGACCAGTATGAACATGACCAATTCCCTTTATTATGTTTTTATAAAACTTGACCGTGCTTCTGTATGGTAACGATAGAGTTAATTAAGTGTAGTCTTTCCCTTGTAAGCTCAGCTGTTTTTGCATCAGATTTTTTATGTTTTATATTTCTGTGGTAGTAAGCAGCTTTCTAGCAGCTATGTTAATTCCCATGGGGCTGATGTTCTTGTCACCTGGTCGCTCAGCAGTTCTCCCTTGCAGTCAGTCATAGTGAGAAAAATCTCCAAACTGACTGTAAAACATCCAGCAAGACATGGCAAATGACCCAGTGCTGCAGTTATTTGCTTTTCAGCTGGACATTGTACAGAATTGTATTGGCCTGCTTCTTGTGAGCAGTGGTCACAACCATTGGAAGAAAAGGTATATAATGGTCATGTCGTTGCCATCTATATGACCTATAGAGTTCGAAGTTTCAAATGGTTTTAGTAACCAAATTATTAGTTTGACAGACCAGATCCGCCATCCTGATATATGTTCTAGAAGGCTGGGTTCATACGGCGGTATTTTATGGTCCATATAGAGACTGAGCAGGGGTCTCCTGACCTGAACTTGGCTTATTTTACATCATGTATGAACCAACATTCAACTCTATCAGGAGTTTTTTGTCTTAATTCCCTAAAAATAGAATTTGAACAGCATCCCTGACAAAGCCGCTCAATGTAATGAGGCAGACAGAGTCATTAGCATATATTATATATTTGAATGGTGGACTGGCGGTGTTCTGCTCCATACAGTGTTGGTATGCTGCCATTGCCATCGGTAGTAACGGCTGATAAGTGGGGAAGCCAGTTCTTGGATCTTCCTTGATCTGATAGGTAAAAGTCTTAATTTCTAAAAGTATAATATTTTAGTAATTTACAATTTATTCATTCAGTATACATTTTTTTACTAGTTGAGTTTTAGAACATGTATGATTGCTGGCACTTACAGATATTATTATAGGGTGTAGAAAACATCTTACATTGAAAGTTAGCACTTTACTCTGACTCAGACCACTAGTAAATATATTATTTTTACTCCCCTGATTCCTGTAACACATTTTGCATGAGATTTTCCCAGGCAGTCCTTTCTTAGCCCCCTCATTATGCAGATGGCGAGAAACTAAGGCATGGGTGTATCATCTCCAACACTTGGCAAATCCACTTACTACAAAAATAGATTTTCCAAACACCATTCACAAGCACGGATACACGTTTGTGTTGTTACTGTGGTTGAGGCTGATCAGAGCAATAGAAAACATTACCAGTCAAGATGAGTAAAAGTTACCTGTGAGTCATTTCTATGAAACTACATTATCAGCAGGTGGAGCCACTTTTTCAACCACATCTTCTTGCATTTATTACATAAAAGATGACATGTGACCAGTACCTAATGGGACTACTTAGAAAACAACCCACCAGAAAACTCAAGTCCCAATGAAAAAAATGCAAAAATACCATATTTAAAACATATACCTACTATATAGCCTCACACTCATCCTGTCCAGCACAATTAAGTTTTGCGTTTTATTATTTTGAAGATCAACCAACATAAAAATAAGAAAAAAAGTGTAGAAAATCCAGCACCAAGAAAATTTTTTTTTTAAAAAAATCAATTTATTTCAAATACATTAAAAAAATAGGTAGACCTATGAGTAAGGACATGCATGTCCGAAATGAGTAAGGTTGCCATTTGGACCACCCTCTTTTCTTACTGTCAGTCCTGTGAATTCCAAATAAATTACATTGTTTAACTATTTTTCCTTGGTGCTGGATTTTCTCCACTTTTTTCTTGTTTGCTGCTGGGGATACTGTCCCCCTCCTTATCCGTGCATCATCCATTTAACTACTTATTACTTATTGCCTTTACACATATTGGGGAGCTGATCTTTTTTATTAATTTCCACATCCAAAAAATTCCTGAAAAATTAAATGATACCACACATATACTAAGCATGATTCTTAAAAAAAATACATGTTCCCCTCCCCCCCTAAAAAAAACCTGATCGGTATTTTTAGGAGAACTATTGAGTAATTTATGCTGCCTGAACCATTGGTTTTGCCATTCGGTTTCAGTGATCATTGGAGATCACTCAGCACTAATAAAATGACTATAACATAAAAAAATTAAAAACTTCATTACACATTAAAGGTAACCTGTCATGTCCGATAACACTATTAACTTGCAGATATAGGATTAATTTGCATTTCAATAGCATTATGAAGGTCACCTGCCACTATAACCCTATGGCCGGCGTCACACTGGCGAGTTTGATGCGAGTAAGTCGCACGACTTTCTCGCATCAACACCCAGCACGGCCGCCCGCTCTCGGAGCCGAGTGTGCGGCTGCATGTATTTCTATGCAGCCGCACACTCGGGTCCGAGAGCGGGCTGCCGTGCCGGGTGTTGATGCGAGAAAGTCGTGCAACTAAGGCCTCTTTCACACATCCGTTTTTTGACTTCAGGCATGATCCGGCGTGTTGTTAAAAAAACGGATCCGGTACCGGATGCGTTTTTTTAGCATTGACTTTCATTAGCGCCAGATTGCGTCTGATGTCATTGCGTTGCATCAGTTTTTGTCCAGATCCGGCGGAAATGTACATTCTGGCGGCCGGACAAAACGGTGACTGCAACGTTTTGTTTTTTTTCTGGAGCCGCCTGATAGTGCCTGAAGCGGCGCATCAGGCAGCCGGAAATAATAGAAGTCTATGGAACCGGACAGTCTTTTGTGCAAACCGTCAAAAGACTGATCCGGATTCTGGAAATCAGGGACTACTACTACTACTACTACTACATTTTCCACTGTCTCCGGACATGCGAACCTACATTTTCCGGGTTCAAAAGTTCAGGTCGGATCCAGCAAAAAAAAATGATCCGTTGCATCAGTTTTTTCATTTCAGCGCCGGATCCGTCCCTTCAGGCATTCGACGGATTATGCCTGACACTAAAAAACAGATGTGTGAAAGAGGCCTAACTCGCATCAAACTCGCCATTGTGACGCCGGCCTATTTCTGAAGGTTGCAAGCGTTATTAGGGCCCCGTCACACATAGCGACACACCAGCGATCCCGACAACGATATGCACTTGTCAGGATCGCTGGTGTGTCACTACATGATCGCTGGTGAGCTGCCAAACAGGCAGCTCAGGCAGCGATCAGGACAGCGACACTGCGGGTAATGTCGCTTAGTTCCCGCAGTATACGTTGGATACCAGCCAGCTGGTGCAGGGAGCTGGTAACCAAAGTACACATTGGGTTTCCAGGTGCTGTGCGGCACCTGGAAACCCGATGTGTATCTTGGTTACTAGCTCCCCTGCAGCAGCGTGCTGGTATCCAACGCACACATCGGGTTTCCAGGCGCCGCCCGGCGCCTGGAAACCCGATGTGTACCTTGGTTACCAGTTGATCGCTGGTCTCCTGCCTGCCACACGCAGCGAAAGAAATAGGTCCATTACATTCAGCGACGATCAGCGATACCCAGTAGGGGAGCTGATCGTCGCTGAATGTCACACACACCGATATCGCTGGGGAGATCGCTGTTGCGTCACAAAACTTGTGACTCAGCAGCGATCTCGCTAGCGAGATTGCTGTGTGTGACGGGGGCATGACACGTTCGCTTTAATGTCATTCTGAGAAGAGTACAAATCTGTTGAGAAATCACCTTTAGGTCTCTTTCACACATCCGTTTTTTGCCGTCCGGCGGGATCCGGCTTGTTTTGCCTGATCCGGCGGCCGCATTCCGTTTTTCAGCTCTGAGCATGCCCAGTCTCTCTCTCTCTCTCTCTCTCTCGAAGACTGCATTTTTCAGGTTCAAAAGTTCAGGCCGGATCCGATGACTAAAAAACGGATCTGTTGCATCAGTTTTTCCACCATCTGCGCCGGATCCGTCTTTCTACTTATTAGACGGATTGTGCCGGATGGCGAAAAAACGGATGTGTGAAAGTAGACCAAACTGCATTATTCCTGCAAAAACATGAGTTGGTATTGGTTTGCTGATTCTTTAATATCAGCTTGGGGACAACATGATAAACAATAATGCACGTTATAGAACACAAATTATTATTATTGATAACAGAATCTGGGACTGTCCACTCTTTCCAGGACTATAGATGAGTGGATCGATTAACGGGACTCTGGTCCAGCATCCAGGTTAGTGCTACCTGGCGGCTCCACAGGAGGCCGCAAATCACTTACCTTCTGGCATCCCCAGTGCAGCTTTTGATTAGCCAGGGCTGGTGCGACATCATCTTTTTGTTGTGCTTATCTCTAGTTGGTACCTGCAGATTTATTTTTTGTTCATTCATTCAGTCATAGCAGACAGAACTTTCTCATCTTTATGTAGCTTCACTTTATGACATCTAGTTTTTTGTTTTTGGTGTCTGCATGTCACGCTGGGTGAGGGAGCAACTAGATGCACAACAATGGGAAGAGGGTGGGGAAGCCTAACACTAGGAAAGGGGGGAGTGGAGACCCCTAGGCAGATCTGACAACACCCTGACTCCCCTAAAGTCCCTAAATAGGTTATGCACCTATTGCCAAGCAGGAGCCCAATCCATGACTGCCCCTAGTGATAGGCCCTGGATAGGGGGGGACAGTGTGTACGCTAGTCAGCCTTCACTACAACTAAAGACAAAAGGGTAAACAACAAATGAGGAAATACACGTAGCTTGCGAAGACATGAGAGATCACGCCAACAATCCTCCAAGAGAACTCCAAGAAGACACTATTCAACTACTAGCACTTCCAGCTGGGACAGAGGAAAATAGAATTATCACAAGTATCTTACTGAAGAGACTAAAGGTATTTAAATATCCAGCAAGGGTGTGTAAATCAGCAGCAGAAGGTGGAGGTCACTGCTAGGTCCTAGAGGGAGAAGGATATCACTCCATAACAGAGATGCAAAGATCAAGAAGGTGCTTGCAGACCTATGCACAATGACCTTCTACTGTCTGTCACACCTGACACACCCGTGACACTGTAAGGCTATGTTTACACATAGCGTAAATACTGTGTGCTGTGTCTTGATTTCTGCAGGTGTCCACACCAAACTATGCAATAACAGTCTTCTCTAGTTATTGCATTTTTGTAGGATTTTTTAAACCTTTTCACCATTATTTGATGCATTTTTGGGGCAAATGTGAAGTCACTTTTTAATGTGTTTTTGTAGTACAGAAAAGTTTGAATTCTGCACTAAAAAAAATAACTGCAGTTTTTCATATGTGTTTTATTCAAGTTCCACATAGAAACAGCTAGAGTAAAAAGCAACAAAAATGCACAGTTTAGCAGTATGTTTAGATGCACAGGGGTCACAGTTTTCATTAAATCATATCCGATTTGCTTGGATTGTTAAACACAGCAGAAGTTTATAATATGTAGGACACATGGTCTGTTATTTGTCTCACACCCAGTGACTTGCATTTGCGAGTCTGGTCTGATATACATGGCCACGAGCAGCATCCTGCAGTTTTTTACTCAGCTTAATTACTGCTGAGGCTAGTTTCACTGACCTGCGTCGATCTGCGCACGGCCGCTGCTAAGCTCCGCCCCGGCCACACCTCCTCCCAGCCGCTCCGCCTATGGGCGCATGACGCTGCATGCGACCTGCGTACCCTATCTTTAGCATTAGGTACGCAGGCCGTGTGCAGGTATGCGTTTGCCGGCGCATGCGTCCTTTTGACGGTGCGATTACCTGCGCCCAAAGCACCGTGTTGCATTTTGGTGCGCTCTGTGCACCGTCAAAACGACTTATGCATCGGCAAACGCATACCTGTGCACGGCCTGCGTACCCAATGCTAAAGATAGGGTACGCAGGTCGCATGCAGCGTCATGCGCCCATAGGCGGAGCAGCCGGGAGGAGGTGCGGCCGGGGTGGAGCTTAGCGCCGCAGACCGACGCAGGTCAGTGAAACTCTAGTGTGAAACTAGCCTTAGGAAACACTTGCAAATGAACACTGCCTCATTGAATAACATTGTTCAGAATGCAATGAGATTTTTCTCTCATTGCACTCGTCCAATTTGGCCGGGGTCACACTTGCGAGTGCAATGCGAGTAACTCGCGCGAGTCTCTCACCTCAATACCCGCCACTACCTCCGACACTCGGGACCGGAGTGTGCGGCTGCATGTATTTCTATGCAGCTGAACGCTCCGGTCCGAGTGCCGGCGCCAGTGCCAGGTATTGATGCAAGAGACTGGTGTAAGTTTCTCTCATTGCACTCGCAAGTGTGACCCCGGCCTTTATATGCTAATGTGAGCAAGCCCTTAGTGTGCACTTTCATGCATGCAGCATGTACACACACATTTGTGCTCGTAACCAGAACCTTCTATGTATCTAGAGCCCACAAGGACTGAAGTTCTGGAGATCTATTAGAAAGATTCAGAAGTTTTGTTTTATATAAAATGTTTCTCCAAAGGCAGATTTTATTCATTGTATGTACCACCGAAAAGACACATTTATATAACTGGATGTTCACTAGAAAATCTTCACCATCTTCTCTGGTGAAGATTAAATATAACAACTTAGATAGTGTCAGAATAAAGTGTGAGCCTCCCATTTCCTACTAGCCCAATTTAGCAACACACAATATTTTATCTACACTTGTGAGAAAGTATGAACACATTTCACACATAAGGAAAATAGGAACAGTGTGCAATTTACCAACTTCTGTAAACGTAGAAATTGATCATCGTCTGCCTTCTAGGTCTTTCTGTGGATACTGAGATGAGAAGCTCAGAATTTGCTTGAAATATTTTATTAAAGAGCTGAAGAAAGAAGTTTGAATATGATTTTTCATATTTGACAGACTGGGAATACAGATTGAGTAGAAAGCATAGTTCTCCAAGCCTATCTACTAAGCCTAGGGATTGAATTGCTCTGTGGGCTCGTTCAGACAGCGCATTGTTCATGGGTCTATTGAGCAACCGTTGGGGTCTCTAGACATTGCCCCTCTCAACTGTCTGCAATTAAAGTGCCTGCCAAATATGAAAACTCATGTTCAAAGTTAAGTTACTCCTTAAGGGAATTTGTCAGCAGGTTTTGGTAATCTGATAGCAGCATGAGGTGGGGACAGAGACTCTGATTCCATGGATATATAATTTAGTTTACTGGGTGCAGCAGTTATGATAGAGTCACAGTTTGCTCTGCTGCAAATCTAGCAGAGCAATTGTTGAGCTGTGTTTAACCCAGTCCACAAACCAGCTTTCTGTGTACATTGTATAGTGACAGCTGCTAATCAGTGTTGGGGTGAGGTTAGACTAAGAGGCACAAGGCCAGTTGTCCTGTAGTTATAATCTCTTGCTAATAAAACACTGATTGTGTTGAAACAGCAAAATGCAGTCAAATGACACATCACTGTACCAGTGTTTCTGTTCCTACATTATGGTGCTCTCAGATTACATAGGAAAAACCTGCTGATAGATTCCCTTTAACAATAGTTACTCCATTAAGTGTGGAGTAGGATGTTACAAAGCTTATGTGTACAGTCATGGCCAAAAGTTTTGAGAATGACACAAATATTATATTTTCACATAATCTGCTGCCCTCTGGTTTTTATGTGTGTTTGACAGATGTTTTTATCACAGACAGAAATATAATTGCAAACATATGAGTACCAAAAGCTTATATTGACAAAATGAGTTAATGCAGCAAGTCAATATTTGCAGTGTTGACCCTTCTTCTTCAGGACCTCTGCAATTCTCCCTGGCATGCTCTCAATCAACTTCTGGACCAAATCCTGACTGATAGCAGTCCATTCTTGCACAATCAATGCTTTCATTTTGTCAGAATTTTTAGGTTTTTGTTTGTCCACCCGTCTCTTGATGATTGACCACAAGTTCTCAATGGGATTAAGATCTGGGGAGTTTCCAGGCCATGGACCCAAAATCTCTATGTTTTGTTTCCTGAGCCATTTAGTTATCACCTTTGCTTTATGGCAAGGTGCTCCATCATGCTGGAAAAGGCATTGTTGATCCCAAACTGCTCTTGGAGGGTTGGGAGAAGTTGCTCTTGGAGGACATTCTGGTACCATTCTTTATTCATGGCTGTGTTTTTAGGTAAGACTGTGAGAGAGCCGATTCCCTTGGCTGAGAAGCAACCCCACACATGAATGGTTTCAGGATGCTTAACAGTTGGTATGAGACAAGACTGGTGGTAGCGCTCACCTTGTCTTCTCCGAATGAGGCATTTTCCTGATGTCCCAAACAATCGAAAAGGGGATTCATCAGAGAAAATAACTTTACCCCAGTCCTCAGCAGTCCACTGCCTGTACCTTTTGCAGAATATCAGTCTGTCCATGATGTTTTTTCTGGAGAGAAGTGGCTTCTTTGCTGACCTCCTTGAGACCAGGCCTTGCTCCAAGAGTCTCCACCTCACAGTGCGTGCTGATGCACTCACACCTGCCTGCTGCCATTCCTGAGCAAGCTCTGCACTGCTGGTAGCCCGATCCCACAGCTGAAACACTTTTAAGAGACGTTCCTGGCGCTTGCTGGTCTTTCTTGGGTGCCCTGGAGCCTTTTTTGCAACAATGGAACCTCTCTCCTTGAAGTTCTTGATGATGCGATAGATTGTTGATTGAGGTGCAATCTTTCTAGCTGCGATACTCTTCCCTGTTAGGCCATTTTTGTGCATTGCAATGATGACTGCATTTGTTTCTTTAGAGATAACCATGGTTAACAAGAGAAACAATGATGCCAAGCACCAGCCTACTTTTAAAGTGTCCAGTGGTGTCATTCTTACTTAATCATGACAGATTGATCTCCAGCCATGTCCTCATCAACACCCACACCTGTGTTAATGGAGCAATCACTGAAAGAGGTTAGCTGGTCCTTTTAAGGCAGGGCTGCAATGATGTTGAAATGTGTTTTGGGGGATAAAGTTCATTTTCTAGCCAAATATTGACTTTGCAAGTAATTGCTGTTAAGCTGATCACTCTTTATAACATTCTGGAGTATATGCAAATTGCCATTAGAAAAAGTGAAGCAGTAGACTTTGTAAAAATTAATATTTGTGTCATTCTCAAAACTTTTGTCCATGACTGTATATAGCTCTTTCGAGAAAAGTCTGGTACACTGCCCATATGAGAAATGTGGGGACAGGGTTATACTGAGTCTAACTTCTTCCTATTATTATTATTATTATATTTGCTGCTTCCTTGGAAGGCAAATAACTGAGGCTTGTAAAATCTGAACCCACAGTGATCAGCTGAACATAAGACATATTGGGACAGTTTTTTGGTGTAAATAACTCTCAATTTGACTCTTTGATTTGCAACAAGTTCATCAAACGATTTTTGCTTTATTTCAAGTTGTCTTTTATGGTTTAGTCAGTTTTTGGATTTATTAATCAACGTGGCTTTTCTAGATGTTTCAGACAGGTTTATGAAATGTGACTTTTTTTAAACGTCACAAAATTTGGTGCACCTCTTCTGCCTTACCCTACCCCCTCCGGAGTGATTTTTTTTTTTATGTTTGCAACATTTTGTGATAAATGCAACATTTCCCACTAAAAAAAACACAAAACCAGTTTAAGACCGAAAAAAGCAAATTTTGGGATTGCGCAAGTTTCTTCAGTCATGTTTGTCATTTTGATAACTTTGGAACAAAAAAGTCAGTGAAAACCGCAAGTCAAAAAAGAAAAGTGACTTAAAAAAAACAGATGATGAATCGAGCATATTGTAATTTCGAAAATGTTAACTTTTTCAGTATGCCTGTAATAATATTCCTATAGACATCAATAAAAAAATAACACCTTTTTAAGTTCCCTGAATCATTTCTCAACCTCACTATGATATACCAAATAGATTACACTGAACCAGTCATGGGTGAGAAAAAGCAAATCCACTGCATCACATTACATTGTGTTAGCTTTGAAGGGCTTCTATTCCTCTAGATCTAAGTATCCACATTGGTCATGGAAGACATCTGAAGAGAGAGATTTTGAAATGAGAGTAATGCTCATTTTTGCAAATGTTTTGCTCTATGCTAAATCTACACTTGTTTCTCTGAAGGCACAAGGGTGCTACAAAGAACAGTCCACTGCGCTGCTCAAAGTTTTCGAATACAGTTCACATATGTCTTCAATAATTCATTTTATCTCACCATAATTATCTTTTCCAATACTTTAGAATTAGGTTATATTCCTGCTGACATTATTATGGCTTTCTCTTTTAATGGAAGCCATGATGCTGTTTTAACTTATTGTATTGACTTATAATGAGGATCACTTGGGGTTCTGTAGATTTCAATCAGGGCATGGTGAAGATCCACAAACTGGAGACCACTGGGTTACAATCTAGTTTCCAGTGACCCATGAGCAAATGTCCAGTCTTTTGTGGCCAGCAGTCAAGTGTCCTATTATTTATATTAATAACAGAACACATAGTCTGGGTTCACACTACAGCTTGTTCCCCGCGTCAGGGGTGATACCTGGCTCCTGGGCATTTGGGCACTGGCGTTTTTGATGGGTATTTAGGGCTGGTCCCTTGTTATTTAAAGCGCCATTATTATTTCTCATGCACTATGCTATGCTGTATCACATACAGTATAGAGATGATGGTTGTCACTTAAGAGTACTTTTTCTTATATCATTTAATAATTGGTAGGGTTATATGTTATACATTAAATGAATTTGTTATTACCTATGTAATTTGGATACAATAAAATATTATATTGTTTTTATTCAATTTTTGTATGGAACTCCTTTTTCTTTGTTTTATTTTATTGTATTTTGGAGTATACATAATAATATCCTATAATTTATTTGGGTACTTGAGGTTAAGTAAATCCACTTGGAGGATATTTTACATAGATAATTTCTTATTGTACCCAGGTTGTATTGGGACTTTTTATAATACACTAAGCAAGGTGCACATCACCAAAATATATTAAATAAAAATCATTTATTGGTAATAATGACAAAAGTATCAGGACACATAATAAGCACTAAAAAACATAAAGAATAAAGAAAGACCAAAAAGCAAGCATCATTGATTGATATCATGCTATGAATGTATGGATGTGTGCCCGGGGGGGAGTTAGTTATAGTTATAACGCACTGTTTAATGTTAAGTACTGTAAAACTGTTTGTCAGATCTTTTCTAATGCTTCTGAACAATCTATGTACCCTTTATTTATTGTTCAATGAAGACGGTTTTCTAAAAAAAAAGCAAGCATCAGAGATGATTATAATCAAAAATGCATAATGGAAATAGAATGGAAAATAATAAATGGAAAAATAATAAATAAAATATCAATATATTTCTATCATGTGCACAAAAATGCCAGTACCAGATCATGTATAAAGTGCATAAAAAAATAATGCTGTAACCCACAAATCAGTCTAAATCCTAAATCCATATAAATGGAAAACATAATAATGTGACAACAACCAATAAGGAACCCAAATTAAAAAAAGGATAAAATATTAAATAATGAAGATAATGACCTAGGTAGGCAATAAGGGTACTTGCTAATTAATCTTAAGAGCTTGTGCAGCTCGAAATGCATTGATGCTTAGCACTAATATGTACTTTTAATTCTCTCCCCCATTTTTTCATTTTTAATATAATTAATGTGATTTTTTCGAATTTTTCTGCAATTGCTGCATTTTCCTCCTTTTTCACAGCACTTGTATTAGTGTACAGCTTTTTTCACTCTATGTATTGCATCTGGCTTAAAAAAAAAATGAAGGAATCTATGAGGCTCGGACTGGCCCATGAGTACGAGTAAATTCCCCAGTTGGCCCCTCTGCAGGTGTAAGTCCCCAACCTCCTATATGAGCAGAATTTGGCACAATACACCTCAGTCATTATATACAGACAAAGGCATCATCTCATTCAACAAACTACTGCTACTACTACTTTTTTTTTATACAGTACAGACCAAAAGTTTGGACACACCTCATTCAAAGATTTTTGTGTATTTTCATGACTATGAAAATTGTAGAATCACACTGAAGGCATCAAAACTATGAATTAACACATGTGGAATTATACATTACACTTTACAAAAAAGTGTGAAACAACTGAAAATATGTCTTATATTCTTGGTTCTTCAAAGTAGCCACCTTTTGCTTTGATTACTGCTTTGCACGCAGAAAAGGTGAACGGCTGGACTCTACATGCCTGGTTCCCACCGTGAAGCATGGAGGAGGTGGTGTGATGGTGGGGGGTGCTTTGCTGGTGACATTGTTGGGGATTTATTCAAAATTGAAGCAGTGAGCAGTCCAGCTCACCCCAAACCATCTCGATTGGGCTCAGGTCTGGTGACTGTGGAGGCCAGGTCATCTGGCGTAGCACCCCAACACTCTCCTTCTTGGTCAAATAGCCCTTACACAGTCTGGAGCTGTGTTTGGGGTCATTGTCCTGTTGAAAAATAAATGATGGTCCAACTTAACGCAAACCGGATGGAATAGCATGCTGCTGCAAGATGCTGTAGTAGCCATTCTGGTTCATTATGCCTTCAATTTTGAATAAATCCCCAACAGTGTCACCAGCAAAGCACCCCCACACCATCACACCACCTCCTCCATGCTTCACGGTGGGAACCAGGCATGTAGAGTCCAGCCGTTCACCTTTTCTGCGTGCAAAGCAGTAATCAAAGCAAAAGGTGGCTACTTTGAAGAACCTAGAATATAAGACATATTTTCAGATGTTTCACACTTTTTTGTAAAGTGTAATGTATAATTCCACATGTGTTAATTCATAGTTTTGATGCCTTCAGTGTGATTCTACAATTTTCATAGCCATGAAAATACAGAAAAATCTTTGAATGAGAAGGTGTGTCCAAACTTTTGGTCTGTACTGTATATACATAGGTAATTTTGTGAATGAGCAAATGTAATTTTTTATATAGCTGAACAGTGGATCCCAGAGTCTGTGCTACTGGTGAGCTCTTGGCACCCCAGTCCGACACTGGACTCTACAAAAGAAGTCAGACGCAGTCCAAAGTTTCATGTTTTAGCCTGTTTGTCTCGTTAAACTAATTTTCTGTATTGGGGGAACATCTGAATAGATGAAAGTCCAGAACAGAGTCCTGAATGGGCAGCCAAAGCTAATGTTAACCCAGAATAATATCAATACTACTAATAATAATATTCATAAAACAAACACCTTTACATATATTGGTTTGGTGCCGTGCATCATTCTTGTATCAGGCAATGCCAGGCAGTATGCTGTCAATTGAGAAACACTAATGAGGAGGAAACTGAGCACGTTTCTATGATTTCCAGTACATGTTCATTGATGTCAGTGTGAATTTCTTGTATATTGGCTTGTTTATGCAAAACAGCAGGCAGGGCTTTATTTGTGGCCAGGTTCTGCACGACCGGAAAAATAATAAGTAATTGAGTTGAAGTGATTGAGAATTAAGTGAAATGGGATCACAGAAGAAAAGATCACACGTCAGATGGTGAGTCCTATAAGAGATGAAGGCAGCGGAGGAAACCTCACTATATTGTTCTCATCAGATCTGCTAAAGCTGCAGGTTGGGATTCTGCCTCAGCCTCTTTACATTTCTCAGTATTTGTTACCTCTTACATTTGTGTCTTCTGTTCGCAAACTTAAATGGTCGTTTTCAAAACTGGTTTCTTTTATACACATTGTTCCCATGCTCTGGAGATGTGGCTGCCGTTGGAATTTTGTATCATGTCTATTGTTTACCAGAACTTGTGCTGATTCATAATCTGAGCTATGACTGGTGAAATCGTACAGCTCACACAGAAGTGGCACCAACTGGCATCACGGTATCACAGAGGTGTGATTTCTCATGTCTACCACTAAGCACACGTAGATTGTCGAAAACTATGATTGATTTACCATGTAAAAGTGATACAGTGTCCTATTAATCATGTAGAAAATTATTTTTGTATTGCAGATGTGGATACAAGTATGGATTCTGTGAACTATCAGGAGCAGCCACAACCAGCAGGTAAAGTCAATAAAAGGGAACCTCTCATGCAGTTTATGCTGCCCAAAGTGCGGGAAGCCTGAATAGCAGCCGGGCTACCTAATTACAGCCCGGTAAACTGTTCCGTGTTTCAGAGAAATTATACTATAAAGATCCAGCCGGGGACCATAGCCAGAGACAAGACTAGTCCGGCCGACTCTTCCCAGAACTGCTATAGGTGACTGATTTGTATCCCACTCACATGAGGAACAGACCTGTCAATCATCTATAGTGGCACTAGGAGACATTAGCCAGAGGTGGAGCCGGACTAGTCTGGTCTTCGACTACGGCTCAAAGCCATAACTTCAGTGTATATTTTTTGTGGCGCTCTAGATGCAATATTGGTTTGGAAAGCATGAATTACCTGACAGATTACCTTTAATGTTGTTTCTTCTGTGTTAGATTGAATTCAGAATCTATTAAACAAGGTGCAAAGTATGGACTATGATGTCCAGACCGACTTGGGTCTCCTGAACAGGCCTTACATGCTTATATGAGGTTGTTGAGTTGAAGTCAAGAGACCCTAGGTCGTTCTACACAGCATAGTACATTGGTATTCATTTTTGGATTACATTTACATTTATTATTATTATTAGTACTACTATTATTATAAATAATAATGCATTTTTTTAAATAATCTCTCCTGAAATGTTTGCTTTAGTAAATTCTTGCATTCCTTTTGAAATACTTGGATCTTTTTTGTTATAGTGGTTGTTCAGATATTTTTAAACCTGGCCAGAAAGCAGAGGATACATTAAAAATATATAAATAACCTGGTCACTTAATGATAGTTGACAGGTCATCACTGTAAATTTGCTGGAAAAGATCTATAGGACCATCTCTGCATGGGATATTATAAGAGTTATTTTAATGATTTATTTGCTTTCTGACCAGTTTGAAATAAAATATGGATTTCTTTACTGATGTTGTGCCCTTCCAAATGTATGAGTTAGTGGACAGGTAGGTTTCGCCATGATTTTGTCAAAGTGGGGTGTTCATGTCCTCCACAGTCATCACTGATCTGGCAGTGTTAGACAGTTATTTGGTTATCATAAATTTCTAGAAGGAATAACAGAGGAATTGCACATAGAGTGGTCAAAAAAGATGATCCAGAAGTGTTATTTTGTGAGAAGTGCAAACATTTTTTAAACAGACATGTCAGGATAGTTAATGGATTTGTTTTAAAAGGAATGATTGTATGTTGTCATGTATCGTCACCTTCCATGGTGCTTTCTGCTTGCCTCCTGCTGCCTCATCCTCTCAGATCGGAGTTGTGTTCTTTTTGCTGCCAAGATGACCCCCGCAGTGGCATAGGGAGAGCAGTATAATGTCTAAACCACACCTCTCCTGCCCTTCTTATCCCACAGTAAAGGAAAGCAGGGAAAGGGAGGTGTTACAACTTACCACTGCTCCCAATCCCACTATAGGGGCCATCTTGGAAGCAGAAGTAAAGGAACTTTGATCTGAGCAAAGGAGGTAGTCAGAATCAATCAGGGGGCACCAAGTAAGTTGACTATACATGAAAAACAACTGTATAGTTACTGTTCAGTGCCAGGTTGAAGGATTATTTAATTTTGTGGTGGTGGATTATGTTGATTTTGAATTCTATTGTAAAAAGGAAAAAAATACCAGTTCTTTTTGTTAAGCTGTGATCAGTTCTGTTCAGCACCCTGGTTTTACAAATCTGTTAGCAGAAGTGTGACTGAGCATTTGTTTTCTTTCCGTTCTTAATGTCAGCACAATTTAACTAATACGTTGAGTTTCCTCAGGTTTCTTTGACACGACACAAACGTTTTTCTATTTCAGATCTTAGTGTCTGTTCTTTAAAGAGAGTCACAGAGCTTGACCCTCGTGCTGCCAAATACCAGCACTGTAAAGAAGAGGATGAGCCACAATCAGAGGACATAGATGAGACCGATCTCCAAGGAGAGACCAACAGTGGTGAGCAGAGTCATTTCGATTTTTTTGCTTATTGTTTCCACATTACTTGCACATACAGTATGTGTTATGCCTGGGGGCGAGACAATAACTTTATTTGCACAGTCCCTTTAAGAAGGGAGTCAAGTGACTCAGATTGCATGAGGTACCTATTGCAAGATTAAATACCCATACTGTTCACTTTCTTATATCACAGTCCAAAAAAGTGAATGTGAAAAGCTGTAGAACAATTGTCATCTGATATTAGAGGGAGAATGTGGCACAGAGTGGCAGGGGCAGACATACAATTGGAGCAACTTGCGCAACCCCAAATGGGCCTAAGAGGTATGGGGACCAACTTCCACATCAAAAGCACCAAGCAGCTTCTTTCACAGGCACATTATTTTACTTCAAAGGGCCCATATACTCTTCTTGCACAGGGGCCCTCTTTTGTCTGTGTCCGCCCCTCCAGAGTGCATATTAGCTTTGCGTATCTTTAAAAGTGTTGCCCCATATGGCCTTTTTTGCATAGGAAGGTCATGGAGGTGATCCTAAGAAACCTAGTATGGGCCAGAGCAGAGAGCTGCTGCAGAATGTTTTTTGCTCTGGCATCCTTGGCACCACTATGTATGAAACTTACTATTTATTGCAGAACTTCCACATGAACTGTACATACAATATGACAAGGCAAACAGGACAATAGAGATGATTACGCAGTATGTACATCAACATATCAAAATATGTTCATAAGACCACTTGTAAGGTTACTTTCCCATAAACAATGTGTACAATTCATTGTGCATATGGCAGACACCAAAATTAGTAGATAGCTGGAACGATGCATCTGGCATTTGGATTAGATATTTGGAGATCACTGGATTGATGTTTAGATTAGAGATGGGTGGACCCCTGGATGTTTGGTTCTGGCGGGTTTAAAACAGTTAAAAAAAGTTCCGTAACAGTACCAGAACAGTACTCAAACCTGAACCCAAACATCTTCACTTGAATGGGTGGCCCAACATCCAGTGTTTGCCATGCCGGTCAGACAGCTGCGGTTGCTACGCTGTCAAATGACAGCATGATCCCGTAGCTGTGATCGGAGGTAAAAAGTTTACTGGATGATATCCAGTCGGCTAGACGATATCACCACTGGTCATTGATGCTGCCCTCACAGCAGCTCATTCTCCCAGTGGTTCTCAGCCTGGACGGTCGCATCTTGGCACCATCCAGGTTAAAAACCTTTTATGCCCAGACATGGATTACGGCTTTGGACAGGTGAGGGATATTGTTGTTTTTTTATTTTTGTTTTATTACAAGAGATGAGGGCTTCAATGGAATGAGCTTTAGGTGAGTATAACTGTGTTTGTTATTTTTAAATTAAAAATGAAAAGTGTGATTTGTTTTTATTTCAAATAAAAGACTTTACACTGGCTACGTATTTATTTGCCATACAACTATAGGATTAGTATTGGAAAGGTGTCTTATAGACGCCTCTCCATTACTAACCTGTGGGCTTGATGTCACCAGACAATACAAAGGTGATATCAACCCCACAAATATGAACCCCACTTGCCACTGCTACAGAGCAAGTGTGAAGAGCCAGGCAAAGCGCCAGAATTGGCACATCTAATAGATGTGCCATTTCTGGGCAGCTGCGCGCTGCTATTTTTAAGCTGGGGAAGGGCTATATCCATGGCCCCTTACCAGCCAGAGAACACGAGCCCTCATCTGTCTGCTTTAGCTTGGCTGGTTGTCAAAAATGTTAGGGAGCCCACACCATGTTTTAAATTATTTATTTAAATAATTTTAAAAAATAGCATGGGGACCCCTATATTCTTGATAACCAGGTTGCTAAGGCTGACAGCTGAGGGTTGGAGCCGCCCAGCTGTGAGTTTTGTCTGGCTGGTTATCAAATGCACAGGGGAACCCATGCCATTTTTTTAAAAATTTAATTATCTATTTAGCGAGCAGGCACAGGCTGATGAATACTCCCATCAGCCACTGCCTGCTCTCACTGTTATTAGTGGCAGCAGGCATCGGCTGATGAGAAGTAAAGATGAGCGGACACCTGGATTTTTGGGTCCTTCTGGTTCGGCCTAACAGTTACAAAAATTTCGGGTTCAGGTACCAGAATTGTACCCAGGCCGAAACCCGAACCCACACCCTATTCACTTGAATGGGGGGCCCAAATATCCAGTGTTGCCATGCTGTCATGTGCATGACAGCGTGGCAAACACCACTTCTGATCGGCAGTGAAATCATCCCCGCCAATCAAAGAGCCGCAGTTCCCACGCTGTCAAAAGACAGCGTGAGCGCTCAGCTGTGATTGGAGGTATAAAGTTTACCTCCAGTCACTGGTGTCAGCTGATGGGACTTCTGCTCCCATCATCTCACACCTGCTGCCACTAATTACAGTGAGAACAGGAGCGGCGGATGGGAGTATTTATCATCCGCTCCTGCGCTGTAAATAATTAAAAAAAAAAAAACGAAGTGGGTTCCCCTGTATTTTTGATAACCAGCCGGGCAAAACTTACAACTGGGGGCTGCAACCCTCAGCTGTCAGCTTCAGCAAGGCTAGTTATCAAGAATAGGAGGGTTCCCATGCTGTTTTTTAACTGTTTAAATAACTTTAAAAAATGGCATGGGGTCCCCCCCATTTTTGACAACCAGCCTTACTAAAGCAGACAGCTGGGGGCTGGTATTCTCAGGCTGGTTAGGGGCCATGGATATTGGGCCCCTAGCCTAAAAATAGCAGCTCGCAGCTGCCCAGAAAAGGCACATCTATTAGATGCGCCAATTCTGTCACTTTGCCTGGCTCTTCCCACTTGCCCTGTAGCGGTGGCAAGTGGGGTGATAGTTGGGGGGGTTGATGTCACCTTTGTATTGTCAGGTGACATCAAGCCCTGAGGTTAGTAATGGAGAGGCGTCTAAGACACCCCCATTACTAACCCCACAGTCACATTGTAAGAAAACACAGACACCCAGAAAAAAAGTCCTTTAATGGAAAAATGACACAAACTCCTTTAATAATCTTAATTTAACCATACTTACTACCTCGCCTAATTCCACCGAAGCCCTTGATCTCCTGTAATAAAACTAAAATAATAAAACAACAATATACCATACTTGTCCTTCGTTCTGTCTCACGCCGTAATCCATGTCTGGGGGAGAAATAGTTTTCAACCTGGACGGTGCCAAGATGCGACCTTCCAGGCTGAGAACCACTGGTGAATGAGCTGCTGTGAGCGCAACGTCAGTGACTAGCGGTGACGTCACTGAGGCTGCATTACCAGTCGGGTTGAACTGCGGTAACCCGGTGAGATCCCCGCTAGCACCAGGAGAAAAACTCACGTTTCTAGCTGGGATCTCACGGAGGTCACCGCAGTTCATCTCGGCTGGGAACGGAGCCTCAGTGACAGGATGTAACCTTGATGATGTCACCACCGGTTACTGAGGCCGCGCACGCAGTCGCTCAGTCACCAGTGGTTCTCAGCCTGGACGGCTGCATCTTGGCACCAGGTTGAGACTTTATACCTCCGATCATAGCTGAGCGCTCTTTTGACAGCGTGGGAACTGTGGCTTTCTGACCGGCGGGGATGATTTTACCGCTGATCAGAAGTGGTGTTTGCCACACTGTCATGCACATGACAGCACAACATACACCCGGTGTTCGTGCAACCTAACCTGAACAGTAACACGGACTTCCCGATGAAGTCCGTGTTCGGTGTCTGTGCTTGAACAGTAGGTGTTCGGTACGGACGCCGAACTTTACTGTTCGGGTTCGCCCATTTCTAATCAGAAGCAATGTTTGCTGCTCTGTCATGCGCATGACAACGTGACAAACACCTGGTGTTTGGGGGGACGAACCTGAACAATAACACAGACTTCCTGGTGAATTCCATGTTCGGTGTCCGTGCCCGAACAGTAGGTGTTCGATACGGACGCCAAACCTTACTGTTTGGGTTTGCCCCTCTCTAGTTGAGATGTCTCAGTTTGGAGTTGAACTAAACAATATACAGTACAAAGTTTAGTGCACAATGTGCAATTCTTTAATCTTTGATATAATTCAGATTTAATTGCACTTCAAGGAATGAACTTCAATTTTTAAAGGAAACCTATTAGGAAGTCAAGTTTCTTGCAGAGTCATATATTAGATTGAACAGGCCCCATGTTATATACAATCTTCTGGTTACTGAGGCTCCTATATTGGGGACATATCTTAATAAGACAGTCACAGCAAAACTTTTTACATGGGTTGTTTATTTCTTTTTTTAAAGGTCTAGAGGTACATAACATTTAAAAATAACAAAAATTGAATACAACAAAATAAGTACTACTTACCTTTTGAAGTCCCTCACTCCAGCATCACTTCGTCACTGCTCCCTGAATTCTATATCAATAGAGCTATAGTGGTGACGTCCATTTTACAGCATGTGAGTGCTGCAGACAATCTTTAGGCTCATCAGTCTTGTGCCCTCCACTCCTCCATCAATAGTACTATGCACAGTGGTTGGCACAGAGTTGACACCACCAAAGCCTTATCAGCGGAGAGACAATGAGCAGTGGTGAGAAAGTGCTGGAATGGAAGGGGCCTCAACAGGTAAGAAATGCTTATTTTGTTATTTTTAAGCATACAGTTTAAACAAATTTGAATGAAAAATGCCCTGGTAAAAGATGTACTGAGAATACGTCTTATAATGATATTATAGAACATGAAGTATATTGACTTCAGATCGCTGACCAGTAGTGTGTGCTTTCCCCTAACTCTATATTCTCAAAACTTTATTAGCTTGTCCTATTCTTGCAGCATCAACTCTTCCTGCCACAAGCCACTCTCAGCTCCTCATCCTCATCTGCTGCGGGTATGGTGTTCATTTTTCATACGTTACCACCTACTCTTTGCAGACTGCCACAACACCAGCTTCTATATCTTGGGTGTCCTAGATTAGAAGGTTTTTTCTCACTCCTGTGCCTATTATGCCTTCAGACTACTAAAAATGAACCTTTTAAAAAAGTATATTGCTTGACCACAAAACCACATAGTTAAAATTCTTGTCTGAAAGAAAAAATGTCAATCCTTCGGCAATTCTGCGAGAACATACTCATGTCAGGTATTTTATTTACTATAATAGCTATTAGTATTAAAGAATTGCTGTGTAAGAAGTGTCTAACTGTCCTAACAACAGACTCAATATACAGTATTGATATAAACTGTATATACACACATGGGCATACCTAGGATCAAAACTAGGGGGGGCAAGCCATGGTCGTTCAGGTTGTAAAATTTTGGAACAAAATAGGTGAATGAAACTGCTCCATACCTGTATATATATCATCACCAGCCCATTAAACCCAGCACCACCTGTATATGTCATCACCAGCCCACTGAGCTCAGCACCACCTGTATATACATCAGCACAGCCAGCCCCAGCCCTGTATACATCAGCCCAGCCACAGCCAGGCCCTGTATATGCATCAGCGCAGCCACAGCCCCTGTATATACATCAGCCACAGCCAGCCCCTGTTTATACACATCAGCCACAGCCAGCCCCCAGCCCCTGTATATACATCAGCGCAGCCACAGCCCTGTATATAAATCAGCCACAGCCAGCCCCTGTATATACACATCAGCTACAGCCAGCCCCAGCCCCTATATACATCAGCCACAGCCAGCCCCTGTATACATCAGCCGTAGCCTGCCCCTGTATACATCAGCCAGCCCCCAGCCCTGTACATCAGCCAGCCCCAGCCCTGTATATGACTCGACCACGCACCACAATTGTGGATACCAGGGCTATGGGGTACTCGGAGCCGAGCCCATGGAAATCTATGGGAGTTGTCACTGGTAGCGGTGGCTCGGTCCGTGGCCCTGGCGGTCGTGCAATGGGGGATATTTACAGGGGATTATTAGGTAGTTCGTGACGCCACCTGCGGTTTCTGGTAAATTGTACCAGCGCTGCTCTAAGGACTTTCACAGGGGATGTTATGGGGCAGCTTGGTAGTAAGTCTCCCACAGGTGAGACTGGTCCCTGGAAGTCTATGGTGATGATGATGCAGGGTGCAATAAGAATTCAGTCACACACAAGGTAGCTTCTTTTCATACCTTTTACTGATGATGGTTTAAGCAGATCCCGGGAAGCTGGTCGGGGTGGAGAGTGCACTTTCAGGTAGCAGCCGAGCCCAAAATTGCTGAAGGAATTAACCAAAAAACTCCAGCTTTCCGTTGCACTGCCCGGCCCCGTTGTGGTGGGCCTTTAATATGAAAAAGCCATTTTTGCTGTCAGGCTCAAGTCCTGTTCACCTGACCCCGGTTGATTGACGCTTTTGGTTTCATTTGTGCCCTAATCAGATGCTTGGTTTTTTGTATATGCTAAAAACAATAAAAACGCTTGGGCCCCCAGTGCCCGGGGTTTAGTGCATAATCCAAACCCAAGGCATGCCTGTTTCTCCACTGCCCCCTTCCCCCTTTTTCCCGTTTAAAAAAGATGCGCATAGAAGTCGAACACAGTTCCCCTTTTGGGCCGTGGCGTTCATTTCCTGTCGGGCCTCTGTGGAAAACTTCCTGTCCTGGGACGGCGGTAAGTCTTGCTCTAACTCAGCGGAAAAACAAGATGACTAACAAAACGGTAATTCAAGGGTTGACTACCCCGGGCCCCCCGGGCAAACTGATTCCGAAAACCCGGGGGGGAAACACCCCCCCTTTGCACCACCAAACTTTACCCCCTATGGGTGTTTTTAATGGAGTGAATGAGTGAATGCATAAAAGTTTGGCGTTCCTTCCGGACTTCCGGAAAATTTTAGTGTCCCTGCGAAGGGGTAAACCCCCCCTTGAAAAAAACACGCACTGGGGGGAAAAAGAAAAAAGATTTTTTGTATTGCTTTAACATAAATTTTTAAAAACTTCCATCCGGGGGTCATTTTTTAAGTTCATTTGTACAATGGAAAAAAAAAAAAGTATAAAAAATTTAAAAACATTTCATTATAAGGTACTTGTGGGGCCCCCGCCCAAAAAATCCCTAGGTCCTGGGTGGGTGCGGATTTATTGCAGCCTTTTTTTGGGGCCCCACACAGGGTTTTTTTTTGAGTAGTTTTGTGTGGTTTATGTAAAACCAAAGCAATGCACCGAAGGGCCCAAACTATTTACGGATAGTTTGGGTGGACAGCCCTCGCTCTCTTCCATGCAGGTTTAAAAGGCATTTTGTATTTTTAATTTTCTTAATTTTGTAAGTATTATTTTGTTTCCCCCAACCGGGTATTTTATATGAAAAATATATAGGAAACATCTTTTTTAAAACTTTTTTTCTGGTCCCCGGGGGATTCTACCCCATAAACTTCATTAAAAATACAAAGTGAAAAGGAAATTTTAAAAACATTACTAATTTAAAGTGAATTATGCGCTTTCTTTTTCAATTTGTACTTTCAATACGGTAAACCCCTGCGGGTTCCCCGGGTTTTCCTTTTTTTTCAAAATTCAATTTTCTTTCCCCCCGGGGGTGGAAAACCGGGGTTTTAGGCGCTTAAAAAAAGGTTGCCCCGATAAGGTTTGGGTCGCAACGTTGTGGAACTTGGGCCCCCGGGTGTTCCCCTTTGGGGACCCGAAGCGTCGCACGGTCCCCCAACTTTTGCGTATAAATGGTCGCGTTGGGGTTTAGGCGGAGGCGGTGGAGGGGTCGTACGTTGCGTTGGTTGGTTGGAAAACAGGGGGCGAGCTTTCGACATAGTTGCGAGGGCCTGCCGGGGGCGATGCTGGAACGGCCGGTGCTGTGGGCGTTAAAATGGGAGCCCCGGGGGGGCTTTTGGGGGCCCACTAACATGGACCATTCCGGGCAACCCCCCTTCTCCCCATGGGGTGTAAAAAAATTTCCCCCCATTGGTCCCCCCCGGGGGAAACCCTGGGCAGGTGGTTTGTCCCCGGGCTGAAAAGCCCCTTTCATAGGGGCCCGGTTCTTGTAACCCCCCCTTTCGGAGCTGGAACTCTGTAAACACCCCCGCCGGGGGTTCCCCAAGGACCTTTTTTCTGCCGGTCTCCTTATCAGCGACCTTTCTACTGCCTTGCGGTTTGCTGCACCCCCCCTCTTCCTCCGCCCGGGTGTGCCCTTTTGAAAACTCTTCTTTTCCCCTGGACGGATCGTGA
>JARQOD010000003.1:150307475-150533422 GCA_033576555.1 Oophaga sylvatica
AACAAAGCACTGCTGCATAGAAGTCGAATCACAGATTCCCTGTTTGGCTCGCTGAGCAGCTCTCATATTCTCCTAGTCCAGACCTCTCGTCGACTGAACTTCACTGTCCTGGGACAGGGCTGAAGTCTCTGCTCTAACTCAGCAGGAAATCAATCTGACTGACTAACTCAGACAGTTAACTATCCAAGGGATGACTCACTCCTGAGCCTCCCGAGCTAACTGACTGAATCACTGTCCTAAGACAGAAGCTGAAACACACCCTCCTATGCTGACACCCACCAAACTTATTACCCCTAGTGTGTTCTAAATGTGAGTGACATGAGTGAATGCATATCAAGCTTTGGCTGTTACCTTCCAGTGCACTTTCCTGATTTCATGTGTGCCTGCGAAGCTGGGCTACACATCCCCCTTGGTAAAACACACACTCCCGGGCTGTAAAAGACAAAAAGAATATTTTGTATTGCATTAACAATAAACATTATAACTCTTCCCATCCGGGAGGTACGACTTCTTTAACGTTACAATTTGTACAATAGGAAAAATACAAAAGTATCAAAATATCAAAACATCTCATATATACAGGATACTTGTGAGGACCCCGCACCAAAAACCTCCCACGTAGGTCCTGGTGGGCTGCAGGACTTTATTGCAGACCCTTTCTGGCCCCACCACAACGGGTTTTTCTTCTGAGGTAGTTAATTGTAGTGGCTTTATGTAAAACCAAGACAATGCACCGAAGGCCAACTATTTACAGGATAAGTTCTGGGCTGGCACAGTCCTCAGCCTCTCAGTCCATGACATGGTTAAAGACACATATGTACTTTTTAATTTCTTCAATTGTCAAGTATTCACTTACTTGTTTTACCCAACCAGGTATTTTATATGTAAAACTATGCAAAATAGGTAAACAATCATTTTTCTTAACTTTTCTTTCTGGTACCCAGCCGGGTATTCTACTCCCTATATAAAACTTCAGTATACAATAATACTAAAGTGCAAAAATGGCAATTTATGTAAACATTACATACATTTCAAGTGCAATTATGCGAACTTTCTTTTTCAACTTTGTACATGCTTCAATACGGTAAACCCCTGTCTGGGTCCTACCGGTCTTCACATTTTCTTGCAGACTTCAATTACGTCTTCCACCCCGGGGGCTGGAACAACGCGATGCCTCTAGAGCGCATTACAAACAGGTCGTGACCTGCTATCAAGGTTTGGGTCGCAACAGTCCTTGTGCGAACCTCTAGGGGCACGCCGGGTGGCTTCCTCTTTGTGGGACGCCGATTGCGTCGCTACAGGTGCCACAACATTTTGCGATACTAACTTGGTCGCAGTTGGCGGTTTAGGCGGCAGCGCTGGCTGAGACTTGGGCTGCTGTACAGATTGCGACTTGGTTTGCGTTGAGTAAGCAGGGGCGATGCTGATTGCGACATAGATTGCGATGGGCCTGCAGGGGCGATGCTGGAATACGGCCTGGTGCTGTGGGCGCTCTGAACTGGGACGCCCCGGGACCGGCGTCGGGGACTGGGTCACTAACGATGGACACATTCAGGGCATACCACCCTTCATGCCCCAGTGACGGGTGTAACTAACAATGTCCCCATTCATTAGGTCCCTCCCGGGTAACCGATGGGCAGGTGGGATTCTACGTCCCTGCGGCTGACAAAGACCTCTGCATAGAGGCCCGGTTCTCTGATGAAGCCCCAGCCCTTGCGGAGCTGGAACTCTGTAACACACCCCTGCCGCGCGGTTCCCGCAAGGTACCTTTCTCTCTGCGCACGGTCTCCTTATCAGCGACCATCTGCTCATACTGCCGTTGTCGTTCCGCTGCACCTCCCGCTCTTCCTCCTGCCGGCGTCGCTGCTCCTCTTTGCACACTGCATCTCTCTTTCCCACTGGACGGCATACGTGATGTCATCGATACGCTCCATCTCGTCCCAGTTGACTTCTGGCAACGATGGGCAGGAACCCTCCGGTGTCCCCGCCGGGGAACGGTAATCCGCTGCGGCCTCCTGACCTGGCTGGCTCTCAGGGACGGGCAGGACCTCCTCAGCCTCCTTCGCCTCCACCGCTCCATCGGTGGATCAGGTACAGCATATCTGGTGTCCGCCTCCAGTCGCTCCGCAGCCTTTTTCATCAGGCCTTTGGATAATCCAGTGATAGAGGGGTATCAAGAGACGGTATTTCACTTGTGGGAGAGAACATGGCGTCCCACAGCAGCCGCTGTGTTTGGGTGCGCCAGCGTCTCTCCGTCTCTTGTCGAATTGCACGATTCTGCAGCTTCTTCTTCAGCTCTGCGTTCTCCCTCCGCAGCTTCATCATGGCGGGGTCGGTGTCCCGATCTGGGACAGCTCCGGCACAGGCAGACAGTCCTCGGTACTGGGCACTGATTCTCCTGTCCTTCCGCCATCTCGGTCCAGGTCTCACTGTGGTATCCAACAGGAACATTCTGGTCCTTTCCGTGGAGGCGGGATTTGCGTCTCCTCCTCTTCGCATAGAGGATGAAGAGGAGGCGTATCTCTTTAGCAGTGGGGCTGGACCGCACATTGTAGTAGGCCTTGGAGAGGGCGGCCATAACTTTTCGCGCTTCAGGGGGGGTACACGCCCACGAAGGTACGCCCACCTTCTTCACCAGCGCCTCAGGGCGCCAACTTGGCGGCAAAATGGCGGTATTTTTGGCGCCAATAGTGACATACAGCAAACAGTTCAATTTAGGCACACAGGGCTTACGATCTTATAAGTTTAGTATCCTGTTCGTGACGCCAAATTTGACTCGACCACGCACCACAATTGTGGATACCAGGGCTATGGGGTACTCGGAGCCGAGCCCATGGAAATCTATGGGAGTTGTCACTGGTAGCGGTGGCTCGGTCCGTGGCCCTGGCGGTCGTGCAATGGGGGATATTTACAGGGGATTATTAGGTAGTTCGTGACGCCACCTGCGTTTTCTGGTAAATTGTACCAGCGCTGCTCTAAGGACTTTCACAGGGATGTTATGGGGCAGCTTGGTAGTAAGTCTCCCACAGGTGAGACTGGTCCCTGGAAGTCTATGGTGATGATGATGCAGGGTGCAATAAGAATTCAGTCACACACAAGGTAGCTTCTTTTCATACCTTTTACTGATGATGGTTCAAGCAGATCCCGGGAAGCTGGTCGGGTGGAGAGTGCACTTTCAGGTAGCAGCCGAGCAGGTTAGAGGCCTCCTTAACTTCCATATAATGTGAGTCCAACTTGCCTGAAGCGAAGTTAACTCTAAAACTCCAGCTTTCTCTGTAGCTGTACTGCCCGGCCAACGTTGTGGTGGAGCCTTCTAATGATGAAACTAAGTCCTTACTTTTGCTGATCAGGCTCAAAGTCCCTGTTCCACCTGACTCCGGTTACGTATTGACGCTTTTGGGCTGCACTCTGCGACCTATAGTCCAGATGCCTCTGGTTTTCTTGTCACTATGCTTGAAACAATAGCAACGCTTCGGTCCCCAGTGACCGGTGATTTAGTGCAGGTAATCCAATACCTAAGGCACTGCTCTGTCTTCTCCACTGTGCCCTTCGCCTGCTTTCCGCTCTTAACATAAGCACTGCTGCATAGAAGTCGAATCACAGATTCCCTGTTTGGGCTCGCTGAGCAGCTCTCCGTATTCTCCTAGTCCAGGACCTCTGTCGACTGAACTTCACTGTCCTGGGACAGGCGGCTGAAGTTTCTGCTCTGAACTCAGCAGGAAACCAATCTGACCTAACTCAGACAGGTAACTATCCAAGGGATGACTCACTCCTGAGCCTCCCGGAGCTAACTGACTGAATCACTGTCCTAAGACAGGAAGCTGAAACACACCCTCCTATGCTGACACCCACCAAACTTATATACCCCTATGGGTGTTGTCTAAATGTGAGTGACATGAGTGAATGCATATCAAGCTTTGGCTGTTACCTTCCAGTGCACTTTCCTGGATTTTCATGTGTGCCTGCGAAGCTGGGCTACACATATACATCAGCCACAGCCAGCCCCTGTATACATCAGCCAGCCGCTGTATATATCAGCCAGCCCCCAGCCCCTGTGTACATCACCCACAGCCAGCCCCTATATACATCAGCCAGCCCACAGCCCTGTATAATTAGCCACAGCCAGCCCCTGTATACTTCAGCCAGCCCAGTATACATCAGCCACAGCCAGCCCCTGTATACATCAGCCAGCCCCCAGCCCCTGTATACATCAGCCAGTCCCAGCCCCTGTATACATCAGTCACAGCCAGCCACTGTATACACCAGCCAGCCCCCAGCCCCTGTATACATCAGCCACAGCCAGCCCCTGTATACATCAGCAAGCCTCCAGCCCCTGTATACATCAGCCACAGCCAGCCCCTGTATACATCAGCCAGCCCCCAGCCCCTGTATACATCAGCCACAGCCAGCCCCTGTATACATCAGCCACAGCCAGCCCCTGTATACATCAGCCAGCTCCCAGTCCCTGTATACATCAGCCACAGCCAGCCCCTGTATACATCAGCCAGCCCCAGCCCCTGTATACATCAGCCACAGCCAGCCCTGTATACATCAGCTAGCCCCCAGCCCCTGTATACATCAGCCACAGCCAGCCCTGTATACATCAGCCACAGCCAGCCCCTGTATACATCAGTCAGCTCCCAGTCCCTGTATACATCAGCCACAGCCAGCCCCTTATACATCAGCCAGCCCCAGCCCCTGTATACATCAGCCCAGCCCCCAGCCCCTGTATACATCAGCCCAGCCAGCCCCTGTATACATCAGCCAGCCCCAGCCCCTGTATACATCAGCCACAGCCAGCCCCTGTAACATCAGCCACAGCCAGCCCCTGTATACATCAGCCAGCTCCCAGTCCCTGTATACATCAGCCACAGCCAGCCCCTGTATACATCAGCCAGCCCCCAGCCCCTGTATACATCAGCCACAGCCAGCCTGTATACATCAGCCAGCCCCCAGCCCCTGTATACATCAGCCACAGCCAGCCCTGTATACATCAGCCACAGCCAGCCCCTGTATACATTAGCCAGCCCCTGTATACATCAGCCACAGCCAGCCCCTGTATACATCAGCCACAGCCAGCCCCTGTATACATCAGCCAGCCCCCAGCCCCTGTATACATCAGCCACAGCCAGCCCCTGTATACATCAGCCAGCTCCCAGTCCCTGTATACATCAGCCACAGCCAGCCCCTGTATACATCAGCCAGCACCCAGCCCCTGTATACATCAGCCACAGCCAGCCCTGTATACATCAGCTAGCCCCCAGCCCCTGTATACATCAGCCACAGCCAGCCCCTGTATACATCAGCCACAGCCAGCCCTGTATACATTAGCCAGCCCCTGTATACATCAGCCACAGCCAGCCCCTGTATACATCAGCCACAGCCAGCCCCTGTATACATCAGCCACAGCCAGCCCCTGTATACATCAGCAAGCCTCCATCCCCTGTATACATCAGCCACAGCCAGCCCCTGTATACATCAGCCACAGCCAGCCCTGTATACATCAGCCAGCCCCCAGCCCCTGTATACATCAGCCACAGCCAGCCCCTGTATACATCAGCCAGCCCCTGTATGCATCAGCCACAGCCAGCCCTTGTATAAATCAGCCAGCACCCAGCCCCTGTATACATCAGCCACAGCCAGCCCTCTATACATCAGCTAGCCCCCAGCTCGTGTATACATCAGCCACAGCCAGCCCCTGTATACATCAGCTAGCCCCTGTATACATCAGCCACAGCCAGCCCCTGTATACATCAGCCACAGCCAGCCCCTGTATACATCAGCCACAGCCAGCCCCTGTATACATCAGCCAGCTCCCAGCCCCTGTATACATCAGCCAGCCCTCCAGCCCCTGTATACATCAGCCAGCCCCCCGCCCCTGTATATATCAGCCAGCCCCCAGCCCCTGTATACATCAGCCAGCCCCCAGCCCCTGTATACATCAGCCCAGCCCCAGCTCAGCACCTGTCCTGACTGCTGACACTCTACACTCCTTCAGATGCCTGAGTTGAGAGAAAGTCACTGACCTGATACGTTCAGGTTCAACAGGCGCGCTGCAGCCGGGGCGGGAGATGGGGAGAGCAGAGCGCTCTCTCTCCTCCAGCAAAGAACGTCCTGACGTTCAACATCAGGCGTTCTCATTAACCCCCTATGTACAGGGCACCCGAGTCACTGCGCGCACCTGTAAACCTGCCGTGCCCGAAGATTTAAAGGGCCGCAGCAGGAAAAACAGTGGCCAGGCCTCATGATAGGTGCACGGCGCGCCCCTGCTTCTAGGGGGGACAGCTGCCCCCCTGCCCCACGGTGGGTACGCTCATGTATACACAGTTGAAACCAGAAGTTTACATACGCTACATAAAAAGACACATATGCATGTTTTTCTCAATATTTGTCATGAAATCAGAATAAACCTTTCCCGTTTGAGGGCAATTAGGATTACCATAATTACTAATATTTGCCAACTGCCAGAATAATGAGCGAAAAAATGTTTTAAGGGTTTTAAGGCATTTTATTACTCACTGCAAAGTCAAACGTTCACATACATTTCATTAGTATTTGGTACCATTGTCCTTACACTGAATGACTTGGGTAAAACTTTTGGGATATCCTTCCACAAGCTTCTCACAATAATTAATTATAATAATAATCTTTATTTATATAGCGCCAACATATTCCGCAGCTCTTTACAGTTTAACAGTTTCAAACACAAGTCATAAGTAACAACATTAATAATACAGTAATTAAAGCAAAATGAGAGGACAGTGTTTGTGAGAGCTTGCAATCTACAATGAGATGGGGGAGATACAAAGTACAGGTGTGAATTTACAATGATGGTCCAGCCATCTTGAGGGAGTGGGGGTAGATGGAGATAGTGAATGAGCTACACATGCACACTTACACATAAAATGACTTTGATTAGGGAACGTGATAGGCCACTCTGAACAAATGTGTTTTAAATTCTAATGAATGATAAAAAGTGCATGCAAAAAGAAGTCTTGCAGTAGAAACATCTGCTGTAGATACTGAACATGTGTACATATCCTAATAGTGCCCCCTCTGAAAATACACACAGTAATAGTGCCCCCTGAGATTACACACAGTAATAGTGCCCCCTCTCAACATTCACACAGTAATAGTACCCCTTTTGAGACTACACACAGTAATAGTGCCTCCTCTGAGACTACACAGTAATAGTGCCCCCTCTGAGACTACACACAGTAATAGTGCCCCCTCTGAGACTACAACAGTAATAGTGCCCCCTCGAGACTACACACAGTAAGGCTATGTGCACATGTTGCGCAAAGGCACCGCAACGTCACAAAGGTCATTCTCGCAATGCATCCCTGGGAACGGAACTTGCCGGGAGCGTAGCTGAGGAGTGGGAAGGCTGCGGGGGCCGCCGGAAGATGAGAATATCAATATTTATTATTTTAGTTGTATTTTAACAGGAATATGGTACCCAGGGCATGGAGGAGAGTCTCCTCTCCTCCAGACCCTGGGTACCAAGCGCATATGAAGCGCTACTTCACGCATGGTGGCATAGCCACATGCGTGAAGTGAGCGTTTCAATGCATTCCTATGGCGGCGTATTCACCGCGATTACGAAAAAAGAATGAACAGGCTGCTTATTTTTGCGCAAAGCGATTACGCTCCTCAAAAATACGCAGCGTGTGCATAGCAATGCGTAATCCCATAGATTGCATGGGATGCGTTTTCTAAGTATTTTTTAAGCGATTACGCCGCGTGAAAATACTTAAATAAAAGCTACGTGTGCACATAGCCTAATAGTGCCCCCTCTGACACTATGTAAAGGTTCGTCGGATGCAGTAAACAGCAGGAGACACAGAAGGGGTTAACAGAGATTTACTTAGACAATTAAGGACTAAGTATTCAAGGAAACCTCCATGCAGGGAGGTGATTATGCAAAATAGTAAACTACACAATAAATGTAACAAGAAGGGGAAAAGTGAAAGTAATGATTTATCGATTGAAGTTCTGGTTGGGAGGTGGTTGGAACAGCTCCCGACGCCATCGCAATCCGTGAACAAAGTTTCTGGCTCTGCTGTATAGGAACGAGATGCACTGTCTCCTGACCGTGCCGAAGTATCTGGATCCGTGGGTTTGAGTCCGGAGGAGGGCGCGGTACATCGGGAGCACAACACCGTACAGGCCGCAGGGGGAACAAGGACTCGCACGGAATCACAAAGTTCAGGAAAAGAAGTTACGTCTGCTGCACTGCACGTTATGGGTCTGTGTTGTGAACGTGTTGGAGACGACTTCGGAGCTGAGGCTCCCTCTGGTAGTTGATGAGGGTATTGAACCTATGTTGGACAGCAAAAGTCCACCACCTGCAATAGATGAATGGTTATCAGGTGGGACGGACTGGCCTGATATAAGTGAGCTGACCTCCCATGATCCTCGCTGGTGATCAATTGTTCTTCCGGTCTAGGTTGGAATTCAGCTTGCTTTTCTGCTGTCTCCTGCTATCACTCAGATAATTCTTTCTGGTTTTTTTTCTGTGCTTTGATTTTCCTTGTATTTGCTGCTTTTTGAGTTCAGCCAGGTCCCTTTTGGGGGCTTGGCTGGTCTCTGTTCTCTTTTTGTATTTGTTCATTTGCTCAGTTCTTGTGATTTTTTACTGCTGGGTAGCTGCGTGTTCACACCAGAGATCTGATATAGGTGGTCGAGACCGTTTGGTCTCAGCATTTTTGGTTTCAGAAGTGTTGGAGTTTTTCCTAGGGTTTTTCTGGGTTGCAGACAGTATTCTATCCTGTGCTGTCCTATCTAGACAGTTTTGGCCCCAACGTTTGCTCATTCTATTTTTTGTCTGTGTTCGTGTTTTCATCTTGTCTAACCACCATTATGTGTTTGGGGGCTTCCTATTCTTTTGGGGCTCTGCTCCGGGGCAGTTAGCTTTCCTCTTTCCATCTTCAGGGGTAGCTTTTCTCTCCGGCTGTGACGAGGCATCTAGGGCACCGTAGGAACGTCCCACGGCTGCTTCTAGTTGTGCAGTTAGTTTAGGGGTCTGCAACCTATTAGTTCCAACCTCTCTGGTGTTTGGCTGCCTTTGCGTTTTTTGCTCCTGTCCTCCTCAGCTACCAAAGCATAACAGAATCACCGGCCATACTGAAATTTTATGGTACTCAACAGAAGGGAAAAATAGTAAAAAAAAACAGAAAGAACTTATCTGAGTGATAGCAAGAGACAGCAGAAAAGCAAGCTGAATTCCAACCTAGACCAGGAAGAACAATTGATCACCGGCGAGGATCATGGGAGATCAGCGCACTTATATCAGGCCAGTCCGTCCCACCTGATAACTATTCATCTATTGCAGGTGGTGGACTTTTGCTGTCCAACATAGGTTCAATACCCTCAGCAACCACCAGAGGGAGCCTCAGCTCCGAAGTCATCTCCAACACGTTCACAACAGGTCTGGTACGTGATGGGACACTCAGTAAAGGAATTGAGAGTCGGGAAGTCTGCAAGGGTCTGGAGTCAGTGGCAGTAGACGAGGAGAGGGAGTCAACCTTCTTCCCGCTCCGTAGTCACCTTCCCGCCAAGTCCCCCCGTGCTCAGCTCCCCTTATGTCACCCACATCCCTGTGGTCAGGTGCTCAGGCTTCCCCCACCCAGACAAGTCGTCCCCCTGCAAAAGTGATGACGGCCCCGATAGTTCTGGCCCCAGAGCGTCTCCTGAAACCGGCAACACTGCTCCTGTTCATCTCCTTACAACTACACACCATAATAATGCCTCCTCTGAGACTACACACAGTAATAGTGCCCCCTCTGAGACTACACAGTAATAATGCCCCTCTGATACTATACACAGTAATAGTACCCCTGTGTTTCAAAATTATCATGCAATTAGCACCTTTCTAATACATTTGCTGCAGTTTCTGTCTGTCTCATAATAATAATAATAATTTTATTTCTATATCGCCAACATATTCCGCAGCACTTTACATTTTAGAGGGGACTTGTACAGACAATAGACATTACAGCATAACAATAAACACATAAATCAACAGATCAGGGCCGGCTCCAGGTTTTCATGGGCCCCGGGCGAAAGAGTCTCAGTGGGCCCCTTTAACACAGACCACGATTCATGATGCACAGATACTGCAGAGAAATATGGGTATAACACAACGCCAAACACTTCTCTTCTTCCATTACATGACTGATATCTATTGTAAATTGTACAATAGCTCAAAAGCCGCCAAATCCTCACAGCGCACAGTACAGACTGGACAGTACAGTCCTCCATACAATATTATGGGCACAACATAGTCTCCCCGTCATCACCCATATAATACCCCATGCAGGATGTCACTGAGTCGCACACACCAGGCGGTGTGGGTTCCAGGGCTATGGGGTACTCGGAGCTGAGCCCATTGATTTCTATGGGATTTGTCACTGGCAGCAGGACTCGGTCCGTGGCCCTGGGCGCTCATACAATGGGGGATATTTACAGGGGATTATTAGGATAGGTAGTTGTTGACGCCACCTGTGGTATCTGGTCAATTGGACCAGCGCTGCTATAAGGACTTTCACAGGGATGTTATGGGGCAGCTGGGTGGTAAGTCTCCCACAGGTGAGACTGGTCCCTGGAAGTCTATGGTGATGATGCAGGGTGTGGTTAATAATTCAGTCACACACAGTGCAGCTTCTTTTCATACCTTTTACTGGTAGATGGTTCAAGCAGATCCCGGGGAGCTGGTCGGGGTGGAGAGTGCACATTCGGGTAACCGCTGAGCAGGTTAGAGGCCTCCTTTACTTCCAGATACATATGAGTCCAACTTGCCTGAAGCGAAGTCAACTCTGAACTCTCCAGCTTTCTCTATAGCTGTAATGCCCGGCCAACATTGTGGTGGAGCCTTCTAAGTGGTGAGAACTAAGTCCTTGCTTTTGTCTGCGCTTGACTCAAAGTCCCCGTTCTCCCTGACTCCGGTTACGTATTGACGCTTTGGGCTGCACTCTGGACCTGTAGTCCAGATGCCTCCGGTTTTCTTGTTACTAAGCTTGAAACTCTAGCAACGCTTCGGACCCCGGTGTCCGGCAAATTAGTGCAGGTAATCCAATACCTGTAGCACTTCTCTCTGTCTTCTCCACTGCGCCCTTCGCCCTGCTTCCCGCTCTTAACATAAGCACCTGTAGCTTCGATGTGAAAAGTCATCTTTCTCCTAGAGCTCACTGCACAGCTCTCAGTATCCTCCAAGTCCAGACTGGACTGAGACTGAACTGCCCTGTCCTCTGACAGGAAACAGACTCTACTTTCTCCTCTCCTTCAGACTAATCTCATCTGATCTCCTCTCCAACTGAACTCCCACCTCGATGCTACGTGTCACTCCCTCTTATATCTCAGATGGGTGTGTCTGAAAGAGTGAGTGGCGGTGAATGCATATCAAGCGTTGCTGTTACCTTCCTGTGCACTCTCCTGGATTTTTATGTGTGCCTGCATAGCTGGGCCACACATCCCCCCTTGATTAAACACAGCACTCCCGGGCTGTAAAAGAGAAAAAAAAGAAAACATTTTTGTTTTGCATTAAACAACAACATTTTAACTCATCCCATCCGGGAGGTAAGACTTCTTGAACGTTACAATTTGTACAATGAAGAATACAAAAGTATCAAAGTATAAAAATATCAAACATGTTCATAAATACCAGATACTTGTGGAGGACCCGCACCAAAAACCTCCCACGTGGGTCCTGGGTGGGCTGCAGGACTTCTGACTGCAGACCTCACTCTAGGCCCACCATACGGGTTTTTCTTCAGAGGTAGATATTGTAGTTAGGTTTCATGTAAAACCAAGATAATGCACCGTAGCGCAACTATTTACAAAGACAAGTTCTTGGGCTGGCACAGTCCACAGCCTCTCAGTCCATTGGCATGGTTAAAAGACACATATATACACTTCAAGTATTCATCGATTCTTCACCTATATCTCAATAACTCACTTTACTTGCTTTACCCAACCAGGGTATTCTATGCAACTTATGCAATTAACACATTACTTTTTAACTTTTCAAATTCTTTTCCCTTGTACCCAGCCGGGTATTCTACTCAATATGTAAAACATCATCGTACACATCAATAAAGTGCAAGATTTTCAACTTCCTCAATTTTTCAAACTTTATACAATAGCAGTAAACCCTTCTGGGTCTTACTGGCTTTCTTCTTTCTTGCAAACTACAGCGACGTCTTCCACTCCTGGGGCTGGAACGACGCGGTGCTCTTTTGATCTCATTACAAATAAGTCATGGCCTGCTATCATCGTTTGCGTGGCCACAGTTCTCATTTTAACAGGGGACCCAACGGGTATGTCCCTGCTGTAAGACACTGATTGCGTCGCTGCAAGGGCCACATTAACTTGCGATGCAGCATAGGGCGATGCAGAATAGGTCGCCGATTGCGATTCAGTGTAGGTCGCCGATTGCGATGCTGAGTAGGTTGCCGATTGCGATCTGGGTAGGTCGCCGATTGCGATGCAGAGGGCGATGCCGGGGCACGGCCTGGTGCGGTGAGAGCTCGGAACTGGGACGCTTCGGTACTGGCGTCGGGGACGGGGTCACTGACGATGGAGACGTTCAGGGCATACCACCCCTTTAAACCCCAGTGGCGTGTGTAGCTCACAATGTCCCCATTTATCAGGTCCCTCCCAGGATGACCATGGGCAAGTGGGACTCCACGTCCCGGCGGCTCACAAAGACCCCTGCATAGAGGACCGGGTCGCGGATAAAGCCCCAGCCCTTGCGGAGCTGAAACTCTGTAACGCACCCCTGCCGCCGCGGTTCCCGTCGGGTACCTTTGTCTCTGCGGACGGTCTCCTTATCAGCGATGAACTCCTCATGCTGCCGTTGTCGGGACCGCTGGATGTTTCTCTCTTCCTCCTGCTGCCGTTTCACTCTCTCGCTGTGCTGCCAGGCGTTTCCGGTTTGGAGGTCGTAAGTCATGTCGACCAGACGCTCCATCTCATCCCAGTCGATTTCTGGCAATGACGGCTGGGACCCCTCCGGTGATCTCACTGGGGAACCGTACTCTGAAGTGGCCTCCTGGCCTGGCTGGCACTCCGGACCGGGCAGGGCCTCCTCAGCCTCCTTCTCCTCCACCTCCGCATCGGTGGGATCAGGTACAGCACTTTTGGGGGCAGCCTCCGATCTCTCTTTAGCCTTTTTCAGTAGGGAACTTGGGAAATCAGGAGACGGCGTTATGCTTGTGGGAGAGAACACTGCGTCCCACAGCAGCGCTGTGTCTGGGCACGCCAGCGTCTCTCCTCTCCTTTAAATCTGTATGACTCTGGAGCTTCCTTCTTAGCTCCGCGTTCTCCTTCTGCAGCTTCAGCATGGCGGGGTCGGTGTCCCGATCCGGGGACAACTCTGGCACAGGTCGTACATCTTCAGGGGAGCAGGGCCGGTATGCCTCCGGTCCTCTGCACAGATTCTCCTGACCTTCCGCCATCTCGTCCCAGGCCAGACTGTAGTTTCCATCAGGAACGATCTGGTCTCTTCCGTGGAGGCGGGATTTGCATCTCCTCCTCTTCGCATAGAGGATGAAGAGGAGGCGGATTTCTTTAGCAGTGGGGCAGGACCGCACATTATAGTAGCATTTGGAGAGGGCGGCCATATCTTTCGCGCCACAGGGGGGGTACACGCCCACGAATGCACGCCCACCTTCTTCGCCAGCGCCTCAGGGCGCCAACATGGCGGCAAAATGGCGGTATTTGGCGCCAAAAGCAGCAAACAGTCTTTTTCACCAAACAGTTCAATATAGGCACACAGGACTCACAATTGCAAGCTTCGCATCCTGTTCGTGACGCCAAGGATGAGTCGCACACACCAGGCGGTGTGGGTTCCAGGGCTATGGGGTACTCGGAGCCGAGCCCATTGATTTCTATGGGATTTGTCACTGGCAGCAGGACTCGGTCCGTGGCCCTGGGGCGCTCATACAATGGGGGATATTTACAGGGGATTATTAGGATAGGTAGTTCGTGACGCCACCTGTGGTATCTGGTCAATTGGACCAGCGCTGCTATAAGGACTTTCACAGGGGATGTTATGGG
Source organism: Oophaga sylvatica (assembly GCA_033576555.1). NCBI lineage: Eukaryota > Metazoa > Chordata > Amphibia > Anura > Dendrobatidae > Oophaga > Oophaga sylvatica. The sequence goes on from JARQOD010000003.1 coordinate 150,321,534, forward strand.
GCAGCTGGGTGGTAAGTCTCCCACAGGTGAGACTGGTCCCTGGAAGTCTATGGTGATGATGCAGGGTGTGGTTAATAATTCAGTCACACACAATGCAGCTTCTTTTCATACCTTTTACTGGTAGATGGTTCAAGCAGATCCCGGGGAGCTGGTCGGGGTGGAGAGTGCACATTCGGGTAACCGCTGAGCAGGTTAGAGGCCTCCTTTACTTCCAGATACATATGAGTCCAACTTGCCTGAAGCGAAGTCAACTCTGAACTCTCCAGCTTTCTCTATAGCTGTAATGCCCGGCCAACATTGTGGTGGAGCCTTCTAAGTGGTGAGAACTAAGTCCTTGCTTTTGTCTGCGCTTGACTCAAAGTCCCCGTTCTCCCTGACTCCGGTTACGTATTGACGCTTTGGGCTGCACTCTGGACCTGTAGTCCAGATGCCTCCGGTTTTCTTGTTACTAAGCTTGAAACTCTAGCAACGCTTCGGACCCCGGTGTCCGGCAAATTAGTGCAGGTAATCCAATACCTGTAGCACTTCTCTCTGTCTTCTCCACTGCGCCCTTCGCCCTGCTTCCCGCTCTTAACATAAGCACCTGTAGCTTCGATGTGAAAAGTCAGCTTTCTCCTAGAGCTCACTGCACAGCTCTCAGTATCCTCCAAGTCCAGACTGGACTGAGACTGAACTGCCCTGTCCTCTGACAGGAAACAGACTCTACTTTCTCCTCTCCTTCAGACTAATCTCATCTGATCTCCTCTCCAACTGAACTCCCACCTCGATGCTACGTGTCACTCCCTTTTATATCTCAGATGGGTGTGTCTGAAAGAGTGAGTGGCGGTGAATGCATATCAAGCGTTGCTGTTACCTTCCTGTGCACTCTCCTGGATTTTTATGTGTGCCTGCATAGCTGGGCCACACATCACCCCGCCATCCCCAATATAATGCTCCATACAGAATACTGGACCCAATATAATGCTCCATACAGAATACTGGACCACATATAATGCTCCATACAAAATATGGAGCTCTCCTCTACACTGTGCTGCATTCTGCACTGTTACGGCTCAGGAAAGGGCGCCGTGGAAAGACTCCCATCATCATCATTGCCTGCCCATTATCATCATCATTGCCTGCCCATCATCATCATTGCCTGCCCATTATCATCATCGCCTCCCCATCATCATCATTGTCTCCCCATCATCATCATCGCCTCCCCATCATCATCACTGCCTGCCATCATCATCAATGCCTGCCCATAATCATCATTGCCTGCCCATCATCATCACTGCCTGCCCACCATCATCACTGCCTGCCCATCATCATCAATGCCTGCCCATAATCATCATTGCCTCCCCATCATTATCACTGCCTGCCCATCATCATCACTGCCTGCCCATCATCATCAATGCCTGCCCATAATCATCATTGCCTCCCCATCAATATCATTGCCTGCCCACAATCATCACTGCCTGCCCATCATCACTGCCTGCCCATCATCATCAATGCCTGCCCATAATCATCATTGCCTCCCCATCAATATCATTGCCTGCCCATCATCATCACTGCCTGCCTATCATCATCACTGCCTGCCCATCATCATCAATGCCTGCCCATAATCATCATTGTCTCCACAGCAATATCATTGCCTGCCCATCATCATCAATCATCATTGCCTCCCCATCATCATCATCACTGCCCTCCCCCCACCACCATCACACATACAGCAGACACACACACACACACAAACACACACACACACAAAGCATTGCACTACATACACACAGAGACACATACACAGACACACACACAAACATCTCACCTGTCTGGCGTCCGCACGCTCACTGCCACAGCAGGCCGCTGAATGATGACGTCATTCAGCGGCGCTGCTGTGAGAGGAAGCGCCGGCGTCCTGCAGGCGCCCCCTGAAGCCCGGAGGCGGAGCTGCGGCAGCGGAGGCACGGGGAGAGGTGAGTATTGAGCCAGCTGCAGCCGGGTCCCTGAGCAAGCGGGTGGGGGCCCAGTGGCGGCGCTGACACCGCTAACGGGCGCCGGGGTGCCAGACGGCGAGTGGGGCCCCCCCGCCTGCTCAGGGCCCCGGCACTTGCCCGGGTGTGCCGGGTGCTGACGCCGGCCCTGCAACAGATATCAAGAGTAATGAGGGCCCTACTCGCAAGCTTACAATCTATGAGGAAAAAGGGGAGACACAAAAGGATGGTAACAATTGTTTTCATTGTTTGGACCAGCCATAGTGTAAGAAATCTGGTTTTACTCATCTAGTTTTATTCTACAGTTTAATAAATCTCCTCCAATCTATGGGACAAACTTTAATTAATGTTATCTCCGTTGTTAAACATCTTCATGTTTATTAAGAGTAGTTGCTGGCTTTTCTCCACCATTCAGCAGAAGTCCTTCCGCACCACCAGACCTATGTGGAAGTGTTATCAGCTGGGTTGCGTATGTATTTTTTGACTCACAGACTGCAGGCTAGGCTCAGGATGTGGTAATTGCCTTGGTGTGGCAGCAATGAGTTCTCAGCAGGCTGCTCGTATTTGTATTGTGTCCAGGGAGCGGCAGCCGGTTAAGGCGCTAAATGCTTGTGGGTTTCTGCTAAATGTCGAGCCCTGGTTGGATATACTGAGTGTTCTGGTTTGCAAATGAAAGGCATATCTTTATCGGCATAGCACTTTAGGTTATAGCTGACATGTAAGTAATGATGGCTAACCACTGTATATTTCGGGATGGTGGTATTACTTTTAGATGTGCCATGCATGTAAACCAAAATAGACCTTTTAGTACCAAGTGCTCAGAAAGGTGATTACAATATACTGCATATGTCTCTTAGTATTATATACATATAACTATGGTGAGAGAAATGTGAATTAGATCTATAGCGTGTTACCATTAGACATGTTGAAAATCATTTGCTCCCATTGCTGGTGTTTCTCTCAATCACTTTAGTAGACACCTGCTGTAGTTTTCTTACTTCCTAGTTGTAGACCAAAATACATGTTCTGCTTAGTTGATGATCACCCCAGGCGAAACGCTCTTCTTGAAAAGCTGTTAATCTTATTAAAATTAATACCTAGGTATTACCTTGGATGGGTTTTCACACTTAAAGGGTTGTCCACTACTCGGACAACCCCTTCTCAATCCCAATATTTCCCCTATGCTGCTCTCTCACTTCCTCCGGATGTGGCTCGTCCGAAGGCGAGGAGATTCAAGCCAGCACTGATTGGCCACAGGGATCGCGTTTCATAACAATGTAGCCCGATCCCCAGGAGAGCCAGTACTGACACCGCTGGAACGTTGCCAGCACGGAAGTGTGGATAAATGCTGTTATTTTCTTTGAGGGAATCATAGGGATTGAAAAGGAGTTATGGACAACCCCTTTAAGATATAGAGGGCAAAAAATAGGATAGTCATCAACTATCCGATCTAACTTGACACCTGCTGATTACTAAATTGAAGTGACAGTAGAAAAACTCTATGTCCAGGGATATTGTGTTGAAGTTGGAAGCCACATGAAGAAGCCATTCAGCCTTAGTATAGTATTTAGCTAAAGGGCGAGAAAAGGGAAATTAATGTTTGCTGCTGGTGGCAGAAAGCTATTATTTTGATTAATATAATCTTTTTGCCCTTGTCACCTTAGCCATATTTATAGCCCATATAGTTGGCCATTGTCTATAATGATGTGGCCATGCAGCCTCCATGGCAATTACGACAGACCAACAGGAACCAAAGAAGCAAGGCACCTTGCTAGCATCAGTGTCACTTGATTCTAGAGATCGGCGGGGTTCAAGCAAAAGGACGCCCACTAAACGAACATTAATGGCATTTCCTTCTGATATTTGTCATTGGTGTATAAAGGATAAAAACCCTTTTATGTATACTGTCTCTTTTAGCGAACTATCAGTGAATGTACGCTTAGGCCGGGTTCACATTTGCGTATAGATCCGCATAGATCCACATGTATCTTGTGTACCTATGTTTAACATTGTTCGTGCGCGTTCAGCGGGCACATTAAAACGACGCACAGGGACACATCCGCATACAACGCATGTCCCTGCGTACACAATGTTAAACATAGGAACGCAAGACGCATGTGGATCTGTACGCATGCGTACGCTGCGCACAGATACGCAAGTGTGAACCCGGCCTTACATACATTCGAATTGCAGATTCTAAGGAGAAGTAATGTGATAAGAAAGCAGACCAGCAGCATGAAAACACAATGGCCTTGATTCATCAAACTGGTGCTAAACATTTTGAAAAGTCTCAAATTTTCTGCACAATGTGAGTTCCGCAATAAGATTGTGACTATTTGCGTTTTCACACCAGTTTTGGGCAGCTCTGACAAAATGAGCAGAGCCAGGGCATGAATGGGCATGGGAATGTCCACATCAAATTCAGGAATAGTGGTGGCGTTTTTTACACCAGAAATGTTACTCCAGTACCCGACTGGAGTAACATTTCTGGTGAAGTGCATGAAGACGCGTGCTACTGATAAATTGCGCCAAGTTAATTAAGTGACTTGCACCTCTTAATGCATTCAGATAATTTTCTTCTTGCACGCTCCTTCATTAAAGGGGATGTCCTGTTCAAATTGATAAGGCTGCAGTCGCTCTGTGTGACTGTAGACTGACGAATCCCCCCAGCGCACGCACTGTGCACATCGGTGACTCTCTGGTTTCTGACCCAAGACTGGAGGGTTTGTATGAGTTATACATTCTCCCGGCCAGAGCCCGTCTAGTGGGTGTGGCCTTGCTCCATACACTTGTATAGAGCGAGGCCGCTCCTCGTATTCTGACACAGTCATCTAGTAGGCGTGGCCAACTACATGGTGCAGTCTCGCTCCATACAAGTGCATGCAGCGTAAGGCCATGCTCACTGGCCGGGAATATGTATAACTCATACATACCCTCCAGTCACGGGTCAGAAACCGGCAAATACCTCCAGTGCGTGCGATGTGGGAATTCATAAGTCTGCAATCACAGAGTGACTGCAGACTTTTCAATTTGGACCGGACAACCCCTTTAAGCCTGGCGTACAAATCATCAGTCTTAATCTTGACCAATCTCTCGCTGTTGAGCTAAAAGACTGCAAGCGACTACTAGCTCTCATATATAGAAGCCTAGATTGTGCTTGGTGCTGTAAGCAACATAAGAATGGATTTTGTAAAATAGTTTTGTCCATGATTAACCTACTATTTTAACAGATTGTTTCTCATTATAAATCAAATGGTTCTGGTAAATGTCCTGATATTTGTATAGATTCCCTCATATCCTTCACTTCTAGCCTGCCAATGCACATAACATTGTGTTTCCGAAATCTGGTAATATGTTAATTTTAAGCTTCAACTAAGATGAGATGTTTTCTTTATAAAACTTCTCAGTCCAACCTGGATAACAAAAGCAAGGGCTGGGTAAAATGTTTGTTAATCATCAGTGCTGCTTTATAAAAAAAAATCTAATTACAGTCTTGGCAATCAGAGATCAGTTTTACCAAAACAAAGCTCTACATTTCCTTTATAGATATGTTTTGAAAAAAAAATGATGCTGTCTGCTTACAGTCACCACTAGAGGGAGCTCACAAGCTTACTGCATACTGCTTATGCATTGAACCCAATTATATGACAGTATGCGGTAAGCTCCTAACCTCCACCAGAGTTCCATCTTTTAAATCTATTTCTTTGTAGATTATCCGGAGCTCTGTATTACATAAATGGAGCTCAAAACTCTATAAAGATATAAAATGAAAATCAGAACAGAACTTTGGCTTATAAAACAACATGTTTCAAAGTATACATTCACTTCATAATAGAGCTAGTTATATACAGTATGTTGCCATACTATAGCCTTTTTTAGACACTAATAATTGAAGATCACTTTGCATTCCCTACAAATTGTCATCCTTGAAAAATGATTGTAGATGTCTATCAAAATTGCTGATATCTGTGCACATTTTTGCAGAGGATACAGTAAAAGTAAAAAATGAATCTGCAGAAGCAGCAGCATCCGAGCAGTCAGACGGCATTGATTTATCCTATGGATATGGAGCAGAGTGTGCTTCCTACAACAGCATCCAGCTGGAACGACATAACACATCATACGATCTCAACAGATCCAACCTGGGAAAGCTGTACTGTGACATCTGTGGACTGGCGTGCAACAGCCTCAATGTTTTACTAGTGCACAAAAGAAGCCATACTGGTATGTGTCCACTCCCAGATATTTTATGTACAGCTATAGCATTTATGATATTTCCAAATGTATATGGTTATACACACTAATGAAAAGATAAACCTAATGGTCTTCCATTGCATTTTTTTCAAGAAGTAGTTATTAAGAACACAAAAAAAATTAGAACATTGCAGCATAGTAAATTACGGTAAATAATATGCAAAATGAAGTGATCCCTTTCTAAAAGTAGACACAAATGTGTACCTTTCTATATTAAATTACTGGAGTTACTTAGCAGGTTGTATTTGGTGCTTTTCTTTTGCTATAGCCACATTGGATTTTGTCTGTTACTAGCTCGTTAATAAAGGGGGAAAATAGGAAAGCGTTAATGTCAGCGATGTACATGACATTTACTTCTAGAATGAGCTCATGGGGTAGTTCTTACAGAAGAAACTAAATTCATTATGGTGGCCTGTTTTCAAGGCAGTGTACCATGGGATAAAATAGGCAAAGTAGCACATTTCAGCCAAACCAGAGACTCATCTGTAAACAACTCTGTTTTGGAGTTTTTGTTCCTAATTACTATAAAGCAAGGTACTAATTGGTTGAATATGTTATGGGCTCACTTGGCGAGATGGATGCTATAAGCCACAAGACATGGTGACTAACATGGACCAAAGGCGATGGCACAGCAGACAGAACTTACTAGATAGCACGTAGCACAACGAGGACCAGGACAGCAAGCAGATAAGCAGAGCAGAGAATACCAGAGCCTGGAGTGTCACACACTCTGGAAATGGAGATTTGTATAGTCAATTCAGAACTTGCAGCAGCATTTATAGTGAGAACAAGACTAAAGAAGAGTTCTATATATCACAAAATCAATGCAGATTTCTGGGGACCACAGTGTTTGGGCTGGCAGCTGTATTTTGATGGCCACCTGCCCACTAATTTGTTCTTGCTCTATGAGCACAAGCATGCAGCGTTCACTACTGCATCCTGAGGAGTGTGCAATGAAAGATTATGTCCTGATACCAGGGCCAGCATCAAGAAACTTTGTGGGCGGAGTTAGCACATAATTTGTCTGGCCCCCGAAGGATGGCTTGTTCATCTAAATGGCCTTTAGCAGAAAGAAGGTTCCTCACCTCTGATTTAGGGTATAGACTATACATCAACTTGTTACAGTTGATGAATGTACTAGAGTAAGCTTCATTTGGACCATTTTATCACTGCAGCAGGATGATGCATCATTAGATCCTGTGATCATATGGAATAGCAAATTAAAGTGTAGACTCTGTTATTGGATTATTTGTCATTCCCTATTTTATTTTCACTGATTTCAGTAAATTTTCCCTTTGGCTACTAACGTGTGGTTAAACGCTACAGTAATTCCATCTATGAAAGTAGAGTTATAGTGGGAGCCAGGGCCGTATTAGTGGCTGACAACGGTTGCTCAATCACGCCCTGGTCTCCTGCCACATACACACAATGTCCCCTTTGATCTGTACCTTTCATCCTGCTCTCGGTTCCATCTGGTTCCCGTCTGAGCTGCTGAGGACGGCCTTCTGGCTGTTTCAAACAAAGAGAGACAGAGTCTAGTTCCAACTTAACAAAACGAGTTTACTTGGTTCTATTCTCAGTACGTGCAGTTCAGTCACAGTTGCATCACAGGGATCATCACAGAGTACATTCCTTTCTTGCCCTGTGCTTTCCCTCACTTCTTCCAAAATGTCCCAGGGTCGTACCGGATCGTCCGGTACCGCAGCGTTATTTTTGGCCAGCCTAACTATATTCAAGACTTTCCCTGTCCGTTTCACCCCAGACAAAAGGGCATCAGCCCATGAAGTTAGCTGCCACATACTGGTGCTGCCCTGCATTCTTTTGTTTGTGACCGTAAGCCCTCTGGCCCTGGATGACTAGGCTCTATGCTTAAACATTACGGGGTCACCTGCCCTGTCTGGGCTCTCAGGCCCTACTGACTAACTACAGGAAATCTTCCTAGCTTACCCACAGTTGGCCCCTCCTATATTAACTATTTACTATACCAAGTATGCTAATGTGTTCCCATCTAGTGGACTACCTTAGATACTACACTTTCCCTATAACATCTATATTTATATACATTACACTACACAATATTAATATTACAAGATTTACATTAATGATGACACATACATAGGCAAGGGGAGTGGGATGCCACTTGGCCTTGGTACACCCCTTACACTCCCCCCTCCTTTAAGCTTAGTCGCCCCCGACCAAATGGGGCTAAAAAGAAGAATGGAACTTTACTTATACAATATCCTATAATATTTATAAGTAAATACTCCACGCAGGAGGCAAGCGAGCATATGAGGTAGTCCATTATAAAAAGAGAGAAAAAAAAACCAAGCAAAATTATTTGCGGTCAAGAAAAGTCTCTTCTCCACAACAAAGTCTGTTTTGTCTTTAATAAAACACAGGTGCCAGGCAACAGTCCTCCAAGGATCACCTTTCAGTCCAGGAAGCCCTGATCCCATCCGTCCATAGAACCCGAGAATACAAACGATCCATCAACTTGCCCTGTCCATCAGGTCCACAGTCTTTAGTCCCTGGGGGGTTTCACCCCTCCTTTTTGCTGAGTTCGGTCCCTTTTACCGTATGTGTGCTGCCAGTATCTGAAGCACAGTCTGTTGCCACAGCCGCACATGGTCCGTTCCTTAGTCCAAGGACCCGTAACTCCGCATCCAGGAGGGGCACCACAGAAGCAACAAAAACTGGGATGGAAAAAAAATGCTTCTCAATGTTCCATCGTGGCCCGGACCAGCCACACTGCAACCGAATTTGGGGTGCTCCAGGGCTACCTCTGCCCACAGGGATGCGGAACAGTCCCATTCCTGCATTCCTGATGGTGCAATGAGCACTAATTCTTTTATCAAGTTAGTCACCACAGTTCAGCGACACGTATTTCGTGCCACTTTATCTCCTTTTGGACTCCAGGCCCGTGTTCGGGCCGATGACAATTCTGCAGCAACAGATGTCGTGAGCTGCCAAGGCATGGCAGGGACAGGGCTTGGCCGGGCAGTGGCCAGGGAAAAGGGATCCTACTGAGCCTGTTCCGAGCCCGCAGAAAGTTCAACATCATCCTCCTGATGTAGGCAGACGGCAGCGGAGTAGTACCCCCGTGGGCCATCCTTCTTATAGAAGTTAACCCAATCTCCTTCCCTCAGGGGCCTGCCAAATTTCACCAAGGCAGCATTTACATATACCTTGGCATTCGTTTCCACCTCGTGAATAAAACCGTAGCCACGGTCCACATCAGTGTAGACCAGCTGCCCGCTGGTGCGTTGTCCGGCCATAGCACATCCTCCTGGTTGGCGCAGCTGCACTCACACCTCCTTCTCCCGCTGTTTCTTTTGTTCGATGACCCCCGAAATCCAAGCGGCCTGCCCAGGGGATGGAAAGGGGCCCTCTGTCTCCTGATGGACGTGAGACAGGCCAAGGGACGAGTTACAGCTCCGGACGGACCGGCTTTCCTGGATCAGGGGCCGAGGTCCACTCACTACCATCTGCTCGAACGTCCCGGCCACGACCGTCCCGCTACCGTCAGATCCTTCTGCCGATGCAGCTGCGCACTCCGACTCACATTTCACTTCCGGTGCGGGCTCTTCCGGGGAAGTCCTTGCTTCCGGTTCTCCAGCCTCCAGCTCCCGACGATGATGATCCTGCTCCGGCAGCCGCCGGCACTGCTCCTCTGAAGGTATGGGAAAACGGTCGGTCTGGAATTCGTCAATGACTCCCCTCAGTCGTCCAGTCCAGCCTTCTTTTCCTCCTGCTACCATTTCCATTCGATGCGGCCTACACCTCTGCAGTGGTGAGTGCACGAATGGTACATCGCTGCCGGTGCCGTGTCTCGTAATAGCGCCGCGCAGCTGCACACGGGGTTTTCTTCGGGGCCCCACCCATTCCAAGGTGGCGTCTCTTCCGGCTGCTCCACCTATTTCTCTGCAGCCTGTTGTAAGGGGCGAGGCCTTCTCCTTTTCAAGGTAAGACAAGAGAAAAGATCAAACCCATAAAAGAGGGAACACCTCAATTGCACAAAGAAATTATTCACATATATATATTTATAGATTTCACTTTATTAGCCAATATAAAAAAGTGTATAAGACGACAAGACACATACAAGATAAAAACGTTTAAAATTGCATCTAGTACATGCAAGAAGACTTAACCAGATGCCAAGCCTTAATATAGAGGCTATGGCAATCCACACAATAACCCTAAGAAAAAGGCACTACAACAATACAGGTCCTTCTCAAAAAATTAGCATATAGTGCAAAATTTCATTATTTTCCATAATGTAATGATTACAATTAAACTTTCATATATTTTAGAATCATTACACACCAACTGAAATTTGTCAGGTCTTTTATTGTTTTAATACTGATGATTTTGGCATACAACTCCTGATAACCCAAAAAACCTGTCTCAAAAAATTAACATATTTCAACCGTCCAATAAAATAAAAGTGTTTTTTAAAAACAAACAAAAAAAACATCAAATAATAAAGTTCAGTTATGCACTCAATACTTGGTCGGGAATCCTTTTGCAGAAATGACTGCTTCAATGCGGCGTGGCATGGAGGCAATCAGCCTGTGACACTGCTGAGGTGTTATGGAGGCCCAGGATGCTTCGATAGCGGCCTTAAGCTCATCCAGAGTGTTGGGTCTTGCGTCTCTCAACTTTCTCTTCACAATATCCCACAGATTCTCTATGGGTTCAGGTCAGGAGAGTTGGCAGGCCAATTGAGCACAGTAATACCATGGTCAGTAAATCATTTACCAGTGGTTTTGGCACTGTGAGCAGGTGCCAGGTCGTGCTGAAAAATGAAATCTTCATCTCCATAAAGCATTTCAGCCGATGGAAGCATGAAGTGCGCCAAAATCTCCTGATAGCTAGCTGCATTGACCCTGCCCTTGATGAAACACAGTGGACCAACACCAGCAGCTGACATGGCACCCCACACCATCACTGACTGTGGGTACTTGACACTGGACTTCAGGCATTTTGGCATTTCCTTCTCCCCAGTCTTCCTCCAGACTCTGGCACCTTGATTTCCGAATGACATGCAAAATTTGCTTTTATCAGAAAAAAGTACTTGGGACCACTTAGCAACAGTCCAGTGCTGCTTCTCTGTAGCCCAGGTCAGGCGCTTCTGCCGCTGTTTATGGTTCAAAAGTGGCTTTACCTGGGGAATGCGGCACCTGTAGCCCATTTCCTGCACACGCCTGTGCACGGTGACTCTGGATGTTTCTACACCAGACTCAGTCCACTGCTTCCTCAGGTCCCCCAAGGTCTGGAATCGGTCCTTCTCCACAATCTTCCTCAGGGTCCGGTCACCTCTTCTCATTGTACAGCGTTTTCTGCCACATTGTTTCCTTCCAACAGACTTCCCATTGAGGTGCCTTGATACAGCACTCTGGGAACAGCCTATTTGTTGAGAAATTTCTTTCTGGGTCTTACCCTCTTGCTTGAGGGTGTCAATGATGGCCTTCTTGACATCAGTAAGGTCGCTAGTCTTACCCATGATGGGGGTTTTGAGTAATGAACCAGGCAGGGAGTTTTTAAAAGCCTCAGGAATCTTTTGCATGTGTTTAGAGTTAATTAGTTGATTCAGAAGATTAGGGTAATAGGTCGTTTAGAGAACCTTTTCTTGATATGCTAATTTTTTGAGACAGGTTTTTTGGGTTATCAGGAGTTGTATGCCAAAATCATCAGTATTAAAACAATAAAAGACCTGACAAATTTCAGTTGGTGTGTAATGAATCTAAAATATATGAAAGTTTAATTGTAATCATTACATTATGGAAAATAATGAAATTTAGCACTATATGCTAATTTTTTGAGAAGGACCTGTATAGATGAAAGAAATCCCTGGCTCTAAATTAGTGACCCCAGAATAAATTTTGAATATCAAACACTGATTGAATAGTCAATGTGTCACACATGTGCAATAAGATAATAATAAACATACAATACCATATGGGTCCAACAGCATTCGTGAAAAAAATGTATGTATAAGCACTAAAAGGAGCTAATGTGGTAGTTGTCTCAAAAAAGAGACAAAAAAACACTCAATGAGTCAGATGTGAAGGACACATGGGATGCAAAAGCAATGAGATGATGGAGAGATATAAGCACCCAGGCAACAGTGTACCCTAGGTTGTACAAACGAGCCAGCAGTGCTAAAAAAAAATTGAAGGGAACAACGCGCCCACCATGGGCGGGCACCGCTCCCCAAGGCCTGGATCTCCAGCTTAGACCACCGACTCTGGCAGGCAGACTTTCGTGCCATTTCTAGGTCAGGACACCCACGAGGGGTGGGATCAAAGCTGTCGTCCTCCATCTTCGTGCCATTTTCTGGCATCTTCAGATTCATCATCTTTGTCATAATTAAAGTGTCAGTCACATCCAGGGTATCAGTTACATCCAAAGTATTAGTCACATCAAGGGTATCAGTCACATTAACGATATCTTCATCTTTCTTCATCACATCCACGGCATTCCCACGCTGCGAAATCCTGCCGCACTACGCCAAGTGTAGGGGGAGCCAGGGCCGTAGTAGTGGCTGACAACGGTGGCTCAATCACGTCCTGGTCTCCCGCCACATACAGACAATGTCCCCTTTGATCTGTACCTTTCGTCCTGCTCTCAGTTCCATCCGGTTAACGCCTGAGCTGCTGAGGACGACCTTCTGGCGGTTTCAAACAAAGAGAGACAGAGTCCAGTTCCAACTTAACAAAAACGAGTTTACTTGGTTCCATTCTCAGTACGTGCAGTTCACTCACAGTTGCATCACAGGGATCATCACAGAGTACATTTCATTCTTGCCCTCTGCTTTGCCTCACTTCTTCCAGAATGTTCCAGGGTCGTACCGGATCATCCGGTACCGCAGCGTTCCTTTTGGCCAGCCTAACTATCTTCAGGAGTTCCCCTGTCCGTTTTGCCCCAGACAAAAGGGCATCAGCCCACGAAGTTAGCTGCCACATACTGGTACTGCCCTGCATTCTTTTGTTTGTGACCACCTTTAGCGCTCTGGCTCTGGACGACTGGGCTCTATGCTTAAACATTATGGGGTCACCTGTCCTGTCCGGCCTCTCAGGCCCTACTCATTAACTACAGGAAATCTTGGCTTACCCGTAGTTGGCCCCTCCTTTATTAACTATTTACTATGCCAAATATACTAATGTATCCCCATCTAGTGGACTATCTTAGGTACTACACATTCCCTATAACATCTACATGGATTGGACAAAATAATGGAAACACCTGGAAACATCAACAAAAGTTAGTTTAACATGGTGTAGGTCGACCTTTTGCGGCGATTACAGCCTTAATTCTCCGAGGTATGGATTCATACAAGGTGTGAATTGTTTCCAAAGAAATTTTAGCACATTCTTCAGTTAAAACACCCTCCAGTTCTTTGAGCGACGATGGCAGCGGAAATCGACATCTAACTTGAATCTCTAAAATCTGCCATAAATGCTCAATAATATTGAGGTCTGGGGATTGTGGGGGCCGGATGAGATGCTCAACTTCATTAGAATATTCCTCGTGTCATGCTTTAACGATTCTAGCTGTATGAATTGGTGCATTATCATCCTGAAAGATGGCATTCCGCTCCGGGAACAGTGCTTGAACCATAGGATGCACTTGGTCGCCCAAAATGCCTAAATAATCGCGGCTGTTAATTCTTCCATGAAGGGATATCATTGGCCCGGCGGATCTCCACGAAATAGCACCCCATATCATCACAGAACCTCCGCCATGTTTTACGGTTGGAAGAAGGCAGTCTGGATGGAATGCTTCTTTCGGCTGTCTCCAAACGTACAATCGGCCGGAGGTCGGAAAAAGGGTAAACGATGATTCGTCTGAGAATATCACATGTTTCCACGGCTCGAGGGACCGATTCTGGAGGTTTCTTCACCACTCTAAACGCTTGGAAACATTTGTCATTGAGAGCAGCGGTTTTCGAATTGCAGCTCTTCCGTGGAATCCAGATTTGTTCAGCTCCCGATGAACAGTTTTCGTGGAAACTGGCTTCTGTAGGTGTTCATTGAGCTCAGCAGTGATTTTCGGAGCCATGGTCTTGCGATCATCTCTCACAATTCGCTTTAGAGTCCGACGGTCTCTCTCAGTCAACTTCGACTTTCGGCCGGACCAGTGCTTTGCTGTGGACGTTTTTCCTTCTCTTTAATATGCAGTCATTACTTTGGAGACAGTACCTCTTGACACGCCAAGCATTCGGGCACTTTCGGTAAAGGGTATGCCACACTAAACAATATCGCTAACGGGATCGCTAAAAAACGTCACTATTTAGCGATCCCGTTAGCGATATTGTTCAGTGCGGCAGCTTCCAGCGACGAGCTTCCTGCTGTGATCTCGCTCGTCGCTGGAATCGTTCCGGACCCTATTTTCTCGTCGGCGCTCCCGCTGGGTAAGTATCTTATCGCTGTGTGGCACCTTTTCTTAGCGATTTAGCGGTACTTTTGTACCGCTAAAGTCGTTAAGAAGATCGCTAACGGCGATAGCGTCGTTAACTATATCGCTAAATGCGGCAGCATTTAGCGATATAGAAACAATCCCGCTAGCGATCTCATTAGTATGCAACGCTAACGAGATCGCTAGCGGGATAGCTTAGTGTGGCAGTACCTTTACACTACCGCCTGCCATATCAGCACCAACAATTTGGCCTCTTTGAAAATCCGAGAGGTCTGCCATTGGTATCAGGTTCTCATCAATGTTCTTACAATTATACAAAACAAACAGTTAATTTACATACACATATCACATAACACAAATAATCAACTACAAAACATTACCATATGTCACGGTTTGCATGTTTATAACATGTTCGAAGATTATGATGCCAAAACGTTAGGTGTTTCCATTATTTTGTCCAACTCCTGTATATTTATATACATTACACTACACAACATTAACATTACAAGACATACATTAATGATGACACGTACACAGGAAAGGGGAGTGGGATACCACTTGGCCTTGGTACACCCCTTAAAGAGTGAGTAATTCCAGAAGAAGCATTTCCCAAAGAAAATCAGTGTTTCTTAGTCTGAATATGGATCCTGGTGCACAGACCAGTCACTGGTTTCGTTTCCTGACCTGAACATGACATTTTTTAAGTATATATAAGGCTGTTGAGTTCAGGTCAGGAGACCCATGTCGGTGCATCGCTGTCCGCCCTCGGATCGTGAAACACAGATGTGGGAATCCAGTTGAATACATGATCCCAGGTATCTCCAAATCTACAATAGAGCAATGGCTGCGACAAACACCTGTGCTAAGTTGCTGCTTCATCAGAAGGATTCTCCACCTCCTTCAGCATATTCCATACCTCTTGCATGCCCTTTGGCGACATCCTATGACAGGAAAACATGGTTCGCTAGCAGTAGGTGCTCTGTGGCTTAGACATGGATCTTACAATTTTTGCAACTTAAAAGCAGTAAAACCCCTCATAGCTAATTATTGAATCTGATACATCAACAAACAATATATATAAACCTATAAAAAGTATATGGAAAATGCAGATCATTAACTGAGTATAAAACGTAATATTTGTTAAATATTATAAACACAAAAGTAGAGAAAAAAATATTAAATACAATATAATGCAAAAAGTGAGAGGGATAGAAATGGAGGACAAAGAGTTCAAAATTCATACCATTGTATATTTATTTCAAAGATCCACCTACATATTTT
The DNA here is from genome assembly GCA_033576555.1 of Oophaga sylvatica. Classification (NCBI taxonomy): domain Eukaryota; kingdom Metazoa; phylum Chordata; class Amphibia; order Anura; family Dendrobatidae; genus Oophaga; species Oophaga sylvatica. Next base: position 150,337,460 of record JARQOD010000003.1, read on the forward strand.
AAGGTACCTTTATGGATGCACATAAAAAATAGGAAATGAAAAGAATGTCCATGTATTATGCTAGATTCTAAAAAATATAGCATAGTGTATCAATGTTATAGATATACAAATAGGAGCATAGCAAACAGCGTTCTAAACATACCTTGAGACATCCTGCTCCTTATGTTGGGTAAACCGCAACCTTGACGCGCGTTTCACCGCTAAGCTGTGACTTTATCAGGTGGACTCTCCACCTAATTTAGTATATTCCATGCCTTTTGCATGCCCGTTTGGCATCGTCCCATGAGATGAGAACATGGTTCGATAGCAGCAGGTGCTCTGCGACTCGGACATAGATCTTACAATTCTTGCAACATGTCTTGAAGTAATCCTGCCTGCCTTGGCCAAAGCCAACATCCACTGCAAGCAGATATAACTAAAAAAATGATGCTCAATATTGACATCTACAGTACCTTGCTTTGGCTTACTGCATATGTCAGCTATTTTGTACACTTCATCGTTTGTCCATGGAACAGAAAAAATTGCTCTGCTCTCTGTATAATTTGATCAGCGTGCAAAACATCTTGGGGTATGCAGGGCTCTGTCTGAAGTATCCAGCACTCGTGAAAATAGTGATAATTCCAAATATACAGGTGCTTCTCACAAAATTAGAATATCATTAAAAAGTTAATTTATTTCAGTTCTTCAATACTAAAAGTGAAACTCATATATTATACTCATTACAAACAGAGTGATCTATTTCAAGTGTTTTTTTCTGTTGATGCTGATGATTATGGCTTACAGCCAATGAGAACCCAAAATTAATTATCTCAGTAAATTAGAATAATTAACAAAAAACACCTGCAAAGGCTTCCTAAGCATTTAAAAAGGTCCCTTAGTCTGTTTCAGTAGGCTCCACAATCATGGGGAAGACTGCTGACTTGACAAGGAGGGTAAGCCACAGAAGGTCATGCTAAAGAAGCTGGCTGTTCGCAGAGTGCTGTATCCAAGCATATTATCATTATCTCAGTAAATTAGAATACTTTATAACACCAGCTTGAAAAATGATTTTAAAATCCAAAATGTTGGCCTACTGAAATGTATGTTCAGTAAACGCACTCAATACTTCGTCGGGGCTTGTTTTGCATTATTACTGCATCAATGCGGTGTGGCATGGAGGCGTTCAGCTTGTGGCACTGCTGAGGTGTTATGGAAGCCCAGGTTGCTTTGATAGCAGCCTTCACATCTGCATTGTTGGATCTGGTGTCTCTCATCTTCCTCTTGACAGTACCCCATAGAGAGGTTAAGGTCAGGCAAGTTTGCTAGCCAATCAAGCAAAGTGATGATTTTGTTTTTAAACTAGGTATTGGTACTTTTGGCAGTATGGACAGGTGCCAAATTCTGCTGGAAAATTAATTTCCATATCCAAAAAGCTTGCTGGCAGAGGGAAGCATTAAGTGCTCTAAAATTTCCTGGTAGACGGCTGCGCTGACTTTGGTCTTGAAAAAACACAGTGGACCTACACCAGCAGATGACAAGGCTCTCTAAAACATCAAATGATTGTGGAAACTTCACACTAGACCTCAAGCAGCTTGGATTGTGTGCCTCTCCACTCTCCTTCCAGACTCTGGGACCATGATTTCCAAATGAAATGCAAAATTTACTTTCATCTGAAAATAACACCTTGGACCACTGAGCAACAGCCCAGTTCTTTTTCTCCTTGGCCCAGGTAAGACGCTTTTGCATTGTTTATTGGTCATGAGTGGCCTGACACAAGGAATGCGACACTTGTAGGCCTTGTCCTGGATATGTCTGTGTGTGGTGACTCTTGAAGCAATGACTCCAGCAGCAGTTCACTCCTTGTGAATCTTCCCCACATTTTTGAATGGCTTTTTCTTAACAATCCTTTCAAGGCTGCAGTTATCCCAGTTGCTTGTGCACCTTTTTCTACCACAGTTTTTCCATCCACTCAACTTTCCATTAATATGCTTGGATACAGCACTCTGTGAACAGCCAGCTTCTTTAGCAATGACTTTTTGTGACTTACCCTCCTTGTGGAGTGTGTCAATGACTGCCTTCTGAACATCTGTCAAGTCAGCAGTCTTCCCCGTAATTGTGAAGCCTACAGAAACAGACTAAGGGACCTTTTTAAAAGCTTAGGAAGCCTTTGCAGGTGTTTTTGTTAATTATTCTAATTTACTGAGATAAGGATGCTTGGGTTTTCATTGGCTGTAAGCCATAATTGTCACGAACTGGGCGTGTTTAGTTGCCCCCAGTTCCTTTTAGGGGATTTTAATATCCCACCGCTGCCACCAATATGTGATGAATTACGGGGAGGTTTTATTTGTTTATCCTGCCTTCCAATTCTGGTTAGGAACTTGCAGCTCTCTGGTACCCCCCCTTACCCTCAAGTCAGTCAGAGAACTGCACCTAGGATAAGTGGTCGCCACACAGGCCACCTGGATGTGTACTGACTATTAGGCACTCTGCAGTGAGGTCGATAACCTATTCCCGTCCAAGGCGGGATATACACTTATCAAACTCCATCTGTCACTGCCAGGGTCTCCCCAAAAGCTCAGAACACACTTTGCTGCCACCAGCTCCTTATTTAATTAATATCAGGTCAGTAGCCCACCCCAATGAGTAGTGTTGACTTAGATTGAGGACGTGGGGATACGATTAGAGCAAGGAGAACAAAGCTAGTAAAGTTTTATATTTTACTCCAAAAAGAATAGGCAGTGTTTACAAAAGTATAAAAAGATGTTACAAAATGAGACAATTGCAATATGTACAAAGCAATTATTAAATAAAAAGGATGAAAGATGAAAAGAAACTTATAGTGATCTTATATCATTCCATGGTAAGCCATGTGGCAGGGAGGAGGGGCATTTGTCCCAATGCATCTGGTCAGGATTTGGTAGTTGACTTCCAAGGCAAAGAGAGAGCGAGCCTTTTGTCCTGCCTCTGAGTCTTATACCTGTGCTCGAGACTAAGGCACTCCCCCTGCGCTGACCTCACTGGGTAGCTGAATACTCCCCTTTTGTAATGTATGTAGTACAGTTCATATAGCGTCTTGTGCTTGGGTGCGATGAAAATACATGAGACACAGGTTTGATATAGAAAAGTCCTGTATTACTTCATACAAGTTGGCAGAAATAGTCACACAGTTTGCAGACACAGAAACAGGAGACACAGCAGGCCAGAGTAATCCAAGCTCAGCAATCACTCTCCAATACAGATTCAGGATCTTCTTCTCTGTTACCGTAAGTCCATGCAAACGTGGGTCTTTCAAAGAGCAGGGTTCAGAGTCCACAAGTGCTTCAGAGTTCCTCAGTAGGAATAGCTGGAGTACAAGGTCCAAGGCTTACAGGAGTCAAGTCACAGGTTCACTGCAGGCTAGATTCTGAAGCACTGATTGCTCAGCTGTGGCTGCTTAAGAAGCAAAGGAGAGAATCAGGGCGGGAACATGCAAGCTGGAAACTCCATTTTGACTGAGGGCAAGATAGCTGCAGCAAGACAGAAAGTAAAATGGCTGACGAACAAACTGAGTTTCAGGAATATATACATAGAACCTTACATTACTCCCCCCTTAAGGACAACCTCCGGATGACCTCAGACCAGGCTTGTGTGGGTACCTCTGATGAAACTGACGGAGCAAGCGAGGAGCATTAACGTTATTGACCGGTTCCCATGAGTTGTCCTCCACTGGGTAGCCCTGCCATTTAATCAGATATTGTAACTGATTTCTATACAACCTGGAATCTAAAATCCTTTCCACCACAAATTCTTCCTGACCATCGACTAGCACTGGGTCAGGGCAAGGAGAAGAACGTCCAGGAAACGTATTGGGTGTCGCAGCCTTTAGTAGGGATACATGAAAGACAGGGTGGATTCTCATAGTTCTGGGCAGTTGAAGACGACAAGCAACGGCACTTATAACTTTACTGATTTTATAGGGTCCAATGTACTTATGTCCCAACTTAGACGATGGAATCCTTAACTTAAGATTTCTGGTTGACAGCCAGACCAGGTCTCCTACCTTGAAAGCTGGTGCAGGTTTACGAAATTTATCTGCTGCTTTCTTGTACCTTTCCTGAGCCGATTCCAGATTCTCCTTTAGAAGATCCATATTCTTCTGTAAAGACGTGATTCTTTCAGCCACTGCTGGTAAAGGCGTTTCTATGGGAAATCGTGGTAGAATGTTAGGATGATAACCTAGATTAGAGTAAAAAGGAGACTGTTTAGTGGAGGCACTCTGAGAGTTGTTATAAGAGAACTCAGCTAATGGAAGTAGATCCACCCAATCATCCTGTAGGTGGCAGATAAAGCAGCGGAGATACTGCTCCAGGGTTTGATTGGTTCGTTCGGTCTGTCCATTAGTCTGGGGATGAAAAGCAGAAGAAAGGTTTACTTTAATGTCCAATGCTGCACAGAAATTTTGCCAAAACCTAGAAGTGAATTGCACTCCTCGATCCGAAATAACCTCATCCGGTACTCCATGTAAGCGAAACACATCTTTAATCATCAAATCTGATGTCTGTTTTGCAGTGGGTAAGCCGACACAAGGGATAAAATGAGCTGCCTTTGTTAGACGGTCAACCACCACTAGAATGGTGTTCTTCCCCTGAGAGGTTGGTAACTCCACAATGAAGTCCATAGAAATGGATCCCCACGGGCGGGACGGGGTGGGAAGAGGCTGTAACAGACCAGTTGGTGAGGAGCGAGGTGTTTTGCATCTTGCACAGACCTCACATGAAGTGACATAATTCAAAACATCCTTCCTGCAAGTGGGCCACCAAAAGAAACGAGAAAGAAATTCCTGTGTCTTTAGAATTCCTCTATGCCCAGCTATCTTGGAATCGTGAATGAGTTGCAATACTCTCAATCTGACTGTTTCAGGAATATACAGGCGTTGTCCCTGAATCCACACACCATTCTTAAAGACAAGACTTACGTCCCTTGGGGGTTGTGCCAAAAAGGAATCCGCATGGTATGCTTCCTTGATGTCCTTAAGTAGGTCTTGATTATGAATTACTCCTAGGAATCTAGAGTCAGGAAGAATAGTCTTAGGAGGAGTAATTGGACGTGTCTCTGCTGAGTAAATCCTAGAGAGTGCATCAGCCTTTCCATTGCGCGATCCTGGTCTATAAGAGATGATAAAATTAAATTGGTTTAAGAAAAGATTCCAGCGAGCCTGGCGAGGAGTCAGGCACTTAGCCGACCTGATAAACTCAAGGTTACGATGGTCTGTCAGGACGTCTATTTGCTGTGCAGCTCCCTGAAGAAGGTGTCTCCATTCTTTGAAGGCGGCAATAATGGCCAACAACTCTCTATTGCCCACATCGTAGTTCCTCTCAGCCGAAGACAACTGCTGGGAAAGAAGGCACAGGGATGCAAGACATTCTTCTCACCTGTTCTCTGAGAGAGTATAGCTCCAACGGCACAGTCTGAAGCATCCACCTCTATTATGAAGGCAAGCTCGGGGTTGGGATGTACTAGTATAGGTGCAGTGGTAAATTTATCTTTTAGACGGGAAAATGCTTCCTGGGCTTGGGAGTCCAGGAGAACCTAGACTCTTTCCGGGTAAGTTGGGTGATAGGTGACACTACCTCAGAGAAATTTCTAATGAAACGTCTATAGAAGTTGGCAAACCCGATGAAGCGCTGTACCTCCTTCACATTTCTAGGACTTGGCCAATCCTTGATGGCTTGGGTTTTGCTTCCATCCATACTAATTCCTTGTGTAGACAGTACATACTCCAGAAATTGAATTTCGGTCCTATGGAATTCACACTTTTCAAGTTTGATGTAAAGATGATTTTGTCTTAGACGTTCCAAGACCATTCTCACATGTCCATGATGTTCCTCTGTGGAGTTAGAAAAAATTAGAATATCATCCAAATAAATTACCACGAATGTATCTAGGAGATCCCTGAAGATGTCATTCACCAAGTGTTGGAAAGTGGCTGGGGCGGTACTCAGACCAAAAGGCATAACTAGATATTCAAAGTGTCCATAGCGTGACCTGAATGCAGTCTTCCATTCATCCCCAGGTCTAATACGGACTAAGTTATAGGCCCCACGAAGATCTAGTTTAGAAAAAATTTTGGCATGTCGCACTCTCTCCAATAACTCAGGGATTAAAGGCAATGGATAACGGTTTCTAATAGTAACCTTATTGAGTTCCCTATAGTCTACGCATGGTCTCAGAGATCCATCTTTCTTCTTTACAAAGAAGATGGGTGCACCTGCAGGAGATGAAGAGGGGCGTATGAAGCCCTTGGCTAGATTTTCATCTATGTAATCCTTTAAAGCCTTTAGCTCGGGCCCCGCCAGGGGGTAGATCTTACCAAAAGGTATCTCTGCTCCAGGCAATAATTCAATTGGACAATCATATGGACGGTGAGGAGGAAGCTGGTCAGCGTTCTTCTTGTCACATAAATCCACATAGTCCTGGTATACAGCTGGTAGTTCAGGGACTGACATGATTCCTTTAGGAACAGAGCAAGCTGAAACTTTTGGACTCATCTGTTTCTCTGGAAAGTGTAATTCCTTGGTCTCCCAGTTAATGGTAGGATTCTGAGCCTGCAGCCATGGTAGCCCTAGAATAATGGGAAAGTGGGGAGAAGAGATAAGCATAAAGGACAGTTTCTCTTGATGATCTTTACCCATAAGAACCCTCAAAGGCTCTGTTTCCTGATCCACTGGTCCAGAGGTCAGCAGGGAGCCATCCACAGTTTCCATCTGTACTGGAGTAGCCTTCTTCACTGAACGTATTCCCTGTTTCAGAGCAAAGGAGACATCCATAAAATTTCCACTTGCCCCTGAGTCGATCATAGCAGAGCTAGACACCCAAGCTGAGTCAACCCAGAGTTTGATGGAAAGAAAGCAATGAGAATTGTTTTTCTTACAACTCAGCTGGGAAACCGCTGAGGAAACTTGGAAAATGGCAGCGTTTACACAGTCAACGTCCTCAGAGGTAACGGAGTTTAAGTCCGAGAAATCAAGATCTGTTGCTGCAGATCTCTCTGGAGCCTGAGGCTCGGACCTGACAGATCCCCTCTCGCAACACTCACAATGAATGAGTGCTGCAGTAGTCTTACGAGAACGGCTGGGGCAGTTTATAATGAAGTGCCCTGACTTACCACAATAGAAACATAGATTCTCCTTAAAACGATGTTCCTTGCGTGCATCACTAACCCGTCGTTGTAAAGAGTCTACCTGCATGGGTTCAGGTTCAGGTTCCCGTGTAATCCTACTCAAAGGTTCCTTAGCTGGAGAGGAAGGTAGGAAAAGGTTAGTACGATTGCTTTCGAACCATCTCTCTTGCCTGCGTTCAGTCAGACGAGTATCAATACGGATGCAGTAGTTAATAAAGTCACCTAACGCAGTGGGAGGGTCGGCACGAGCAAGTTCATCCTTAATCAGTGGAGATAACCCCTTTCGAAAAATAGATTTTTTGGCGGAACTGTCCCAGGTGGTATCAAGGGCCCATCTCCTGAAATCCAAGGCATATTCAGCTACCGAGTGCTTACCTTGACGCAAAGCTAACATGGCTGCTTCAGCTGTTGCACCTCGATTGGGGTCATCAAACACCTGCCCCATGGCTGAAATAAAATCATCAAGGTGATTCAAACAATCATCCTCAGTCTCAATCAGAGGGTTTGCCCACATTAAAGCCTTGTTGGTAAGCAACATAATTATAGTAAGCACCTTAGATCGTTCAGTGGGAAATTGTGAAGCATGTGCAGAAAAAAAAAGATTGCATTGATTAATAAATCCCCTGAATTTCTCACGTTCACCGCCAAAACGAAAAGGGGGCAACTTGGGAATCCCAGCACTCGGGGCTACGGCAGGAGCCTGGACTCGCCCCTCTAGAACCTCAATCCTGGCTCGCAAATCCTGGGTAGTCTGTCCAACCACTTGCAAATTGTGATTATTGAGGTCCTGTAGATTTGTAAAACGGGTCTTTATATTCTGCAAATCTGCAAGGATATTATCAGTCACTCCGCAAAGTTCCTTTATGCGGGCCTCCATTTTCCAGATCTTTTAAGACAGGATTACTGGAAGAAGAGGAGAGAAAAAAAAAACAATAGTGTTCACCTGTGGCAACACTGCAGAGAGAAAAAAAAATTAAGGGAACTGCTCACCTGGAATGGTTGTGAGAAGTCACAACCACTATTATCACAGAAAGTTTCAACCAGACATCTGATATCCAGAGTTACAGCAGACAAAAAAGAGAAAAGAAAGGAGAAAAAAAAAAAAAAAACAATAGTGTTTACCTGTGGTAACACTGCAAAAAAGAAAAAACTTAAGGGAATTGCTCACCTGGAATGGTTGTGAGAAGTCACAACCACTGTCATCACAGAAAGTACAACCGGACGTCTGATATCCACAGTACAGCAGACACAGCCTTCCAGACCCAGCAGACACTAACGTTTTGGCTTCAGAATCTTGTAATGTATGTAGTACAGTTCATATAGCGTCTTGTGCTTGGGTGCGATGAAAATACATGAGACACAGGTTTGATATAGAAAAGTCCTGTATTACTTCATACAAGTTGGCAGAAATAGTCACACAGTTTGCAGACACAGAAATAGGAGACACAGCAGGCCAGAGTAATCCAAGCTCAGCAATCACTCTCCAATACAGATTCAGGATCTTCTTCTCTGTTACCGTAAGTCCATGCAAACGTGGGTCTTTCAAAGAGCAGGGTTCAGAGTCCACAAGTGCTTCAGAGTTCCTCAGTAGGAATAGCTGGAGTACAAGGTCCAAGGCTTACAGGAGTCAAGTCACAGGTTCACTGCAGGCTAGATTCTGAAGCACTGATTGCTCAGCTGTGGCTGCTTAAGAAGCAAAGGAGAGAATCAGGGCGGGAACATGCAAGCTGGAAACTCCATTTTGACTGAGGGCAAGATAGCTGCAGCAAGACAGAAAGTAAAATGGCTGACGAACAAACTGAGTTTCAGGAATATATACATAGAACCTTACACCTTTTCTGGAAGTTATGAAATCCTTCTATTACCCATATCTCTTGGGGGAACCCCGTAGAAGGAAGAAAAAATTATCACTTGGCTCAGCATGACATGGGGGTTCATTTAAGTCTAAACACAAAGTGGATACCTGACCCTATTATGGAGAAATCCATTCCTCGGATTCTGCTGGTTCTGGATCCTAGAGTTTTACTGGGTTATAGATCTATTGGTGTACATTCGGAATATGTAAGCTTCATACTTATAACACTAATTGGGGTCAAGTTATGCCCTAATATTTAAGTTTCCAAGAACAGGGCACTCACCATGTGGTTTCAGAGCTGCCAAGAGGGAGAGGTGGGGGACATCACACACAGTGCTGGCAGGGAGAGAAGGAGGAGTTGCAGTCATGTGTCTGCAGGGCTGTGTATGTGTGTACTTTGTGCAAGCCTAATGTGGGAAGGGAAGTGTGTGTCTCACTAAGGCAGTGGCACGTTTAGGTTATGAGAAGAAACATTATTATGAAAATAATCATCAACATTAACAGAAATAAGCACTTGAAATAGATCACTCTGTTTGAAATGACTCTATATAATGTATGAGTTTCACTTTTTGTATTGAAGAACTTAAATAAATTAACTTTTTTATGATATTCTAATTTTGTGAGAAGCACCTGTATATTTCTTATCACATCATTAAAACCATAGTTATGGACCCCATAGGTTAGCAACCTTCTTTGATGGTACATTCCTATTTTGTATCCAGGGGTGAACCTAGCCTCTCTGCTGCCTGAGGCGAACTGCAAAACGGCGCCCCCCCCCCCCCGTAGTAAAATCAGTACAAATAAATCTGGTTTACTCTTTATTAGCCTAACCTGACACACAGGTAAAATACATACACTTAAATAGGAATATATTTGAAACATTGATCTTTTCACTTCTTCAGGGACTCAATGCCGCCTGAGGTGAAGTGATCAACTTGCTTCATTTTAGGTGCGCCCCTGGCCGGGGAACAGTGCTTACTGTAGCGCTTCTTCCCCGGCGGCCATCCGTGTGGTACTGATGTGGCACACAGTTGCCACACATGTTACACACACGGACACGGATATCTTCACTAACGGTCTTTCCAGTACCGGAAATATCAGGATGTGTGATACCAGCCTAAAGCCACATTCACACGTTCAGTATTTGGTCAATATTTTACCTCAGTATTTGTAAGCCATATCGGGAGTGGGTGAAAAATCCAGAACTGGTGACGTGTTTCTATTATACTTTTCCTCTGATTGTTCCACTACTGGTTTTGGCCTACAAATACTGAGGTAAAATACTGAACTTGTGAACGTGGCCTGATAGAGGGTTTCTGCTACATCTGACTACCCGCAGACAGAAGTTGCAGTCACAAGATGACGCTGATAAAAGGTGGAGACGGTGACATTATACACAGGAGCTCTGTATGTAGTGTCAGTGTACAGGTAATACAGTGATCACTGGTGACATTATACACAGGAGCTCTGTATATAGTGTCAGTGTACAAGTAATACAGTGATCACTGGTGACATTATACACAGGAGCTCTGTATATAGTGTCAGTGTACAGGTAATACAGTGATCACCAGTGACATTATACTGTCAGGGACACCGCACTGCACTTGCTCACTGAGCCAGTGCGTGTGTCCTTAGTGAAAAAACTATGCCCAAAGATACCTGTAGCAGAGCCGCAGCAGAGATGACGTGTGTTTCTCAGTAACAGGACCTTCCACATGTGACTGCTAGTGGGCGGAGCCGGCCACACATCTCTCAGAGTCAGCAGTAGCAGATAGAGAATGCTTCAGAGCAAAGGACCTGCAGGCACGTGACTGCTAGTGGGCGTGGCCTAAGCTCCAGAGAGTTATGAGGTGAAGGAAAACTCCTAGAAGGGTAACTACGGGACGCAGTTACCAAGGGGCATATACCGAACGGATAATCAGAACGTAGCCAAGGGGTCATACACATAGAGAGCGACGAAGTACAAGAGGAGCAGGCAGAGCGGAGTCAGAACGTAGCCAAGGGTCATACACGTAGAGGGCAGCAGAGTACAAAAGGGACAGGCAAAACTCAAAACAGGGACACAGCCAAATCAGAACCAGACAAACAGAACGTAGCACAGGCACAAAGCACTGGCACAAGCACAACAGGGTCACACACACTCGGCCAAGGGTCAGAGTATAAGCGACAGAGGATGGCCCCACAATGAGGCTATAAAAAGCCTCCCAGAATCCCAGAGTGAGGCCATCCCGGTTAACCCTAAAACCACCTAATCCCAGAAACTCAGCAGACCATGACATATACACAGGAGCTCTGTATATAGTGTCAGTAGCTGGTACTATGGACACACTGACTGGTACTGAGAAAAAGAAAGAACAGAGAGAGAGAAAGAGAGAGAAAGAAAAAACAGAGAGAGAAAGAAAGAGGGGAAAGAAAGAACACAGAGAGAAAGAAAGAACAGAAAGAGAAAGGAAGAACAGAGAGAGAGAAAGGAAGAATAGAGAGAGAAAAAAAGAAAGAACAGAGAGAGAAAAAAAGAGGGGAAAGAAAGAACAGAGAGAGACAGAAAGAAAGAAAGAGGGGAAAGAAAGAACAGAGATAAAGAAAGAAAGAAAGAAGGAAAGAAAGGGGAAATAAAGAACATAGAAAGAAAGGGGAAAGAAAGAACAGAGAGAGATAGAAGGAAGAGGGGAAAGAAAGACAGAACAGAGAGAGAAAGAACAGGGAGAGAGAAAAAGAAAGAAAGGAGAGAGAAAGAAACAACAGAGAGAAAGAAAGAAAGGAGAGAGAAAGAAAGAACAGAGAGAAAAAAGAAAACGGAGAGAGAAAGAAAGAACGGAGAGAGAAAGAACAGAGAGAGAAAGAAAGAATAGAGGAAGAAAGAACAGAGAGAGAAAGAAAAACAGAGAGAGAAGAAAGAGGGGAAAGAAAGAAGAGACAGAAAGAAAGAGAAAGAACAGAGAGAGAAAGGAAGAACAGAGAGAAAGAAAGAGGGTTAAGAAGATGAACAGAGAGCAAAAGAAAGAACAGAGAGAGAGAGAAAGAAAGGGGAAAGAAAGAAAAGAAAGAACATAGAAAGAAAGGGGAAAGAAAGAACAGAGAGAGATCGAAAGAAGAAAGAAAGAACAGAGAGAGAGAAAGAAAGAGGGGAAAGAAAGAACAGAGAGAGAAAGAAAGAACAGGGAGAGAGAAAAAAGAAAGGAGAGAGAAAGAAAGAACAGAGAGAGAAAGAAAGAACAGAGAGAGAAAAAAGAAAGAACGGAGAGAAAGAACAGAGAGAAAGAAAGAATGGAGAAAGAAAGAACAGAGAGATAAAGAAAGAATAGAGAGAGAAAGAAAGAACAGAGAGAGAAAGAAAGAAGAGAAAGAAAGAACAGAGAGAGAAAGAATAGAGAGAGAAAGAAAGAAAGAGGGGAAAGAAAGAACAGAGAGAGAAAAAAAGAGGGGAAATAAAGAACAGAGAGAGAACGAAAGAAGGGAAAGAAAGAAGAGACAGAAAGAAAAAGAACAGAGAGAGACAGGAAGAACAGAAAGAAAGAAAGGAGAGAGAAAGAAAGAACAGAGAGAAAGAAAGAGAAAGAACAGAGAGAGAGAAAGGAAGAGCAGAGAGAAAGAAAGGGGAAAGAAAAAGAACAGAGAGCGAAAGAAAACAGAGAGAGAGAGAAAGAAATGGGGGAAAGAAAGAAAGTACAAAAAGAAAGAAAGAGGGGAAAGAAAGAACATAGAAAGAAAGAAAGGGGAAAGAAAGAACAAAGAGAGAGAAAAATAGTAAGAACAGAGACAGAGAGAAAGAAAGAACAGAGAGAAAGAAAGAGGGGAAAGAAAGAACAGAGAGAGAGAGAAAAAAAGAAAGGAGAGAGAAAGAAAGAACAGAGAGAGAAAAAAGAGAGAACAGAGAGAGAAAGAACAGAGAGAGAAAAAGAGAACGAAGAGAGAAAGAAAGAACAAAGAAAGAAAGAGAGGAAAGAAAGAACAGAGAGAGAGAGAAAGAAACAGAGAGAAATATTCTATAAAGATACTACAGCAGCTAGGCTCCTATTGTCATGCCCACCTGAGCCTCCCGATGCAGGACATATCATGATCCACTCACATGGCCGACATCCCCGATTCCAAGGCAATCCCGCTGTCTGCGCTGTCGGAGGAGGACATGGTGATGGATCTGAAGCATTCCCTGAAGTGCCTCCATGGTTCCATCAAAATCTCCTCCTGAAATTACCATTTCCGGTCAGCTTCCAGCACATCACTTCCAGTGGAATGTCACGTGCAAGTTTGAAAGTGCTCCACGGGGCTCCGCCATGTACTCCTGTCTCCACAGGAAAAGTAAGCTCCTGGCCGGGACAGCGGGGCAGACTCTCAAAATTGTGACAGTCTCGCTGGATCTGGGACGGTTGGGAGGTATGAATGCTCCCCACCATGCACTGACCTTGTACATGCACGGCTCCACACACCTCATACACACGGTTCCACTTTGTATGCCTTGTACACATGCGGCTCTGCTCCGCACACCTTGTACACACGCGGCTCTGCTCCGCACACCTCATACACACGTGGCTCCACTCCGCACACCTCGTACACACGCGGCTCCGCTCCGCACACCTCGTACACACACGGCTCCGCTCTGCACACCTCGTACACACTCGGCTCCTCTCCACACACCTCGTACACACAGGGCTCCGCACACCTCATACACACGCGGATCCGCACACCTCGTACACACGTAGTTCCTCTCCGCACACCTCGTACTCACAGGGCTCTGCACACCTCGTACAGACGTGGCTCTGCTCCGCACACCTCGTATACACGTGGCTCCGTACACTTCATACACACAGGGCTCCATTCCATACACCTCATACACACACGGCTCCGTACACCTTGCACACACGTGGCTCCACTCCGCACACCTCGTACACACATGGCTCCGCTCCGCACACCTTGTACACACGTGGCTCTGCTCCGCACACCTCGTATACATGTGGCTCCATACACTTCATACACACAGGGCTCCATTCCGTACACCTGGTACACACATGGCTCCATTCCGTACACCTTGCACACCCCATACACACGCGGCTCCGCTCTGTACACCTCGTACACACGTGGCTCCGCTCCGAACACTTCATACACACAGGGCTCCGTTCCGTACACCTCGTACACACATGGCTCCGCTCCGTACACCTCGTACACACGCGGCTCCGCTCTGCACACCTCGTACGCACAGGGCTTTGCACACCTTGTACACACGTGGCTCTGCACACCTCGTACACACGTGGCTCCACTCCGCACACCTCATACACACGTGGTTCCGCTCCGCACCCCTCGTACACACGTGGCTCCGCTCCGTACACCTCGTACACACATGGCTCCGCTCCATACACCTTGTACACACATGGCTCCGCTCCGTACACCTTGTACACACGCGGATCCGCTCCACACACCTCGTACGCACAGGGCTCCGCACACCTCGTACACACGTGGCTCCGCTCCGCACACCTCGTACACACATAGCTCCGCTCCGTACACCTCGTACACACGTGACTTTGCTCCGCACACGCCATACACAGGCGGCTCCGATCCGTCCACTTCGTACACACACACAGCACTGCTACATCCACCCTGTAAACCCCTCTTGACCCCACACATATACTTCCCTCATCCAGCACCATGACAACCAGCACAGCAGAGTCCTGCATACACTGAGGGCGGTTCCTAATCATGTGACACCTGGCTCCTCCCCTCCTGTGACCTCATCACAGATCCTGTGCGCACAGAGCAGCAATACATAAGAAACACCAGCTGATGCAGGAGCCAGGAGATAAGAATCTGCCGCCTCCCTGCTCTTCAGGGATGTGCCGCCTGAGGCAGAGTGCTCAACTCACCTCATGGTAGGTGCGCCCCTGTTTGTATCATACCTGGTGCGCCCCTTCAACCAATACTGCTATCGGTCACAATGCTCCTCATATACAGAACCTGCTGCAAGGAGAATTGAAAGGAGATGACTATACCTTAGTAATGAATAGTCACACTTTGTGTCTGGGTGAAAGGTCGCTTTACATGGTTTCTTGTTCCATATCAGATTTGCTCTTCTTGCTCACAATTCTTATATGTCTTTTAGGAGAACGTCCTTTCCAGTGTAATCAATGCGGAGCTTCATTTACCCAGAAGGGGAATTTGCTCCGTCACGGTAAACTACATACTGGAGAGAAACCTTTCAAATGCCACTTGTGCAGTTATGCCTGCCAAAGGAGAGATGCCTTGTCTGGACACCTCCGCACACATTCAGGTAAGCGTAACAGTCCATGATAAAGTATGGTGGTACACACTTGTTGGTATTTGTGGGCATTTTCATCAGTTCTATAAAATGTGTTTATACACTTTTGAGAGTTAGAAAAATAAGATGGCAAGTTTTTGTTCTATTAACCACAGTGGAAAAACCCTTCAAATGTGAATTCTGTGGACGTAGCTACAAGCAGCGCAGCTCTCTGGAGGAACACAAGGAGCGATGCCGCATTTATCTGCAAAACGTTAGCGAGTCTGGTGAGTGTAAAATATGTAGCTGGAAAACTTGTATACACAATACTTCCATATTCTCTGATGTCTTGTTACCCCAGGCCAAGCACTTTATTTCTGGCTCCGGCAAACTACCCTGGGACAGGGCAGTATATGGTATGGAAATTCAACGCAGAAAAAAAAATCAGTTTTTGACTAAGACACGTTTCATTCACAGCTCAGCAGATTACGTGTCATTCAGAAATTGAATGGTCGCTAGCACTTTTCTGCAGGTACAACAGGTCTTGAAACAGTAAATTTGAAGCATTTTATGTAATATTGCTAGAAAACTTGACTCAGTCTTAGATAACTATCTTGCATGCTCAAACCTAGTAATGCACAAGCGCTTTCCACCCCCTTTTCTCCTCTCTCTTTCCTCCATTGACCACAAATGTGAGGGGACAGGAAGCAATGCCTGCCATTAGACAGCGTGGATACCCGTGTTCTCGCCTTGTATTGAGAGAGAAGACAAAACCTCAGACCAGCTCAGTGGAAATACTGACAGAAAGAGACAGATAGTGGTCAGACACAAGGCAGCTTGCAGGTGGCCTGTGTATTCTGCTCAGTGGGGGTTATAGGACAGCGCCTGTTTGCTATGAGTTTTGTACTGTTGGGCTGGATTAACCATTATATTTGCTTTCTTCAAATGTACCAAGAATATATTCCTCTTTTCCGATGTTGGGTATAAATGCCTGCATGAAGATGCACATAACTCATCTATACTAGTCTACATTCTAAACTGTTTTTAGTGTATTCTTTGCACCTGTATCATTTCAAGGTGAAAAAAATTGCATTCATCAAGCATTGAAAATTACCGGTTAGCCAGCAATAGTGTTGGAGGAAGCCAGGCTGACACCTTCATGGCCAGCACCAAAGTTTGGGTTTACATCTACCAGATGATCATTGTGTGTCCTATTATTTTTGTCCTTTAAATAGTTTTTGGACTCATTTTTGTGACAGAATAATTGACCTTTTTTATGAAGTATTTTACATTGTGTTATGGTAACATATTGCTTTATTTGTTTTTTATTCTTTCTTCCATTTCCTCCACAGCTGTTGAAGAACCCAGGCCAATGAAACCGGAAATGGGGAGTGATCGGGCACTGGTACTGGACCGTTTAGCCAGTAATGTTGCAAAAAGGAAAAGTTCCATGCCCCAGAAATTTATTGGTAGGTGATTAATATTAAGCTGCCCATCCACAGTTCACATTTCTAAATTTAGACAATGCCTTGCCGTTATGTCGATAACACACACGTCTTCATTTTGTGACATTACCATGGGCTTTCCCCTCCGCTTCTCCCCAGTGTTTATGGGTTCCTTGGTTTCACAACCTCTTTCCAGTTCTAATGAGTACATTCAGTCATGCAGTGAACACTACTGTCTGTTTACTTTCAGTGGGAAAGGGGAGTCTTACAAGTATTGAAGCATAGCTTGAGAAAGGGGAAGGATTTACCAGGACAGCTGCAAATTTCAGGTGTCTGAAAAAAAAAACTCAAGCACAATCTTATTGAAGTTAATGTACTGTATATTTAGCACTACAAAGATGTACAAATTTAGTACAGTTCCACTTTAGGCTTTATTCACACATCAGTATTATTGATCAATATTTGTATGCCACAACCAGGAATGGCTCCAAAACAGAACAGATGTCAATCTGTCAGCACCCAGTTCATAGCGGTAATTTCTGTGCGTATGTATGTGTGTTTTGACTATCTATTAGCATATACATATCTATCTATCTCTCGCTATAGCAAAAAATATTGAAAAGCAGCACCAAAATAATGATGAGGTATATACCAAACCTCATAATATAATCCAAAAAATGAAGGCAGTACTCCAAGATGTAAGAAATGGGTGGTTTATTAGCCCATATGCGACGTTTCGGTCCTAGATGTGGATCTTTTTCAAGCAGTTGTAAAGTGCAAATACAGACATATATATAGTGAATAGATCACTTAAGGCAATATATAAGAATCAGCGAATTGTACAACTTACAACAGATACAGAAAGTTCACAGCACAATAAGTCTCTGAAATAACGTGCAGATAAGGTGCAGCTTCATAAATTACAATCATCTTAGCTAAGAGTCACAGTGTAAAGCCCCCGTCACACACAGCGATCTCGCTAGCGAGATCGCTGCTGAGTCACTAGTTTTGTGACGCAACAGCGATCTCCCCTGCGATATCGCTGTGTGTGACACTGATCAACAAACCGGCCCCCCTGCCGGGTATCGCTGATTGTTGTCCAAAGGCCAGGACATTTTTTTGATCGTTGGTAACCCCGATGTGTACCTTGGTTACCAGCTCCCTGCAGCAGCGGGCTGGTATCCAACGTACACTGCGGGTAACTAAGCGACGTTACCCGCAGTGTCGCTGTCCTGATCGCTGCCTGAGCTGCCTGTTTGGCAGCTCACCAGCGATCATGTAGCGACACACCAGCGATCCTGACAAGTTCATATCATTGTCGGGATCGCTGGTGTGTTGCTATGGGTCACCGAACCCTCACTTGTGCAACCAGGCCGATCAGGATGAGCTTGGTGATAGGCACGGATCAGTCTCCTAGCATGGATATCCGAAGCAAACACCCAAGAATTGTCCTCCTGACCATAACCTCTCCACTTAACCAAATACTGGAGTTTCTGTCTAGAAAAACGAGAATCCAATATTTTCTCAACCACATACTCCAGATTGCCCTCAACCAAAACAGGGTCAGGAGGCGCAGCCATAGGAACCACTGGCTCGACAAACCTCTACAATAAGGACTTGTGGAACACGTTATGGATCTTAAATGTCCCTGGAAGAAGCAAACGGAAGGAAACAGGATTAAGAATCTCCATGATCTTATAAGGTCCAATGAACCTAGGCTTAAAATTTGGAGATGCAACCCTCATAGGGATATTTCTTGAGGACAACCAAACCAAGTCCCCCACTTTAAACCGAGGACCATCAGTCCTATGCCGGTTGGCAAACCGTTGGGCCTTCTCCTGAGAGAGAGACAACCTCTCCACTACCTGGTCCCAAATCTGCTGCATTCGCTCCACAACAGAGTCAACACCGGACAGACAGAAGCTCCGCCTGTCCCGAAGAAAATCGAGGGTGAAACCCAGAATTGCAGAAAAATGGAGACATCAAGGTGGCAGAGCTAGCCCTATTATTAAGAGCAAACTCGGCCAAAGGCAAAAAAAGAGACCCAGTCATCTTGATCAGCAGACACAAAACATCTCAAATAAGTCTCCAAGGTCTGGTTTGTTCTCTCGGTTTGACCATTGGTCTGAGGATGAAAAGCAGAGGAGAAAGATAATTGAACACCAAGTTTAGAACAAAATGTCCTCCAAAATCTGGAAACAAACTGGACTCCTCTGTCAGACACAATGTTCTCCGGAATGGCATGTAACCGAACCACGTGCTGAAGGAACAAAGGCACCAATTCGGAGGAGGAAGGTAACTTAGGTAATGGCACAAGATGTATCATCTTGTAAAACCTATCACAGATTACCCAGATAACGGTCATTCTCTGAGAAACAGGGAGGTCGGTAATAAAATCCATAGAGATATGGGTCCATGGCCTCTTGGGCACAGGTAATGGCATTAACAAACCAGCGAGAGCAAGGCTTGGAGCGAGAGCAAGGCCGCAGGACTGCACAAATTCCCTGATGTCACGAGACAAAGTAGGCCACAAAAAGGACCGACTCACCAAGTCTCAGGTACCAAAAATCCCGGGATTACCAACCAACGCGGAGCAATGAATCTCAGACATCACACTCTTCTTCCACTGGTCTGGGACAAACAATGTCCCAATAGGGCAGCGCTCAGGTTTATCCTCCTGACACCCTTCCAGAGCCAGTCTCAAATTGGGCAAGATGGCGGAAAGAACTACTTCCTTTTTCAAAATAACAGTAGGATCAGATAACTCAGGAGAGTCCGCAAAGAAACTCCTCGAGAGGGCATCCGCCTTAACATTCTTAGTGCCAGGAAGAAAAGAAACCACAAAATTAAAACGTGTGAAAAACAAGGCCCACCTGGCCTGTCTAGGATTAAGTCGCTTGGCTGATTCGAGATAAACCAGATTCTTATGGTCCGTGAGGACCACCACCTGATGTTTGGCTCCTTCCAGCCAATGTCTCCACTCTTCAAAGGCCCACTTCATGGCCAATAACTCCCGATTACCCACGTCATAATTACGTTCAGTTGGAGAAAATTTTCGAGAGAAAAAGGCACAAGGGTTACTCTTAGAGGTCTCTGGATCTCTTTGGGACAAAACGGCACCTGCCCCAATTTCAGAGGCATCAACCTCCACCTGAAACGGTAGAGAAACATCAAGCTGCCGTAGAACAGGAGCAGAAGTGAATCTCTGCTTAAGTTCCTGAAACGCAGAGACTGCCTCAGGAGGCCAATTCACCACATCAGAACCCTTTTTGGTCAAATCAGTCAATGGTTTAACAATACCAGAGAAATTACCAATAAATTAATGATAAAAATTGGCAAAACCCAAAAATCTCTGAAGAGCCTTTAATGAAGTTGGTTGGACCCAATCACAGATGGCCTGAACCTTGACCAGGTCCATTTCAAAACAGACGAAGACAAAATGAATCCCAGAAATGAGACCTTCTGTACGCCAAAAAGACACTTTGATCCCTTCACATACAGTGCATTCTCTCACAAAATCTGGAACACAGTCCAAACATGTTTCACATGAGAGTCCCAGTCATTGGAAAAAATCAAGATATCATCCAAATAAACAATCAGAAATTTATCCACAAAATCCATGAAAATATCATTCATGAAGGATTGGAAGACGGAAGGAGCATTAGTGAGCCCAAAGGGCATCACTAGGTACTCAAAATGCCCCTCTGGGGTATTAAACGCCGTCTTCCATTCATCCCCGTGCTTAACGCGAATAAGGTTATACGCCCCCCTGAGGTCAAGCTTGGTAAACCAACTAGCACTTTTCACCCTGGAAAACAGGTCAGAAATCAAGGGTAACGGATATTGATACTTCACAGTGATCTTATTCAATAGATGATAATCAATACACGGCCTCAATGAACCATCCTTTTTGGCCACAAAGAAAAAACCGGCACCCAAGGGTGAAGAGGATGGTCTGATATGACCCTTCTCCAATGACTCCTTGATATAAGATCGCATAGCATCGTGTTCAGGTACAGACAAGTTAAAAAGGCGACCTTTAGGAAATTTACCACCAGGCACTAATTCAATAGCGCAATCATAGCTCCTGTGAGGGGGCAAGGATGCAGATTTACTTTCACTAAATACATCTGAAAAATCAGTCAAAAAGTCAGGAACATCCTGAGACTGGGGAGGCAGAAAAAACAGGAGTATCAGTATTAACACATTGGCAGCCCCAACTGGTCACATACACAGATTTCCAATCCAAAACAGGATTATGAGACTGTAACCAAGGGAAACCTAGTACAATAATGTCATGCAGATTATACAGCACCAGAAATTTGCAACTCTCCTGATGATCTGGTTCAACCCTCATTATCACCTGAGTAGAAAACTGGGGTTTATTCTCCGCCAAAGGGGTAGAATCAATGCCCAGTAGGGGAATAGACTTCTGCAGGGGTATCATGGGAAACCCACAACGTTTGGCAAAGTCAAAATTCATCAGGTTAATAGCTGCTCCTGAATCAACAAAAGCCTGAGCAGAAAATGTGGACAGGGAGCAAATCAGGGTAACAGTCAACAGAAATTTAGTCTGAACACTACCCAAGACAACTGAGCGTGCAAAATGTCTTCCCCACTTAGGGCAGACTGAAATAGCATGAGAGGCGTCACCACAGTAGAAACATAACCCATTGCACTTTCGAAACTCATGACGCTGTGCCCCAGAAGTCACTCTATCACACTGCATGGGCTCAGAAGCTGGCTCACAAGGCAACACTATCTCACGCATACCTCTGCGCTCACGCAAACGTCTGTCAATTTGAATAGCCAATGACATAGAATCATTGAGACCAGAGGTAGCAGGGAATCCCACCATAACCTCCTGTACATTCTCTGACAGCCCCTTCCGAAAAAGGGCTGCCAAAGCAACATCATTCCATTTGGTCAGGACTGCCCACTTTCGGAATTTCTGACAGTACAACTCAGCGTCTTCAAGACCCTGATTTAATGCCAACAAGGTTTTTTCAGCTTGAACAGTGACATTAGGCTCATCGTACAATAACCCCAGAGCCAGAAAAGATGCATCAATATCATTCAAAACAGGATCCCCAGGTCCCCAGGTGTCAGGGAAAAAGCCCTATCCTGAGGGTCGCCGCGCAGGAGAGAGATGACAATTTGAACCTGCTGTACTGCGTTCCCTGAGGACTTAGACTTTAAGGCAAAAAACAACCTTACAGTTATTTTTGAAATTCAGAAATTTAGCCCGATCCCCAAAAACAAATCTGGCATGGGAATCCTAGGTTCCACAACCGGCAACCCAGCAAGATAGGTAGCAATACTCTGAACCTCAGTGGCAAGCTGATCCACACGGCCAGACAACTGTGCAAACTCCATTGAGAGAGAGAAAAAAAAATCCTCCACACCTGCCTGCTGCCATTCCTGAGCAAGCTCTGCACTGCTGGTAGCCCGATACCGCAGCTGAAACACTTTTAAGAGACGGTCCTGGCGCTTGCTGGTCTTTCTTGGGCGCCCTGGAGCCTTTTTGGCAACAATGGAACCTCTCTCCTTGAAGTTCTTGATGATGCGATAGATTGTTGACTGAGGTGCAATCTTTCTAGCTGCGATACTCTTCCCTGTTAGGCCATTTTTGTGCATTGCATTGATGACTGCACGTGTTTCTTTAGAGATAACCATGGTTAACAGAAGAGAAACAATGATGCCAAGCACCAGCCTCCTTTAAAAGTGTCCAGTGGTGTCATTCTTACTTAATCATGACAGATTGATCTCCAGCCATGTCCTCATCAACACCCACACCTGTGTTAATGGAGCAATCACTGAAAAGAGGTTAGCTGGTCCTTTTAAGGCCGGGCTGCAATGATGTTGAAATGTGTTTTGGGGGATAAAGTTCATTTTCTAGCCAAATATTGACTTTGCAAGTAATTGCTGTTAAGCTGATCACTCTTTATAACATTCTGGAGTATATGCAAATTGCCATTAGAAAAAGTGAAGCAGTAGACTTTGTAAAAATTAATATTTGTGTCATTCTCCAAACTTTTGGCCATGACTGTACTGTAGCTCTTTCAAGTCCAGCAGTACCTTTATATGGCCATTCCATGCCTCCATTATTCAAAAATCAGGCTTTAAATTGATACGCAAATGAGACTGGATTCAGAAGCATATGTCACTCCAGCTCTATTCCCAGCCCAGCGCTACCTTTTCCTTCTTGACTGACGTTTCCTTTGCGTAAAGCCACACAGCATGTTGGCTGTCAGTAAAGCTGAAAGAAGCGGCGCTGAGCTGGGAATAGAGATGGAGTGACAGAGGCTTCAGATATACAAATAGATCTTCAGACTCACTGGCATGCAAATTCAAATGCTGATTTCTCAGTAGTGTAGGCATGGGCTGGCCATGTAAAGGTATTACTGGATTTGTCTTTGAAAGAGCAACAAGTGCATATAAATAGTCTGGGGTGTGAAAACAGACAGACAGATTCCCTTTAAAGTATTAATGGGAAAAGGGTCACAAAATTCAGGGTTGAAATGAATGTCACCTCAAAAATAAAAAGATTGGTTTCATTCTGTATGTATGAGCCTGCCATAATCCTCTTCAGAACTGACATCTTCCTAGGTGTGAGGTGTGTGAAATTAGTTGTTTCTGTTTCACATTTACACAGCGTAATAATTTATTCGGGGAAATGTGCAAGTGTAATGTTTTATAGTGAGAGTAGCGTGAAAACGAGGAGGCTGTATAAGCGCCTATACTAAGGACACAAGAGAGGTGCACATTCAAAACTTATTTCTCTAACTACATGCCTTATTGTCCAGGCCTGCGTATCTGCAAGGTAAGATGACATGTAAGAAATGTGTGGCAGGCCATTGGAAATTGATAAGTCGTATATATATTGTGAAACACTCTCAAGTTATAAGACTGCAAAATACAGGCCATGATTATGACCAGTGATTAATGCTGACATGTTTAGACATCTTCTAATCTTCCAAAAATAAAATGATAAGTGTCCATGATGCTGGGGCTTTCAGCGATTAGCTTTAGTCTGCAAGGGAACCTAGCAGCAAGTTTTCAGTTTTCCTACAGGAGAAATAAAGCATTACATTGTACTGTTCAATAGAATTAATGGGCTGTCATTCTAAGTGATATGCCAAGGGGTAGTTACAAACCATGTGCAGGGCAAACCGCAGGCAGCATGAATCAGAATATGGCTGCACGATTGCTGTGAGGAATATCTTTCTCTGAGATGCTTCGGCGTTTGAAACAAAAATCTATAAGAAGATCTGTCTAGAAATAATAGCCGATGGAGACAAGACTAGTTTCGTGCCACCCCCGGCTTGCTCCTCCTAGCACCACTCTAGGTGATTGACAGGTTCCTTCCGATAGCAATAGACCTATCAATATTCTAAAGCAGCGCTAGGAAAAGCTGGCCGGGGTTGCATCATACT
The DNA here is from genome assembly GCA_033576555.1 of Oophaga sylvatica. Lineage (NCBI taxonomy): Eukaryota > Metazoa > Chordata > Amphibia > Anura > Dendrobatidae > Oophaga > Oophaga sylvatica. Next base: position 150,361,560 of record JARQOD010000003.1, read on the forward strand.
GTTCTCATCTCCATCAGTTTTGGTCACTAGCCAGAGCTTTTCATAGATTTTTACCTGAAAAACCTAAGCATTTCAGAGGAGCAATATACCAGGCAGCAATCATGCAGCCATGCTCTGATTCATGCTGGCCATGGTTTGGGCAGCATGAATCAGGTATCAAGTTCGCTTTAAATGGGTGCCATGAAATACAGCATATGACCACTGAAGATGTAATATGCAGCATCCATGGTGATAATATCTAATGGCTGGGAGTTTAGAACCAGGACCCATGGAAATCAGCTGATGACTAGCGTGGCACTTTTTATGTGTCACATCCTGATCTTGGTAGAGGTAAAAGGTTGTATCTGGTCACTCATGACTGAGATCCCTCTACATTTGAAGAATACACTATTATTATAACTGACACATGGTAAGTGGGGGGCCCTCTTACAGATTTTGCATTAGCGCCTTGGGACCTCATGCTTTGCTTTTTAGCTGGAGGCAAAGCAGACTGCAAACATTTCTTAGCCAAAAGCTCCTGGTTTATTTGGTTTTTGCTAAATGTAACTGCATGTGACTCCACACCATAGACACCGAGTCCTACAGAATAAGATATGCTCTTTGCAGTGCTTCCGTTCCAGGAGAATTGGCAAGTCTACTTTCAGTGTGAAATGTTAAAGCATGGGGAAGCTGTGCAAAAACACTTGCGCAGATGTGCAACTACTTTAAAGCTGCAATTATGCTGTAAAAAAAGACCCCACCAAATAGCAAACAAGTCACAGTCACATGTAACTTGTATTTAAGTCAATGGCAAGTGTTTCAGTTGCAAATTGTGGCCGAAAATCCAACACATTTGGAAACAGATGTGTAAATTATTAGATTTGATGTCACAAAGCGACATTGTAATTTCAGTGTTGCGTGACATACAGGTGCTTCTCACAAAATTAGAATATCATCAAAAAGTTAATTTATTTCAGTTCTTCAATACAAAAAGTGAAACTCATATAGAGTCATTACAAACAAAGTGATCTATTTCAAGTGTTTATTTCTGTTAATGTTGATGATTATGGCTTACAGCCAATGAAAACCCAAAAGTAATTATCTCAGTAAATTAGAATAATTAACAAAAAAACACCTGCAAAGGCTTCCTAATCGTTTAAAAAGGTCCCTTAGTTTGTTTCAGTAGGCTCCACAATCATGGGGAAGACTGCTTACTTGACAAATGTCCAGAAGGCAGTCAAATATTTAGAGTTGAGAGTCCTCAGTGGTTGATACCTTTTAATGGCTAACTGAAAAGATGGTAACAAATTGCAAGCTTTCGAGACTACTCAGGTTTTACATCAATTAAGGAATTTACTCCAAAGACCCTGTGAAAACATCACAAAACATTACCAGACCCCAATCAGAGGGCAATAAAACTTTCACACTCCTTATCTATGAACTGTTCCAATATTTATGTTCATCTTTATCTCCCATAATGACAGTTCTGCTTTACGTCACTTGTCTTACCTATTGCATTTTTTCTGTGCTGTGTGGTGTATAAATATGTGATTCTTCAGATTTTGTATTAGTTTAGCCTGATGAAGAGACCTGAGTAGTCTCGAAAGCTTGCAATTTGTTACCATCTTTTCAGTTAGCCATTAAAAGGTATCAACCACTGAGGACTCTCAACTCTAAATATTTTTCTATCTACTGGCTAACACGGTACAAAGATATACATCTTTACTGTATCAGAAGGCAGTCATTGACACACTCCACAAGGAGGGTAAGCCACAAAAGGTCATTGCTAAAGAAGCTGGCTGCTCACAGAGTGCTGTATCCAAGTATATTAATGGAAAGTTGAGTGGAATCAAAAAGTGTGGAGGAGAAAGGTGCACAAGCAACCGGGATAACCACAGCCTTGAAAAGATTGTTAAGAAAAGGCCATTCAAATATTTGGGGTAGATTCACAAGGAGTTGGACTGCTGCTGGAGTCATTGCTTCAAGAGCCACCACACACAGACATATCCAGGACATGGCCTACAAGTGTCGCATTCCTTGTGTCAAGCCACTCATGACCAATAGACAACGCCAGAGCATCTTACCTGGGCCACGGAGAAAAAGAACTGGACTGTTGCTCAGTGGTCCAAGGTGTTGTTTTAAGTTGAAAGTAAATTTTGCATTTCCTTTGGAAATCAAGGCTCCAGAGTCTGGAGGAAGAGTGGAGAGGCACACAATCCAAGCTGCTTGAGGTCCAGTGTGAAGTTTCCACAATCAGTGATTAGTTTGGAGAGCTATGTCATCTGCTGGGGTCAGTCCGCTGTGTTTTATCAAGACCAAAGTCAGCGCAGCCGTCTACCAAAAAATTTTAGAGCACTTCATGCTTCCCTCTGCCGACAACCTTTTTGGAGATGGAAATTTCATTCTCCAGCAGGACTTGGCACCTGTCTACACTGCCAAAAGTACCAATACCTGGTTTACAAACAGTATCACTGTGCTTGATTGGCCAGCAAACTCGCCTGACCTTCACCTCATAGAGAATCTATGGGGTATTGTCAAGAGGAAGATGAGAGACACCAGACCCAACAATGCAGATGAGCTGAATGCTGTTATCAAAGCAACCTGGGCTTCCATAACACCTCAGCAGTGCCACAGGCTGATCGCCTCCATGCCATGCCGCATTGATGCAGTAATTAATGCAAAAAGAGCTACGACCAAGTATTGTGTAATGTATGTAGTACAGTTCATATAGCGTCTTGTGCTTGGGTGCGATGAAAATACATGAGACACAGGTTTGATATAGAAAGTCTTGTATTACTTCATACAAGTTGGCAAAAATAGTCACACAGTTTGCAGACACAGAAGCAGGAGACACAGCAGGCCAGAGTAATCTAAGCTCAGCAATCACTCTCCACAACAGGTTCAGGATCTTCTTCTCTGTTACCGTAAGTCCATGCAAACGTGGGTCTTTCAAAGAGCAGGGTTCAGAGTCCACAAGTGCTTCAGAGTTCCTCAGTAGGAATAGCTGGAGTACAAGGTCCAAGGCTTTAGGAGTCAGGTCACAGGTTCACTGCAGGCTAGATTCTGAAGCACTGATTGCTCAGCTGTGGCTGCTTAAGAAGCAAAAGGAGAGAATCAGGGCGGGAACATGCAAGCTGGAAACTCCATTTTGACTGAGGGCAAGATAGCTGCAGCAAGACAGAAAGTAAAATGGCTGACGAACAAACTGAGTTTCAGGAACATGTACACAGAACCTTACATTACTCCCCCCTTAGGGACAACCTCCGGATGACCTCAGGCCAGGCTTGTGTGGGTACCTCTGATGAAACTGACGGAGCAAGCGAGGAGCATTAACGTTATTGACTGGTTCCCATGAGTTGTCCTCCACTGGGTAGCCCTGCCATTTAATCAGATATTGTAACTGATTTCTATACAACCTGGAATCTAAAATCCTTTCCACCACAAATTCTTCCTGACCATCGACTAGCACTGGGTCAGGGCAAGGAGAAGAACGTCCAGGAAACGTATTGGGTGTCGCAGCCTTTAGTAGGGATACATGAAATACAGGGTGAATTCTCATAGTTCTGGGCAGTTGAAGACGACAAGCAACGGCACTTATAATTTTACTGATTTTATAGGGTCCAATGTACTTATGTCCCAACTTAGACGATGGAATCCTTAACTTAAGATTTCTGGTTGACAGCCAGACCAAGTCTCCTACCTTGAAAGCTGGTGCAGGTTTACGAAATTTATCTGCTGCTTTCTTGTACCTTTCCTGAGCCGATTCCAGATTCTCCTTTAGAAGATCCATATTCTTCTGTAAAGACGTGATTCTTTCAGCCACTGCTGGTAAAGGCGTTTCTATGGGAAATCGTGGTAGAATGTTGGGATGATAACCTAGATTAGAGTAAAAAGGAGACTGCTTAGTGGAGGCACTCTGAGAGTTGTTATATGAGAACTCAGCTAATGGAAGTAGATCCACCCAATCATCCTGTAGGTGGCAGATAAAGCAGCGGAGATACTGCTCCAGGGTTTGATTGGTTCGTTCGGTCTGTCCATTAGTCTGGGGATGAAAAGCAGAAGAAAGGTTTACTTTAATGTCCAATGCTGCACAGAAATTTTGCCAAAACCTAGAAGTGAATTGCACCCCTCGATCCGAAATAACCTCATCCGGTACTCCATGTAAGCGAAACACATCTTTAATCATCAAATCTGATGTCTGTTTTGCAGTGGGTAAGCCGACACAAGGGATAAAATGAGCTGCCTTTGTTAGACGGTCAACCACCACTAGAATGGTGTTCTTCCCTTGAGAGGTTGGTAACTCCACAATGAAGTCCATAGAAATGGATCCCCACGGGCGGGACGGGGTGGGAAGAGGCTGTAACAGACCAGTTGGTGAGGAGCGAGGTGTTTTGCATCTTGCACAGACTTCACATGAAGTGACATAGTTTAAAACATCCTTCCTGCAAGTGGGCCACCAAAAGAAACGAGAGAGAAATTCCTGTGTCTTTAGAATTCCTCTATGCCCAGCTATCTTGGAATCGTGAATGAGTTGCAATACTCTCAATCTGACTGTTTCAGGAATATACAGGCGTTGTCCCTGAATCCACACACCATTCTTAAAGACAAGACTTACGTCCCTTGGGGGTTGTGCCAAAAAGGAATCCGCATGGTATGCTTCCTTGATGTCCTTAAGTAGGTCTTGATTATGAATTACTCCTAGGAATCTAGAGTCAGGAAGAATAGTCTTAGGAGGAGTAATTGGACGTGTCTCTGCTGAATAAATCCTAGAGAGTGCATCAGCCTTTCCATTGCGCGATCCTGGTCTATAAGAAATGATAAAATTAAATTGATTTAAGAAAAGATTCCAGCGAGCCTGGCGAGGAGTCAGACACTTAGCCGACCTGATAAACTCAAGGTTACGATGGTCTGTCAGGACGACTATTTGCTGTGCAGCTCCCTGAAGAAGGTGTCTCCATTCTTTGAAGGCGGCAATAATGGCCAACAACTCTCTATTGCCCACATCGTAGTTCCTCTCAGCCGAAGACAACTGCTGGGAAAAAAAGGCACAGGGATGCAAGACATTCTTCTCACCTGTTCTCTGAGAGAGTATAGCTCCAACGGCACAGTCTGAAGCATCCACCTCTATTATGAAGGCAAGCTCGGGGTTGGGATGTACTAAGATAGGTGCGGTGGTAAATTTATCTTTTAGACGGGAAAATGCTTCCTGGGCTTGGGCAGTCCAGGAGAACCTAGACTCTTTCCGGGTAAGTTGGGTGATAGGTGACACTACCTCAGAGAAATTTCTAATGAAACGTCTATAGAAGTTGGCAAACCCGATGAAGCGCTGTACCTCCTTCACATTTCTAGGACTTGGCCAATCCTTGATGGCTTGGGTTTTGCTTCCATCCATACTAATTCCTTGTGTAGACAGTACATACCCCAGAAATTGAATTTCGGTCCTATGGAATTCACACTTTTCAAGTTTGATGTAAAGATGATTTTGTCTTAGACGTTCCAAGACCATTCTCACATGTCCATGATGTTCCTCTGTGGAGTTAGAAAAAATTAGAATATCATCCAAATAAATTACCACGAATGTATCTAGGAGATCCCTGAAGATGTCATTCACCAAGTGTTGGAAAGTGGCTGGGGCGGTACTCAGACCAAAAGGCATAACTAGATATTCAAAGTGTCCATAGCGTGACCTGAATGCAGTCTTCCATTCATCTCCAGGTCTAATACGGACTAAGTTATAGGCCCCACGAAGATCTAGTTTAGAGAAAATTTTGGCATGTCGCACTCTCTCCAATAACTCAGGGATTAAAGGCAATGGATAACGGTTTCTAATAGTAACCTTATTGAGTTCCCTATAGTCTGCGCATGGTCTCAGAGATCCATCTTTCTTCTTTACAAAGAAGATGGGTGCACCTGCAGGAGATGAAGAGGGGCGTATGAAGCCCTTGGCTAGATTTTCGTCTATGTAATCCTTTAAAGCCTTTAGCTCGGGCCCCGCCAGGGGGTAGATCTTACCAAAAGGTATCTCTGCTCCAGGCAATAATTCAATTGGACAATCATATGGACGGTGAGGAGGAAGCTGGTCAGCCTTCTTCTTGTCACATAAATCCACATAGTCCTGGTATACAGCTGGTAGTTCAGGGACTGACATGGTTCCTTTAGGAACAGAGCAAGCTGAAACTTTTGGACTCATCTGTTTCTCTGGAAAGTGTAATTCCTTGGTCTCCCAGTTAATGGTAGGATTCTGAGCCTGCAGCCATGGTAGCCCTAGAATAATGGGAAAGTGGGGAGAAGAGATAAGCATAAAGGACAGTTTCTCTTGATGATCTTTACCCATAAGAACCCTCAAAGGCTCTGTTTCCTGATCCACTGGTCCAGAGGTCAGCATGGAGCCATCCACAGTTTCCATCTGTACTGGAGTAGCCTTCTTCACTGAACGTATCCCCTGTTTCAGAGCAAAGGAGACATCCATAAAATTTCCACTTGCCCCTGAGTCGATCATAGCAGAGCTAGACACCCAAGCTGAGTCAACCCAGAGTTTGATGGAAAGAAAGCAATGAGAATTGTTTTTCTTACAACTCAGCTGGGACACCGCTGAGGAAACTTGAAAAATGGCAGCGTTTACACAGTCAACGTCCTCAGAGGTAACGGAGTTTAAGTCCGAGAAATCAAGATCTGTTGCTGCAGATCTCTCTGGAGCCTGAGGCTCGGACCTGACAGATCCCCTCTCGCAACACTCACAATGAATGAGTGCTGCAGTAGTCTTACAGAACGGCTGGGGCAGTTTATAATGAAGTGCCCTGACTTACCACAATAGAAACATAGATTCTCCTTAAAACGATGTTCCTTGCGTGCATCACTAACCTGTCGTTGTAAAGAGTCTACCTGCATGGGTTCAGGTTCAGGTTCCCGTGTAATCCTACTCAAAGGTTCCTTAGCTGGAGAGGAAGGTAGGAAAAGGTTAGTGCGATTGCTTTCGAACCATCTCTCTTGCCTGCGTTCAGTCAGACGAGTATCAATACGGATGCAGTAGTTAATAAAGTCACCTAACGCAGTGGGAGGGTCGGCACGAGCAAGTTCATCCTTAATCAGTGGAGATAACCCCTTTCGAAAAATAGATTTTTTGGCGGAACTGTCCCAGGTGGTATCAAGGGCCCATCTCCTGAAATCCAAGGCATATTCAGCTACCGAGTGCTTACCTTGGCGCAAAGCTAACATGGCTGCTTCAGCTGTTGCACCTCGATTGGGGTCATCAAACACCTGCCCCATTGCTGAAATAAAAGCATCAAGGTGATTCAAACAATCATCCTCAGTCTCAATCAGAGGGTTTGCCCACATCAAAGCCTTGTTGGTAAGCAACATAATTATAGTAAGCACCTTAGATCGTTCAGTGGGAAATTGTGAAGCATGTGCAGAAAAAAAAAGATTGCATTGATTAATAAATCCCCTGAATTTCTCACGTTCACCGCCAAAACGAAAAGGGGGCAACTTGGGAATCCCAGAACTCGGGGCTACGGCAGGAGCCTGGACTCGCTCTTCTAGAACCTCAATCCTGGCTCGCAAATCCTGGGCAGTCTGTCCAAACACTTGCAAATTGTGATTAGTGAGGTCCTGTAGGCTTGAAAAACGGGTCTTTATATTCTGCAAATCTGCAAGGATATTATCAGTCACTCCGCAAAGTTCCTTTATGCGGGCCTCCATTTTTCCAGATCTTTTAAGACAGGAGTACTGGAAGAAGAGGAGAGGAGAAAAAAAAAACAATAGTGTTTACCTGTGGTAACACTGCAGAGAGAAAAAAAAAATTAAGGGAACTGCTCACCTGGAATGGTTGTGAGAAGTCACAACCACTATCATCACAGAAAGTTCACTCGGACATCTGATATCCACAGTTACAGCAGACAAAAAAGAGAAAAGAAAAAAAAAAAAAACAATAGTGTTTACCTGTGGTAACACTGCAGGAAAAAAAACACTTAAGGGAATTGCTCACCTGGAATGGTTGTGAGAAGTCACAACCACTGTCATCACAGAAAGTACAACCGGACATCCGATATCCACAGTTACAGCAGACACAGCCTTTCCAGACCCAGCAGACACTAACGTTTTGGCTTCAGAATCTTGTAATGTATGTAGTACAGTTCATATAGCGTCTTGTGCTTGGGTGCGATGAAAATACATGAGACACAGGTTTGATATAGAAAGTCTTGTATTACTTCATACAAGTTGGCAAAAATAGTCACACAGTTTGCAGACACAGAAGCAGGAGACACAGCAGGCCAGAATAATCTAAGCTCAGCAATCACTCTCCACAACAGGTTCAGGATCTTCTTCTCTGTTACCGTAAGTCCATGCAAATGTGGGTCTTTCAAAGAGCAGGGTTCAGAGTCCACAAGTGCTTCAGAGTTCCTCAGTAGGAATAGCTGGAGTACAAGGTCCAAGGCTTTAGGAGTCAGGTCACAGGTTCACTGCAGGCTAGATTCTGAAGCACTGATTGCTCAGCTGTGGCTGCTTAAGAAGCAAAAGGAGAGAATCAGGGCGGGAACATGCAAGCTGGAAACTCCATTTTGACTGAGGGCAAGATAGCTGCAGCAAGACAGAAAGTAAAATGGCTGACGAACAAACTGAGTTTCAGGAACATGTACACAGAACCTTACATATTGAGTGCATTTACTGGACATACATTTCAGTAGGCCAACATTTCGGATTTTAAAATCATTTTTCAAGCTGTTGTTATTAAGTATTCTAGTTTACTGAGATAATGACTTTTGAGTTTCAATTGGCTGTAAGCCTTCGGCCTCTTTCACACTTCAGTTGTTTGGCGTCAGTTAAAATTCGCCAAAGTGTGAAAATAGCGGATCCGGCAGAAAAGGTGACAAACGGATGCAAAAGGATTTGTTTTTTGACGGATCCGCCATGAACTTTTCAACCCGGAAAATGCAGGCACGCATGTCTGGCACGGAGGGGGGAGAGAGAGAGAGACCTCAGACAGTGTTTTCAGCATTTTGTATGGATTTTCTATGGGAGCAACGAATCCGCTGGCGGATTCCGTCAAAAATGGATGCCCGCGGAACCGCCACCCATAGGCAACCATTATACAAAATGGCAGACGTGCCGGATCCACCATAGTCCGCCATTTTGGCGCAAACAAAAAAACGTTGCATTGAATGTTTTCCAAAAATGGCGGACGCCAAATTTATGGCGGATCCTTTAAAAAACGGATCCAACGGACTACCATCCGTCAAAATCCGCCACTAATGCAAGTCAATGGAAAAAAAGAGGTTCCGCGAAAAAAAATGGCAGATCCGCTTTTTTCACAATTTGGCGGATTTTGACTGACGTCGCACGACTGAAGTGTGCAAGAGGCCTTAATCATCAACATTAACAGAAATAAACACTTGAAATAGATCACTGTATTTGTAATGACTCTATATAATATGAGTTTCATTTTTTGTATTGAAGAACTGAAATAACTTTTTAATAATATTCTAATTTTGTGATAAGCACCTGTATGTCGCTGTGTAGCTCTAATTTGAGTGGTATATAATTTATATATAAACCCTTTAGTTACTGCTGTGTGAATGGTAACAGGGGACTAGGATGCCATTTCCAACCAATAACATTGACCTTGAGGGACCACTGTTGATTAGATGCTGCCTTTGTACACAGTGAATCAAGTACATTGTGTCAACTACTGTTCAGATAGGGATGTGGGGGACCCACTCCAGCACAGTAGCCCACCAAGAGTTTCATCTGTCCCCCTGTGTGCCAGTCCAAGCCTCAGTGCGAATAATAGGCCAATAAAGGAAAACACAAGTAATTATTTCTACATTGCTGGTTAATTTGGTATCTGTAACTATTTATGCTTGTGTTCTATGCACATTTTTGTGCGGTAGTGCTTAGTTTGTTAATGACGTAGTTATGGCATTTTTTTATGTTTAGGACATTTACTATAATGGCTGAAAGTACAAGTGATTCCAGAGGGTAACGCCAATACATGTAGAGGTGTAAAACTCCTTGGGACGGATGGAGGTGGAAAAGGTGTTAATCAGCCATTTTATCAGCACTCCACAGAGCTCAATGGTTAAAGGCTATTGTAACATAAATCTTTTTATGAGGCTGAAGTCACAGTCATTAAAATGTATCAGACACTGCTGTCTCTGCTGCTTCTGAACTAATTCTGCTATTTTCTTTCTGTTTTTCTTTCTGTAAGGCTATGGCTCTCACAGTCATAAACAGCATGTCTGTAATAACCAGAAACACTAGCTTTCTTCTGCATTGTCTCATTAATCTCTTGTTGTGGTGGCTGTCAGGGTCTGTTCTGATTGTAATGTAATATAAAACTGAAACCTAAAATGACTTCTGACCCCCTGACAAATACACTGTTCTGTGGTATAAATTTTCCATTATCCGCTGACTATCTGCTCTACATTTAGTGCTGCTTTTTACGACAGTGTCAGGTCTCGGTATTACTTAGTTATATTCAGGTAAGCCTGTAAGAAAAGGGTTAAAGCTACTGTAAGTTGATAACAACAGAAAAATATTATATAAATAGGTGAAAGTGGGTTTGGGGGGATTTGAGATATTTACCGACATCCCCACTATCATCTTGGGCGACTTCAACATCCCCATCGACACTTCCCTCTCAGCTGCCACTAAACTTCTATCTCTCAATTCCTCCTTCAGCCTCACTCAATGGTCTTCTGCAGCCACTCACAAAGATGGCCACACACTAGACCTCATCTTCACCCGCCTCTGCTCCCTATCTAACCTCTCTAACTCACCTCTTCCTCTTTCTGACCACAACCTACTTACATTCTCTTCCCTCTCCTCTCCAGGTCCACAATCCCCACCCCACAAACTTGCACACCCTCACAGACACCTAAAACATCTCGATCTACACTCACTGTCTGAATCCCTCCTCTCTCTTACAGACATAAGTTCCCTACACAATGCGGATGCCGCTGCCGCTCTATATAACACCACAATAGCTGAAGCTCTGGAATCTGTCGCCCCTCTCACACATACCAAAGCTCGCAAAATCAACAGACAGCCCTGGCACACCAGCCTGACCAAAGAACTGAGGCGAGCTTCCAGGGCTGCTGAGCGGAGATGGAAAAGATTCCACTCCAATGAGGACTTCATCAAATTCAAACAGTCCCTCACTACTTTCAAGACCACACTCGCTGCAGCAAAACAAACCTACTTCTCATCTCTCATATCCTCCCTGTCTCACAACCCTAAACAGTTATTCAACACCTTCAATTCTCTCCTCCGCCCCCCCAGCACCTCCTCCCTCACCCCTCATCTCAGCCGAAGACTTTGCCTCATTTTTCAAGTAGAAGATTGATAACATCAGACACAGTTTTGTTCAACAACCCCTAGAGCCCTTCTTCCTAACTGCCCTGCCCTCCTCCTCCAAAACCAACTTTTCCACCATTACAGAAGATCGACTCTCCACCCTACTCTCAAGATCACATCTCACTACCTGTGCACTTGACCCAATCCCATCCCACTTCATCCCAAACCTCACCACAGTCTTCATCCCAACCCTAACCCATCTCTTCAACCTATCACTAACAACTGGTGTTTTCCCCTCAAGCTTTAAACATGCCTCAATCACACCTATCCTCAAAAAGCCCTCTCTTGACCCATCCACTGTATCTAGCTATCGCCCTATATCACTTCTCCCCTATGCCTCAAAACTACTGGAACAACACGTCCATCTTGAACTGTCCTCCCACCTGTCTTCTTGCTCCCTCCTCGACCACCTACAATCTGGCTTCCGGCCACACCACTCCACTGAAATTGCCCTAACTAAGGTCACCAATGACCTATTATCTGCCAAGGCCAAGCGACAATACTCTGTCCTCCTCCTCCTGGACCTGTCCTCTGCCTTTGACACAGTGGACCATTCCCTATTACTACAGACCCTCTCATCTCTTGGTATCACAGGCTTGGCCCTATCTTGGATCGCGTCATACCTAACAGACCAGACATTCAGCGTCTCCCACTCACACACCACCTCCTCATCGCACCCTCTATCTGTCGGAGTCCCGCAAGGTTCAGTCCTAGGGCCCCTGCTCTTCTCCATCTACACCTTCGGCCTCAGACAGCTCATAGAATCTCACGGCTTTGAATATCACCTCTATGCTGATGACACGCAGATCTACATCTCTGGACGAGGTATCACATCCCTACTAAACAGAATCCCTCAATGTCTGTCCGCTATTTCATCCTTTTTCTCCGCTAGATTCCTAAAACTTAATATGGACAAAATAGAATTCATCATCTTTCCCCATCTCACATAACCCCTCCAATATACCTATCAATTAATGTAAACGACTGCCCACTCTCTCCAGTCCCACAAGCTCGCTGCCACGGGGTTATCCTTGACACTGATCTCTCTTTTAAACCACATATCCAAGCCCTCTCCACCTCCTGCCGACTTCAACTCAAAAATATCTCACGGATCCGTACATTCCTCAACCAAGAATCTGCAAAAACCCTAGTCCATGCCCTCATCATCTCCCGCCTCGACTACTGCAACCTCCTGCTGTGTGGCCTCCCCTCTAACACTCTCGCACCCCTCCAATCTATTCTAAACTCTGCTGCCCGTCTAATCCACCTGTCCCCGCGCTATGCCCCGGCCTCTCCCCTCTGTCAATCCCTGCACTGGCTCCCCATTACACAAAGACTCCAGTTCAAAACCCTAATCATGACATACAAAGCCATCGACAACCTGTGTCCTCCATACATCTGTGACCTTATCTCCTGGTACCTACCTGCACGCAACCTACGATCCTCACAGGATCTCCTCCTCTCCTCCTCCCACAATCGCATACAAGATTTCTCCCGTGCCTCTCCCATACTCTGGAACTCTCTACCACAACATATCGGACTCTCACCTACCATGGAAACCTTCAAAAAGAACCTGAAGACCTACCTCTTCCGACAAGCCTACAACCTGCAGTAACCACCGATCCACCAAACCGCTGCACGACCAGCTCTACCCTCACCTACTGTATCCTCACCCATCCCTTGTAGATTGTAAGCCCTCGCGTGCAGGGTCCTCTCTCCTCCTGTACCAGTCGTAACTTGTATTGTCTAAAATTACTGTACTTGTATTTATTATGTATACCCCACCTCACATGTAAAGCGCCATGGAATAAATGGCGCTATAATAATAAATAATAATAATAATATTTAAAAAGAAGAAATTAGGAAGAAAAACATTTCTCTAAGGGCAAATGCAGAAAAGTGTATTTTTGGTCTGAATGCGATCCAACAAACTATCAGACTGCATCTGGACCAATGTTATGCTATAGGTACGTGCACATATCAAATTTTTTTGCAGCATGCCTGAGTTTCATCCGATATTCAGATTGCACTCGGCCAGTGAAATCAATGAGTGCGTAGAAAACATTGAACTGCACTCGGATGACATCTGAGTACAGTCCAATTTCCACGCACTGACAGAATAGAGAAGATGGAGACATTTTTTTCTTCATTTTAGTCTCATCCAAGAGAATCTGATCACACTATGCTGAGTTTGATCATAGTGTGATTTGCTTAATCGTCCCGATTCTCTCGGATGAGAGAATCTACAATCGTCTTTACCTGCTTGTCAATTTCTTCATCTATCTCCTGCATCCTACTGTTCATCGCTATGATTAGGCCTCAATCACAATTTGTCCATAATGATATGATAAGGATGCGTTGACCAATTTATCTAGCTGTGGAGGAAACGTCGCTTTCTTTAAATGTACTTTCTTTCGCACATACAGTATTTACCAGTGTGGATTTTCAGCATATCTGATTTAAAATCCTTGTCTCCCCTGCAGATTTTTATCAGATTTTTTTGCTGATTTCAACTTTTGCATTGCAAAGGATGAAGTTTGTGGCAAAAATTCTTGACATACTCTGAATGCTCAATTGCCGCTAGAAGAAAAAAATGTGTAAATGTAATTCAAATGAAGCAAAATAGATGCCAGCTAAACCTTGTCACTGATTAATCGCTCTGAGTCTGGCACGGCTGCTACTGGCACCTGCTCTATAAATTGAATCTCTGTTTAAGGCCGGCGTCACACTACCGTATAACACAGCCGAATGCTATGCAATAAAACATCGCATAGCACTCGGCCCAGTGTTTTACTGTTTTGGAGCAGCTCAGATCTTCAGTTATTTTCTCATGTCGATTCGTCATGAGAAAATAATCACAGAATGCTGCGACTGGCAGCGAGACTCTGCTCACTCGCACCCATACAAATATATGGGTGTGTGTCAAACATCGGACTGCACTCGGATGTCATCCAAGTGCAGTTCAATATATGCCGAGTCAGGCCATGGAGGAAATGGAGAAATTTATTTCTACATCTCCTCCGCACCTGTGCTGTGATTCTCTAATGCAAGAGAGTCATAGAATCATAGAATGCTAGAGTTTCAAGGGACCTCCAGTGTCATCGTGTCCAACCGTCTGCTCAATGCAGGATTCACTAAACCATCTCGGACAGATATCTGTCCAGCATCTGTTTGAAGACTTTCTCCATTGAAGGAGAATTCACCACCTCCCGTGGCAGCCTGTTCCACTCATTGATCACCCTCACTGTCAAAAAGTTTTTTCTAATATCTATCTGTATCTTCTCCCTTTCAGTTTAATTTCATTGCTTCTCATGTTTTTGGAACGCCCACCAGGGCAGTGGGGTTACTTGGTGCCGGACCGCTTCTTAAAGGGGATGTGTCACAGCGGCAGTGACCCGGTCTGTGGCCCTGGGCGTCCAATAAAAGGGGATATTTAGAAGGGATAATAGAGTTTGTAATAAAGTGTTTGTGACGCCACCTGTGGTTTCTGGTCAGAGGTGACCAGCGCTGCAGTGCAGATCCTCTGGGACTGGTGGTGATGCAGCAGAGTTGGTATAGCTCTCCACAGGCAGAGCTTAGTCCCAGGGCAGATGTAGGATGTAGAAGATGGTAATGTTGGTAGATGTAGCAGTGTTGGATGGGTGACACAGGAATGATTAGAGGACACAGCTGGGTGCAGTTTCCAAAGCTTTACTCACAGTTCTGGTGCACACAGATGCCCGCTTGGTGCCGTGTTCTCCAGATGAGGGGTCCAGCAAACTCCCAGGTAGTTCAGGATACACCTTTCCATGACTCCCTTCAATATGCTCCTTTCTCGACAGTCTCACCATGCTGACTTTTCACCTTTCCTTCCTGTCCAACACCTCACAGTCAGTGTCCCTAGCCAGTAGCCGTGGACCTTGTCAGATGACGTCCTCTGTGCATTCCCTTGCTCCCTTATGGCTACCTTTTTGGAGAAGATAACTGTGGTTTGTAGCTGAGACACCTAAAGATGCCCCTGTCTCCGGCATGCTTGCTGAGTCCTGAAGTTCTCCACTAGGCTTGGGGGCCTGTACCCCACTGCAACCTGGTCTTTCCACTATTGGATCGGGCCCCACAGATGGACTACTCACTATACGTGCCCCTAGAACCCTTTTTATCCTTCCGGAAGCTTCTTTCTGCTTCTTGCTTAGCTCTAACTTTCTCCGTCTGGGGACAAGCTCCTTACTCCTTGAGCTCCCCTCACACTATCTGACTCTACAGTCTCTTTCATGCTCTCTAAGCTTCACTCCCCTCCTTCTGCTTTCTCCACCCACCTCCCAACACTCTTTCCTACCCAGCCTGAGATGAGACCATCCTCCCTTAGGTATGTCCTGGGTGCCCGGCTGCTATAGTCTGTGTTTGGTGCAGGTGTTAGAGTCCTGGGTGGTGCTCCCTCCTTACCTGAGAGTGGGGTTACTTTTTCTTAAACGTTGAATAAATAACAGGTAAACAAATACTAACATTACGGTTCAATAAAACATTCTTTAGCATTTACTGGCATTTACGACGGGTAAACTTTACTTTTACTTTAAAAGTGCTATCAAATTTTCTTCACAAACATTCACTTTAATATAATCAACTTCAAGTGCTATAAAATATTTTCAAATTAAGTGAAGTAAACTTTTTCTTCCAAGTTCAACAGGGTTAACAAAATCTGGAACTGAGGTACTCTTCTTCTTTTAGTGCAATCTCCATCCTGGGTGTTCTTTTTTGCATCCTAAGAGCAATATGCGGGACCTGTCTCAAACGTCTCAAACCCCCAACGTAAGCCTTGGGTGGGCTACAAGGCATGGCTGGTTTCCGCTTTGAACCACGGCTTCAGCCACGCCAAACAGGTTTTTGTTCTGAGGTCATTTGTGCAGAGGTAAAGGGTGTCAGACGCACCCTAAAGGCTTCAAATAAAACCAAGTAGGAGCACATTAAGAAGTGCTAACTATTTACAAATAAAAGTTTTTGGATCACACCTGGTCCATGATCTCTCAGTTTTTATAATAAAAGAGAAAAGGTTAACGTTTCAAAATGCTACCGGGTTAACTTTAACTTTCAACTATACTGTATACAGTTTCACAGGGTTGAATCTTCTCTATTCACTCCTCCTGAGTGGTGCATCTTCCGGGCTGGGAAGAAGCATCTTTGTCTGTAGTCACAACGGGTGACTTGTTTGCTGTGGTGGCAGGTGGGGGTACTACAGCCCCCTGGTGTTCCTTTTAGGCAATTAGCTCTTCAGGGATCTGTCGGACATGAAGAGCGTACCAGCCTCTCTCACCATTGTGCCTGGTAAAAGAGACGCGCTCCCCTGGGAACAAATAACTTTCCTGGTGTCCCCTGATGAGATGGGACTCCACATCCCTCCGGTTCATGAAGAGGTCTGGTCCCCCTCTGGAATCCCTGATGTAGCCCCAACCTTGCCCCAGGTAAAAGTTCACCACAACACCCCAGCTCATTGGGTTAAATTCTCGTCGATCAATGTCTACAATTATCATACTTTGGGCTCTTAATTCTACTCACCCCACCTTAACGGTCACCTCCTTATACCCCGCTTGTGGCAAAGGCTGTCCATTGCTGGTGACTACTGTCAGCTCATCATCTGGGCCGCGAGTAAGAACAGAGTCAGCCCAGTACCGTTTGTAAAGAATACAGGTCCTTCTCAAAAAATTAGCATATAGTGCAAAATTTCATTATTTTCCATAATGTAATGATTACAATTAAACTTTCATATATTTTAGATTCATTACACACCAACTGAAATTTGTCAGGTCTTTTATTGTTTTAATACTGATGATTTTGGCATACAACTCCTGATAACCCAAAAAACCTGTCTCAAAAAATTAACATATTTCAACCGTCCAATAAAATAAAAGTGTTTTTTAAAAACAAACAAAAAAAACATCAAATAATAAAGTTCAGTTATGCACTCAATACTTGGTCGGGAATCCTTTTGCAGAAATGACTGCTTCAATGCGGCGTGGCATGGAGGCAATCAGCCTGTGACACTGCTGAGGTGTTATGGAGGCCCAGGATGCTTCGATAGCGGCCTTAAGCTCATCCAGAGTGTTGGGTCTTGCGTCTCTCAACTTTCTCTTCACAATATCCCACAGATTCTCTATGGGGTTCAGGTCAGGAGAGTTGGCAGGCCAATTGAGCACAGTAATACCATGGTCAGTAGAGTTGAGCGATACTTTCCGATATCCTAAAGTATCGGAATCGGAATGGTATCGCCGATATCACTAAAAAATCGGCGATACCCGATACCGATACCGGAAGTCCCATGTAAGTCTATGGGAACAAAATATCGCAACTAAAAAAAACCCATTCTTTCCTTGTAAACACTAAATATACACACATAGAATACATATATATATATACATGTCATTGTGACATATATATATATACATATATGTATAGTTTATACACTTCTACATAGTAAAATATCCTTTGATTCAATTGCCGGGTAAAGCCGGCTTCAGTGAAAAGACAGAAGCACCCGACATGAAATGACACTTGGTGTACATAGGGTTAACCATGTCTTTTCATGTCGTTTGCTATCTGATTTGCACAAACAATTAAATCAGACTATGTGTGCAAAATTTCACACCTGTAGGGGTTAATTAAAGGTGTAAATTCGTTGTAAAAAAAACCGGACTTTTTTGCTACGAATTTACACCTTTAATTAACCCCTACAGGTGTGAAATTTTGCACACATAGTCTGATTTAATTGTTTGTGCAAATTAGATAGCAAAGGACATGAAAAGACATGGTTAACCCTATGTACACCAAGTGTCATTTCATGTCGGGTCACCCGACATGAAATGACACTTGGTGTACATAGGGTTAACCATGTCTTTTCATGTCCTTTGCTATCTAATTTGCACAAACAATTAAATCAGACTATGTGTGCAAAATTTCACACCTGTAGGGGTTAATTAAAGGTGTAAATTCGTTGTAAAAAAAACGGACTTTTTTGCTACGAATTTACACCTTTAATTAACCCCTACAGGTGTGAAATTTTGCACACATAGTCTGATTTAATTGTTTGTGCAAATTAGATAGCAAAGGACATGAAAAGACATGGTTAACCCTATGTACACCAAGTGTCATTTCATGTCGGGTTCTGCATTTTCACAAAAGCCGGCAATTGAATTAGCGGCTATTATACTATGTAGAAGTGTATGAACTACAAATATAAATATATATATATATATGTGTCACAAATTCAATGACATGTATATATATATATATATAATATA
Organism: Oophaga sylvatica; assembly: GCA_033576555.1. NCBI lineage: Eukaryota > Metazoa > Chordata > Amphibia > Anura > Dendrobatidae > Oophaga > Oophaga sylvatica. The sequence continues at coordinate 150,380,159 of JARQOD010000003.1, forward strand.
TATATGAGGTGTAAAATTGCTGAAAAAAAATGTGTGGGCTCCCGCCCTATTTTCGCAACCAGACAGACAAAGCCAGTGAGTGGGGGCAGATAATAATAGCCCAGAGAGGGACCATTTTTTTTGGCCCCCCCGGCTACTTAACATCTGCCCCCAGACACCCCAGAAAGGGCAAATCTCTAATTAGATTTGCCCTTTCTGGCACTTTGCCCGTCTATTCCCATTGCCCTGTAGCGGTGGCGAATGGGTTAATAAGGGGTTAAAATGACCTTGCAATTGAAAGGTCACTTTAAGCCAGGTTAATAATTGAGAGCTGTCAATTAGACAACTATCAATTATTAATCCTATTGTATGAAAGAAAAATCAAACACACACACTTTAATAAAAAAGAAGTTTAATGAAATAATCACACAGTTTTTGACCATATTTTATTTACCTGCTAAAACCATTTCCTGTAATAAAAATAAAATAATAAAGCAAAATTATTCTTACCAATCCGATGCACAGTCAGGTCCCACGGTGTAATCCTTCAGAAAGGGTTAATGTTTACTGCAGGGACCGCAGCTAATGCTGCAGCCTCACAGTAAACCCCAAATGAATGAGTTCCTCTCCTGCCTGACAGGAGAGTAAAGGCTGGGTGTCACATAACGATACACCAGCGATCCCGACAACGATATGCACTTGTCAGGATCGCTGGTGTATCGCTACATGATCGCTGCTGAGCTGCCAAACAGGCAGCTCAGGCAGCGATCTGGGACAGCGACACTGCGGGTAACATCGCTTAAGGGCCCGTCTCACATAGCGATATCGCTACCGAGATCGCTGCTGAGTCACAAGTTTTGTGACGCAGCAGCAAGCTCACCAGCGATATCACTGTGTGTGACATTCAGCGACGATCAGCCCCCCTGCCGGGTATCGCTGATCGTCGCAGAAATGTCAGGACCTTTATTTGATCGCTGGTTTCCCTCTGACAGGCACGCATTGCTGCGTGTGACAGGCGGGAGACCAGCGATCCGCTGGTAACCAAGGTACACAGCGGGTTTCCAGGCACCGCGCAGCGCTTGGAAACCCGCTGTGTACCTTGGATACCAGCTCCCTGCATCAGGGCGCTGGTATCCAAGGTACACAGCGGGTTTCTAGGCACAGCCCCGCGCCTGGAAACCCACTGTGTACCTTGGTTACCAGCGGATCGCTGGTCTACCGCCTGTCACACGCAGCGATGCGTGCCTGTCAGCGGGAAACCAGCGATCAAAAAAAGGTCCTGACATTTCAGCGACGATCAGCGATACCCGGCAGGGGGCTGATCGTCGCTGAATGTCACACACAGCGATATCGCTGGTGAGCTCGCTGCTGCGTCACAAAACTAGTGACTCAGCAGCGATCTCGGTAGCGATATCGCTATGTGAGACGGGCCCTTAAGTGGAAAGCTTAATTGATTGCTTTCCACTTTCACTTCAGGTCAGCCAGGGACACAATCAGTGACGTCAGAGGGAACTGATTAACAAAAATAGGGGTTCCCTTCGAAAAAAAAATGGCGTGGGGTCCCCCCTATTTTTGTTAACCAGCCAGATGAAGCAGACCGCTGAGGCCTGGATTTTCAGGCTGTTAAGGAGCCAAGATCCATGGACCTTGCCAGCCTGATAATACTAGGCCACAGCAGTCTGCATATCTTGGCTGATTAACAAAAATAGGGGATCCCCTCGAAAAAAATTGGCGTGGGGTCCCCCCTATTTTTGTTAACCAGCCAGATGAAGCAGACCGCTGAGGCCTGGATTTTCAGGCTGTTAAGGAGCCAAGATCCATGGACCTTGCCAGCCTGATAATACCAGGCCACAGCAGTCTGCATATCTTGGCTGATTAACAAAAATAGGGGATCCCCTCGAAAAAAATTGGCATGGGGTCCCCCCTATTTTTGTTAACCAGCCAGATGAAGCAGACCGCTGAGGCCTGGTTTTTCAGGCTGGTAAGGATCCAATATCCATGGACCTTGCAAGCCTGATAATACCAGGCCACAGCAGTCTGCTTAGCTTGGCTGGTTAACAAAAATAGGGGATCCCCTCGAAAAAAAAAACGGCGTGGGGATCCCCCCTATTTTGTTAACCAGCCAAGTAAAATGCAGACTGCTGCGGCCTGGTATTAAAAGACTGTCAAGGCCCATGGATTTTGGCCCTCAACAGCCTGATAATACCAGGCTACAGCAGCCCCACATTTGGCGCATCAAAAGATGTGCCAATTGTGGCACTTTACCCGGCTCTTCCCACTTGCCCTGTAGCGGTGGCAAGCGGGGTAATAAGGGGTTAATGTCACCGTTGATTGCACGGTGACAATAAGCCCGGTTAATAATGGAGAGGCGTCAATAAGACACCGATCCATTATTAATCCCAAAGTTATTAAATGCATAAAAAAAAGACACAGCAAGAAAAAAGTCTTTTAATGAAATAAAAGAGACAACACAGTTTTCATTACTTTTATTACTCTCTCATTCCTGCGACGCCATCGATCTCCTGTAAAAAAAGAAAAAAAACAAACCAACAGTATACCACCTGTCCGACGCAGTCCATAACGATAGTCCCACGACGATCCAGCTCTGCTACATCGCAATGACAGCAGAGCCTGTCATTGAAAAGCAGCACAGCTGATTACCTGCTTCCCCGGCGGTGACGTCATCGGACTGACTGCTTTACGGCCGGGATTACCCAGCAGTCACTGCAGTTATCGCGAGAAACTGCATGTGACCGCCGGGGAGAAGAGGATGGCGGCCATTAAGCAGTCCGGGATGTGACCGCCGGAGATCTTCTGCCAGGTAAGTGCCGCTGACTCCTGACAGACCCGACCGACGGACACTGACAGTGACAGTGACAATCCCGATTCCGGTATACGATAAGACGAAAATATCGGAACTCGGAATCGGAATTCCGATACAGCCAATATCGGCCGATACCCGATATTTGCAGTATCGGAATGCTCAACCCTAATGGTCAGTAAACCATTTACCAGTGGTTTTGGCACTGTGAGCAGGTGCCAGGTCGTGCTGAAAAATGAAATCTTCATCTCCATAAAGCATTTCAGCCGATGGAAGCATGAAGTGCTCCAAAATCTCCTGATAGCTAGCTGCATTGACCCTGCCCTTGATGAAACACAGTGGACCAACACCAGCAGCTGACATGGCACCCCACACCATCACTGACTGTGGGTACTTGACACTGGACTTCAGGCATTTTGGCATTTCCTTCTCCCCAGTCTTCCTCCAGACTCTGGCACCTTGATTTCCGAATGACATGCAAAATTTGCTTTCATCAGCAAAAAGTACTTGGGACCACTTAGCAACAGTCCAGTGCTGCTTCTCTGTAGCCCAGGTCAGGCGCTTCTGCCGCTGTTTATGGTTCAAAAGTGGCTTTACCTGGGGAATGCGGCACCTGTAGCCCATTTCCTGCACACGCCTGTGCACGGTGGCTCTGGATGTTTCTACACCAGACTCAGTCCACTGCTTCCTCAGGTCCCCCAAGGTCTGGAATCGGTCCTTCTCCACAATCTTCCTCAGGGTCCGGTCACCTCTTCTCGTTGTACAGCGTTTTCTGCCACATTGTTTCCTTCCAACAGACTTCCCATTGAGGTGCCTTGATACAGCACTCTGGGAACAGCCTATTTGTTGAGAAATTTCTTTCTGGGTCTTACCCTCTTGCTTGAGGGTGTCAATGATGGCCTTCTTGACATCAGTAAGGTCGCTAGTCTTACCCATGATGGGGGTTTTGAGTAATGAACCAGGCAGGGAGTTTTTAAAAGCCTCAGGAATCTTTTGCATGTGTTTAGAGTTAATTAGTTGATTCAGAAGATTAGGGTAATAGGTCGTTTAGAGAACCTTTTCTTGATATGCTAATTTTTTGAGACAGGTTTTTTGGGTTATCAGGAGTTGTATGCCAAAATCATCAGTATTAAAACAATAAAAGACCTGACAAATTTCAGTTGGTGTGTAATGAATCTAAAATATATGAAAGTTTAATTGTAATCATTACATTATGGAAAATAATGAAATTTAGCACTATATGCTAATTTTTTGAGAAGGACCTGTATATGGCATAGTAATCACCTGAGAGCCGGTGTCCAGTAAAGTGTTCATGGGGGTGCCGTCAATCTCAACTGGGAGGACCGGTCGTCCTCCGACATACTTAGCTCACCATTTCTGTGGGCCTGGTCATCCTACTCCTGGGGATTGACCCTCTGCCACAGAGGTTACTCCTTTGGCAGAATCTTGCGATGTTCCCAACTTTGCTTCAGCGGCGGTACATGGGTCGTCCGTCCTGGTCGTAGCGATCGTTGTCTCTCCCTCTGTTCAGTGGGATCCTCTTCTGCCATCGCCATGGGACGTTTTCTGGACTGGAGGCCAACTGGATCTTCTCCTTCGGGGGCACTTGAATGGACTGCACGGTTTTGGCTAGTGCAGCCACACTTTTGGTCAGCTCCTGGACCTGAAGACGTAGTTGTGCAGATGAATCATTATCCAGGGTCTGTGCGTCGGCCTCAACGGGGGCCTGAGAGAAGGATGCCGCCTACTGATGGTATGCAATTGCTGGGCGCCTAGGGGGCACTGGGTGGCTGACATATGGTTCATGTAACACCCGGATAGCCCTATCTTTAAAGTCTGCAAAGTTCAGGTCAGGGTTTTGTAGGGTCATGATGCACAGCTGTGTCCTGTGGGAGCTGGACAGGAGTCCCTCAATAAATTGTTCCTTTAACAATCTGTCTCCATCCTGCACGCTGTCTGGGTCAATCTGCTTTATGGCACGCAGTGCCTACTGAAGGTTAAGGGCATAGTCCCGTATACTGTCCTGCACCCTTTGTTTGCACCCAAAGAACCTCATTTTTATTTCTGCTGCAGTGCAAGTGTCAAAGGTGCCCTTCAGCTTAGCTAGAATTTGCTTAACTGTCTCTTTATCAGTGTCTTGCCAGGACTTTACTTCTCTTTGAGATGCACCAGTTAACTGTCCAATGAGAATGTTTACTTTTTGGCTTTCAGACAGGGGGTACACTTCAAATAAACTGCACAGTCTCTCCTCGAAATCGCTCATTGGTATATATGGCATTGATGGTGGCATTATAGGGACTGCAGTGGCGGTCGCCAGATCTTGCTGCACTCTGAGGGCTGTGGCTGCGCCGACCGCCGGATCCTGCTGTGCTATATGGGCTGCATATGCACCTGCCTCTAATTCTTGCGGCGCCACGGAGGCTGCGGCGGCGTCCGCCGCTTGATCTTTTCCTGCGTTAGACATTCTCTTCCCCCCTAGTTAATCTTAGCCAGGCTCTGAATTTCCACTGGCTTACCAGGCTGTTGCTCTGTCGGCGGGATGAACGTTGCGCGCCGGGATTCCAGGCCTCAGCTCCCTGTTCTCTGCCAGTTGCTGTCTCTGCGTGCAGCACTTCACTTTTCGCATTCTCTCTCTGGCTCCGCCCACGATGGCATGCCCCTTCTTCTCCTGTTCACCTCGTGGTGCTGTAATGGCGGCAATCACACAATTTAATACAGTCTATGGCACACATCCGGGGTACGGATCCTGTTCGTGACTCCAAGTTGGAGCGCCCGCCAGGGCAGTGAGGTTACTCGATCCCAGGCCGCTTCTCAAAGGGGAAGTGTCACAGTGGCAGTGACCCGGTCCGTTGCCCTGGGCGTCCAATAAAAGGGGATATTTAGAAGGGATAATAGTGTTTGTAATAAAGTGTTCGTGACGCCACCTGTGGTTTCTGGTCAGAGGTGACCAGCGCTGCAGTGCAGATCCTCTGGGACTGGTGGTGATGCAGCAGAGTTGGTATAGCTCTCCACAGGCAGAGCTTAGTCCCAGGGCAGATGTAGGATGTAGAAGATGGTAATGTTGGTAGATGTAGCAGTGTTGGATGGGTGACGCAGGAATGATTAGAGGACACGGCTGGGTGCAGTTTCCAAAGCTTTACTCACAGTTCTGGTGCGCACAGATGCCCGCTTGGTGCCATGTTCTCCAGGTGAGGGGTCCAGCAAACTCCCAGGTAGTTCAGGATACAATGTTCCAGGACTCACTTTAATATGTTCCTTTCTTGGTCGCCTCACCGTGCTGACTTTCACCTTTCCTTCCTGTCCAACACCTCACAGTCAGTGTCCCAAGCCAGTAGCCGCGGACCTTGTCGGATGACATCCTCTCTGCGTCCCCTTGATCTCTTATGGCTACCTTTTCGGAGAAGATAACTGTGGTTTGTAGCTGAGACACCTAAAGATGCCCCTGCCTCCGGCTTGCTGAGTCCTGAAGTTCTCCACTAGGCTTGGGGGCCGGTACACCACTGCGACCTGGTCCCTCCACTATTGGATTGGGCTCCACGGATGGACTACTCACTATCCGTGCCCCTAGGACCCCTTCTATCCTTCCGGAAGCTTCTTTCTGCTTCTTGCTTAGCTCTAACTTTCTCTATCTGGGACAAGCTCCTTACTCCTTGAGCTCCCATCACACTATCTGACTCTACAATCTCTTTCCTGCTCTCTAAGCTTCACTCCCCTCCTTCTGCCTTCTCCACCCACCTCCCAACACTCTTTCCTACCCAGCCTGAGATGAGACCATCCTCCTTTAGGGTACATCCAGGGTGCCCGGCTGCTATAGTCTGTGTTGGGTGCAGGTGTTAGAGTCCTGGGTGGTGCTCCCTCCTTACCTGACAGTGGGGTACCACACCTCTGGATGAGGTGCAATACCTCTGTGGCGACTAAACCCTCAGGGGCGCCACATTTCCATGTGCAAGTGAGAATAAAGACGATCCCTCTACACTGTGACATCCCTTCAGATTTTTGTAGACAAATAATAAGTCTCCTCTGTATGTGGATGATGTGGCATTATATTCTGTGCAAAAGCTGTGGTGGCATTATACTGTATGGAGGATGTGGTTACATCATGCTGTATGGGGGATGTGGTGTGTGAGGGGATGTGGGGGCATCATACTGTATGTGGACAAACAGAGAAGGAGTAGATCAGGTGTCCTAATGCAGGATAATGTACAGTTACTTGTAACAAGTGTAGTAAGCTTGAAACCTATGGTAGAAGGAATATAACCCTAATCACAAACATATACAGAGGAAACGGAAAGCATTCAGACTTCTTTAAATTTTACACTCTTTCTTTCATTGCAGCCATTTGGTAAATTCAAAAAAGTTCTTTTTTTTCTCATTAATGTGCACTCTGCACCCCATCTTGACTGAAAAGAAACACAGAAATGTAGAAATTTTGCAAATTTATTAAAAAAGAAAAACTGAAATATCACATAGTCATAAGTATTCAGACCATTTGCTCAGACACTCATATTTAAGTCAAATGCTGTCCATTTCCTTGTGATCCTCCTTGAGATGGTTCTACTCCTTCATTGGAGTCCAGCTGTGTTTAATTAAACTGTTAGGACTTGATTTCTAAAGGCAAACACCTGTCTATATAAGACCTCACAGCTCACAGTGCATGTCAGACCAAATGAGAATCATGAGGTCACAGGAACTGTCCAATGAGCTCAGAGACAGAATTGTGGCAAAGCACAGATCTGGCCAAGGTTACAAAAGAATTTTTGCAGTACTCAGGGTTCCTAAGAGCACAGTGGCCTCCATAATCCATAAATGGAAGAAGTTTGGTACCACCAGAAGTCTTCCTAGACCTGGCCGTCCAGCCAAACTGAGCAATCGTGGTAGAAAAGCCTTGGTGAGAGAGGTAAAGAAGAACCCCAAGATAACTGTGGCTTTTCCACAGATGCAGTAGGGAGATGGGAGAAAGTTCCACAAAGTTAACTATGTTACTGCAGCCCTCCAGCAGTCGGGCCTTTATGGCTGAGTGGCCCGACGGAAGCCTCTACTCAGTGCCAGACATATAAAAGCCCGCATAGAGTTTGATAAAAAACAGATGAAGGACACTCAGAATATAAGAAATAAGATTCTCTGGTCTGATGAGACAAAGATAGAACTTTTGGTGATAATTCTAAGCGATATGTATGGAGAAAACCAGGCACTGCTCATCACCTGCCCAATACAATCCCAACAGTGAAACATGGTGGTGGCAGCATCATGCTATGGGGGTGTTTTTCAGCTGCAGGGACAGGACAACTGGTTGCAATTGAAGGAAACATGAATGTGGCCAAGTACAGAGATATCCTAGATGAAAACGTCTTCCAGAGTGTTCTGGACCTCAGACTTGGCCGAAGCTTCACCTTCCAACAAGACAATGACCCTAAGCACACAGCTAAAATAGCAAAGGAGTGGCTTCAGAACAACTCTGTGACCATTCTTGACTGGCCCAGTCAGAGCCCTGACCTAAACCCAATTGAGCATCTCTGGAGAGACCTGAAAATGGCTGCCCACCAACATTCACCATCCAACCTGACGGAACTGGAGAGGATCTGCAAGGAAGAATGGCAGAGGATCACCAAATCCAGATGTTAAAAACTTGTTACATCATTCCCAAGAAGACTCATGGCTGTACTAGCTCGAAAGGTGCTTCTACTCAATACTGAGCAAAGGGTCTGAATACTTATGACCATGTGATATTTCAGTTTTTCTTTTTTAATAAATTTGCAAAAATTTCTACATTTCTGTTTCTTTTTAGTCTAGATGGGGTGCAGAGTGTACATTAATGAGAAAAAAATGAACTTTTTTTGAATTTACCAAATAGCTGCAATGAAACAAAGACTAAAAAATTTAAGGGGTCTGAATACTTTCCGTAGCCACTGTAGAAGTGCAATGGAGCACTAATTCAAGCAGACAATTGACTATACTGTATAACCAAATAACTGCTTTCAACAATCAATAGATAACCCCAAAAGTTTTATCAGACTGTTTACTTTATTGCAAGGCCACCAATATGACAAAACAAGATAACGAAACATCAACAGGACAATAATTAAAAAACACACAATGTTAAAATATAGGAGCTGGAGAAGCGTGAACACAATGAACCATACATGGTCGTGTATCAGCAATATAATAAGTAAATATATATTGATATGTAAAAAGGCAAGTGCACAAGGACAAGTATATAAATATAGTAATTATAATTGCCAAAAGTGAATGATACACATCAATGCCACAAATGTGGATCATTAAAAAATAAGTGAAAAGAATTTATTGACCCTGGTTCATGGTGGAGATGCTACCGCCGCCAAACGTTCCTCATCTGCTATTCAAGGAACAAACAATACAGCCGGCCTATAACCGCATATTACCTGAATAACCTGTTATGACTGAATTATGCCACCATAATCATTAAAAAAAAACCTACTACACTAAGACAATTGTTACGACCATACATTAACTGTATGGTGGTAAATACTAATTATACACAGGTGCTTTGTAGTATATACTGTACAGATAAATCCAGTGACTCGATGGTAACATAGTTGTTAACTTTCGCTTTCCTTCTCTACTTGGCCTAGACTATCACCACCATCTTCCATTTACAGGCCTTGCGTGTCAGTGAGGAGACTTATAGGCTACGCATGATCCTGTGGGAAATTAAATATGCAAATTGCATCAATAGAGTTCAAGTCCTCTTCCTCTCTGTAGAGGCAATTTCCATGTAGTAACAGTGCCCAACTGTACCTTTATTTGGTATTAGGGCCCCCTGTACCTCCATATAGTAATTATAATCCCCTTTGCCTCTATATAGTAAGGGTGTGTTTCCACGATCCTGAATTCTTCAGTAATTGCTGCGTGTTTGTGCGCTGGCGCAGCGTCAAACATGCAGCGTCCAGATGTTACAGCATAGTGGAGGGATTTCAAGAAATCCCGTCTCCACTATGCTTAAAAACACGCAGGCGGCAGACCTGCGTTAACGGACATGCTGCGCGTCTTTTTAGACCGCAGCATGTCCTATTCCCTTGCGGCGACGCTGCGTTGCCGCAAGGGAAATAACACAGACCTGTGTAGCCCTGTGGTCATTCCGCATGTGTTCCGGATGTGTTCAATGAACACATCCGAAATGACCGCGTGTTCACTAGGGGGCGGGGCTTTGGGCGGAGCGGACTTTCCGCTCCGTCCAAAGCGCTGTGGTTCCGGATTGTGGAACCACAGCCTTATAATGCTTTCCCCTCTGTCTCAATATAGTAATAGTGCCCCAAATGTACATCCATATAATAAAAGAGCTTCCTGTATGCATCAATATTCCTCCTTCTGCCCGCACTGTACCTCCATATACTGTAATAATTGTGCCCACTCTGTGTCTCCTTATAGAGGTACATTGCAGGCAGTATTAATATAGAGAGTAACAGTAGAGGGAAGACTATTAAAATATTGAGGCATAGAGGGAACACTTTTATTATATGGCTATAGTACCACCCTATGTGTTTCAAAAGTAATATGGCCGCCTCTGTGCATATATATAGTAATAGTACCCCGTGTCTCCATATATTAATAGTTTATCTTTTTACCTTCATATAGTAATAGTGCCCTCCAACTTCCTGTTACAGCGGTAACATGCACACGTTCCCAGCACTGTGCTACATACTGCATTTACTGCTCTACTCCTTCCTGCGTCAGGCTGCTGCAGTCATGCAACTCTAACAGATCTGCTGCAAATCTCTTCTGTCTCTACCTGACTGTAGGAAGGCGTGGCCAGATCTTGCAGGAACTTAACCCTGCTGTGTCCTGCAGAGTTTAACTTACCCAGCCTATCCCTAGGCAGCAGTGGGTTTATTAGGCAGCTCATTCCAACACTTCTTGCCTTAACATTGGTTTCTAGTTAGTTTATCTGCTAGTATTCTTTTTAAGCTCTTGTTTGTATTGATTCTTCTATTATTGATCCGGCTTGTGTACGCAACCTGTCTGACCTCGCTATTCCTGACCTCGGCTTTGTACTCTGATCCTTTGCTGTCTGCCCTGACCCCTGGATTGTCTGACCACGTCTCTGACTTCATCCTCCTGTACCTTGTACCTGTGTCTAAGCCTCCGGTAAGCTGCTGCAGACCCAGGGACTGACCTTAAGAAGTGCCTGTTGACTACCTGAAGCCAAGCCTATCCTCACCATCAGAAATGCTAGTGAGTACCAGCTAGTCACTTAATTATGCCTCTCCAATGTAAGCCCGGCCCATTGTGCAATGGGTCCACACCAACCAGCGTTACAGTACGTTCAGGCCATGGCCATCGAGGCCGGGTGTATCTGCTATCATTGTTAGAGACTTGTGCCATATCGGAATATATCCAAGGAAACCTAGCTAAGGGATTCATCTGTATAGCCCAGTGTTTCCCAAACTCCAGTCCTCATGGACCCCATGGGTCATGTTTTCAGGATTTCCTTTGTATTGCGCAAATGGTGGAAGTATTATCAAGGCATCAGGAATTCTCTCACCTATGCAACACTATGGAAATCCTGAAAACATTTAAAAACATTTCCATAATCCGTCCCTTCCTCAGCCCTCAATCTACTAAAACTCTTGTGCATGCCCTCATCATCTCCCGCCTTGATTACTGCAACACCCTCCTCTGTGGCCTCCCCGTCAACTCTCTTGCACCACTCCAATTTGTCCTCAACTCTGCTGCCCGACTAATCCACCTCTCCCCTCGCTACTCCCCTGCTTCTCCCTCTGCAAATCCCTCCACTGGCTCCCAATTCCCCAACGAATCCAGTTCAAACTACTAACACTGACCTACAAAGCCTTCCACAACCTGTCCCCTCCCTATATCTCTGAACTAATCTCCCAATATCTTCCTTCATGTAATCTTCAATCCTCCCAAGACCTCCTACTATCCTCCACACTTATTTGTTCCTCACACAACCGCCTCCAAGATTTCTCCCGAATATCCCCCATCCTCTGGAATTCCACGCCTCAACATGTACGATTATCCACCACCCTTGGATCCTTCAGACGGAAACTGAAAACCCATCTCTTCAGGAAAGCCTACAGCCTGCAATAACCATTCCGCCACGCCGCCACCACTCGAGCTGCCACCTCGCCGCCACCACCAGAGCTGCCGCCTCGCCGCCACCACCACCAGAGCTGCTGCACCCCCGACCTTCTGTTTCTTCCCCAATATCCCGTAGAATGTAAGTCCGCAAGGACAGGGTCCTCTCCCCTCTGTACCAGTCTGTCATTGTAAATTTGTTTACTGTAAACGATATCTATAACTTTGTATGTAACCCATTTTCATGTACAGCACCATGGAATTAATGGCGCTATATAAATAAATAATAATAATAATAAAAACATGACCCGTGGGGTCCGTGAGGACTGGAGTTTGGGAAGCACTGGTATAGCCTCTTCTCCTGCCGGTGTCGACTTCTTCTTCATGACTAAGAAGGATGGCTCCCGCATCCCTACATTGATGGCTCCCTACATCCCTACATCGATTATCAGGGTCTTATTAAAATCACCATCAATAACAAGTACCCTTTGTTGATTTCTGAACTATTTGACAGAATCTGTGGGGCAAAGAATTTCACTAAATTGGATATTAAAAGCATATACAACTTCAATCATAGTGTCAGGCTGCCCATTCTTGGCTGTGCTCGCTCATGAGTAATGAATATAGTGACATCCCTGTCATACCCTACAACGTCAGACCGAGATCATGCGCCTGCACACTGCACCTCCTCATTCTCCATTTTCTCTCCTTCACTCTGCGATCTCACACTGAACCCGCACTGTGCCCCCATTAACTGCGCATGCGCAGGATGTGTAAAACTAGACATGGTGAAGTGGAAGGAAGGTTGGGCTGGAAGGAATTATGATAGGCGTGGATCTGACTGGTACATTAGCATACAGAGGACTAGGAGGAATGCACCAGATAATGAGACTTTTTTCACCAGCATGCTACAAGTTAACTACCTGAAGCCAAGCCTATCCTCACGATCAGAGGCTCTAGTAAATACCAGGTAGTCACTTTACAATCCTCCAGGTTAAGCCCGCCTGTGGTGCAGTGGTTCCACACCCACCAGCATTACACTTCCATGTAGAAATAGTAGCCCACATCTGTGCCTCCACTGAGTAATAATGCCACCTCTGTGCCTCTATAAAATAACAGTCCCTCACATTGGTCCATCTATGATTTAACATATTGCTAGAGTCCCTCACATACTAAGTATACCTTCTATATCCCCAAACAATAGTGACCCCTGCTGCCCTTAAATCCTCCAATGATCAAACAATGAAATAATAAAAAAAAACCTGAAACCTTCTTTATGCTGCTCCCACAATGAGAGGTCGTGGCTTCATCCCTGCAGTCTGCAGCCTGATGTGATGCTAATGGCACACTGTCCTGTCACAGTTTTATTAGGTTCCATGCCCCAAGGACCCGGATATCATAAAGAGTGATGCAGACCCAAGCGGCCTGCTACAGGAATTGTCCATCTGGCTTTGCCAGAGTTGCCATATGGACAGTCCAGCCCTAAGCAACTGTGAGAGGTGTACTTTTCCCACAAGCATTTATTGGATAAAAAGAGAACATTGTGATGATAAAGATTTATTGGGGAATTTCTGTTCCTGTAATTCTCTGACTTATTAGTACATGTTTCTCTACGTAAACCAGCTCTGTAACAGCTCGATGTAGAACACCAAGACGACCTCTCATCATATTCTATTATTTTTGTACTGCTGGCGTCTCCAGAATACTGCATACTCACATCAAATCTAAGGAGTAGAGTTGAGCGATACTTTCCGATATCCAAAAGTATCGGATCGGAATGGTATCGCCGATACACACAAAATATCGGCGATACCCGATACCGATACTGGAAATCCAATGTAAGTCTATGGGAACAAAATATCGGAATTAAAAAAAAAACATTCTTGCCTTGTTGGATAATTGTACATGAAGGAAAACAACAAAGAGTAATGTAGAATGTATTGGGGGAGGTTGAGGAGACATTAAAGGCATAGATGTTTAACCCAATCCAATGGAATAGCATTAATATATATTTTTTTGAAATACGTTCGTATTGACGAAGAAATTGACAATGTTGTTAACCTTTTTTCTATTTTGGCAAATATGTATGTTTCAAAACTTCCATGCTCTTCACCTTTTTAACTTTTGCCACAATTTCTCCTTCATAATCTTCAGCAGCATCATCTTTGTCATCAAATTATTCTTCATCTTCACCTTCTTTATCTTCTTCTTAAACTTCTTGCTATTCATCTTTTTGTTAACATTACTCAGATTGTTCTTATTAAACTATTATTCTTCTTCATATTAACCCATAAAGTGTAAAGTATAACCTCTTTCTATGAATTTAATTTCCCTGAATTTAATTTCCATTTAATTTCATTTAATTTCTTAAATAATTCAGGGATGAGAAGAGAACAGGGTGGAGGCAGCAGGACTTTTTGCCGTACACACAGCAAGGGAACAACTGACATTAGTGAACCCCAGTAACACAGGAGCAAGTGTTGACTGTGCTAACAGAACTTCCGAGCAACAACTGGCGGTGTTGGAGCCCAGGGTCAAGGAGGGTGTAGAATGAGGCCTAATATGAGATGTTTGAAGTTAAATTTGGAGTTAGCAGCAAAAATTTTTGCCAGACACCCAGCAGGGGAACAGCAGGCGTTACTGAACCCCACAAACACATCAGCGATTGTTTTGATCTGTGCATCCAACACTTCTGATCAGCAACTGGCGTTGTTGAAGCCCAGGGTCAAGAAGGGTTTTAAATTTAAATATTGAGTTATTGCCTTGTTACGTGGCCATTGCAAATGTATGTACTTCAAACTATAAAAAATGAAGTTTTACTAGGACAATAAAATGATGAATTTCAATTCCAAGAATAAAAATAAACACCCTTAAAATATAAACGCATATAAGCACATGGCAACAAGAAATGGAACAACACACCACCCAAAATTATTTTTACAAAATATAGTGATGTAAATTTATGAATAAAAGTCCATTTTGTATTTAGGAATGATGCGTAAGGAACGCTATGTTAAACCATAACATAGTGAAGACAATGGATTTTGTAATAGTCACTCATCATCATCATTACAAGAAATCTGTGACAGTCACACAGATTTCAATTATTTCACTCACGAAAATTGTTATTTCGGACAGCATTTATTACATGTCCAGCATGGACTCATCAAAGTGATGAGATGACGCAATAATGTACGATAAAAAAAAAAAAAAAATTAAAAAAAAAAAAACATTGTCACAATTTATGTGGGTGCCTGCAAGTGGAGGTGAAACAAAGGCTACGGATAGCAAAGGTATATACTATGTCTGTTGTAGACAGTGGGCAGCCTCTGATGGGTAATGTCGATGTTATACTGTACGTCAATAAAGGCTGCGGCTGCAGTCATGCATTTTTGGCTTGTAGAATGTTGAAGAGGGTAAAAGCATGTCTGGTTGCGCAAGGCTTTATCCTGTAACAATACCTTCCTTGTGTGACGGGTAGGGTAGCGTGTGTCTATTATATGAGTGTCTCTAAAATGTGACTTTACGCAGCCTTATTCTGCCCTAGGGACGCAAAAAATAAGACCGCAGTAATCATTTACTGTATAAAACTACACCTATGAGCAACAAAACAAGCACGTTCCCTCTTCCGGTTCCTGCGCTGACATGTGAGGAGGGAGTTTGGAGACGCTCCTGAATTTCTCCCAGGTGTCCAAGCATATCGGGCTGATAGGAGAGCATTAAAACCACCCCCGGTCGTGACTTAAATACGGTGAATCGAACCAGTGAAGAACTGTAGGTCGATGCGAACGAATGTGCGATCACATGACACACGTTTATAACCCTTGCTAGACAAGAATAACTTTGTAGAATTTTGGAGACATCTGAACCCAGATGGCAGTGAATATTCCTTCTATTCGGCGCCACATGACTCTTGGTCCAGAAGAGATAATATATTGCTATCACAGGAGCTAGTAAGGGGAGTGGAAGAGGCAGATGTGCACAACGTAGCTATATCTGACCACGCGCCCGTATCAGTGACCCTGCCAGATATGGTTCAGATGGGGCCAGACCAAACTTGGCGCTTCCCTAGCTATTTGTTAATGGATGAGAATTTTCGACATCAGGTGAAGCAATGGTGTTTGGAATATGTAAGTGATAATGGAGATAGTAGGGATAGGCCGGAACTTTTATGGGCAGCAGGGAAGGCATTAATGCGCGTGAAACTAATAGGTTATCAGACAACGCTAAAAAAGAAGATAGCGACAAACTACTCGCAGGCTAGCAGGATATTACGCGATAGCTACACGGCAAACAAGACAACTTCATCAACACAGGATAAAAATAGATGTAAGCAGGCTAAGGCTGACTTACTTGTATGGGTATATCGACGCGAGAGAAGCAGTAATATGAATTATAGAGCCGATGTATATCGTTATGGTAGCAAATCAGGGAGACTATTAGCACGACTAGCGAAAGGAAATCACATTCGTCATCAACATATTACTGTGTTAACGAATAAACATGGGATCATGAACACAGACCCTCGAAGCATAATCACGATTCTACAAGAATACTACTCAGACTTATATAAGGTGGAACATATGGATAGTGCGGAGGGTCAGACCTTTCTAGATGGAATACGGTTACCATCCTTCACAAACTATCAGCTTCTCCTTTTAAAAAAACCAATTGAGGTGACGGAAGTGACAGCGGCGATAAGTGACTTTAAATCCGGGAAAGCTCCAGGACCTGACGGGTTTACAGCCAAATTATTAAAATTATTGAGTGAGGATATCCCGTCCACATTGGTAGGCACCTTCAATCATATATTGGAGACAGGAGGGTTGCCCATCCATTCAAACATGGCACACATGAAGGTGCTACTAAAACCCAACAAACCTTCACATCTGGCTGGATCCTATCGTCCATTCTCACTCATTGACCAGGATATCAAGCTTTTGTCCAGGATCATGGCAGATCGTTTGAGTAGCATTCTTCCTACGCTGATAGGGCCATCACAAGTGGCCTTTGTTAGACCAAGATCGCCCATGAATAACATTAGGAAAGTAATAGCAGTTGTAGATAAATATCGTTGTCTGACAACATCGAGTCCTGTCATGCTATCCTTAGATGGCGATAAGGCATTTGATAGGGTGAGCTGAAGTTGGTTGCCAATGGTCCTGGACAAAATTGCCATGAGAGGCACGTTTATGACTTTCCTATCAGGTGTCTACGCCAACCCACAGGCACAAATACACAACACAGGTCACCTTTCGGCTACTTTCACAATACAGAGGGGAACTCCTCAGGGATGTCCATTATCACCTTTGCTCTTTGATATAGCCCTTGAGCCATTAGTTACACACGTGGAGGATAACACAGTATATGACGGTATAAAGGTAGGGGGTCGGCAGATCAAACTCACATTGTTTGCAGACGATATACTCATTTATATGGCACATCCCCAAGACCATCTCAAAGGGCTATTAGACTGGATAAAAATGTTTTAACTAATTCTGTGGTTTCGCTTCAAAGACTACAAGAGTGAAATTTTTCAATTGTTAAAGCCTAATCCTCGTGAGCTTTGGTGTGCTTACTGATGGGGGACAGAAGTAATTAAAACCTTTATTTATAACATATCTGTGAATCAAAATAGGACGAGATTCTAGTTCTCAATACAAACTTAACTATGAACCCTAATTGGACAAGGTTGTACGTCAATTGGAGCGGTGGCATGATTTGCCCCTGTCTCTTCTGGGCCGTTGTCACCTTCTTAAGATGATTATTTTTGGAAGGCTATTATACCCGCTTCAAACTATTCCAATCCTGTTACGTAAAGATGATGTTTCACGGATAAAAAAAGCATTGACCAGATTCATCTTGAGGGGAAAACGGCCCAGAATAGCAATACGAAAAATTATGCGTGCAGTAAAAGATGGGGGCCTGGCCGTGCCAAACGTTAGGAGTTATAACTTTTCGTGCTTGATCAGAGTGGGGAGAGATTGGTTTAAGGGGACTTAGTCCTACTCAGATGTATTGCTGGAATCTGGACTGACAGAGGGTTGTATTTTGGCCTCATGTGTTGACACTGTGATTTGTAAACTCCCGGTCATAGTGATCAGCGCTACTACGTGATACAGTAATTGCCTGTAAGGCAACCAGATGAGCGCATGGGTTGTCTTCTCAGTTATCTAAACACATGCCTTTATGGGCTCACCCAGAATTCCCAGTGGGAGTGACAGACCGCTTTTTTGAGACGTGGCATACTAAAGGTATACATACAGTATTCCATCTCATGCACCTAAAAGAGTGTAGGTGGCTGACATCCAAGGAGATTATGGAAAAATTCAATTAGCCCCCTTCTCACTTTATTGAAACTCTACAAGTGCATTATTTCTACAGAAATCGCCTGCGTAATATTATAGAAGAGGTGGTAGACAATTGATTTGACAAGATGGGAGATATATTTCTTCAACCAGACTGAAGTTTGCTCATGATTTTCCATAATTACTACGACCTGTGATGAGGTCATAGTCACGTGATCTGGTCAGCTGATGTGTACGTCACCTGATGGTGTTTTGTAGGCCTATAAAACAAGGAGCTGTTGTAGTTGTGTGGAAGGA
Organism: Oophaga sylvatica; assembly: GCA_033576555.1. Taxonomy (NCBI): domain Eukaryota; kingdom Metazoa; phylum Chordata; class Amphibia; order Anura; family Dendrobatidae; genus Oophaga; species Oophaga sylvatica. Next base: position 150,398,639 of record JARQOD010000003.1, read on the forward strand.
AGGAGTTTGGCTGGAGTAAGCCTGGAACATTGTTTTGTTACTGTGTGGCAGTGTGCACCAGGAAGCGAGTAACAGACCACCCGGAATGTGACCTGGCGGTCTCAGCTGACCTGCAGCCGCTTAGTTAAGCCCGTCACAAGCAAGGGTGAGTCTGTGACCAGTGGTTCTCCAAACTGGAGTGATTTATGATCTGTTTTCATTTTGTTATATGGACTTTTTGTTGAACTCATGATTAAAATCACTGAACTTTGAAATAAAAGGCTGTGTGTTTGCCTCATTACTGCGGCCCAGCCCTGCCTACCACAGCGGTTCCCTACAATTGGTGGAGAATGCGGGCAACGCAGTGAGGTCAGGCTGTTTTTCATGCATGACAGTAAATGTCCTGGTTTTAGAAAGTGCACCAAAACCGGCTGGATCACTGTCCGAAGATGGAGAACAAAGTAAAAATGCTAGTGGAGGCCATGCGACAGCAACAGCAGGCTACACAGCAGCAACAGCAGGCTATGCAGCAGCAGCAGGCTATACAACAGCAGGCTATGTAGCGGCAGCAGGCTATTCAGCAGCAGGCTATGTAGCAGCAGATATTTAATCGACAGCAACAGGAAACCAATAGTTTACTGATGCAGCACATCACAGCGCCGCAGACAGTAAGAGCTGCCCGGGGATGCCATGATGTCCGGAAAGCGGTGCGTACAGCGATCCGAAAGATGGAGCAATCAGATGACGTTGAGGTGTAGCTGAGATGTTTAAAGGCGTGGCTAAAAGGGAGAGACTGCCCCGGGACCAGTGGGCCGAGATCGTGGCTCCGTTTTGACTTCAGGACCCGCTAAAGCCTATAGGGACCTACCCCCCCAGCAACAGGAGGACTATGAGAGCGTGAATGGTGAGATACTTGCACGTCTTGGGGTAAATGTTTTTTTCCTGGCCCAGCGTGTACAACAATGGAAGTTTTCCCCTTCCGAGCCAGCTCGGTCCCAGTATTATGACTTGATACACCTGATAGAAAAGTGCTTTCAGCCTGAGGTGTTGTCACCCCGCGATATGCTGGATCGTATAGTGACTGATAAATTCGGGCGAACTTTGCCCCACACCCTTCAAACAGGCAGCCCCTACTGATGGTCTCCAAATGGTAGACCTCATTGAAAGATATGGGCCTACCAAGGAGATACAGGGAGAGACTACCCGGAAGCTACCAATTAAATTCACCAAACCTTCACCCACAGCTCGGCGAGCAGAGACTCTGAGGGCCGCCCAGGAAGGGTCGGGGAACGAAAGGGGCCCCATAATCTGTTGGCGGTGCCAAGAACCATGACATGTGAGAGCTGATTGCCCCCACCTGACTGAGCCCATGGACAACAACTTTGGCTACTATCAGTCTCACTATGCATAACACGTGTGCAGTGGTCAGTATTACCTTTGCCTTCGGTGGAGGAGGAAAACACCTCTCCTATAGAAGTGTTAGTTGGGGAGATGGAAGATTTGCCACCGGGACCAGAATTGTAATACTTAAATGTGTCAGGTGACAATTTTGGTACGGCGCAACTCCGTGACCCTACGTTGAGTCTATTTGTTGGGGATAAAATTTTGTTTTGTAACTGATCATTCCCCTGTGACTGGCAGTGTTGTAGCCCAGGGAGTAGAGTTCAGGTGGTAGAAAGATGAACATAACAGGAGACATGGAAAACATTGGCAAACAGTTATTTAATCTGAAAACGGGCAGGCAAATTCAGGTGAGATCCATGCCTTGTTCATTTTCAGAAAAGTAAGCCGGTCTACATTCTCTGAGGATAGTCGCATGCGACGGTCTGTTAGTACACCACCTGCAGCACTAAAGACGCGCTCAGATAATACACTGGCAGCAGGGCAAGCCAGCACCTCCAATGCATACTGGCTAAGCTCTGGCCATGTATCCTGCTTAGAGACCCAAAACTTGAAAGGGGAAGAGCCATCTGGGAGTACACTGAGAGGGAAAGACATGTAGTCTGTCACCATCTTACGTAAACGTTGCCTCATGGTGAGTGGAGTCGTCTCGGATGGTGTAGACATTGGTGGCGCTGACACAAAACTTCGCCACATTTGTAACATACTGCTCTTGCCCTGTGCAGAGGCGCTGCTTGTGCTCCCTCTTGTTGCAGAGGTGTCTCCACTGCCTCGACGCACAGAGATTCTTTGTAAAGCAGTAGCAGCAGCAGTGCTCTCGGCTGGAATGGAGAATGTTATGGATTGCACCAGTCTGTCTTGGTACTCCCGCATTTTACGCTCCCGGTTCAACGGTGTGATGAGGCTTTGTAAGTTGTCCCGGTAGCGAGGGTCTAGGAGGGTGTACACCCAATAATCTGATGTGGTGAGAATGTGGGCGATGCGGCGGTCGTTTCTCAGGCACTGCAGCATGAAATCAACCATGTGCTGCAGACTCCCAACTGCCCAACAAACGCTGTCCTCTGGAAGAGGCGTCATCTCTGCCTGCTCTGCATAGAGCATTGTGTACCTCCCTCTGTAGGGATTTCTTCCTCCTCCATTGACTCCTCCTCATCCTCCTCACAAAGTGAGCCCTGCCCAGCCCTTTGTGAGGAACCAAGTTGCGCTGACTGTCCAGAAGGTGAGTGAATTTGTGACTCCTCATCCTCCACCTCTTCCAAAACCTCATCCTTTAGTGCTTGCAGTGATTTTTGAAGCAGGCAGATAAGGGGGACAGTCATGCTGACTAGTGCATCATCTGCACTCGCCATCCGCGTTGAGTCATCAAACGCACGCAAAACGTGGCAGATGTCCTTCATAGAGGCCCACTCAGTAGTGGTGAAGTGTGAACGGCGCAAATTGCGAGTTGATTACGCCTGATGCAGCTGATACTCCATTACTGCTGGCTGTTGCTCACACAACCGCTCCAACATATGTAAGGTGGAATTCCACCTGGTGGGTACGTCACATATGATGCGATGTTCAGGAAGGCGAAATCTGCGTTGCAGAGCAGCAATGCGCGATCTGGCTATGCTGGAACGTCGCAAGTGAGCGCACTCTAGGCGGACATTCTGCAGCAGTTCAGCAAGATCCGGATAGTCCCTCAAAAAACTCTGCACGACCAAGTTGAGCACATGTGCCAGACATGGTATGTGAGTGAGGTTGCCAAGGCCCAGAGCTGCCACCAGATTTCGGCCATTGTCACACACTACCAAGCCTGGCTGGAGATTCGCTGGCAAAAAACCACACGTCGCTCTCCTGCTTGATGGCATTCCAGACCTCCTGCGCTGTGTGGCTTCGATTCCCCATTGAAATTAATTTCAGGACGGCCTGTTGACGTTTGGCCACGGCTGTGCTCATATCGTTCGCAACAGGTAAGCGTTCACGGGTCCATGTGGAGGTAGACCGTGACGGCTCCTGCAGCGATGATTCTGAGGAACTGGAGTAGGAGGAGGAGTCAATGTGTACAGACTGGATTCCTGCAATCCTTGGAGTTGGCAGAACACGTACAGTGCCACTCGCAAGATCTGTACCCGGCTCCACAACATTGACCCAATGGGCAGTGAGGGAAAGGTATCGTCCCTGGCCATGGGTACTGGTCCACGCATCGGTGGTCAGGTGGACCTTGCTACAGACTGCGTTTAGTAGCGCATGTTTAATGTTTCCCTCGACATGTTTTTGCAGACCAGGGACGGCTTGCCTGCTGAAATAAAATCGGCTTGGCACATTGTATTGTGGGACTGCCAATGCCATTAAGTTACGGAAACTGTCAGTCTCCACCAGCCTGAATGACAGCATTTCAAGGGACAGGAGTTTTGCAATGCCAGCATTCAGAGCCTGTGCTCGTGGATGGTTTGCCAAGTATGGCCGTCTTTTATCCCATGCCTGTGGTACCGATGGCTGTTTTGTGGTCTGGGAGTGTGAAGATGACAGGGAACTTGCTGCTGTGGGTGGAATAATGTCACGCTGTATAGCAGATATATATATGTGATGACAGTAATCTATATCAAAAGGGCAACATACTATATAACATGCGCATAGATATATGATAACATAGAATTACCTGACAGAATGTCCAGTGGGTCAATACGGAATCTGTTATACGCTGTCTCCGGCTAGAGGGTGACCGGGGTCTATGCTGACCCTAAACTGGGGTCCTAACTAATCCCTCTACCTGGAGGTACTGTTAAAGGTACAGAGGTCCAGGCCACCAGCGTAAACCCTGTCTCCTATCAATCCCTGCCAACTGTAATCTAGTCCTAAGAAGGACCCTGATTACCACCAAAGGGAATGAACAGGTAACGGTTAATGAACAGAAAGACATACAAGAAAGACAAGAAATAAAGTAAATAAAGTCTTACATACAACACTCACACACAGTAGGAACACCTAAGGTCTCAGAGATAAACTATAAGCTATAAGAGTAAAAACAACTAAGGAGCTCTTAGCTTAAGTATTCTCAGAACCGATCCAGTCTGCTAGACTACATGAAGGCTTTCACCGGCATCTAACACCCAGACTGGCAGGGATATAAAGGAAGCTAATTAGAACATAATCAAAAGCAGCCGGGCGAGGCTGGACCTAGTCTTAGCAAAGAGCTAGGTAAAATTAACTCTCTCATTACCAAACACAAAGTAACAGCAACTCAGCTGCGAGAAGTCAGAATGTGCAATCGCGACGATCCTCGTGGCGATGCACCCATGACAGTACCCCCCCTTCTACGAGGGGCCTCCGGACCCTCAAGGCCAGGTCTGCCCGGGTAAGTTGTGTGGAAGGTCCGAACCAATCGATCTCCGACGAAGGGACCCACGTCCTCTCCTCAGGACCATACCCCTTCCAATGAACCAGGTACTGAAGGGACCGACGACTGAGACGTGAGTCAATGATTTTCGACCCATGAAATTCCACGTTATCATTGACCACCACTGAAGGAGGAGGTAGAGGTGACGGTATGACTGGTGCCACATACTTTTTAAGTAATGACTTGTGAAACACATTATGAATTTTAAACGTAGGAGGGAGGTCCAAACGAAATGCCACAGGATTAATTATGGAACTGATCCTGTACGGCCCGATGAATCCGGGACCCAACCTCCAGGAGGAAACTTTAAGTTTTAAATTCCTGGTAGACAACCAAACCAGATCGTTCACCTTCAGATCTAGACCAGAAACTCTCCCCCTATCAGCCATCCGTTTGTAACGGTTCCCCGTAACCTTCAGTCTTAACCGATCTGGAACTATCAGTCTCCCTGAAAGTCCCACAGGGGCGTCCCCCTGAGCCCCCAATACCTCCCCCTCAAGCTCAGAGCATACAGCTGACACTACAACTCCCTCCTGAGGAATAGGAACCGGATAATCCGTCCTCCCGGCCCCTGGGAAAGTACGAGATAAGGCATCAGGAAGCAACTTTATTGAGCAGTCATATGCGCGATGAGGAGGTAACTCTTTACACCCCTCCTCTGAGAACATCTCCCCAAAGTCCTCCAGAAAAGGAGACAAAGTCCTAGGCACAACCGCACCGATGACCGTGCTCATGCAGTTATTCCTGCAAAATTCACCCCACTGGCTTATCTTTCCGGATTGCCAATCAATCAATGGGTTATGTTTAGCCAACCAAGGAAGTCCCAACACAATAGGAGTAGGTAGACCCTCCAACACATAACAAGACAATTGCTCTTGTATGTATTGCCCCTACTCGAAGATCTATGTTATGAACAGCTTGTACCAAGCAACCTTGACCGAGAGGTCTAGAATTAATAGAGACTATAGGGACCGGTTTGGCCAAAACACTCAGTTGCATACCATGCACCTGGGCAAACCGAGCGTCCACCAGATTAGCCCCGGACCCACTATCAAGAAAAACAGAAATCCTCTCAGTTCTAGTACCAATCACCACCTCCGCAGGCACGAGAAACTGAGAGGGATTTGGGGACGAAATACACACTCCCAGGTTAACTCCTTTGCTCAAAGAGGCCCGGGATGGACACCCCCCCAACAAAATGTCCCTCTCTCCCGCAAAAGAAACACCTTCTAGTCTTGCGGTGCACCGCCGGTTCCCTCCTACAAAAAGATGTCCCTCCCAACTGCATGGGTTCCTCAGAACAGACCAGGGGAACCTCAGTATAAGGGACTTTAGTAGTAGGTGGAGTCATCACGGGAGGCGGAGTTACCTCGCGTCTTCCCCGAATTCGTCTATCAATGCGAATAGCGAGGGCCATAGCAGCCTCCAGTGATGGAGGAGAATCATACTGAGCCAACACATCTTTTAATTTGTCAGACAACCCTTGACAAAACTGGCTCCTAAGAGCTGGGTCATTCCACTGAGTATCTGTTGCCCATCTACAGAACTCAGAAGAATATTCCTCCGCTGGACGATTTCCTTGCCGTATTTTACGTAACTTTGTTTCAGCAAGGGAAACTCGATCCGGATCATCATATACCAGACCCAGGGCAGTAAAAAATCGATCCACTGACTGGAGATCTGGGGAGCCTGGAGGAATAGAGAACGCCCAAGATTGAGGGTCCCCTTGTAAGAGCGAGATAACAATTCCCACCCTCTGCTCTTCACTCCCAGATGACCGAGGCCGCAGCCGAAAGTACAATTTACATGCCTCCCGGAAAGTAAAAAATTTGTCCCGCCCACCAGTGAACCTGTCCGGAAGAGCAACCTTAGGTTCAGATCTGGTTTGCTCCGGGGGGGACAGAACCTTGGACTTAATGTCTGCCAACTCCATGGACAACCCCTGCAACTGCCGGGCCAGCTGGGCTACTGGATCCATGACAGCTGGGGAGAATCTTTAGTATGGGCCGGTGAAAATGTCACGCTGTATAGCAGATATATATATGTGATGACAGTAATCTATATCAAAAGGGCAACATACTATATAACATGCGCATAGATATATGATAACATAGAATTACCTGACAGAATGTCCAGTGGGTCAATACGGAATCCGTTATACGCTGTCTCTGGCTAGAGGATGACCGGGGTCTATGCTGACCCTAAACTGGGGTCCTAACTAATCCCTCTACCTGGAGGTACTGTTAAAGGTACAGAGGTCCAGGCCACCAGCGTAAACCCTGTCTCCTATCAATCCCTGCCAACTGTAATCTAGTCCTAAGAAGGACCCTGATTACCACCAAAGGGAATGAACAGGTAACGGTTAATGAACAGAAAGACATACAAGAAAGACAAGAAATAAAGTAAATAAAGTCTTACATACAACACTCACACACAGTAGGAACACCTAAGGTCTCAGAGATAAACTATAAGCTATAAGAGTAAAAACAACTAAGGAGCTCTTAGCTTAAGTATTCTCAGAACCGATCCAGTCTGCTAGACTACATGAAGGCTTTCACCGGCATCTAACACCCAGACTGGCAGGGATATAAAGGAAGCTAATTAGAACATAATCAAAAGCAGCCGGGCGAGGCTGGACCTAGTCTTAGCAAAGAGCTAGGTAAAATTAACTCTCTCATTACCAAACACAAAGTAACAGCAACTCAGCTGCGAGAAGTCAGAATGTGCAATCGCGACGATCCTCGTGGCGATGCACCCATGACAAATAACACTTTGTCTCTGGACAACAGTGACCGAGGTTCTTCCATGGCGATCCTGTGAGGAAGCAGAACCAGCTGTGTGTGAGCTGGAGGTAGAGGCTCCAACACGACCTGAAGATGTAGGTGCTGCTGTAGGTTGGCCTACATCTCCAGTGTGTCTTTGTAACTCAACTACGTGCTTTGTCCGCACATGTTTCCACATATTTGTGGTATTGAGGTTACTGCAATTTTTACCTCTTTTTACTTTTTGCTTACACAGCTTGCATTTAACATAGCAAATATCATCTGCAAGTCTGTCAAAAAAGGACCACGCAGTGCAAGTCCTCGGAGCGCCCATTTTGACTTTTGGAAGAGAACTGCTCCCAACAGGTGCCAAACTGGAGGCTAGAGGCAACCGAGTCTGCAGCCTACCCTACAATCTCATCCTCAGAGCTGCTCCCACCACCTTCCTGTCCCTCACGCCATGTTGGGTCTTGGACCTCATCATCTCCACTACCCTCTTCCAACACCTGCTGCTGTTGGGTGGTCTGGCCAGCACCATTCTCAACAGAAACTGGCACCTGAGTCTCATCATCATCAGATGCGTTCTGCGGTGTGCTGACCATCGGCACTGGCTCACCCGCCTCTTCTGATTCAGAGAGACACAGCTGTTGCGCATCACTGCATACTCCCTCTTCTTCACATTCCAGAATGCTGCTTGGCTGGGCCCCTGTTTGCAAGCCAACAGATTCTGAGAACAGAAGCAGAGACTCAGCTGGCTCCAGTTCAGAACTCTCTGACTGCCTGGGCAATTTGACAGGCGGTGAACAGACAGATGGTTGCTCAACAGTCTTGTGGTCCTGAGAGGAGGTGGAAGCAATTGAAGTCGATGCATTGGCTGCCATCCAACCAACAACGGCTTCAATTTGTTCTTCCCGCAGCAGGGGGTACGCCGAGCTCCTACAAAACTGCACATAAAGGAACGCTCACGGGGAAAACTGGTGGATGCTGTGTCACTGGGGGCGGCAGCAGCCACAGAATCCCCACGTCCTCTCCCTGCTGAAACTCCACGGCCACGACCACGTGCCTTACTCCCTGCCTTCTTCATCTTGGTAGATTGATAAAGAAAGTCAGAAAAGTTAAAAGGCCTAAGTGTTGTTATTCCGCAGAGACTGCAGTGAACACTCAGCAAAAAAAATATATATCACAGACTAGAGTGAACACTGCAGTGCACACAACTGGTCACTATCTGTGAAAGGCTCCTTTGTGGACTTCTATAGTGTTTGCAACCAATGTATTGGATATGGATGGAAGCGCGTCACACTAATAGATTTGAGTTATTTTAAATAGAATGGAGCAGCAACAATTATAGAAAAATGACAAGGATGAGGCAGTGACACACGTTCAGCAGACTATAACCAGCAGTGGTTTAAGAACTAACTGGAGCGTGATCTGCACTCAGCAAAAAAAATATATATCACAGACTAGAGTGAACACTGCAGTGCACACAACTGGTCACTATCTGTGAAAGGCTCCTTTGTGGACTTCTATAGTGTTTGCAACCAATGTATTGGATACGGATGGAAGCGCGTCACACTAATAGATTGGAGTTATTTTAAATAGAATGGAGCAGCAACAATTATAGAAAAATGACATGGTTGTGTCCAATTCTCTACATCCAATTAAACGCATGAATTCAAATATTTGAGACACTATACTTTTAATCTGAGAACCATTCTCCCTTCATTCTATATATTGTTCATATCTGACAAGATGTGAAGAATTAATATAGCCCTAAGTAGATATTATTTGTATATCACATTCCTATGGAAGAGTATTTTTTCTGTTGATTTATCCTTCTGAAGATTGTAAATTGCTTCTTGATCGCATTAAACACTAATACCTAAAGGACTGTAGAAAACCTGTACATATGTACTATCAGGCTCTTATTTTCTATTTGGGTCACTGGACGTTATGCCCTAGTAGAATACCGATTAATGCACACATATCCCCTCTAGACCAGATTAATAATCATAGGTTCTTTAAATTGTATTATACCTCTGTAATATCGGGAATGTATCGCATATTTATCCGCTCAATTTGCAGACATTTTGCACAGCGCTTAGTCTGAGAGCGCCTCTCTCTTGAAACCGGAAATGACGTTCCAGGTCATTCAGAGATATTCTAAGAACTGCGCATGCGCCTGATTAAGGTGACGACGCGCCCTTAAGACCGGATATGACGAATATAGCGTCCGGAAGTACAGCGTAGCAACATGAAACCGGTAATTATAAAAGTAAGCTCACTCTCATTTCTTTAGCCCTGTCTCACATATAGGAGCGTTACCTCCCCTGATGAATCTCTGCTGATGAAACGCGTTGGGAGAACCGGAGGGGTAGAGACCGCAGACCATAACACAAATGATCTATGCAGGTCTCCCCCAGAATAAATGAGTACCTAGGCCCGCAGCATGATGATACAGATAAGTATCACATTAACTGAATACCCACAGTGAGACCGACGGATTATGGAGCAGCATATGTTTCTTAGGCTCCAAGGTTGGGTGTGTTAATAGGCTATACATAGGGCAGGTACGACAGGTGTTTAATGATTATTTAGCTCCAGTACATATAAGGAGCATTTGTAGATTCTCTGATCAAGAACATATATGGGTAAAAAAGTATATCTTGCTCCATGTTAAGCCGTATGTTTGCATACCTTCATATAAAAAATAGGAGTAATATAGATATACACAAAAGGACTAATAATTGAGTATAGAATATATTTTCAACGACACAGATCTCTATTCACTATATATACCCATATATAGTGACTCTATTATACATAATAGTGTACACCTCTATACGTTCACGTTTTGAGCAATAAGCCGAAACATTTGTTACAATCCAGAGGAATGAACACCAGAGATTAGTCCTCATATATTTATCAGAGGTCTTTGTTTGTCTATGTCCTTTTTATTTTACACTGTGTGGGGTTTTTCAGCACGATCACTTCTGCTTTTCTTTATTGTTTTTAAATACATAGATTAAAAGTTAATTTTTATCAAGCAGCTCTTTCATCCAGCACCATTCTCAACAGAAACTGGCACCTGAGTCTCATCATCATCAGATGCGTTCTGCGGTGTGCTGACCATCGGCACTGGCTCACCCGCCTCTTCTGATTCAGAGAGACACAGCTGTTGCGCATCACTGCATACTCCCTCTTCTTCACATTCCAGAATGCTGCTTGGCTGGGCCCCTGTTTGCAAGCCAACAGATTCTGAGAACAGAAGCAGAGACTCAGCTGGCTCCAGTTCAGAACTCTCTGACTGCCTGGGCAATTTGACAGGCGGTGAACAGACAGATGGTTGCTCAACAGTCTTGTGGTCCTGAGAGGAGGTGGAAGCAATTGAAGTCGATGCATTGGCTGCCATCCAACCAACAACGGCTTCAATTTGTTCTTCCCGCAGCAGGGGGGTACGCCGAGCTCCTACAAAACTGCACATAAAGGAACGCTCACGGGAAAACTGGTGGATGCTGTGTCACTGGGGGCGGCAGCAGCCACAGAATCCCCACGTCCTCTCCCTGCTGAAACTCCACGGCCACGACCACGTGCCTTACTCCCTGCCTTCTTCATCTTGGTAGATTGATAAAGAAAGTCAGAAAAGTTAAAAGGCCTAAGTGTTGTTATTCCGCAGAGACTGCAGTGAACACTCAGCAAAAAAAATATATATCACAGACTAGAGTGAACACTGCAGTGCACACAACTGGTCACTATCTGTGAAAGGCTCCTTTGTGGACTTCTATAGTGTTTGCAACCAATGTATTGGATATGGATGGAAGCGCGTCACACTAATATATTTGAGTTATTTTAAATAGAATGGAGCAGCAACAATTATAGAAAAATGACAAGGATGAGGCAGTGACACACGTTCAGCAGACTATAACCAGCAGTGGTTTAAGAACTAACTGGAGCGTGATCTGCACTCAGCAAAAAAAATATATATCACAGACTAGAGTGAACACTGCAGTGCACACAACTGGTCACTATCTGTGAAAGGCTCCTTTGTGGACTTCTATAGTGTTTGCAACCAATGTATTGGATACGGATGGAAGCGCGTCACACTAATAGATTGGAGTTTTTTTAAATAGAATGGAGCAGCAACAATTATAGAAAAATGACAAGGATGAGGCAGTGACACACGTTCAGCAGACTATAACCAGCAGTGGTTTAAGAACTAACTGGAGCGTGATCTGCACTCAGCAAAAAAAAAATATATCACAGACTAGAGTGAACACTGCAGTGCACACAACTGGTCACTATCTGTGAAAGGCTCCTTTGTGGACTTCTATAGTGTTTGCAACCAATGTATTGGATACGGATGGAAGCGCGTCACACTAATAGATTTGAGTTATTTGAAATAGAATGGAGCAGCAACAATTATAGAAAAATGACAAGGATGAGGCAGTGACACACGTTCAGCAGACTATAACCAGCATGGTTTAAGAACTAACTGGAGCGTGATCTGCACTCAGCAAAAAAAAAATATATCACAGACTAGAGTAAACACTGCAGTGCACACAACTGGTCACTATCTGTGAAAGGCTCCTTTGTGGACTTCTATAGTGTTTGCAACCAATGTATTGGATACGGATGGAAGCGCGTCACACTAATAGATTGAGTTATTTGAAATAGAATGGAGCAGCAATAATTATAGAAAAATGACAAGGATGAGGCAGTGACACACGTTCAGCAGACTATAACCAGCAGTGGTTTAAGAACTAACTGGAGCGTGATCTGCACTCAGCAAAAAAAAAATATATCACAGACTAGAGTGAAACACTGCAGTGCACACAACTGGTCACTATCTGTGAAAGGCTCCTTTGTGGACTTCTATAGTGTTTGCAACCAATGTATTGGATACGGATGGAAGCGCGTCACACTAATAGATTTGATTATTTGAAATAGAATGGAGCAGCAACAATTATAGAAAAAGACAAGGATGAGGCAGTGACACACGTTCAGCAGACTATAACCAGCAGTGGTTTAAGAACTAACTGGAGCGTGATCTGCACTCAGCAAAAAAAAAATATATCACAGACTAGAGTAACACTGCAGTGCACACAACTGGTCACTATCTTTGAAAGGCTTCTTTGTGGACTTCTATAGTGTTTGCAACCAATGTATTGGATACGGATGGAAGCGCGTCACACTATAATTTCAATTGAATGGAGCTGCAAGAATTACACTAAAGAAAAAAAAAAAAGAGTCTGTGAGTGACACGTGCAGATGCCTACAAACAGCGTTGAATGCAGAGCAAACTGCAGCGCGTCACCTGCACTCACACACAGACCTTGCAGAGCTGTGAAAACAACACTGCAAGGCTAAAGGAAACTTTACACAGCGGTTGTTAAACTAGCCTGCCTAAAGCACAGTACACAAAATCGCAATCTCTAACTGTCCCTCAGAGTCAGCAGAGCAGCGTTCTGTCACTAACTGAATTCACAGCACAGTGACGCTAAAATGGTGGCGGCGCCTTTTATAGTGCATTCTGATATCATTTCAGCATCCAATCACAGCCATGCCATTAGTTAACATGACTGCAGCAGTACAGGATGTGCCCACACTTCTTAGGATTCCTCATTGGCTGACTAAAATCACATTGCCTCTCAAAGAATTATGGGAACTTCCGATTCCGGTATACGATATATGGAAAATATCGGAACTAAGTATCTAAAGTCCGATACAGCGAATATCGGCCGATACCCGATACTTGCGGTATCGGAATGCTCAACTCTACTATGGAGCATTATGACAATGTGATTTCATAATGATAATAGAAATCTGTGATGTCAACCTTCATAATGGAGTTTACGCTGCAGATAAAATGGCACAATATGCAGCAATATTTCAAGATCTTTTCCCATGAGAACTAGACTGATATAAGATTTGCAAAATCCATAGAACCTAATACATATTACAACAAGAGCCAGATTCATTCATTCTCCTATGCCATCTTACCCCTACGCAACAGGTCATATAAACGGAGTAATGAATAGCTGAAGGCCTCATGTACATAGGACGATGACAGGAAGCCCACTGATGGCATGTTGTGATTCTTGGAGCCCTGGACTTGACACTTTTTCAGATTGTTTATTCACTTTGACGTGACAGCTATTCTTCACCTCTCATCACTTTCTTAGCATGAGCAATCTCTTCTGATCAGTCGGTCCTTGTTCCTACAGTGATTCATAGGGACCTGTCTGCCAGGGATGCTCATATATCAGTGAGTGAGAAGTCATAGTCGTGTAACATAAAAACCAGTCGTAGGGTGAGGTACGCTCCTCCAATTAACTTGAGAAGGGAGATTGTACTTGCCGTGAGTCACAGGTATAGTATTGCATTAGTCTAATGTCATCTGTTTTTGCATTCTGCTATTCACTACTCACATTACTTTAAAACATGAGGTAAACAGGTCATACCTGGGGTATTCACGCTTCGTGGTTATGTAATCATTGTAAAATAAATTCTTGTCATTAATTTTTACTTACAGCATATTCTTACTTGATCTATGCTCTTCACTTGATCTCAGATTGCTTTTAAAGCTTTTGAAATATATCCAGAACAGCATAATTACATTGTAACTCAGAATTCTCCATTAAATATGTAATTATATAACGGGATAAACTGTGTAAGAATTAAATGGCTTGTCAGGAGTAAAAAAATAGAAAGTCAGTTAATAGAAGGAGTGGTCCATTTCAGATCCTATTCAGGATCTATGAGGCTAGTGCAGAGGTGGGCAAACTTTTTGACTCGTGGGCCACACTGGGTAAATATATTGGACCCGGGGGCCGGACCAAAAGTCAATGGACGGGGTGTTTGTGTGAATTACTATAAATTAAATTTAAATTTTGTAATATTAAAGGTTTACTTTCATTTAATGTAGAAAAGCATAAAAAGAGTTATTGTACAAAGCTTTTATGCAATGTATTTCTATACTATGTATACATAGTATGTATAACTCACCTTCAATTTTAGTGGGAACAGTGTTGTTGGTCTCCCTTTTTTGCCAAGGCATCAAAGTCTGGAGTTAGCTTTGTTGTTGCAATTCGCAGAATAGATCTGAGGTGTTGGTCAGTTAACTGGGATCTGTGAGGGGATTTATTGATGTTCATGATGCTGAAGGTCTGCTCACACACGTAGGTTGAGCCAAACAAAGCCATCATCTTCTGTGCCATCCCCCGGAGGTTTGGAAAAGTGTCTTCTTTAAGTGAGGCATAGAACTCTTTTAGTGCAAGAGAGTGGAAGCTCTCCTTTAAGACAGGATCAGATTGAAGATCAATTAGTTCCAATTGCACTTCTTGTGGTGCTATTTCTGGGTCTTGTGACAAGGGACAGGCCACCAGCTGAAGTGACTTTTCAATTTTTTCAAAATCTGAAAACCGACGGCAGAATTCTTCATGCAGGTCGTTTAGTGATTTGCTATATTTATTCACATTTTGGATGGCCTTTTCCTGTGTGGCTAGTGTAGGAAAATGGGAGAAGTTTTTCTTTGAAATTTGCCTGGAAAAAAAAGTCAGCTTTGTCTTGAAGGCATTCACATTACTATACATGTCGTGCACATACAGGTCTTTTCCCTGTAGCTTGACATTAAGCTCATTCATGTGAGAAAAAATGTCAACAGCAAACGCAAAGTCACATAGCCAATTCTTGTCGCTCAGCTCCAGAAAATCATCAGACTTCCCCTTCAACTCCAAAAATGTATAGATCGCTTCTTTGAGATCCCACACTCGTTTAAACACTTTGCCCAAACTCAACCAGCGGACACGAGAGTGGTAAAGCAAGTCTTGGTGGTCTGCATCGGTTTCCTCCAGAAATGCGATGAACTGACGGTGCTGAAGTCCCTTTGCTCGTATGCAGTTAACAAGTTTTACAACTGGATTCACAACATGACTAAGCTGTAATACAGATTTACACAAAGATTCTTGATGTATGATGCAATGCAGAAAAATAACATCTTGGTCAGGGTTTTCCTCTTTCACTTTATCCTGAATTCTTTTCAACAGTCCCACATTTTTTCCAGTTAAATTTGGAGATCCATCTGTAGTGACATTAACAAGTTTTCTCCAAGGCAGCTTCAAACTTTGGATGACAGCAGATACCCGGTCATACAAGTCCTCTCCCCGTGTTTTTCCTTTAAGTGACTCCATGGCCAAAAACTCCTCCGTTATTTCAAAACTGTCGCTAATCCCTCGGATAAAAATTAAGAGCTGAGCTGTATCTTTTATGTCTGTACTTTCGTCCAGTGCTAGCGAATATAATTTAAAGGACTCTGCTATATTATTTAACTTGCTGGTTATGTCTTCATCAATCAGTTCCACACGGCGAGTCACTGTCCTGCGTGATAAACTGAGTTTTTCAAACTTGTCTTTACTTTCAGGACACAAAATACCTGCTGTCTCTATCATGCATTCTTTCAAAAACTCACCTTCAGAGAAGGGTTTGCTAGCTTTTGCTAATTTGAAAGACAGCATAAAACTTGCTTTGGTACTTGACTCTTGAACAGTTTGTCTGTGAAATATATTTTGCTGAGCCTGGAATTTAGCCATCAACCTCTGAGCTGTAGCCCCCCGTTCATGGGACGACTGCTTGCTAGCATAGTTAGCATGCTTCGTGGCAAAGTGACGGCTCATATTATATTCTTTAAAAACCGCAACAGTTTCCTGGCATATCAGACATACAGCCATTGATCGGACTTCGGCGAAAAAATATTTTGCCATCCACTCCTTCTTAAACACTCTGCATTCCCTGTCTACTTTTCTTTTTTTTGAACCACTCATTTTGGGATTCTGAAAAGGTTAAAAAAAATATTCTTGGTCACACAGAGTCAGAGGGAGGGTAAGCTCACATTCGTATTCAAGCCTTGAATGAACGTGCTTTAACAACCACTGCTTCATTACTTACTGTGGCAGGGGAAAAGAGGCAGGACGCAAAATCGCCACCAGTTATCGAGAGAGACTGCACAGTAAGAATAAAGATCTACAAATAAAAATAGGAGAAAAAAAAAGAAATAAAAATGCTAAACGCAACAGAAAAATAAAAAAAAATATGCAGCCATTGTCCCACAGTTATATGCAGCCACATTGTCCCACAGTTATATGCAGCCACATTGTCCCACAGTTATATGCAGCCACATTGTCCCACAGTTATATGCAGCCACATTGTCCCACAGTTATATGCAGCCACATTGTCCCACAGTTATATGCAGCCACATTGTCCCACAGTTATATGCAGCCACATTGTCCCACAGTTATATGCAGCCACATTGTCCCACAGTTATATGCAGCCACATTGTCCCACAGTTATATGCAGCCACATTGTCCCACAGTTATATGCAGCCACATTGTCCCACAGTTATATGCAGCCACATTGTCCCACAGTTATATGCAGCCACATTGTCCCACAGTTATATGCAGCCACATTGTCCCACAGTTATATGCAGCCACATTGTCCCACAGTTATATGCAGCCACATTGTCCCAGATATTTCCAGCCACATTGTCCCCAGATATGCAGACACTTTGCCCAGTTATATCCAGTCACTGTCCCAGTTATGCAGACACTTTGCCCCAGTTATATCCAGTCACTGTCCCAGTTATGCAGACACTTTGCCCCAGTTATATCCAGTCACTGTCCCAGTTATGCAGACACTTTGCCCCAGTTATATCCAGTCACTGTCCCAGTTAACCCCAGCCACATTGCCACACTGCCGCATACATATACTTACTGCTCCTCGCGGTCCGGGTCAGTCACGATCTCCTCTCCCGCCGCATCAGGCCTCTGACGTCAGCGCGCCTGCGTCTCATGGGGAGACGCAGGCCGACGGGTCCACGGCAGCGGCGTCTTTGAGTCATGTGGTGTCATGAATCATGACACCACATGACTCATTACGTGTATGGCCGATGCGGCGGGGGCGTGGGCAGTGTGACGGCGGCCGCGCATCAGTCACTGCATCCGGCGCCTGCGATCCCTCTGACTGCCGCGGGCCGGTCAGAGAGGATCAAAGGGCCGGGTGCGGCCCGCGGGCCGTAGTTTGCCCAGCCCTGGGCTAGTGTCACACAACCATTTTTCTCCTTTTCTCCCATCTGAGAAAATCGGTCCTATTATGCTAATCACACTCTGATTAGAGTTTGAATAGAGTGTGATCATAGTGAGATCCAATTTTTTGTCTGATGTAGAGAAAAAAAATTCTCCACTTTCTCTATATTGGCAGTTTGTGAATATCGGTCCATTTTTTTCATGGACCCATAGAGTTGAATGGGTGAGTGCCATCCGATTCTTTGAAGCAAATCGTGATTGCTGCATTTTTTTCCTTGGACCGACTGGGTCAAAGGAAAAAAAACTGGATATGTGCACAACCCATAGAATAATATGGGGACAAGTGCTATCCGTTAAAATGACAGACACCACTCATTTGATTTTTACAATTGTTTGCACATGACCTAACAGTGGCTGCAAAAAATACCTTTCCATCAGGTGAGACCTTCTAGAGGGCATGCTTTCTTTCCACTGTGGTGGCTCTCCTGGAAAATAAACTGTGGCCTGCTTGCCACCAAATCCACATGTTTTACCCATGGATTCTGATGTGGATTTGGCAGTGGATTTGCTGCAGATTTGAAATCTCCAGTGGATTCCATAAAATTAGTGAATACTGCAGATTTTCCCCCCAATAATAGATTTGTAACTTGTAGAGGAAATTTCCTGAGGTTTAGCTATTACAATGTTACCTTTTGGCTTTTGCACCTAAATCTACTATATGACAAACTCTACAAAAAAATCTACGCAATTTAGTCCGGGTTTTGCTATTATGAATTTCACTTCACATTTTACACTGCAGAAAATCTATAGCATATCAGTCTCTGCTAGGCTTGTGAACAAATTACAAGGAATGCAATAAGTCCATTAACCCCTTTGAGACCTACCCTGTTTTCAGCTAAATGACCAGGCCAATTTTTACAATTCTGTCCACTGTCACTTTATGAGGTAATAACACTGGAACGCTTCAACAGATCCTGGTGATTCTGAGATTTTTTCTCGTGACATATTGTACTTTATGATAGCAGTAAAATTTCTTCAATATGACTTGCATTTATTTGTGAAGAAAACGGAAAGTTGGCAAAAAAATTTAAAATTTTGCAATTTTCAAACTTTTCATTTTTATGCCCTTAAATCAGAGAGTCATATCACACAAAAGTTAATAAAAAAACATTTACCACATGTCTACTTTACATCAGCACAATTTTGGAACTAAATTTTTTTGTTAGAAAGTTATAAGGGTTAAAAGTTGACCAGTGATTTATAATTTTTTCAACAAATTTTACAAAACCATTTTTTTTAGGGGTCACATCACATTTGAAATCACTTTGAAGGGTCTATATGAAAGAAAATACCCAAAAGTGACATAATTCTAAAAGCTGCACCCCTCAAGGTGCGCAAAACCACATTCAAGAAGCTTATTAACCCTTCAGGTGCTTAACAGGAATTTTTGGAATGTGGAAGGAAAAAATAAACATTTACTTTTCTTTCGCTAAAAATTTCCTTTAGACCTAATTTTTTTTACTTTCGCAAGGGTAACAAGAAAATGGACCAACATTTTGTTGTGCAATGTCTCCTTAGCATACCGATACCCAGGGCTAGCTCCAGGTTTTTATGGGCCCCGGGCGAAAGAGTTTCAGTGGGCCCCTTTAACACAGACCACGATTCATGATGCACAGATACTGCAGAGAAATATGGGTATAGTACAATGCCAAACACTTCACTTCTTCCATTACATAAGTGATATCTATTGTAAATTCTACAGTAGCTCAAAAACCGACAAATACTCACAGCGCACAGTACAGACTGGACAGTACAGTCCTCCATACAATATTATGGGCACCACATAGTCTCCCCCTCATCACCCATATAACACCCCATGCAGGATGTCACCCCCCATTCCCCATATAATTCTCCATACAGAATACTGGACCCAATATAATGCTCCATACAGGCTACTGGTCCCCATATAATGCTCCATACAAAAAAAGGAGCTCTCCTCTGCACTGTGCTGCGTTCTGCACTGTTACGGCTCAGGAAAGCGTGCTGTGGAAAGACTCCCTATTGTCATCATCATTGCCTGCCCATTATCATCATCATTGCCTGCCCATCATTATCATCATTGCCTCCCCATCATCATCATTGTCTCCCCATCATCATCATTTCCTCCCCATCATCATCAATATCATTGCCTCCCCATTAGTGTTGAGCGATACGATAATGCAAATATCGGCTATCGGCCGATATTAGCTCTATCGGCCTTTCGATAATTCGTTTCGATATTTTCGTCTTATCGAATACCGGAATCGGATTTGTCACTGTCACTGTCTGTGTCCGTCGGTCGGGTCTGTCACTGTCAGTGTCCGTCGGTCGGGTCTGTCAGGAGTCAGCGGCACTTACCTGGCAGAAGATCTCCGGCGGTCACGTCCTGGACTGCTTCATGGCCGCCATCCTCTCTCTCCCGGCGGTCACATGCAGTTTCTCGCGATAACTGCAGTGACTGCTGGGTAATCCCGGCCGTAAAGCAGTCAGTCCGATGACGTCACCGCCGGGGAAGCAGGTAATCAGCTGTGCTGCGTCGCGATGACAGGCTCTGCCTGTCATTGCGATGTAGCAGAGTTGGATCGTCGTGGGACTGTCGTTACTATGGACTGCGTCGGACAGGTGGTATACTGTTGGTTTGTTTTTTTTCTTTTTTTACAGGAGATCGATGGCGTCGCAGGAATGAGAGTATAATAAAAGAAATGAAAACTGTGTTGTCTCTTTTATTTCATTAAAATACTTTTTTCTTGCTGTGTCTTTTTTTTATGCATTTAATAACTTTGGGATTAATAATGGATCGGTGTCTTATTGACGCCTCTCCATTATTAACTGGGCTTATTGTCACCGTGCAATCAACGGTGACATTAACCCCTTATTACCCCGCTTGCCACCGCTACAGGGCAAGTGGGAAGAGCCGGGTAAAGTGCCACAATTGGCACATCTTTTGATGCGCCAAATGTGGGGCTGCTGTAGCCTGGTATTATCAGGCTGTTGAGGGCCAAAATCCATGGGCCTTGACAGTCTTTTAATACCAGGCCGCAGCAGTCTGCATTTTACTTGGCTGGTTAACAAAAATAGGGGGACCCCTACGCCGTTTTTTTTTTGAGGGGATCCCCTATTTTTGTTAACCAGCCAAGTTAAGCAGACTGCTGTGGCCTGGTATTATCAGGCTTGCAAGGTCCATGGATATTGGATCCTTACCAGCCTGAAAAACCAGGCCTCAGCGGTCT
The DNA here is from genome assembly GCA_033576555.1 of Oophaga sylvatica. Lineage (NCBI taxonomy): Eukaryota > Metazoa > Chordata > Amphibia > Anura > Dendrobatidae > Oophaga > Oophaga sylvatica. Next base: position 150,419,502 of record JARQOD010000003.1, read on the forward strand.
GCTTCATCTGGCTGGTTAACAAAAATAGGGGGGACCCCACGCCAATTTTTTTCGAGGGGATCCCCTATTTTTGTTAATCAGCCAAGATATGCAGACTGCTGTGGCCTGGTATTATCAGGCTGGCAAGGTCCATGGATCTTGGCTCCTTAACAGCCTGAAAATCCAGGCCTCAGCGGTCTGCTTCATCTGGCTGGTTAACAAAAATAGGGGGACCCCACGCCATTTTTTTTCGAGGGGATCCCCTATTTTTGTTAACCAGTTCCCTCTGACGTCACTGATTGTGTCCCTGGCTGACCTGAAGTGAAAGTGGAAAGCAATCAATTAAGCTTTCCACTTCCTCTCCTGTCAGCCAGGAGAGGAACTCATTCATTTGGGGGTTTACTGTGAGGCTGCAGCATTAGCTGCGGTCCCTGCAGTAAACATTAACCCTTTCTGATGGATTACACCGTGGGACCTGACTGTACATCGGATTGGTAAGAATAATTTTGCTTTATTATTTTATTTTTATTACAGGAAATGGTTTTAGCAGGTAAATAAAATATGGTCAAAAACTGTGTGATTATTTCATTAAACTTCTTTTTTATTAAAGTGTGTGTGTTTGATTTTTCTTTCATACAATAGGATTAATAATTGATAGTTGTCTGATTGACAGCTCTCAATTATTAACCTGGCTTAAAGTGACCTTTCAATTGCAAGGTCATTTTAACCCCTTATTAACCCATTCGCCACCGCTACAGGGCAATGGGAATAGACGGCAAAGTGCCAGAAAGGGCAAATCTAATTAGAGATTTGCCCTTTCTGGGGTGTCTGGGGGCAGATGTTAGTAGCCGGGGGGGGCCAAAAATAATGGTCCCTCTCTGGGCTATTATTATCTGCCCCCACTCACTGGCTTTGTCTGTCTGGTTGCGAAAATAGGGCGGGAGCCCACGCATTTTTTTTCAGCAATTTTACACCTCATATATATATATACATGTCATTGAGTTTGTGACACATATATATATATATTTATAGTTCATACACTTCTACATAGTATAATAGCCGCTAATTCAATTGCCGCTTTTGTGAAAATGCAGAACCCGACATGAAATGACACTTGGTTTACATAGAGTTAACCATGTCTTTTCATGTAGTTTGATATCTGATTTGCACAAACAATTACATGAGTGTAAGTGTGCAAAATTTCACACCTGTAGGGGTTAATTAAAGGTGTAAATTCGTAGCAAAAAAGTCCGTTTTTTTACAACGAATTTACACCTTTAATTAACCCCTACAGGTGTGAAATTTTGCACACATAGACTGATGTAATTGTTTGTGCAAATCAGATTGCAAACGACATGAAAAGACATGGTTAACCCTATGTACACCAAGTGTCATTTCATGTCGGGTGCTTCTGTCTTTTCACAGAAGCCGGCTTTACCCGGCAATTGAATCAGAGGATATTTTACTATGTAGAAGTGTATAAACTATACATATATGTATATATATGTCACAATGACATGTATATATATATATATATATGTATTCTATGTGTGTATATTTAGTGTTTACAAGGAAATAAAGGTTTTTTTTAGTTGCGATATTTTGTTCCCATAGACTTACATTGGACTTCCGGTATCGAAATCGGATATCGACGATATTTAGTGCTATCGGCGATACAATTTCGATACGATATTTTTAGATATCGAGCAGTATCGCTCAACACTACTCCCCATCATTATCATCATCATCATTGCCTCCCCATCATCATTGCCTCCCTCATCATCATCATCATGCTCCATCATCATCTCATGCCTCCTAATCATCATCATCATTGTCTCTCCATCATCATCGTCATAGCCTCCCCATCATCATCATCATAGCCTCCCCATCATCATCATCATCATTGCCTCCGTCCCCATCATCATCATCATTGCCTCCTCACCACCATCACTGCCTCCCCCCACCACCATCACACATACAGCACCACACACAGACAGCACCGCAGCACTCTCTCACATACACAAAGCACCGCACTACATACACACACACTGATACACACAGACACACACACACATACACCTCACATCTCAACTGTCCGGCGTCCGCGCTCTCTCTGCCACAGCCGGCCGCTGAATGATGACGTCATTCAGCGGCGCTGCTGTGAGAGAAAGCGCAGGCGCCCTGCAGGCGCCCCCTGGAGCCCGGAGCTGCAGCAGCGGAGGCACAGGGAAAGGTAAGTATTGCGCCGGCTGCTGCTGGGGCCCTGAGCAAGTGGGGGAGGCCCAGTGGCAGCGCTGGTACCGCTCTCATCCGCTAACGGGCGCCAGGGTGCCCGACGGTGAGTGGGCCCCCGCCTGCTCAGGGCCCCGGCACTTGCCCGGGTATGCCGGGTGCTGACGCCTGCCCTGCTGATACCCCATATGTGGGGGAAGTCTACTGTTTGGGTGCACGGAAGGAGCGCCATTTGACTTTTTGAATGTAAAATATGCTGGAATAAGTAGCTGTTGCCATGTCACGTTTGGAGAGCCCCTGATGTGCCTAAACAGTGGAAAACCCTAACAAGTGACACCATTTTTGAAACTAGGTCCCTTAGGGAACTTATCTAGATGTGTATTGAGCACCTTGAACCCACAGGTGCTTCACAGAAGTTTATAACGTAGAGCCGTGGAAATAAAAAAAATCACATTTTTCCAAAATAAATCTTTTTAGCTCCAAATTTTGCATTTACATAAGGGTAAAAGGAGAAATTGCTCCATACAATTTGTTGCGTAATTTCTCCTGAGTACGACGATACCCCATATGTGAATACTACTGTTTGGGTGCACGGCAGAGCTTGGAAGGGAAGGAGCGCCATTTGACTTTTGGAATGCAAAATTTGATGGAATAATTAGCGGACGCCATGTCCCATTTGAAGAGCCCATGATGTGAGAAGGGGAAAGGAGAAAATCTACCCCAAATTTTGTTGTGCATTTTCTCCTGAGTTTATCGATACCCCATATGTGGTCGAAAACTGCTTTTGAGGCATAGTGCAAAGCTCAGAGGAGAAGTAGCGCCATGTTACAGTGCAGATTTTGCTGCATTTGTTTGAGGTTGCCATGTTACATTGACAGAGTCCTTGAGGTGCCAGAACAGCAGAAGCCTCGTAGGTGACCCAATTTTGGAAATTTTACTCCATTGGAATTTATCTACAGATGTAGTGACGATTTTGACTCCATGGGTATTTTCCAGAAATAAGCAGCAGTGGATGTTGCTGAGTGAAAGTTGCAAACTGCCGTTGTAGTGACCAGTCCGTCATGCCCAGCCTGTGCCTCTGGAGGCATGCATCTGTAAATTAGGCGGGCTCTCATCACTACAGAAATGCCAAACATGTGGGTGATATATGTGGTTTAGGCGCACTGGGGCTCAGAAGGGAAGGGAGCTTTTGGATTTGGAAGTGCAGAATTTTCTGAATTTCTTTTGGCGGGTGAGGAGCCATTTAGCTTTTCCAGAGCCTTTGTGCTACCAGTAACTTGGCAGCCCCCTATATTTCCATTAACAGATGACAGATCTGAGTGGGGACTTGCTTTTTTTGTGGATTGAGTGGAAGATTTTATTGGGATCATTTTACATAACGTTTGGGATCACAGTTATCCGGCACTCTACACTGAGCACTTACTTTGGGGTTTCCATCTAAATCTCTGAGTGACGTGACAGATGAAACCCCCGATGGATCCATTCACTATAGTGAGGCAGCAGAGTTACTCTGGACTCCTTATGGCCTCTGTTCCGTGGTGTCCTTCTTTTCAGAAGTACACAAAACTGTGGCCAACAGTCTAAAAAGACGGCTGCCGCCGGATCACAGGTCAGACGGTGTGCACAGTGCCTCCATCTGCCTCATTATGGTTAATCTTTCACCAGAGGTTCTGTCTGAATCACGTATTTCATAGATTCACACGGAAATCTCAGTGTAAGCGCTCAGCGCAGAGTGCAGGATAAATGTGCGCCGAGCCTTACTGCAATCTTTGGGAGGCAGAATGAAAAAATCAACAGCATGTGAAGAATTGGTTTTATTTATTTTTCCTTGTGCGGTATAAATGATTAAGCGACTTTATTCTTCGGGTCGGTGCGATTGCAACAATACCAGATTTATTTTGGGTTTTTATGTTTGGCTGCTGTCACACACTAAAAGATGCTTTTTATAGCAAACGTCACCATATTGTGAGAGCTATATTTTTTTTATATTTCGACCAACAGAGACATGCGATGGCTTGTTTTTTGCAGGACGAGTTGACATTTCTATTGGTACCATTTTCGGGCACATGATATTTTTTGATCGCTTTCTATTCTGATTTTTGGGAGACAGAATGAACAAAAACCAGCAATTCAGGAATTCCTTTTTTTTATACCGTTCCATGTGTGGTAAAATTGATAAGGCAGCTTTATTTTCAGATCAGTACCATTACAGCGATACCTTATTTATATGTTTTAACACTTTTACACAATAAAAACTATTTTATAGAAAAAATAATTATTTTTGCATCGCTTTATTCTGAGAGCTATAACTTTTTAATTTTTCTGCTGATGGAGCTGTATGGTGGCTTGTTTTTTTGTGGGACAAGATGACGTTTCAGCGGTACCATTTTTATTTACATCCGTCTGTTTGATCGCGTTTTAGTGCACTTTTTGTTCGGTGGTTTGTTAATAAAGCATTGTTTTTTTGCCTTGCTTTTTATTTATTTTTTTACGGTGTTCACTGAAGGGGTTAAGTAGTGCGGCAATTTTATAGATTGGGTCGTTACGGAAGCTGCGATACCAAATATGTGTACTTTTATTGTTTTTTTTATTTACATTAATGTAATTACTGGAAAAATATTTATTTATTTTTCTTTATTTAGGGATTTAAAAAAATATATTTTTACACTTTATAATATTTTTATTTTACTTTTTTACATTGTCCCAGTATGGGACATCACTATGTAATGTCAGATCGCTGATCTGACACTGCACTGCAGAATATCAGATCAGCGATCTGACAGGCAGGGAAGGAGGCATGCTCACAAGCCACCCCTCCCTGCAGGACCTGGAAGGACTCCACGGCCATCTTGGTGCCGGGGGTCTCCATGGAGACCATCAGGCCATCAAGATCGCATCGCGATGTCCTGATGGAAGCGCACAGAGAGCTACCTCCCAGCGCGATTCTTCTTGATAGAGATTAGGGATTTTTCCCTTTTAGTCCAACCTCAGGCATTGCATTTAGATAGGCACCTATCTAAGGGAGAAATAAAGAGACACACACACACAGTTCGTGTCAAGTAGATCTCCTCCTTTAATGGTTTGAAGGGGGACCTTTTATAGCCCAAAACTACAAGGTTACATAATAATTGGCACAAATATGAAGTGTTATACAATAGGTTGTCATGTGCTTATTTGGATATAAGATTAATTTCTTGACCAAATTGGGGAAACTTCCTCTTCTGGGATATTCAAAAATATTCTTCAGTGTTGAAAGTTCACGCTCTCATCATTTGTCCTTGGCCAGTAAAAAGTACTGGCGTCGTGTCCATGGGTAGTTATGGCTTATTACACAATTTTGGACCCAAAAACATATTTTTATTGTTTTTCTGAGAATTTGTCCTTCACATTCTGGGAAAACAGGAACTTGACCACAATAAGAGCTGTAGACAGATAATAACCGATAACCATACTTCATGATAGAACTATTTGCTAGTATTTATTTTATTTTAGAGAATAGAAATTAAACATTTCTTTAACATTCTCTATGGAGTTAAATGCTAGTGTAAAACCATGGTCAGGGGGTGGATTCACCAGCGCTACCTGTACTCCCTGCGCTGGCATCTGCTGCATCCCTGGTATCTTCCTCATCAGATTCGGAGTTCGAAGAATCAGAGTCAGAGCCCAGAATAACTTCAAACAGTTCAACTTTATTTTCCTCCGGACACAGCACATCCAAGACACCATTAGAAAGATTGACACGGTACCAGCAATACATCTTCCAAAACTCCGCTTCACTTCTTCTGCTACACCAGAATGGACCACAAAGTAACTGCGGGACAAAGAGCCCGGTGAAAACGACACTTCCCTGGAGACACGTCAATCCAGTCACCGAAATACACATCTACTAGGTCGTCCACCCCCTTCTGGTTATCCTGCCCGTGTACTCGCTGCTGGCCCACTCGCTTCTTCTTCAGCACACACACTTCTGCTGAGCGTTCCCACAGTGGCCTAGCCACTGGCACTACTTCTTCGTCAGTCCACAGACTATGGCTAACGGTCCCACGGTGATTCCTTCACCGGCTACACGACTGCTGGTACCTTTATTCACTTGTCTTCTCCTGTCCACTACACAGATCAGGACCAGGGACATCGGAGCAGCAACAGGGTCCACCCCCGACTCCCCTCTATCTCGGAGTTCCTTGCACTCCTTCCCGACCGACACTCCTTCACTTAAACCCTTGATGTCCTAACAGTCTCTACTACACTCCATGTGCTCAATGCCCCTACCCAGTGGCCTATCACTGACTTACACTAGACATCTAACAACTCTCTAACTGGATCCACTAATATGCCCCCATTTAATGGCCCTTGGCGATACTACACTTACCCCAACTATATTTACTGTACTACAAGTGCCCTCCTCTAATGTTCCCAAAGGATGCACTGTCTTACCTAACTCTATAAGAAGTAGCTTTCACAACACTGAAATACGTCACTATAAACTACATAACAATATATACAAATACATACACACAGCAGCAAAGGCATTTAAAGGATTAAACCTTGACTCTCCTACACTAGCACCGATCGTGGGCATTGCTGTGGGGTGTCAGCTGTCACATACAGCTGACACCCGCACGCGATCGCCACGGCGCTCAGCGTGAGGCCGCGGCGATCATGCAGCCATACTAGTACTGCTCTGGGCACAAATGCACCTCCTGCAAAGCAGTACTAGTACGGTGGAGGTCGCGAAGGGGTTGAACAAAAATTTAAAGGGGTTTTCCCACAAAGTACATTTTAATCAGTAGATCTTAGAATAATAATAAGTTCCACAATTGGATGTGTTAAAAAATGTTCCTGTGCTGAGATAATATTATAAATGTGCCCCTGCTGTGTACTGTGTAATGGCTGTGTCTGACCGTGCAGGGACATGGTCTAATCATACTACAACTACTGGGCAGGTAGGAAGCAAAATAGAGTATACAGACAGTATGAGATCACAGCCGCTGCTTTCTGTGAGGAAAAACATTTTCCTGCATGTTTAAAAACAATGTTTTGCCTCACAGAAAAAATGTTTTACCTCAAAGAATTAGCTGTGCTCCCCTGCTGTAATGTCTGTATCCTCTTTTGTTTCCTCCCATGCCCAGGAGCTGTGGTATGATCAGACCATGTCCCTGTATGGTCATACACAGACATTACACAGTACACAGCAGGGGCACATTTATAAGATTTTTTCAGCACAGGAACATTTTTTAACACATCCAATTGTGGAAATTATTATTATTATAAGATCTATTGATTAAAATGAACTTTATTCATGGGAAAATAGCTTTAAATGTCTTCATAGGTAATTCCCATTAAAAGAGAAAAGGTAATCTACAATTAAGAAAATAAGGTGTCCTATAAAACAGATGCTAGGATTAGTAGTTCAGTTGCATAGCAGAGCAGTCACCAGGATATACAATAAATGTACTTGTGTTTGCTTGTGTATCATTTTTTTTATACATATAACATTTTACTCTCCATTTTTCCTTCCTCAGGAGAGAAGCGGCAATGTTTTGAAGTTCCCTTCAACAGTTTCTTGTATGATAAAGATCACGATGTAATTCCTCAAAGAGTATTCGAGCAGAATATGGGAAGTCCAATGGCCTACCTTGGTCCAGGGTTTTACGTCCTGTAATTCACACTCCACCCACTCCCACTGCTGAAATGGTGCCTATCATTAGCAACATTTATCCAGTGACAGTCACACATGTTGATATCTCCAATGGCCACCTGCACCCTCAGCCTCTAAGAGAGAAGAAATCAGGTCCTGAACAATGCCTATCTCCAAGTGGCAATGCTGAAGACTCAACTGACACCAACAGCAGCCATGAAGAGCGAGCATCGTATCCATCAAACCCAAATGCCATTCCAGTTCGGACAAACAGTGCACTTCAACCCCCTAAGGAGCATGCCAGGGTCTATGAGCTCCTTAAACACCCGGGGCTATCTCAACGTGATCTCCTGCAGATGTTAAGCAAGGATGGATTCCCAATGGGGGTGTACCGCTGTGATCACTGTTATGTCTTATTTCTTGATTATGTCATGTTTACCATCCACATGGGATGCCATGGATTTCGAGACCCCTTTGAATGCAATATGTGTGGACATCGTAGCCAGGACCGCTATGAGTTCTCATCTCATATTGCACGTGGTGAACACAGGCATTGTATGAATTAGTACATCTTACCAGCTACGTCTATGATGAGGTGGAATCTATTGTCCTCGTTATATTCTGTAACATATACAACATCAGAGAAATATGATGGAGAGTATGTCACCATTAAGGCTGCAGTTCTTTGTGTTTCTTTAGAAGCTTTATTGGGACCCACTATGCAGATTTTTTTACATTACTATTTAAGTTTATTGTCTTAAATATGCTTCACCAGAGACGCTGTTTTTTTAATAATTATCTTTTTTTACATTTTTTTTCTTAGGTTGTGCGCTAAATATTTTTATGTATTTTGCTATATTACCAATTTTGTAAACTATAAAGTTATTTTAAGTTTTCAGATTTTGACTATAGTTCTGGACATTACCATGAAATTGTTGCTTTGACGCCAGTGAATTGTATGACTTGTCTTTGCTGAGTAAATTAGATGTAATAATATCAATTATTAAAATAAATTTCCTGCCAAAATTGAAATCTCAGATAGGATTAGAGATCTATAATAACATTACTTTTCATTTGCTGTGCATAATATATTATCCCCTCTGTGGACCGTCATAAGTATTACATTATATATTATACACTAATGCAGGAACACTGACCTACATCCATGGACAGGTAAGAAATCTTCTTCCCCTTTCTTTTAAGGTGGTGTTGAGTTTATAAAAATCTAAAAATCTATTTTGAAATATCTTTAAAAGGAATCTGTGTCCAAGGGAATTTGACACCACTTTTATGTTCCCCTCTTTAATGACAGCATAAGTAAATGGGGCATTTATAATGCATGATTATCAGGAATATGCCATCCTTTGAATGCTTCATTTCCAATAATCATGCACTGCCAATCACCCAATGAATGAGCAAATTGCTCATTCATGGGGCTAAAACGATCTTTTTGTATCCCTAAAGCATCATCATTCTTGACAGCACATCGTCCTGTGGAAAGAGGACTTGTGCTGCCGAGAACAATGGCAGCCTATATTTATAGCACGATCTATTACTGATCGTTCTCTGCATATCTGAAGTGTGGTCGGCCTGTCAAAATGGTTTAGAAAACAACCACCATCCAGCAAGAATATAGCCTGTAAGGAAATACACACAAGAGAGCGGGGGGATACGGATATCTCCCCTCCGTCACAAATTTGTGACGGAGCTTACACAGTCACAGCTCTCTAGCGTCCCCTTACCCTTAGGTCAGTCAGGGAACTGCACTTAGGATAAGTAGTCGCCGGAAAGGCTGCTCTTTCACGTACTGGTTATCAGGATACACTGCAGTGAGGGCGGTATATATCACCAGTCCCAGGCTGGGAATATATACAGTAAGACCAAACATTTGGACACACCTTCTCATTCAAAGATTTTTCTGTATTTTCATGACTATGAAAATTGTACATTCACACTGAAGGCATCAAAAATATGAATTAACACATGTGGCATTATATACTTTACAAAAAAGTGTGAAACAACTGAAAATATGTCTTATATTCTAAGTTCTTCAAAGTAGCCACCTTTTGCTTTGATTACTGCTTTGCACACTCTTGGCATTCTCTTGATGAGCTTCAAGAGGTAGTCACTGGAAATGGTTTTCACTTCACAAGTGTGCCCTGTCAGGTTTAATAAGAGTGATTTCTTGCCTTATAAATGGGGTTGGGACCATCAGTTGCGTTGTGCAGAAGTCTGGTGGATACACAGCTGATAGTCCTACTGAATAGACTGTTAAAATGTGTATTATGGCAAGAAAAAAGCAGCTAAGTAAAGAAAAAAGAGTGGCCATCATTACTTTAAGAAATTAAGGTCAGTCAGTCCAAAAAATTGGGAAAACTTTGAAAGTGTCCCCAAGTGCAGTTGCAAAAACCATAAAGCGCAACAAAGAAACTGGCTCACATGAGGACCGCCCCAGGAAAGGAAGACCAAGAGTCACCTCTGCTTCTGAGGATAAGTTTATCCGAGTCACCAGCCTCAGAAATCGCAGGTTAACAGCAGCTCAGATTAGAGACCAGATCAATGCCACACAGAGTTCTAGCAGCAGACACATCTCTACAACAGCTGTTAGGCCGGGATCACACATGCGAGGAAATCGTCCGATGCTCACATGTGAAATCCCAGCTCTGGCGCCGGCACTCGGGAGTGGAGTGAGCGGCTGCATATAAATACATGCAGCCGTGCACTCCACTCCCGAGTGCCGGCGCCAGAGCTGGGATTTCACATGTGTGATACTGGCCATAAGAGGAGACTGTGCAGCAGGCCTTCATGGTAAAATAGCTGCTAGGAAACCACTGCTAAGGACAGGCAGCAAGCAGAAGAGACTTGTTTGGGCTAAAGAACACAAGGAATGGACATAAGACCAGTGGAAATCTGTGCTTTGGTCTGATGAGTCCAAATTTGAGATCTTTGGTTTCAACCACCACCAAGCAAGAAATCACACTTATTAAACCTGACAGGGCACACCTGTGAAGTGAAAACCATTTCCAGAGACTACCTCTTGAAGCTCATCAAGAGAATGCCAAGAGTGTGCAAAGCAGTAATCAAAGCAAAAGGTGGCTACTTTGAAGAACCTAGAATATAAGACATATTTTCAGTTGTTTCACACATTTTTGTTAAGTATATAATTCCACATGTGTTAATTCATAGTTTTGATGCCTTCAGTGTGAATTTACAATTTTCATGGTCATGAAAATACAGAAAAATCTTTGAATGAGAAGGTGTGTCCAAACTTTTGGTCTGTACTGTATATCCCCTTAACCCCCAAGGGTGGTTTGCACGTTAATGACCGGGCCAATTTTTACAATTCTGACCACTGTTTATTTATGAGACTATAACTCTGGAACGTTTCAACGGATCTTAGCAATTCTGAGGCTGTTTTCTCGTGACATATTGTACTTCATGATAGTGGTAAAATTTCTTCGATATAACTTGCGGTTGTTTATGAAAAAAATGGAAATATGGTGAAAATTTTGCAATTTTCAAACTTTTAATTTTTATTCCCTTAAAACAGAGAAATATGTCACACAATATAGTTACTAAATAATATTTCACACATGTCTACTTTACATCAGCACAATTTTGGAACCAATTTTTTTTTGTGTTACGAAGTTATAAGGGTTAAAAGTTGACCAGCAATTTCTAATTTTTACAACAAATTATACACAACCATTTTTTTTAGGGACCACCTCATATTTGAAGTCACTTTGAGGGGTCTATATGACAGAGAATACCCAAAAGTGAAACCATTCTAAAAACTGCACCCCTCAAGGTACTCAAAACCACATTCAAGAAGCCTATTAACCCTTCAAGTGCTTCACAGGAACTGAAGCAACTTGGAACGAAAAAATGAACATTTAACTTTTTAGTCACAAAAATGATCTTTTGCAAACAATTTTTTTATTTTATCAAGGGTAAAAGGAGAAAATGGACAGAAGTTGTTGTGCAATTTCTCCTGAGTACGCCAATACCCCATATGTGGGGAAAACCACTGTCTAGGCGCACGGCAGGGCTTGGAAGGGAAGGAGCGCCGTTCGACTTTTTCAAACCAAAATTGTCTGGAATTGAGATTGGATGCCATGTCTCGTTTGGAGAGTCCATGATGTGCCTAAACAGTGGAAACCTCCACAAGTGACACCATTTTGGAAACTAGACACCCTAAGGAACTAGATCTGTGGTAAGCACTTTGAACCCTCAAGTGTTTCACTAAAGTTTATAATGCCTGGGTGTGAAAAATTTTTTTTCCATAAAAATGATTTTTTAGTCCCCAATTTTTGATTTTTCTCAAGGAAATTGGACCCCAAAAGTTGTTGTCCAATTTGTCCTGAGTATGCTGATACCCCATATGTGGGGGAATGTTCAGTTTGCAGAGTCCCTGATGTGCCTAAACAGTGGAAACCCCCACAAGTGACGCCATTTTGGATACTAGACCCCCTAAGGAACTTATCTAGATCTGTGGTGAGCACTTTGAACCCCCAAGTGCTTCACACAAGTTTATAATGCCCGGGCATGAAAATAAAAAATCCTATTTTTTCCCACAAAAATGATATTTAAGTCACCAATTTTTTATTTTCCCAAGTGTAACAGGACAAATTGGAGAACAACTTTTGGGGTCCAATTTCTACTGAGTACGCTAATACCCTATATATGGGAGAAAACTACTGTATGGGCAGACGTCGGGGTTCGGAAGGGAAGTAGTGACGTTTTGCATTGCAGACTTTGATAGAATAGTCTGCGGGCGTCATGTCGCGTTTGGAGAGCCCCTTATGTGCCTAAACATTGGAAATTCCCCACAAGTGACCCCATGTTGGAAACTAGACCCCCAAACGAACTTATCTAGATGTGTGGTGAGAACTTCGAACCCCCAAGTTTGTTCCACAGATGTTTATAACGTAGAGCCATAGAAATAAAAAATCATATTTTTTTTCAGCAAAAATGATATTTTGCCCCCAATTTTTTATTTTCCCAAGGGTAAGAGAAGAAATTGGACCCCAAGAGTTATTGTGCAATTTTTCCTAAGTACGCTGATGCCCCATATGTAGGTGTAAACTACTGTTTGGGCGCATTGCAGAGCTCAGAAGGGAACTAGCACCGTTTGACTTTTTCAACTCCGAATTGGCTGGAATTGAGATCAGACGCCATGTCACGTTTGGAGAGCCCCTGATGTGCCTAAACAGTGGAAACCCCCCAATTCTAACTCCAACCCTAACCCCAACACACCCCTACCCTAATCCCAACCCTAACCCTAGCCCCAACTCTAACCCCAACTTTAGCCCCAACCCTAACCCTAATGGGAAAATGGAAATAAATAATTTTTTTTAATTTATTATTTTCCCTAACTAAGGGGTTGATAAAGGGGGGTTTGATTTACTATTTATATCGGGTTTTTGTGATTGCAGCTGCCATGCTAAGCACGTTTTATGCAAATTTTTTGCATCACCACATTTTCAGAACATTTTTATTGGTACCATTTTTGGGCACATGACATTTTTTGATCAATTTTTCTTACGATTTTTGGGAGGCAGAATGAACAAAAAACAGCAATTCATGACTTTCTTTTGGGGGGGCCTTTATACCGTTTCGTGAGTGGTAAAATCAATAGAGCAGTTTTATTCTTCGGGTCAGTACAATTACAGCGATACCTCATATATATAATTTTTTTATGTTTTGGCGCTTTTATACAATAAAAACGTTTATATATAAACAATAATTATTTTTGCATCTCTTTATTCTGCGAGCTATAACTTTTCTATTTTTTTGTTGATGCTGTATGGCAGCTAGTTTTTCGCGGGACAAGATGTTTTCAGCGGCACCATGTTTATTTATATGCGTCTTTTTGTTCGCGTGATATTCCACTTTTTGTTCGGTGGTATGATAAATCATTTTTTTTGCCTTTTTTAAGGGGTTTACTAAAGGGGTTAACTAGTGGGACAGGTTTATAGGGCGGGTCGTTACGGACGCGGCGATACTAAATATGTGCACTTTTATTGTTTTTTTTTTTTTCCATGAAGAAATGAATTTATTGGGGAATATTTTTTTTTTCTTAATTTAGTAAATTTTTTTTTACACAGGTTATTTTTATTTTTTTAACTTTTTTACTTTGTCCCAGGGTGGGACATCACTGTATAAAGTCAGATCGCTGGTCTGACAGTGTGCACAGTACTCTGTGAGACCAGCGATCTGACAGGCACTGCTGCAGGCTTTCTCAGCGCCTGCTCTCAAAAGGAACTGAGGAAGCCGCCTCCCTGCAGGACACGACAGGACCCCGCGGCCATCTTGGATCCGGGGTCCTGCAGGGAGGAGGGTCCCTTGGAACAGCGCGACACATCGCGCTGTTCTGAGGGTCTCAGGGGAGCACGCAAGGAGCACCCTCCCTGTGCGATGCTTCCCTGTGCCCCCGGTACACTGCGATCATCTTTGATCGCTGTCTGCCAGGGGTTAATGTGACGGGAGCGGCCGCGATCCCTCCCCCGGGAGCGCAGCTGATGGCATGTGACGTACTGTTCCATCCTTGGGAATTCAGTCCCAGGTCACATGGACGGAATAGTACGTCTGATGGAATAAAGGGGATATATATAAACCTCCAATCCATCACTGACAGGATCCCCCAATAACACCAGACTGCTATGCTGCCACCAGTTCCTCATTAGATATAAGCCCACTCTCTTAACAAGCTTATAACGGATCAGAAACCAACCCCAGGTAGTGTATAAGTACTAGCCGAACTCACGGATGTGGGAAATCGAGTTTCGAGATAAAAGAGCAGCCCAAAATTAATTGATATTTTAATTGCCGAAAAGCACACTAGATAATAAACATATATACAGAGTAATATACAGATATTACACCCAGAAATACAGATAAAAGTAGGGTGCAGGTTGGTGATAGCAGTTAGCTGTATGCGTCATGTTACCATTTCTTATAACTTGTGGATGGAGGGAAGCTCTAGTATCCACAGGCACCTTCTTAGTTTCTGGTCCGTTTCCACGCGTGACGTGACGCGATTTCCATGGCAGAACAATGATAAAGGCTAAAGGTGTATAGCTAGCTTTTAACCCCTAACTTGCCCCCTCCCCTATTTGCCACCGTCCCTCCGGGTTGGACTGAATTCTCCTCCCTTGACCTCCTAGCTGAAATAGGTCCCAATATTAGGATGGGTCATAACTTCCTAACGGGAGGGCTAAACGGGACGTCTAAATGGGTTAGTTGGGGATGGACCAATATGGAGAGATCAAACTTGGGTCGGCTAAGTAATTCTGGATAGCCAGTCTCGATAGCTCGGTATCCGGGACAGCTAGAAAAGATGAGACGCAGGGGTGCTTGCGGAGGGCTCCCAGGGTTCTGGTGGTGTATTGGACTTAACCCTGAGATTCACGGAGCTCTCATAATTCATCTCTAGATGTCATGATGCTCGGTCCAGAGTTTCCATTGATAGATAATTGATGCTGGCTGCCTTGCACAAAAGACAGCAGGGGGTCTCAGCTCTGCTCCTCCTTACCTTCATTAACACGTGGCCTCTAATTCTCTGGCCAAATGGCAAAGTTCTGGTCTTTTGGGAATTGTGTACTTATCCCAAGGGTGGGATCCTCAACCCTGCTCTGGAAGAGAGATCTCTGCATAATCTATGGGGCCTGAATTAATAAATCTAAAATGGAGTCTCCTTCATCCCTCACATAGCTGCCAATTGAAGACTGCTTAACACCATGCTACGGCTGGTTACAATGCAACTTTAGTTAGTGCCATGTTGATATCAAAATTCATTTTGGCATGTCTCTTTGTCCTTTAGTTTTGAAAACTTTATCAGAAGCAGCAATCGTGAGGAAGAAGACACCTCAACCTCAATGAGTGTTGTTGATATACTTGTTGTCTTCACCTGCCCTCCAGTTGCTGTTTGACAGCTTTCTCACTATGCACTTTAATGGGGAGAAAGAAGTCAATCAGCTCCGCAATGCCGGCAGTAACAGATCATGAATACGATGTCAGTGTTTCACATAATAAAGTGTAATTTAAAAAAATAACAAGACTTCAGAATAGACATGTGTAACAAAGAGAAGTAACTAAAAGCATTTCTGTCACTACCTTATGCTTCCCTAATTTTTATAGAGGTAGTCTTATAGCTCAATGATCTGAATGGGCATCATGCAATGTTTTACAACACCATAAGAGAAATTAACCACTTAAAGCACCGTGACAAAACCTAATAATTTACAGACACTTGGCATGGAAGGGTTTTTCCAGTGTTGCTGATCCTCCTGGACTCACACTTGGTCACATTTTCTTATGCTATAGTGCAGGTTCTAATTCTGACATTTTACTATCTTCGTGCCTTTCCATTTTGAAAGAAGCAGCTACTAATCTTCCTGCACAAGTAACATTGAACTTTTCTGGTTCCACTTAGGGATAAGTATATTTCCTTTATTTCCCAATATTGAGCTGAGTACATCACCACTTTCCATAAGGCTAGGTTCACATTAGCGTTTGAGTCCGCAGCGTATCATCCACATGCACAAATGCATGCAAAACGCATATTTTACACAGCGTTTTTTATCCACATCATCTTACCCATGATGGAAAAAAATGCGTGTGCATGCTTTTGTATGCGTTTTTGCATGCATTTGCGTTGTTTATGCGCATGCGTTCAATATGACACCAGACACCCAATGGGCGTGTCTCATGGGATTTCTATATATAGACACACTGCACAGATGAAATCCTCTTTTGCTGCTGTATCCAGCTTCAAGATGGATCTTAGCGTGGAGAGCTTTCTTCTTCATCTTGATTTGTCATTGAAATTGGCTCTTGCATTTGCTTTTGCTTGTGAAGAAGAAAGAAGAGAAAGACGGAGATGTCGTCGTCGCTATTGGCAACACCCCATCATTGAAGTCCAAGAGAGTCATGGAGCCTACCACTCCTTGTATACTCCCTGACAAGAAGTTATGACGCTTATCCGTGTTATGTAAATAAAAGCTTATAACCTGACGTTAAATTCATCCACTGGTTGTATAAATTATTCTTTTGAAAGCTGAAACCCTCCGAAATGTGGTTTAGGTTAAGAAAATAAATTGGCATCAATGAAGAAATATTGATCTACCGACTGACAAGGGCACGTAGAACTGTGGAGTGTGCCTTTGGATTGCTGGTATCTAAATGGCGCATTTTGGGAACAGCCATTAACACCTTCACCCTAAAGCCTGTTTTCAACTTCCTGACCAGGCCATTTTTTTCAATTCTGACCACTGTCACTTTATGAGGTCATAACTCTGAAATGCTTCAATGGATCCTGGTGATTCTGAGAATGCTTTCTCGTGACATATTGTACTTTATGTTAAATTTCTTTGATATGACTTGCGTTTATTTGTGAAAAAAAACAAATTTGGCGAAAATTTTGAAAATTTTGCAATTTTCAAAATTTTAGTTTTTATGCCCTTAAATTAGAGAGCCATATCACACAAAATAGTTAATAAATAACATTTCCCACTTGTCTACTTTACATCAGCACAATTTTGGAACCAAAATTTTTTTTGTTAGGAAGTTATAAGGATTAAAAGTTGACCAGTGATTTCTTATTTTTACAACAAAATTTGCAAAACCATTTTTTTTTAGGGACCACCTCACACTTGAAGTGACGTTGAGGGGCCTATATGATAGAAGATACCCAAAAGTGACACCATTCTAAAAACTGCACCTCTCAAGGTACTCAAAACCACATTCAAGAAGTTTATGGTGTTTCACAGGAATTTTTGGAATGTTTAAAAAATGAACATTTAACTTTTTTCACAAAAAAATTACTTCAGATCCAATTTGTTTTATTTTACTAAGGGTAACAAGATAAATTGGACCCCAAAAGCTGTTGTTCAATTTGTCCAGAGTATGCTGATACCCCATATATGCAGGTAGACCACTGTTTGGGCGCAAGGCAGAGCTCAGAAAGGAAGGAGCGCCGTTTGACTTTTCAATGCAAAATTGGTTGGAATTGAGATCAGACGCCATGTCGCGTTTGGAGAACCCTTGATGTGAAAACCCCTCAATTCTAACTCCAACCCTAACCCCAACACATCCCTAACCCTAATCCCAACTCTACACATAACCCTAACCACAAATCTAACCCTAAGGCCTCTTTCACACATCCGATTTTTGACTTCGGGCACGATCCGGCATGTTGTTAAAAAAATGGATCCGGTACCGGATGCGTTTTTTTAGCATTGACTTTCATTAGCGCCAGATCGCGCCTGATGTCATTGCGTTGCATCAGTTTTTGTCCAGATCCGGCGGAAATGTACATTCCGGCGGCTGGACGAAACGGTGACTGCAACGGTTTTTTATTTTTTTCCGGAGCCCCTGATAGTGCCTGAATAAAAGTCGATGGAACCGGATCAGTCTTTTGTGCAAACCGTCAAAAGACTGATACGGATTCTGGAAATCAGGGACTACTACTACTACTACTACTACTACTACATTTTCCACTGTCTCTGGACATGCAAACCTGCATTTTCTGGCTCCAAAACTTATTTTTCGGGTTCAAAAGTTCAGGTCGGATCCAGCAAAAATACTGATCCATGGCATCAGTTTTTTTCATTTCAGCGCCGGATCCGTCCCTTCAGGCATTCGACGGATTATGCTTGACACAAAAAAACGAATTTGTGAAAGAGGCCTAACACACCCGTATCCTTAATCCCAACCTTAACCCTAATCCCACCCTAACCCTAATCCACCCTAACCAATTCCAACCCTAACCCTAATTCCATCCCTAACCCTAATCCCAACCCTAACCCTAATTCCAATCATAACCCTAATTCCAACCCTAACCCTAATCCCAACCCTAACCCTAACTTTAGCCCCAACCCTAACCCTAACTTTAGCCCTAACCCTAATGGGAAAATGGAAATAAATAATTTTTTCTTTATTATTGTTCCCTAACTAAGGGGGTGCTAAAGGGAGGTTTGACTTACTATTTATAGCGGGGTTTTATAGCGGGTTTTTATGCTTGGCAGCTGTCACACACTAAAAGACTCTTTTTATTGCAAAAAATAGTTTTCGTATCACCACATTTTAAGAGCTATAATTTTTCCATATTTTGGCCAACAAAGTCATGTGAGGTCTTGTTTTTAGCAGGACAAGATTATGTTTTCAACTGTACCATTTTTATTTACATCTGTCTTTTTGATTGCGTTTTATTGCACTTTTTTTCGGCAGTAAGATGATAAAGCATTGTTTTTTGCTTAATTTTTTATTTTACGGTGTTCACTGAAGGGGTTAACTAGTGGGACAGTTTTATAGAGCAGGTCGTTACGGACGCGGCGATACCAAATATGTGTACTTTTATTGTTTTTTTTAATTTACATAAATAAATGGATTTATTGGAAAAATATTTATTTTTTTCTTTATTTGGGGATTTTTAAAATAAATATTTTTACACATTCAATTTTTTTTTTTTACTTTATAACATTGTCCCAGGTTGGGACATCACTATATCATGTCAGATCGCTGATCTGACACTTTGCACAGCACTGTGTCAGATCAGCGATCTGACAGGCAGTGAAGGAGGCTTGCTGAAGCCTACTCTCAGCAGGCCACCTACCAGCAGGACCCGGAAGGACTCCGCAGCCATCTTGGAGCCGGGGGTCTCCATGGAGACCACCGGAACAACGCGATCGCATCGTGTTGTTCGGTGGGAGCGCGTAGGGAGCTCCCTCCCTGCGCGATTCTCTGTGCCGCTATCACTACTGACAGTGGCATCAGAGGGGTTAAATGCCCACGATTGGCGCTAGCACCGATCATGGGCATTGCTGCGGGGTGTCAGCTGTCACATACAGCTGACACCCGCACGCGATCGCTGCGGCGCTCAATGTGAGGCCGCGCGATCATACTAGTACCACTGTTTGTGGTAACGCAGTTTCGGCAGAGCAGTACTAGTACGGCACATGTCGGGAAAGGGTTAATCTAAAAATTGAGACAATTGATGAGGTTGTGAAAGCGTGTGTTGTTCTGCACAACTATATCCTAGCTAAAGTGGAACCCAACTTACAACTAGAGGAACCTGATACTATCACATTGCATGATTACCAAGATCACCCTCTGAGGACTATTACAGTAGAAGTTGCCCAAATGAGGGATAAATTTGTTGCCTACTTTGTTTCTGATAATGGACATGTAGCATGGCAAGATGAAATGGTTTAAGCCACTAATAATTGAAATGTACCTGAAATGTTTTCTACGTTTAACAATAACACCTTGACTCTAAGTTTAATACCAAACCCCTTGAGTGTAACACTCGTTAATACTTTATTTAAATAAAGAGATAAAGAAAAGACAGAGACAGAGAATTGTGAAACAAAAAATCATTTTTATTAACAAAAATAAAAACAATGTTTATTTTAACATAAATAACTTTAAAAAAATAAAAAAAGTCTTTTACTTTTGCCGTCTGCCCATTGGTGTGACATGGTGGACCAGGGGGTGTCGGGCTGGGATAATTGGCTAGGAGTGGTTGGGGAAGTGGTTAAAGGGGAAGGGGCAGTTAATTGGACGACTGGGTCAGATACATTGACAACAGATGAAACATTGGGGGAAGAGGACACATTAGGAGTGGAAAACAAATTGGAAGGGATTGACACATTGGAAGGGAGAGAACCAAGGGAAAGTGGGGACATATTTGGAAACGAAGACACATTGGGAGGTGAGGGTGGAGGTGGTGGGTTTGGTTTCTTCCAACTTTCCTTTTCTTGGACATTTTTCTGGTTCCTAGGCTTGTGGTTTTTCCCTGTTCCTGGGGTGCTGTACTCGCCTGCGTGGTGGAAGTTGAAGGCATGGCTGCTGCACTCTGCTGCATGGTGGGATGTGAAGGCATGGCTGCTGCACTCGGCTGCATGGTGTAGCTGGGTACTGTAGGAACAGTCCTAATGTCCAGCGGTGGTAGTGGTGGTGGATAGCTCACTTGGTGAGCAGACTGGTATGGGAACGGTGCTGAAGGATTCTGCCACTGCTGCTGTGCTGGAGCTTGTTGACCTGTATGGAAAGAACTTTGTGCCTGCTGCTGATATCGGGACTGCTGCAATGCCTGGCTGTAAGCAGCCTGGCAGGCCTGCATAACGTTCAGCTGGAGGTCAGGCGTTAGGTTTTCCATCACACACCGCTCTATTGAGGAAAAAAAATGTTGCGCCGGTCTCTTAGAGTCGGCTTCCAGGCGGTCAAAGCGTCTGTGGAAATCCTAGAACAGTGTGTTCACCTGAGTGAACTCACTGTCCATTCTTTCTAAAACAGCCTTCATTCCATCCAAGAAAGTCAAGCTTAAATGAATAAACTCGGGCATGAGTTACCTCTCTCAGGACCTCTGCTGCTGGCGAGCAGACCCAAGTAAAGTAGAGGCAGAGGGATGGAAGAGGGGAAAACCTGCTGGACCGGCTGCCTGTTCCCCAGCCTGTGAAGCCTGCCTGGTTGCTCCATCACTGGTGGATGTTTGGGATTGTGTCAGTTCGTTGGCTGGTCGATGAAGGGCTGCTCCAACTGAGGATGATCCAGGTTCTATTGTGCTGCTCCAGGTTCTGTGTGGAAAATAAATGAAAAACATTAGTAAAAAAAAATGAAAAGTTTAAATCATAGTAAGACAACACAAAAGATACTCACGTTTGCTGAGCAACCGCAGGCTTCAAAAAAGAAAGCTGCTGATAGTACTTATATTTTCTGATTATTCCAGCAGCACCACTTCGAACCTAAATGTCCTCTTTCATTTCCTTATTGAATTGATCCTTCATCCAGCGCCAACGTGAAGGGAGAAAAAGGGACAAAATTAATTGTAAAGCAATGCACCTACAGGCTCACTGCCACGTCAGACCACATTGCAATACTTACCAAAATCCTTTCTGGCATGTGGCGTGTCACGGTCCCAATCATCCAGGAGCGATCTGGCCACTTCTTCCCAGAGTAGTCTGATCAAGGCTGAGTCGGAATGATTCCGATAACGGGGGTCCCACAACGCTGCTCGCTCTTGCACAGCTTGAATAAGTAAGTCATTATCTATGTCACGCTGTCCTTCCTCACGTTGAGGAACCTATAGATCAAAAAAAAAAGAAATGATAAGTAAAAATAAAAAACAATTCAATTACAACTCTGATAAAAAAAAGACTACTTACACCCCGTCTTTCCTCAGAAACTTGAGGCCGATGACCCAGGGAAGATTAATTTCCACACGACTGCTCCTGCTCTTCTGCACTGCAAGGTAACTGTAAAGAAAATACATGATTTAACACATGTATAGTATTGCCAGTCAATACATACCAATCAGTTAATCAAATGTGATTACATAATCACTGTCATGCCCAGTTTCGGAAGCTTCAGTGGAGGACATGTTGGAATAGCAGGCAGCAGTCAAGTGAAACACAAGAGAAAAGAACAGATAAGAAAAATTAAACTTGGTAAGAGCGATGTGAATACTTTTCCATCCAATTATGACAAGAGCATTTTTAAGGTGATACCTTTATTGGCTAACCAGAAAATTATATGTTCGCAAGCTTTCAGAGCGCAGAGGCTCCTTCTTCAGGCAAGATTATATTTGGAATAATAAGAAAGACACATTAGATGCTTACTATAGTAGGAAATTTGTTCAAGACCTGGGAGGTGTGATGCCTTCAAAAGATAAGCAAAGGAAATCAAATTAGCATTTTCTTACAAATGGAGAGCTAGTGTGAATGTGTTATTAGCTATCTGGAGTCCTTCTGGTGAAGGTGTGAACTGTGTCTATGTAATGAGTCATAAAACCGGGTGTTAAGTTGAGTCCTAGTGTCAAAGTATTGAACATCCTAATAAGTTTGAATTCCCATATTTTTCTCTCCCTGTCATCCTTAAAATGACCTTTTAGTATTAAGACTTTTAAGTCTGTCATACAATGTCCAGTTCCAGAGAAATGTTTTCCCACAGGCGTGTCCATTTCATTCCTGATCGTATGTCTGTGTAGATTCATCCTTGTTTGTAGTTTTTGCATGGTTTCCCCAATATAGATAGCTCCAGGGCACCTTGTACATTGTATGTACAAGGCATCACACCTCCCAGGTCTTGAACAAATTTCCTACTATAGTAAGCATCTAATGTGTCTTTCTTATTATTCCAAATATAATCTTGCCTGAAGAAGGAGCCTCTGCGCTCTGAAAGCTTGCGAACATATAATTTTCTGGTTAGCCAATAAAGGTATCACCTTAAGAATGCTCTTGTCATAATTGGATGGAAAAGTATTCACATCGATTTTTCTGGCTAACACGGTACCACAATATAATTTATTATTGTACACTTGGTAAGAGCCAAACACAATGTAGCCAATCAAAAGAAAAAAATTGGAAACCAATACTTACATTACAGGCAGTAGTCCAACAGCACAGCAGTCAGGCAGCACAGCACCAGGATGGCAGCAACAGGACAGCACCACCAGGACAACAGAAACAGGATGGCAGCACCAGGACGGCAGCAGCAGGAAGTCAGCACCAGGATGACAGCACCAGGACGGCAGCACCAGGATGGCAGCACCAGGAAGGCAGCACCAGAACGGCAGCACCAGAACGGCAGCACCAGGACGGCAGCACCAGGAAGGCAGCTCGGGACCGGATCAGCAAACAATCTACAAGGAACAGAAAGAAAAATTAGTACAGAGTACAGAATGCAAAGACAGACATTTTCAAAGCTTCTATACTTACATCCAGTGTATTTTGGATCCAGAGTCTTGAGAGAAATGAACTTGCTGTGTCCTCACCCCTTTTTTTGAGGTGTGGATGAAAACAACTTCCTGGACATGTTCAGTGTGAAGTACGCATGGGTATTGAACGCATGCGTACGCATGACCTTGCGTTCCAATGCGTCCCCATAGACAGTAATGCGTTGTTTTGACGCACTCCATCCACAATCATCCGCATGCGCATGGCTGCGCATAATTGACACCTCAAAAATAGCAACATGTTGCGTTCGCAGCGCCCGCCGCACACCGCGAAACGTATGCATACACAAACGCATGCGAACGCATGTATCTGCATACACCATGTTAAAGATATGTACGCATGACGCATGCGGATCTATGCAGGTGAAACGCTGCGCACCGATACGCAAATGTGAAAGACAGCTTAAGTGCATCAGGGAAACTCAGAATGGGAAAAGCTGAGACATTGTAAGCCGTGGTGATGTTGAAAACATTAATTAAGAACTAAATCGATTGCTTCTAGATAAATGTGGCCATACTTAACTCCACGTCTCAGAGGTGGATGAGCGGGTAGAATTATCTCTCTTGGGACTCATGGGAGATATTTTAGTGTTGGGAAGCGGGAAGTGAAACTCACGGCTCAGTTGCTGTCACAGATTATGCGTCAGTAAGTTCTCCTCTCCATTCTCCAAAGGACAAGGCTCTCAGCCATTGCACATTGTGTGCCACAGGTGGTCTACTTAATCTCCTGATACACCATAAAGAAAAAACATCTCTGCTACCAAATACCTTGTGTACAGTGATGGGCGAATTGAAAAGGCATTTTGTTGCTCACTTGTTTTCTCATCTTGTATTTTCGTAAGACCTAAAAATCCAGTGTTTGGCATTTATCGTTTCCTGTATTGCTTGCTTATGTACATAACATTCATAGATTTCCATTCTCCGCTAAAATTTATATTTTAGAGACGTCCCAAAATCCTTGTTGCCTGTTGTGCTTTCTTGTGGAGAAATTTGATAGCACGGAGGTTCGACTGCATCAGGGTGTCATGCTGAACAACTAAGGCCTCTTTCACACTTCCGTTGTGTGACGTCCGCCCATCCGTGAAAATGGCGGATCCGTCAGAAAAGTAAAAAAACGGATGCAAAACTGGTCAGTTTTCTGACGGATCCGCCAAGAAGATTTCACCCGGAAATGATGAAAATTTCGTTCCTCAAATGCAAGTCCGGAGAGAGAGAGAGAGAGAGAGAGAGAGAGAGACCCCGGACACTGTTTTCTGCATTTTACTATGGTTTTCAATAGAGGCGACGGATCCGCAGGCGGATTCCGTCAAAAACGGATGCTGGCGGATCCGCCGCCCATAGGCGGCCATTGTACAAAATGGCGGATGCGGCGGATCCGCCGTTGTCCGCCATTTTGGCGGTCAAAAAAAACGTTGCATTGGACGTTTTTTTGAAATGACGGACGCCAATTTTTTGGCGAATCCGTCCAAAAACGGACCTAACGGACGACCATCCGTCAAAATCCGTCACTAATGCAAGTCTATGGGAAAAAAACGGATCCGCCAAAAAAAAATGGCGGATCCGTTTTTTTCACATTTTGACGGATTTTGACTGACTTCGCACGACTGAAGTGTGAAAGAGGCCTAACTTACAAACTACTTTGGTTACCAGTTTTACAGTGGGATCTGCATTTTACAAGGCAGACAAAACCCACGAAAAAAAAGAGAAAAAACTAAATGAGCTTCTACCCTGTAGTAAGTAAATAGTAATAGTACTTTTACATAACATTGGGCACTTAGTTAACACTATTTTCATCTAAAAAGCGTGAAAGCCATCCCACTGTGACAGGGTGTACCCAATCGGGATGGTCCTATCTTGTGCCCAGCATCAGGGTGTCATGTTGGAAAACTAACTTATAAAGTGCAGCAGTTACCATTTTTCTGCATTTTATAAGGCAGTCAGTAGAGTATATACTTGGTGAGTTCGATGTTGAAGCGGAGGCATCTCCATACTGAGTACACACACACTATACTATTATAAAAAAAAACATTCAGAAATTCAGCAGCCCATGTGAAAAATTATAAGGACAGTAGGAGTTAGGACAAACCCTCTTGATGCCCTCAAGATAGATATTTGATGTGTGTTCCCCCTAACAAAGAGCCCTTAGCTGGACTTTCTATCACCTAAGGCTATGGTTCCACGGTCCGGAACCATAGCGCTTTTGACGGAGCGGAAATTCCGCTCCGTCTAAGCCCCGCCCCCTTTCTGACGCGCGCTCTTTCCGGAGGTGTTCAGGACACCTCCGGAACACCTCCGGAAAGAGCGCAGGGCTACATAGCCCTGTGTTAATTATGTTGCGGCGACGCACCGTCGCCGCAATACGCGAGGACATGCTGCGGTCTAAAAAGACGCGCCGCATGTCCGTTTACGCAGGTTTGCCACCTGCGTATTGTTACGCATAGTGGAGACGGGATTTCTTGAAATCCCCTCCACTATGCTGTAACATCTGGACGCTGCGTGTTTGGCGCTGCGCCAGCGCACAGCGCCAAACACGCAGCGTTTCCTGACCGTGGAAACTCACCCTTAGGTAAAGGTTCAATTAACTGCCCTAGCCTTATATCTAAATACTTAACTGAAAAAAATGAACTGGATTATAAGTTGGTATACATGCAAAATATAGGAGCATATTCACACTGAACATTAAACAGACAAACACTAAGATAGAAAGAAAATGAACATATACCTTGCTGTAGGTAAATAAGTGAAAGCAATAAACAATATAAATAATACCTGATACTTTTTGATTAAAAAAAAACGTAAAAGCTATCTCACCAGCATCAAGGTGTACCCAAATCGGGACGGTCCTAACCTCTAGTATTAAAACCTTACCATGTGTTGAAATTTACGTCAATGTGAATAAGGACTGAGCAGGACCAGGTCCCGACTATGCATACCAACCATGGGAAGCTATATAAAGGTAATGTCCAGCTCAAAGAAAGGGAGGCCACCTTACTTGCACTGAGTGCAAAAATCTTGAAACTTAACAGAAAAAAAATAAACTGGAGTATAAGTATATCTAAGTACCATGGCCAAAGCAAAGTGACTTTTGGCGCCCCACTGATACTCATTTTCATTTATAATGCATACTCCATATGTCCCTACACCTCTATGCCCATCACATATGTATAGTTCTCAATGCAAGGGTCAGCTAGCTACCATTGATCATAAGGTCGGTCTCCAACTCCTTGCAAGGTGGTTCAATGCACCCCTGCACCTACAGCATATTTATAAGCGCAGAAACTTTTATTGGTTGAATAAAAAAGTGGAAATGTGCTCCTCCTTTATTTGTATCCTAACTGGCAGCCTACTCTGCCTAGCCTTTATTCTGACCCCACAATGAAACATCTGTCAAGTGCTGAATTTCTAGATGTCTACCAACATTATAATTTGCCAATGTTACTTGAGGGTTTTATGTCAGCTATTTTCTATTTCTGTCTGGATATTTCTTTGAATAAAATTGTTTTCCTGTTTATCACATCAAACAAGTGCCAAGTTTTCTTACACATTGCTGACGAATTTGTATCCTACTTGTGCACAACCCCAGCCAGAAGTGCCGTGTATGTCTTTCTACCAATGTATCCGCTGATACTCCAGTCTCTGTTGTTTGTAGTGCTGATGTTACATCGACAATGCTGCAGCCAATCACAGTGGCTCATGTAATCTACATTGGCAGAGTCATTGAGCTTGGTGATTGAGTGCAGTACTTTTTGCATGGGGTTAGCACTGCAGACAACAGATATCGCAGTAATGGCGCAGAGTCAGGGCTGGACCCAGGGAAGGCGAGTAACGTTTTTTTCCCATCAAACTGGGGAAAAAATGTTTTTTGAAAATGGAAAACCCATTTTTGACAAGTTACTTTGTGGTCATCTTATCAATTAAGGGCTCTACTGACAAAAATAAAAAAAATATATCTGTGTGTCTAATCAGAAGCAGAATTTATAGGAAATGCAGGTAGAACTGCTCTCGCATTTCAGACTTCCTAAGCGCTTACATATAACTATTATTGACTATAAATAAAAGTTCTCGAAATGCGTAAGCAGATAAACAGCAGGGTTATGTGGGAGTGGAATCAGAAGTGATGGCATCTCGCTGGAAATTACCATTTTTGCTGATGAACTCTTGCTTTGCCAAGTACTTAAAGGGGTCAGATATGGCTTTAATGAAGGCAATTAATTTTATTACAATAAATAAATGATTACAGAAAACAGGAAATAGAGTGATATTGCGTACACTTTTGCATAATATAAATCACAAAAGTAAAGTACTTACATTACATACTACACAGGAAAAACTTCACCAGGAATAGCAACATCATCTGTCCGGAAACAACAACTATGAGAAGCAGAACAGCGAAGACAGAGAAATTCCTGGGATCCACACTGTGGCGTCACGGGCATCCCCTCAGTCCACAGGTTAACACAGGCTTCTGTCCTAGCTGCAGTCCGCTCCAGCTTATGTATTGTTTAGAAACAAATGCTTGCAAAACCAAGTGTTACACAAACTCTAACAAATTCTATTTATCCAATATAGTATCTCTCTTATGAGTGACCAGCTCTTCTGATGCCAATCTACACCGGACAAATACATCACCGGATATGATATGCCAAACACTCTCCAGGTACCGGATATTCTACTATAATATAAACACGACATTTCTCACCAAACATTAATAGCGAAACTATGCAGTAACTATAAACATACACTTTACCACTGAAGAACTATGTGGTAATATAAACATACACTGTTCTCACTAAACAGTGATAGATGAACTATGTGGTAATTGGGTGAATACTATAAACATACACGTTCCCATTAAATATTGATGGTTATGCATTCTGCAGGTGTTAGGAAAATTACAGAAAATACAAGGCTAATATGAGCTGAACTGTTACTGAACTGAACTGTTACTGTCTAATATCTTAAAGGGGTCTTTAAAGACAGGCTATCAATATGGGTTCCTGATGGTCATCAACATCTTAGCACTACAACTCCTAAGGAGTTGCATTAGTAGTTATGCATAGAGATGAGCGACTTTATCTCCAGGAGGGTCGAGTCGGGTTTCGGACCACCTGACTTTCACAAAAGTCGAGTCGAACGAAATCGGCCGACTATCGGCAAAAGTCGAAGGTCCGACTGAAACACGAAAACTAAAGCAAGTCAATGGGGAAGAAAAGTCGGCAGAGAGTGGAGGACAGTAAACACAACTAAAGTGCCCATTTCAATGCCAACGACATCAATTCTTATTACTTAAGCTTGTCAACCTTAGTTTACTTTATAATAATAGTTATGCATTGAAAACTGGGGGTTATTTGGCTAAAGTTGTGGGGGGCAGGGCTGGCTCCAGGTTTTCGTGGGCCCCGGGCCAAACAGTCTCAGTGGGCCCCTTTAACACATACCACAATTCATGATGCTCCGATACGGCAGAGAAATATAGGTATAGTACAATGACAAATACTTCACTTCTTACATTACATGAGTGATATCTATTTTAAATTCTACAATAGCTCAAAAACCGGACAGTATATTCCTCCATACAGTATTACGGCCACCACATAGTGCGACATACAGAATAATGAACCCCATATAATCCGCCATAAATAATTTGTCCCATATAATGTTCCATACAGTATTTGATGAGCTCCACATAATGCTACAGTATATGATGGTCCCCATGGATGATGCTCCAGTGTATGATGGGCCCCACTTATAATGCTCCAGTGTAGGATGGGCCCCATGGATGATGCTCCAGTGTATGATGGGCCTATATAATGCTCCATATATAATGGGCCCCGTATATGATGCTCCAGTATATGATGGGCCCCATGGATAATGCTCCAGTGTATGATGGGCCTATATAATGCTCCATATATAATGCGCCCCATATGATGCTCCAGTATATGATGGGCCCCATGGATGATACTCCAGTGTATGATGGGCCCCATTTATAATGCTCCAGTGTATAATGGGCCCCGTATATGATGGGCCCTATTTATAATGCTCCAATGTATGATGGGCCCCATGGATGATGCTCCAGTGTATGTTGGGCCTATATAATGCTCCGTATATAATGGGCCCCATATGATGCTCCTGTATATGATGGACCCCATGGATGCTGCTCCTGTGTATGATGGGCCTATATAATGCTCCATATATGATGGGCCCCATATGATGCTCCAGTATATGATGGGCCCCATGGATGATGCTCCCATATAATGCTCCATATATAATGGGCCCCATATGATGCTCCAGTGTATAATGGGCCCCATATATGATGTTCCAGTGTATGATGGGCCCCATTTATAATGCTCCAGTGTATGATGAGCCCCATCTAATGCTCCAAATATAATGGTCCCCACATATAATGCTCCATATATAATGGGCTCCATGTGATGCCCCATAAAAAAATGAACCCCATATGATGCTCTAGTATATGATGGGCCCCATATATGATGCTCCAGTGTATAATGGGCCCTATATATGATGCTCAAGTGTATGATGGGCCCCATATAGTTCTCCAGTGTATAATGCTCCCCATATATTGCTCCAAACATTAAAAAAAATCAAATACCTCGCTGGGCACTGCTCTACTCTGGATTCCTCAGCGTCGCCATCTTCCAGCTCTCTGCACTTGGACTGTTCAGGCAGAGGGCGCACAGATGTGACGTCATCGCGCTCTCTGACCTGAATGTCAGTCAGGAAACGCAGAAGACGTCACAGCGGTGGAGCGTGGAGAGGTAAGTATTGCAAGTGCTGGGGCCCTGAGCAAGCAGGAGGGGCCCACTCGTGGGCGACGGTACTGTCACAGGGCCCCTCATAGTACGCCGGTGTCTCTGACGGCGAGTGGGCCCCCCACCTGCTCAGGGCCCTGGCACTTGTCCAGGTGCGCCAGGTGCTGACACCGGCCCTGGGGGGGGGTACAGTCCAGTTAGGGAGGTGGAAAAACTGGCATATGTTGAGGTGTAGGCTGGACGTTCAGCAGCTGCAAATGGAGGAAATGGAGAAGTCGGAGGAAGAGGAGGACAAAGTGAGCCATTTTGCTGGCAACCTATGTGTCATCAGGTGAAGGTGGTACAAAATCCTTTGAAACCCAGGCATGGTTCATTTTAATGAAGGTGAGATCATCAACATTTTTGGTCGACAGCCGGGTCCTTCTTTCTGTCAGGATTGATCCAGCAGCACTGAAGACTATTTCTGATAGCACACTACCAGCAGGGCAAGCGAGCTCCTGTAAGGCATATTGTGCCAATTCAGGCCTGGTCTCCAGTTTACAGGCCCAGTAGTCAAAGGGGAATGAACTGTGAGGCTAAGTTCACACGTTGCGGAATTGCCGCGGAAATTTCCGCGGCAATCCCGCACTTCTCCGCAGGAAATACGCACGTTTTTTTATGCTGATTCCCGCCAGAATAATAGCGTTTTGCAAGCGTAATTAGCTTGCAGAATGCTAGCGTTTTCCTAGCGATCTGTAGCATCGCTTGGAAAACTGATTGACAGGTTGGTCACACGAGTCAAACATAGTGTTTGACAAGTGTGACCAACTTTTTACTATTGATGCCGCCTATGCCGCATCAATAGTAAAAAGATCTAATGTAAAAATAATAAAAAAAATAATAAATAATGATATTCTCACCTTCCGGCGGCCCCCGCAGCCTTCCCGCCTTCAGCGACGCTCCCGGCAACTTCCGGTCCCAGGAGTGCTTTGCAACAAATCACACCGATGACGTAGCATCTCGCGAGACCGCTATGCCATCTGGGTGATTCTCGCAAAGCACTCTTGGGACCGGAAGTTGCCGGGAGCGTCGCTGAAGGCGGGAAGGCTGCGGGGGCCGCGGGAAGGCTGCGGGGGCCGCCGGAAGGTGAGAATATCATTATTTTTTATTTTAATTATTGTTTTACCAGGGATATGGTACCCAGGGCCTGGAGGAGAGTCTCCTCTGCTCCAGACCCTGGGTACCATCCGCACATGAACCGCTTACATTGCGCATAGTGGGCATAGCCACATGCGGAAAGTAAGCGGTTCAATGCATTCCTATGGCGGCGGAATCACCGCGGTTACGCTAAATTAATGAACATGTTGCTATTTTTTCCGCAAAGCGTTTTTTTCGCGGAAAAAAACGCAACATGTGGCCAAAACATGCGGAATCAATTAACATGTATAGGATGCTTAATGCTTGCGTTTTTATCGCGTTTTTACCGCGGAAAACCGCGGAAAAACCGCGAAAAAAACGCAATTATTCCTGATCGTGTGCACTTAGCCTAAAGGAGAACATCGATAGGGGAGGAGAGGTAATTTTGAACCATAGTTGACAACTGCTGTCTCCTGTCTGTTGCAATCGATTCAGTATCAGTATCGTGTGAGCGGTACTCGAGAAATCAGTCCACAACATGGTCATGAAACCCCTGTCTCCAACGCCACTTCGGCTGTGTGCACCATGAACACCTCTTCCATGTTGCCCAGTATGGCTCGTGGTAGAATCGGCACCGCTGCTGTGTGCTGGGAATGCCTCTAACAAACAGTTTACCAGAGTTGCTTGTTAGTTCGCAAATATTAGCTCTAGGTTCTTCTGTGGCATGATATTCTGTAATTTGCCTTTATAGCGTGGATCGAGGATGCTGGCCAACCAGTAGTTGTCAGCCTTCATAATTTTGGCAATGCTGGGGTCCCTTTTTAGGATCCGCAAGACATAATCACACATGTGTGTGAGTCGCACAACACCAGGGTTATGGGGTACTCGGCACCGAGCCCGTTGAAGTCTATGGGGAATGTCACAAGTAGCACAGCTCGGTCCGTTGCCCTGGGCGCTCATACAAAAGGGGGATATTTACAGGGGATTTTAGGAATTGTTCGTGACGCCACCTGTGGTTTCTGCGTCGTCCAGGTACTCCATCTCCTCCCAGTCGACCTCCATCACGGACGGCTGGGCCTCCTCCGGTGTCCCTACCGGGGGACTGCATTCCGGTGCGGCCTCCAGGCCGGGCTGGCACTCCGGTGCAGGCAGGGCCTCCTCAGCCTCCTTCCCTCCCGCCGCGTCCCCGGTGGAGTCAGGATCAGCACTTTTGGAGCCGGCCTCCGGTTCCTCATCAGCCGCTTGCAGTGGTGGTGCAGGTAACGGTTGTGCTTCTGGAGGGGAGAGCGTTGCGTCCCACAGCAGCCGCTGTTTCAGGGCTCGCCAGCTTTTCTCCATCGCCTCCATTTCTTCACGGTGTCGGGCCATGTCCCTTAGCACCGCATCCACCTCCTCCACTTTCTGCATTTTCTGGTCGGTCTCCCGACCTGGGGACGGCTCAGGCACAGGCAGTAGCTCTTCAGGGGAACGGGGTCTGCGCACCGCCGCTCCTCCACACAGCGTCTCCTGTCCTTCCGCCATCTCACTCCAGGCCAGACTGTGTTTTCCATCTGGAACGATCTGGTCTCTTCCGTGGAGGCGGGACTTTCGTTTTCTCTTTTTGGCATAGAGGATGAAGAGAAGGCGGATCTCCCTTGCAGTAGGGCAGGCTCTCACATTGTAATAGCATTTAGACAGGGCGCCCATAGCTTTCGCGCCACAGGGGGGGGGTACGCCCACGAAGGCACGCCCACCTTCTTCACCAGCGCCTCAGGGCGCGAATATGGCGGCAAAATGGCGGAAAATGGCGCCAAAAATCAAACAACTGCAACACAGTCTTTTTGCTCAAAACAGTCCAATTCTAGGCACACAGGACTCACATTTAGTAAGCTTCGTATCCTGTTCGTGACGCCAAAGATGAGTCGCACAACACCAGGGTTATGAGGTACTCGGCACCGAGCCCGTTGAAGTCTATGGGGAATGTCACAAGTAGCACAGCTCGGTCCGTTGCCCTGGGCGCTCATACAAAAGGGGGATATTTACAGGGGATTTTAGGAATTGTTCGTGACGCCACCTGTGGTTTCTGATCAGGGTGACCAGCGCTGCAGGGTGAATCCTCAGAGGGGTTGTTACTGGGCAGCAAGATGTTAAGTCTTCCACAGGTAAGACTAGTCCCTCTAAGTATATAGCGGTGCAGGGTGCAGGCAATAAGGCAGACACACACAAGTCAGTCTCTTTCCATACCTTTACTGGTGGTATTTGCAGGTATGTCCCGGGAAGCTGCTCAGGGTGGAGGATGCACATCCAGGTAATCACTGAGTAGGTTTAAGGCCTCCTTACTTCCAATGTGTGTGTGAGTCCTAACTTGCATGAAGCGAAGTTTAACTCCAAATAAAACAGCTACGCCGGCCGATATTGTGGTGGAGCCTTCTTGTGGACAGCACTAAGTCTATATCTGCAGTGCACTGCCAGACTCCTGTTCTCCTGACCCCGGTTACGTATCAGCACTGACGGGCTACCCTCTGCGACTTGAAGTCCAGCAGGGATTCCGGTTTTCTCCCACTAGCCGTGAAGGAACTAGCAAGTCTTCGGACCCGGCGTCCGGTTAAGCGGAGTGGAGGTGCTAGGTCACCTATGTCACTCTTTCTCTCTTGTCACCACTCGCCCGTCGCCCTACTCTCACCCTTAACATAAGCACATGTAGCAGTAGGTGTAGTAGTCAGCTTCCTTCCACAGCTCACTAACTGCTTCTCAGTTAACTCGATGTTCCGATAACTGTAGTCCCCTTCCTTCTTTTCCTTCATAAACTCTGTCCAGAGCGGCTATCAGGACCTTCCGTCAGACTGATTTCATGCTCACTCCGAGAGTCACTTTCCACATTCGTTGGGAACTAATAGTCAAGATGTTCTGAGATAACAGCTGGCAATCTTTCTCCGTCTGTCTCTGACTGGAATGACTCACTCCTGAATCACCCAAGACTTGTCTCTCTCTCTGACAGGAACTGAACACTCACTGATCTGATCTACTGCTACGTCTCTCACAACCTTATATATCCTAAGGCTCCCTCTAGTGGCACTATAGGGAAATGTGAGTGTGAATGAATATCAGGTTTCTGTGACCTACCTTCTGTGCATCCACCAGGGAACATGTGTACCAAGCGCAGCTGGGCCACACATGTGCCAATGTTCCAGGTGTCAATGATGCACTGTCAGTGGTGGGTGGAGGAGCACTTTCTGCCAAATCCAGATCCCTCCAGTCACGCACAAACCCTGTACCTGACTTAGGCAAGCCAACATTTTCTCTTGCCCTCTGAGAATCATCCTCCTCCCCAAAATAATCATCCCCCTCATCCACCTTGTCCAGGACAGTTCCCTGAGCAGACAATGGCTGACTGTCATCAAGGCTTCGCTCCTCCTCCGCTGCAAACACCTGATCCTTAATGTGCGTCAAAGTTTGCATGAGCAGACGCATAAGTGGGATGCTTATGATGGCGTCGTCTGCTCTTACCAGCCGTGTGCATTCCTCGAAACACTGAAGGACTTTACAGAGGTCTTTCAGCTTTGACCACTGCACACCCGACAACTCGATGTCTGCCCTCAAACTACCTGCCCGTGTATCCTCCCACAAATGCAT
Organism: Oophaga sylvatica; assembly: GCA_033576555.1. NCBI lineage: Eukaryota > Metazoa > Chordata > Amphibia > Anura > Dendrobatidae > Oophaga > Oophaga sylvatica. The sequence goes on from JARQOD010000003.1 coordinate 150,454,579, forward strand.
TACAGCCTGCCTCTGTTCGCACAGCCTCTCAACTATGTGAGTGGCGGAGTTCCACCTTGTTGCAACGTCTATGATTAGGCGGTGCTTGGGGAGGTGGAGCGATCGCTGCAGCCTCTGCATACGACTGGAGTCTACGGGCGAGCAACGGATGTGCGAGCACAGTCATCGCACCTTATGGAGCAGGGCTGGTAACTCCGGATAATTATTTATGTAGCACTGCACCACCAGGTTCAAGGTGTGAGCCAAGCAAGGTGTCTGAGTTTTGCCAGGGCTATGGCCACCACAACATTATGGCCGTTATCACTGACTACCTTGCCTGGCTCAAGATGTAGACTGCCCAGCCATGACTCAGTTTCTCGGTGCAAGTAGTCGGCCAGTACCTCCGGGTGTGTCTGTTGTCGCCAAAAGACATCATCTTTAAAACAGCCTGCTGACACTTTCCACTAGCTGTTCGATAGTGGGACACCTCATGTGTAGCACTGGCAGCTGCGGATGGAGCGCTCGTGCGACTGCGCTTTTTCGCTTCTGGAGGAGGAGGAGGGTCGAACGCCTACAGCCAACTGTTGCCTATACCGTGGGCTAGGCAACACTGTCCCACCGCCGCTGTCCCCTGTGGAACCTGCATCCACCACATTCACCCAGTGCGCAGTGATGGACACGTAACGGCCCTGGTCATGCCTACTGGCCCATGCATCTGTTGTGAGGTGCACCTTTCCACTCACTGATTGTTTGAGTGCATGGACAATGTGGTATTTCACATGCAGGTGGAGGGCAGGGATGGCTTTTCTAGAAAAGTGCCGACTGGGTAGGTCATAACGTGGGACAGCGTAGGCCATGAGCTCTCGGTATGCTGCGCTTTCAACCAAACGGAAGGGCATCATCTCTAATGAGATCAGTTTGGCAATGTAGGCGTTCAAATCCAGTGCACGCGGATGAGAGGATGAGTACTTTCTTGTCCTACTCAGAGTGTCTGCTAGGGTGAGCTGGACTTGAGAGCTGCATACGGGGGAACCAGCGGTGGACATGGCGGACTGAGAGGGGGGTTGGTGATGGTGGTGGTGGTGATGGCCTAGATTCAGTCTTTCGTTGCAAAAACATTGTGATTCCCTGACTGCTTTAGCCTTGCGAAGACACCTCAACATTTCTTGCTGGTGGTGTGCTAACCGGTGGGCTTACAGTGGGGGAAGTGATGTAGCGTTGCTGGCTACCTTCAGTCGGAGCAGGTGCACATGTGCTACCTGAGATTTTGAAGTCTGTCCACGCTTGCAAGTGCATGGTGTTTAAATGTCTAAGCATGCAACTGGTATTCAAATTTCGGAGATTTTTCCCTCGGCAAAAGGTCCTTCCGCACTTCTTACAGATAACCTTTGCCTCATCAATAGGATTTTGGTCAAAAAAGTGCCACACTGCACTCTTCCTACTATGGGATAAATTTTTAGGGCTTGCACGCTGTGCTAATTTGACCGTCTGGCCAAGCTGTCCTTCAACTCTTTTTGTTTTTTAACACGTTTTTGGACTGCTACAGGCCTGCCAGATAATTGCAGCTGCGATGTCAATGCCTGCTTCGGATCCTCCTCCTCTTCTGAGCTATTGCCAGCGGCACCCTCTTCCCCCAATGGATGCCAATCAGGGTCAACAACTGGGTCATCCATCACCTCCTCTTCAATTTCATCTGCACCTTCTCTGTGTCACCGTGTAAGGTGGTATAGTATGCGAGAAGGGGCACCTGAGTTTCATCGGGGTCAGATTCTGGCTCAGTAGACTGCGAGGGCAATGTAGTGCTCTGTGTGAATGTACCAGCAGAATCATATAGCAGTGGCTGTGCATCAGTGCACTCCATGTCAGATTCTGTCACGCTGTATAGCAGATATATATATGTGATGACAATAATCTATATCAAAAGGGCAACATACTATATAACATGCGCATAGATATATGATAACATAGATTTACCTGACAGAAAGTCCAGTGGGTCAAAACGGAATCCGTTATACGCTGTCTCCGGCTAGAGGGTGACGGGGTCTAAGCTGACCCTAAACTGGGGTCCTAACTAAACCCTCAACCTGGAGGTACTGTTAAAGGTACAGAGGTCCAGGCCACCAGCGTAAACCCTGTCTCCTATCAATCCCTGCCAACTGTATTCTAGTCCTAAGAAGGACCCTGAATACCACCAAAGGGAATGACCAGGTAACGGTTAATGAACAGAAAGACATACAAGAAAGATAAGAAATAAAGTAAATAAAGTCTTACATACAACACTCACACACAGTAGGAACACCTTAGGCCTCAGAGAAAAACTATAAGCTATAAGAGTAAAAACAACTAAGGAGCTCTTAGCTTAAGTATTCTCAGAACCGATCCAGTCTGCTAAACTATATGAATGCTTTCACCGGCATCCAACCCCCAGACTGGCAGGAATATAAAGGAAACTAATTAGAACATAATCAAAAGCAGCCGGGCGAGGCTGGACCTAGTCTTAGCAAAGAGCTAGGTAAAATTAACTCTCTCATAACCAAACACAAAGAAACAGCAGCTCAGCTGTGAGAAGTCAGAATGTGCAATCGCGACGATCTTCGTGGCGATGCACCCATGACAGTACCCCCCCTTCTACGAGGGGCCTCCGGACCCTCATGACCAGGTCTGTCCGGGTAAATTGTGTGAAAGGTCCGAACCAATCGATCTGCGTTATCATCCGACGCAGGGACCCACGTCCTCTCCTCAGGACCATACCCCCTCCAATGAACTTCCACGTTATCATTGACTACCACTGAAGGAGGAGGTAGAGGTGACGGTATGACTGGTGCCACATACCTTTTAAGTAATGACTTGTGAAACACATTATGAATTTTAAACGTAGGAGGGAGGTCCAGACAAAATGCCACAGGATTAATTATGGAACTGATCCTGTATGGCCCGATGAATCTGGGACCCAACCTCCAGGAGGGAACTTTAAGTTTTATATTCCTGGTAGACAACCACACCAGATCGTTCACCTTCAGATCTAGACCAGAAACTCTCCTCCTATCAGCCATCCGTTTGTAAGGGTTCTCCGTAACCTTCAGTCTTAAGCGATCTGGAACTATCAGTCTCCCTGGAAGTCCCACAGGGGCGTCCCCCTGAGCCCCCAATACCTCCCCCTCAAGCTCAGAGCATACAGCTGACACTACAACTCCCTCCTGAGGAATAGGAACCGGATCATCCGTCTTCCCGACCCTGGGAAAGTACGAGATAAAGCATCAGGAAGCAACTTTATTGAGCAGTCATATGTGCGATGAGGAGGTAACTCTTTACACCCCTCCTCTGAGAACACCTCCCAAAAGTCCTCCAGAAAAGGAGGCAAAGTCCCAGGCACAACCGCACCGATGACCGTGCTCATGCAGTTATTCTTGCAAAATTCACCCCACTGGCTTATCTTTCTGGATTGCCAATCAATCACTGGGTTATGTTTAGCCAACCAAGGAAGTCCCAACACAATAGGAGCAGGCAGACCCTCCAACACATAACAAGACAATTGCTCTTTATGTATTGCCCTACTCGAAGATCTATGTTATGAACAGCTTGTACCAAGCTACCTTGACCAAGAGGTCTAGAATCAATAGAGAGTATAGGGACCGGTTTGGCCAATACACTCAGTTGCATACCATGCACCTGGGCAAACCGAGCGTCCACCAGATTAGCCCCGGACCCACTATCAAGAAAAACAGAAATCCTCTCAGTTCTAGTACCAATCACCACCTCCGCAGGCACGAGAAACTGAGAGGGATTTGGGGACGAAATACACACTCCCAGGTTAACTCCTTGGTTCAAAGAGGTCCGGGATGGACACCCCCCAACAAAATGTCCCTCTCTCCCGCAAAAGAAACACCTTCTAGTCTTGCGGCGCACCGCTGATTCCCTCCTACAAAATGATGTCCCTCCCAACTGCATGGGTTCCTCAGAACAGACCAGGGGAACCTCAGTATAAGGGACTTTAGTAGTAGGTGGAGTCATCACGGGGGGCGGAGTTACCTCGCGTCTTCCCCGAAGACGTCTATCAATGCGAATAGCGAGGGCCATCGCAGCCTCCAGTGATGGAGGAGAATCATACTGAGCCAACACATCTTTTAATTTGTCAGACAACCCTTGACAAAACTGGCTCCTAAGAGCTGGGTCATTCCACTGAGTATCTGTTGCCCATCTACGGAATTCAGAAAATATTCCTCCGCTGGACGATTTCCTTGCCGTATTTTACGTAACCTTGTTTCAGCAAGGGAGACTCGATCCGGATCATCATATACCAGACCCAGGGCAGTAAAAAATCGATCCACTGACTGGAGATCTGGGGAGCCTGGAGGAATAGAGAACGCCCAAGATTGAGGGTCCCCTTGTAAGAGCGAGATAACAATTCCCACCCTCTGCTCTTCACTCCCAGATGACCGAGGCCGCAGCCGAAAGTACAATTTACATGCCTCCCGGAAAGTAAAAAATTTGTCCCGCCACCAGTGAACCTGTCCGGGAGAGCAACCTTAGGTTCAGATCTGGTTTGCTCCGGGGGGACAAAACCTTGGACTTAATGTCTGCCAACTCCATGGACAATCCCTGCAACTGCCGGGCCAGCTGGGCTACTGGATCCATGACAGCTGAGGAGAATCTTTAGTATGGGCCGGTGAAAATGTCACGCTGTATAGCAGATATATATATGTGATGACAATAATCTATATCAAAAGGGCAACATACTATATAACATGCGCATAGATATATGATAACATAGATTTACCTGACAGAAAGTCCAGTGGGTCAAAACGGAATCCGTTATACGCTGTCTCCGGCTAGAGGGTGACCGGGGTCTAAGCTGACCCTAAACTGGGGTCCTAACTAAACCCTCAACCTGGAGGTACTGTTAAAGGTACAGAGGTCCAGGCCACCAGCGTAAACCCTGTCTCCTATCAATCCCTGCCAACTGTATTCTAGTCCTAAGAAGGACCCTGAATACCACCAAAGGGAATGACCAGGTAACGGTTAATGAACAGAAAGACATACAAGAAAGATAAGAAATAAAGTAAATAAAGTCTTACATACAACACTCACACACAGTAGGAACACCTTAGGCCTCAGAGAAAAACTATAAGCTATAAGAGTAAAAACAACTAAGGAGCTCTTAGCTTAAGTATTCTCAGAACCGATCCAGTCTGCTAAACTATATGAATGCTTTCACCGGCATCCAACCCCCAGACTGGCAGGAATATAAAGGAAACTAATTAGAACATAATCAAAAGCAGCCGGGCGAGGCTGGACCTAGTCTTAGCAAAGAGCTAGGTAAAATTAACTCTCTCATAACCAAACACAAAGAAACAGCAGCTCAGCTGTGAGAAGTCAGAATGTGCAATCGCGACGATCTTCGTGGCGATGCACCCATGACAGATTCATCTTGGACTGGGGAATTCTGGATTTGACTTGATAACCCAGGCATGTTATGTGAAAAGAGCTCCATGGAGTAATCTGAAGTATGGCCTGCCACATCCTTCACTTTTGGTTGGGGGTGGAGGACACAAGGAAAGGTGTTGTGCCTGACCAGGAGCCTGCACTAAGTGCTTGCATTTTTTGAAACTTCAGAAGATGAGGGATAGAGCTGGAGGCTGTTTCGGCAATGTAAGCCAAAACCTGTTCCTGATGCTCCGGCTTTAAAAGCGGTTTACCTACTCCCAGAAAATTGAGCCTTCCACGCCGTCTGGAGCCAGACAATGACGCGGGCTCAACACCTCCTGCCTTAGGTGCTGTTGAGCTTTTGGCACTATCAGCAGATGCACCACCACCATCAGTACCAGCTGCCCCCCCCCAGCCATGTCCGTGGCCTCTTCCACCATACTTCCTCATGTTTGGGAAAATGTACCCAAAATACCAGCAGATATATGGTACTGTATCAGAAACGTACAGCTGTATACAGTGAAGGGGAAAATTTCAATCTCCGTATATATTTCAGGAGTCACACATAGACGCTCCCAGGCTCAGTATGGATTAGACCAGAATATAAAAAAGCAGAAAAAGGGGTACTGTATCAGAAGACACCAGGTGTATATAGTATTTGGGAAAATTTCAATCTCCGCATATATTTCATGAGTCACACACAGACGCTCTCAGGCTCAGTATGGATTAGACCAGAATATAAAAAGCAGAAAAAGGGTACTGTATCAGAAGATACCAGGTGTATAAAGTATTTGGGAAAATTTCAATCTCCGTATATATTTCAGGAGTCACACACAGACGCTCTCAGGCTCAGTATGGATTAGACCAGAATATAAAAAGCAGAAAAAGGGTACTGTATCAGAAGATGCCAGGTGTATATAGTATAGGGGAAAATTGTAAATCTCCATATATATTTCCGGAGTCACACACAGACGCGCACAGGTTCAGTATGGATTAGACCAGACTATAAAAAGCAGAAAAAGGGTACTGTATCAGAAGAGTACAGCTGTATACAGTGTAGGGGAAATTGTAAATCTCTGTATATATTTCCGGAGTCACACACAGATAGTCAGCATGTATTTGTCCGTGATACCAGCCGGTACACGGTAGTGTGTGAGGAGCGTACAGATCTATACGGTGTGGGAAAAAATAAATGCTTGGTAACTGTTCAGAAAAAAAGAATAAAAGTATTAGTGCTGTGTAAAAAGCAGTCTGCACAGCAGTGTACACACAGCAATATAGCTAGCAGGCAGCCTTATAACCAACGCTGCTGCACACAAAAAAATCCTCCCCGTCACAAAAGAACTTCTGTTTCCAGCCCTAACTCTCTCCCTACTGATAAACAGCATCAGCAACCTCTCCCTACTGTTAAGATCGGCAGAAGTAAAATGGAGGTCGGCGGTCAGGGCTTTTATACACACTATGACGCCACCCAAAGCAAGCCAATCACTGCAATGCCCTTCTCTAAGATGGTGGTGGACGCTGCTCATGTCATCTCGTTGCCCACAGTGTACGTCCTAGTTCATTGGCTGAGAAAAGGCGCCTGCAAGCATTCTGGGAAAACCTACTTTGGCGCTCGGGTCGACGACCGCATGGCCGACTTCACGCTATGGTCGGGTTTCGCTCGGCGAAACCCGACTTTGGCGAAAGTCGGCGACTTATGAATCTGACCGACCTGTTTCGCTCAACTCTAGTTATGCACTTTCACAATATTTCACCACCTAGTTGCGTTCCTGGCCTTTGGCACTGCAAGACAGTACAGTCCCATTTACTTGCAGTGCCCAGCACCAATCATTACCTTATAGTGATATGTAATAAAACTAAAATATGAGGATACTGCAGCCATTGAGATACAGTGATGTAGATAAGGCACACTATTGGCTTTTAATATAATGGTTGTAAACAAAATCTGACTATCAATTTTTATCATTGTGCTGGTCATATTTCCAATACCTTAGTGAAAGTATATCGTAGCACTACCGTGGTGGTGCACAAGTAGGTTTCCCAACCCAATAGTGAATAAAGAAAACTTGGCACTCAACTTTGAGAGAAGTAGATTCCTGTTTATTGCAGTCACAGTACTGGTGTAACGTTTCGGTCCATGTGGACCTTCGTCAGTCTGACAGCAATAGGACATAACAAAAAATTGAAAAAGAGTGGCATATATCCAAAACAAAGTCAAGAAATATTTACAAAATTTACAAGTATACAACATATAAGAATATATATATATATATATATATATATATATAGAGAGAGAGCATTAAATGGCACTATACCAGTGTTCAGAATCTGCTAATAGGTGAATAACATAGAGGAGAATCTTCATAGTGAAATATCCAATTGAGTGATTGAGTGTGATAATAAGGTAATTATCATTGGAAAAAAATTCCAAATACCTACCCGACTGCTTGTGAGGAAGCAACAGTATGAAAAAAAGAGGCAGTATGCCTAGAAGATAACCATAACGTATGTTAGCCTTGTAATATCAAAGGAAATAAAATGAGAAAATAATAGTATATGCTACGACCAGGTACCTTCAGAGGAGAGTATCCTTCTATAATCTTATGAGCAGTATTCTCGTGGGATAGTCCCTTGTTAGGGCCTAAGGTATAAAATTAGCAATGAAGATATAAAAAGGTGAATGTATCTTATTCTGGTCTATTAGGAGAATGAGTAAGGACAAAAAGAGAAAAAAAAAAAAAAAATCCCACGAGAATACTGCTGGTATAGTGCAATTTAATGCTCTCTCTCTCTCTTTCTCTCTCTCTCTCTCTATATATATATATATATATATATATTCTTATATGTTGTATACTTGTAAATTTTGTAAATATTTCTTGACTTTGTTTTGGATATATGCCACTCTTTTTCAATTTTTGTTATGTCCTATTGCTGTTAGACTGACGAAGGTCCACATGGACCGAAACGTTACACCAGTACTGTGACTGCAATAAACAGGAATCTACTTCTCTCAAAGTTGAGTGCCAAGTTTTCTATATTTCCAATACCTTGTCTTAAATCATTCTGCAAGAATGACTCTCAATCTTTGCCCCAAAAAATATTTTTGAAGAACCCTGGGGAGAACACAAATCTGAGCCATATTGCAAGATAATAGAATACCCTTGTAATGAATAATAACCATTTATCAAGAAGTATAATATGTAGGGTTGTCAACCTTTCTGGGCATTTTTTGTTAATTATATGCATGTAATTGGTGCTAAAAATATTTTTTGTATTGGATTTCATTTAGTTTACTTTCCATAGCTTCTGTGTAGCACTGTCTTTCTGGTTGCAGAATAAGTTAACTGAGAATCCATCAGTCAGCTCACTATGACGACCTGACAGGGAGTTTGTAACTTTTATCTGTCTTTTTCTGAGCTCCTCTTAGCTGATTTGTGACCACAAATCACATCAGAATTGAAATTGCGGAGGAGCATATAAAAGCCAAATAGTGCAAAACCTCTTCGTAAAAATGGTTTATAGCCCCAACTTCATGCATTTAAATAAAAAAAATAGTGGACAACCCACTTGACAGTCACACAAATGTAGCCAAAAACAAGTCCAACAAGAATTAGTCTTTGTTCCTCACTGTGAGATAGTAAATTGAATCACCTTGCAGAGCTTCATACAGTCTTCCGTGGAGGACATTTCATGTAGCACTTACTGAATGTTCAACATCAGGGCTTGGAAGGCCAGGCTGTCACAGAATCCTTCAATGGTAAACTTAGAGGATGAATAGATAACTTTAAATTTAATTCCTGTGGACCCAGAAAATACATATTATATAACCAAAAATTATTACCTACCTATAATTTGTGTGCCATAAAACAAGCAAGTTGTTATTTAACCCTTTCCATGTGGGACATACATTGAGACATATGTATTGATGCCGGTCTATGGAAAGTCCTTCAAGTCTTTCCTTATCGCTCAGGTCCTCATATAGGCCATTAGAGGATACGAGGACCTGAGAGATGAGGAAAGATTTTAACGACTTGCCATGGAGTACATTCCTATTCCAAAAGGATTTGGATAATCAATTGAGTTCATCATACAACCTGTAATGTATTTGTACTGTGGTGGTGCTGCAGGAGAATTAAGTTCCTCCAAAGAGTAATTGACTGTCATAAAACTTTTGACAACTTATAGAGATATGTCAGAAATATTGATAAATAATGCTGAGACCTAATTCACTCGAACACCATGAGTTCAGACACCCACCAAAGAGGAGAAGCACTCAACTAAGCTCTGTCCTTGGAGACTGAAGATAAGCTCAAGAGAAAAATTATGACACATCTTTTATTAACATTAATAACTTCAGCAAAATGACAAATAGATGAAAACTATTTTACGATACTGGCTTGAAAAAAGTTACGTTAGTACTATTTCGTGACTATTTGAGCCTACACGTATTTCACCTCGGAATTCCAACAAAAGCTCTGATAAATGGTCACTATCAAGTATATTTCCATGAGCCCACATGCTTTTTATGTCAATTTCATGTGACAGTCACAAAAATATAGAACAGCTAGAAGTTATAATTTTGATAAAATGACGAAAAATGTAATAGATCAGTATAATAAGCAAGCAACGCATCACTCACTGAGAATGTCTACAGTCATGGCTGAAAGTGTTGTCACCCTTGAAATTGTTCCAGAAAATGAAGTATTTCTTCCAGAAAATTATTGCAATTACACAGGTTTTGTTATGCACATGTTTATTTCCTTTTGTGCATTGGAATAACACAAAAAAGAGAAAAAATGCAAATTGGACATCATTTGACACAAAACCCACGAAAATGAGCTGGACAAAATTGTTGGCACCCTCAACTAAATATTTGGTTCCACACCCTGTGGAACAAATTACTGCAGTCAATCACTTCTTATAACCATCAACAAGCTTCTTACTCATCTCAACTGGAATTTTGTACCACACTTCTTTTGCAAACTGATCCAGGTCTCTAGTTTTAAAATCTCTCCACAGGTGTTCAATGGGATTTAGATCCGGACTCATTGCTGGCCACTTCAGAGCCCTCCAGCACTTTGTTTCCATCCATTTCTGAATAACTCTTCAAGTTTGTTTAGGGTCATTGTCATGCTGGAAGACCCATGACCTACTTCAAAACCCAGCTTTCTGACACTGGACACTACTTTGCGACCCAAAATCCTTTGGTAATCTTCAGAATTGATGATGCCTTACACACAGTCAAGGCACCCAGTGCTAGAGGCAGCAAAAGAACCCCAAACATCTTTGAACTTCCACTGTATCTGACTCTAGGTTTGTGTTCTTTTCTTTGTAGGTCTCATTTTTTGATAAGCAGTAGAATGATGTGCTTTACCAAAAATCTCTATCTTGGTTTAATCTGTCCACAGGATGCTTTTCTAGGAAGGATTTTGGCTTACTCATGAACATTTTGGCAAACTGGAGTCTAGCTTTTTTATGTCTCTGTGTCAGCAGTGGGATCCTCCTGGGTCTCTTGCCATAGAGTGTCATTTCATTCAATTGTTGATGGATAACTCGAGATGACACTGATGCACCCTGGGCCTGCAGGACAGCTTGAATTTCTTTGGAACTTCATTATAGCTGCTTATCCACGATCCAAACAACTTTTCATCATTTTTTCTGCCGTCCATGTCCAGGGAGATTAACTATAGTGCCATAGGTTGTAAACTTCTTGATTATGTTGCGCACCATGGACAAAGGAACATCAAGATCTCTGGAGATAGACTTGTATCCTTGAGATGGTTGACATTTTTTGGGCAATTTTGGTTCTCAAGTCCTCAGAAAGTTCTCTTCTCCTCTTTCTGTTTTCCATGCTTAGTGTGGCACTCGCAGACACACAATGGAAAGACTGAGTCAACTCAAAGTTGACTTTCATATTGCCTACACCTGTTACTTGCTACAGGTGAGTTTGAACCATGATCACATGCTTGAAACAAAGTTGTTTACCCATATTTTTCCAGCTCATTTGTAGGGTTTTGTGTGAAATTATGTCCAATTTGCCTTTTCTCTCTGTTTTTGTGTTGTTCCAATACACACAAAGAAAATAAACATGGATATAACAAAACATGTATAAATGCAATAATGTTCTGGGAGAAATACTTCATTGCCTGGAACAATTTCAAGGGTACCAACACTTTCGATCTTGACTGTCTATGTCTATTGGTAAAGGTGTGCATACAATCTCGGATGGATTTTGACCATCCAGCTCTTTTATCTCAAAGCTCTGTTTATGATGTCTCCAGCTTCTTTTCAAGAGCTTTCCTGTTTGCTATTTCCACATTGTGGCAATGACTGTTACAGGGAAAAAAAAATATTTTACATTGAAAAGGTAAGTAACACACAGGTAAAAAAGTAGGACATAACCGCAGTGTCAGACTACAAAGGGGTTATTTGTTGTCTGTAGCCGTGTGGGCACATAGGTCTGCATAAGTTCTATAAGCGCACAGGACTTGAATTGTCATTTGTGTTTTTTAATTCAGATTTTTTTTTTGTATTGTGGTATTTGCTTATGATTCATCAAAACGCTGCACGTTGCTCATGAATTTTGTGTAAAGTAAAAAATGGTCTTTTTTTCTGTCTTTAGCCTTTTTTTGAGACTTTTTTAGAACAAATAGAAATTGTTGCTTTGAAGCCAGTGAATTGTATGACTTGTCTTTGCTGAGTAAATTAGGTGTAATAATATCAATAATTAAAATAAATTTCCTGCCAAAATTGAAATCTCAGTTAGGATTAGAGATCTAATCTAACATTACCTTTCATTTGTTGTGCATAATATATTATCCCCTCTGTGGACCGTTATAAGTATTACATTATATATTATACATTAATGCAGGAATGCTGACCTACATCCATGGACAGGTAAGAAATCTTCTTCCTCTTTCTTTTAAGATGGTGTTGGGTTTATAAAAATCTAAAAATCTATTTTGAAATACCTTTAAAAGGAATCTGTGTCCAGTGGAATTTGACACCACCTTTATGTATAATCATTACAAACAGAGTGATCTATTTCATGTGTTTATTTCTGTTAATGTTGATGATTATGGCTTACAGCCAATGAAAACCCAAAAGTCATTATCTCAGTAAATTAGAATAATTAACAAAAAACACCTGCAAAAGCTTCCCAAGCGTTTAAAAAGGTCCCTTAGTCTGTTTCAGTAGGCTCCACAATCATGGGGAAGACTGCTGACTTGACAGATGTCCAGAAAGCAGTCATTGATACACTCCACAAGGAGGGTAAGCCACAAAAGGTCATTGCTAAAGAAGCTGGCTGTTCACAGAGTGCTGTATCCAAGCATATTAATGGAAAGTTGTGTGGAAGGAAAAAGTGGTAGAAAAAGGTGCACAAGCAACCGGGATAACCGCAACCTTGAAAGGCCATTAAAAAATTTGAGGTAGATACACAAGGAGTGGACTGCTGCTGGAGTCATTGCTTCAAGAACCACCACAAGAAGGTATCCAGGACATGGGCTACAAGTGTCACATTCCTTATGTCAAGCCACTCATGACCAATGGACAATGCCATAAGTGCCTTACCTGGGCCAAGGAGAAAAAGAACTGGACTGTTACTCAGTAATCCAAGGTGTTGTTTTCAGATGAAAGTAAATTTGGCATTTCATTTGGAAATAAAGGTCCCAGAGTCTGGAGGAAGAGTGGAGAGACAGATAATCCAAGCTGCATGAGGTCTAGTGTGACGTTTACACAATCAGTGATGTTTTGAGGAGCCAGGTCATCTGCTGGTGTAGGTCCACTATGTTTTATAAAGACCAAAGTCAGCACAGCCGTCTACCAAGAGATTTTAGAGCACTTCATGCTTCACTCTGCCGGCAAGCTTTCTGAAGATGGAAATTTCATTACTCAGCAGGACTTGGCACCTGTCCATACTGCCAAAAGTGCAAATAGTTGGTTGAAAACAACAGTGTCACTGTGTTTGATTGGCCAGCAAACTCACCTGACCTTAACCCCATAGAGAATCTATGGAGTATTGTCAAGAGGAGGATGAGAGACACTAGATCCAACAATGCAGACGAGCTTTAAAAGCAACCTGGGCTTCCATAACACCTCAGCAGTGCCACAGGCTGATCGCCTCCATGCCAAGCCGCATTGATGCAGTAATTGATGCAAAAGGAGCCCCGACCAAGTATTGAGTGCATTTACTAAACATACATTTCAGTAGGCCAACATTTCTGATTTTAAAATCATTTTTTAAGCTGGTGTTATAAAGTATTCTAATTTACTGAGATAATGACTTTTGGGTTTTCATTGGCTGTAAGCCATAATCATCAACATAAACAGAAATAAACACTTGAAATAGATCACTATGTTTGTAATGACTCCATATAATATATGAGTTTCACTTTTTGTGTTGAAGAACTGCAATATATTAACTTTTGATGATATTCTAATTTTGTGAGAAGCACCTGTATGTATAACATAACTGAGCAGCACCAAATCTTTAACGGGTTGTCCACTACTAGGACAACCCCTTAAATGTTCAGCCCCAATAAAATAATAAAGCCCATATTCACCTCCAGTGCCGGCTCCATTCTCGTGGTGTCGGCACTCGCGATCCTGGGAATGACACATGATGCCCTGCGCCTAATTAGCGCTGGCATCACTCTCTGCCTTCGGACAAACTGAACATGAAGAGGAAGTCTGGGAGGAGCTGATCTCTGACTTCCTCATCATGTTCAGTTTGTCCGAAGGAGGGGCCAGCTGATTGGCAGCAGTCATTACGTGTCACAACACATCACAGCCCCGAGGAAAGCGAGTGCCGACACCGCAGAAATGGCGCCGGCACAGAAGTATAGGTTTTATTATTTTATCCGGGCTGAACATTTAGTTTAAGGGTACGTGCACACATTGCAGATTTTGATGCAGATTCGCAGTGTTTTTGGACACATGGAATTGCATCAAATCTATGGGAATCAAAGGTATAGCTAGGGGTTCGGTTCAGGGGGGGGCGAAACATCAGAGTGGGCCCCTAACAGTAGGACATATCATTGGGGCAACCTGCGCAACCGCACATGGGCGCAAGAGGTAAGGGGCCCATATCTACCTCCAAAGAAGGTGCAATTTTGCATTTTTAGGAGCTCTTGGGCTGCAAAGCACCCATATATTGTTCTTGCACAGGGCCCTTTCTGTCTGTGTCTCCTTGTGGCCCCTAACCAGGTAATCATGATTATGGCTATGGTGGTATAGGGGAACCTCAGGTGATGACCGCACTGTTATTGAAAATAAATCTCCATACAAACACCAGCACTGATATTACCGCCTTATGGTGACATATAGTGGTAGATACCAGTCCTACGGAACATATAAGAGATAACAGTACAGTTATAGATGGTGACTTACAGAGGACGTCCTTTCAGGTGGAGTCATTCACTTTTCCCGTCTATTCCTTCTGGCCCAGACCATGTTGACTTCTCCAGCCAGGACTCATTTGCAGAGATTACAACAAAGACACATCTGACTTCTCACATTTCCAGCACCATTCACATGTAGAATCATAATCCTCATGCCCAACCCCCTGCTCAATGCTGGATTCACTAAACCATCTCAGACAGATGTCTGTCCAACCTATGTGTGAAGACCTCCATTGAATGAGAACTCACTACCTCTCATGGCAGCCTGTTCCACTCATTGATCACCCTCACTGTCAAAAAGTTTTTTCTATTATCTAATCTGTATCTTCTCCCTTTCAGTTTCATCCCATTGCTTCTTGTGTTTCCACAATGCATCCCCAACCTGCACCAACTCCTCATCCTGCTGATACCTCAATACTGAGCCGCTGCTGCCGTATGTGTCCCTATTACTGCACCTGCTGTTTGGTACAAAAACAGAGCTCCTCCTAGTGCCCCACATAGTAATGCCCCCACTGTGCACCTTACACCGTATTAATGCCTCCTTTGTGCTCTCTAGATGGTAAAATTGCCACCTAGAAAATATTAATTTCCTGTGCATGTGCCCTCCACATTTTGTCCCTAGAAAGTAATAATGCTCCATGGGCAACTTTGATGGTCACAATACTGAGAGCCCCTATACCAATAGTGTTTAAGTGCCCACTTAACAATTAATTATGTCCCTTACATTCCCCATGTACAACTCCCCTATATACAGTATGGTGGGCCCACAGCTCCCCTTTACACTATGATGATCCCACAGCGCCAGCTCCCTCATACACAGTATGATGATCCCACAACAGCTACATCATACACTGTATGATGATACTGTTATGAACTGCTACAAGCACTAAGGAAAGATGGGAATTCTGTCCCTACAATAGAACTGAGCTGGATCCCTACGATGTAACGGGGAACCTGATCCTGCGACCAGACCCGCTAAAGTCCTCAGCTAGTCTGAACGCAGACCTATAGTTGCGAGGGAGGAATCCCTACAAGATCTAGGGACTGGGAGAAAAGGTGGACACCTCCTAACAGAAATTGTAGCAGGGATAATTAAACAGAAAACAAATTACTTAGAGATCCTAAGATCAAGCAAAACTGACTGAGTAAGGCACCTAAGCACCCGGCTAGCTTAAGAGTAGATAATACAATGAAGTCCAGCAAAGCCAGAAGGGCGGAGCCAGACTAAATAGGGAAAAAAGGTCATGTGACCAGCAAACTGAAACAAAATCTAACAAGAGGGTTCTAACAGTACCTCCCTTCTAAGAGGATCCTCCGGATCCCCTAGGACTTAGGCTTATCCGGAAACCTCTTGTGAAACGCTCTGACAAGTCTAGACGCAGAAACATCATCCGCCCTCACCCATGAGTTATCCTCGGGTCCATAACCCTTCCAAGCGACGAGGTACTGCAAACTCCCTCTATACCGTCTAGAATTTAGGATGCGGGAAATCTCATATTGCCCATCCTCCACCACCAGGGGAACAGTGGCCGAGACGTCTCCATTTGAGACCTCAGCTTTTTTCAAGAGAGAAACATGAAACACCGAATTAATCTTCCAGGAGGTAGGAAGCTCCAACTTAACAGCAGATTGGTTAATAACCTGAAGCACCTTAAAGGGCCCTACAAACTTGGGACCCAATTTCTTAGACGGAATCCTCAAGCGCAGATTCTTAGAGGACAACCAAACCATGTCACCAATAGCAAACAAAACCTCTTGTCGTTTTCTATCAAAATACACTTTGGATCTTTTGTTAGCCTCCTGAAGATTACCACGCACATCAGTCCAAACTCTCTCCAAAACACCAGAAAAATTCTCCTCTTCAGGTACAGCCGATCCCAACTTGGAAAATGACCCAAACGACGGATGTCTCCCAGTACAACAAAAAAAAGGCGAACAACCAGCAGAAGCGGATGTATGGTTGTTAAGAGCAAACTCAGCAAGTGGCAGAAACTCAGACCACACCTCTTGATTATCAGTCACAAAGCAACGCAAGAACTGCTCAAAATCCTGTTTTTTCCTTTCTGTCTGGCCATTAGACTCAGGATGATATCCGGATGAAAACGACAAATGAACTCCCAACCTGTCACAAAAAGCGCGCCAAAAACGAGCCACAAACTGAGGTCCCCTATCAGAAACAATGTCAGTAGGAACGCCATGTAGTCTGACTATTTCCTTGACAAAGGCCTTAGCGAGAGTCTTAGCGCAGGGCAATTTGATGAAAGGAACCAAGTGACACATCTTGCTAAAACGGTCCACGACCACCCAGATGACAGTGAAACCCTCAGAGGGGGAAGGTCAGTAATAAAGTCCATAGCCAAATGTGTCCAAGGTGCACTAGGGACCTCCAGAGGGCAAAGCAACCCTGCAGCAAGAGTATGAGAAGACTTAGATCTAGCACACACAGTGCATTGACGCACCCACTTAATGACTTCCTTCTGCCATCCAGGCCACCAAAAGCTGTGACCCACAAGTCTCTTGGTCTCAGAGATTCCAGGATGACCTGCCAACCGAGAGTCATGGCATTCAACAAACAAATCTCTCCTCAGGGTACCAGGCACAAACAACCTCCCATGCGGCGTGTTAGATGGGGCATGGGGCATTCTCCTGTGCTGTAAGAATCTCATCTTCCAACACGGAGTCCAAAACAGCAATAACAACCCCCTCTTGCAAAATGTTTTCCTCCTCCTCAGTACCCACCATAGGAGAAAAGCTGCGAGACAAAGCATCAGCTTTAACATTTTTAGTACCTGGGATGTAAGTAATGGCAAAATTAAACCGTGAGAAAAACAGTGCCCACCTAGCCTGACGGGCATTCAAGCGTTTGGCAGCATCAAGGTAGATCAGATCTTTATGATTGGTGAAGACTTGAACGGGAAATTCCGCTCCCTCCAAAAAATGACACCAGTGTTCAAATGCGAGTTTAATTGCCAACAATTCCCGATTACCGATATCATAATTTAGTTCAGACTCAGAAAATTTCTTTGAAAAAAAAGCACAGGGATGTACTCCATCCGTCTTTTCCTGAGACAACACCGCGCCGACCCCCACAGAAGAAGCATCAACCTCAACCAAAAATGGTTTAGTCACATCAGGCTGCGTAAGGATGGGAGCAGAGCTGAACCTCTCCTTTAGCAACACAAAAGCCTCAATGGCCTCAGTAGTCCACTGAACCGCATCAGCACCTTTCCTGGTGAGATCGGTCAGAGGTTTGGCAATCACAGAAAAATTTTTAATGAATTTTCTATAATAATTGGCGAACCCCAAAAACCTCTGTATTGATTTCACACCAATAGGTCTAGGCCAATCCTGCACAGCTTGCACCTTCACCGGGTCCATCTCAAAACCTTCACTGGAGACAATGTAGCCCAAAAAACTAAGTCTCTGTACAGCGAACTCACATTTTTCTAGTTTGGCAAAAAGTGAATTATCACTCAGTAACTGTAATACTTCACGCACACTCCTCCAATAAGACTCCAAATCCGGTGAATAAATCAAAATGTCATCCAAATACACAATCACACTTCTGCCGATGAAAGGGCTAAGGATGTCATTAATAAGATTCTGAAAAAATGCCAGAGCACTGGAAAGCCCAAAAGGCATGACCAGATTCTCAAAATGACCCAGTGGAGTGTTAAACGCAGTCTTCCATTCATCCCCCTCCTTCATGCGCAACAATTGTATGCCCCTCGAAGATCAATTCTCGAGAACCACTTGGCCCCCACTAACTGATTAAACAAATCAGGAATCAATGGCAGTGGGTAAGGATTGCGTACAGTAATCTTATCAATCTCACGAAAGTCTAGACAAGGCCGTAAACCGCCGTCCTTTTTTTTAACAAAAAAAAATCCAACCGCCACAGGAGATTTGGAAGGCCTAATGTGACCGGCAGCCAAGCTTGTCTGTATGTATTCCTCCAAAGCCTTTCTCTCAGGAATAGTCAAATTAAATAAACGACTTTTAGGAAGAGTAGCTCCAGGGACAAATTCAATTGCACAATCATATTCTCTATGAGGAGGCAATACCTGCGATCCTTATCAGAAAAAACTTTCCAAAAATCCTGAATAGGTACAGGTAACTCCCCCTTAACTACAGCAGCAATACGCCCGTTACAACACTTGTCATAACAATTAGGACTCCAGGACTTAATTTCATTGGTAGACCAATCCAGTACCGGATTGTGCAATTTTAACCAGGGTAACCCCAAAATCACCGGTGAGGGCAAATTATTCAAAACTACCAAATCCAAATTCTCTTGATGAACACCATTAATAGTAAGAGGAAATTCACAGATATGGTGAGTAACATTTTTCAAGGGAGAACCATCCACAGACACCACATTAATAGGGGAAGACAGAAGTTTGGGTTTTAATTTTAGTTTTTCCAAAAATTTCCCATCAATCACATTGAAACGGGCGAAACTGACCTCATTTTTTTTTTCTTTATTCATTCGAAGCGCACAGTTCTTAATAAAATGCTTAGATTTGCCACAATAGAAACACAAACCTTCAGCAAATCTGCGTTCTTTTTCCCGAGAGTGAGGTGCCATTGCTCCAATTTCTATCGGCTCTGCAATGTCAGTACAGTCCCTCTCCAAACTTGGAGCTGACAAGGCAGATTTACTCTCATTAACCCTTGCACTCAGTCTCCTATCCACCCGTATGGCTAATTGCATAGCCTCTTGCAAGTTACCAGGTATAGGATAAGCAATCAGCAAATCTTTAACCCTTTCACTTAACCCTGCAAGAAATAAACTTTTCAAAGCTGAATCGTTCCACACCACCTGAGTGGACCACCTTCGGAAGTGAGTACAATATTTTTCCACATTACCTGATCCCTGTCTCAAACGTCTCAATTCTGTCTCAGCTGATGAAACACGATCAGGATCGTCATACAATAACCCCAAAGCAGAAAAAAAACTATCCACTGGTCTAAAGCATGGATCACTAGGCTGCAGAGAAAAGGCCCAGTCCTGAGGTTCTTTGCGCAAAAGTGACATTATGAACCCTATACGCTTGATTCATCACCAGAGGATCTGGGTCTCAAACGAAAATACAACAAGCAAGCATTTTTAAAAGAAAAAAAATCTTGTTGTTCACCAAAAAATAAATCAGGCAAACGTACCTTTGGCTCCACGAAATGTGCTCCAGAACAACTACTCACGTGTTGCTGGATTTCAGCTACCTCCAGAGAGAGACCCTGCAGGCGTTGAGCCAAATCCTGAACCGACACCATGATGGAAACAGAAAATCTTTCCTTAGAGATTTTTTTTTTTTCAGGCTGGACTTACTGTTATGAACTGCTACAAGCACTAAGGAAAGATGGGAATTCTGTCCCTACAATAGAACTGAGCTGGATCCTTACGATGTAACGGGGAACCTGATCCTGCGACCAGACCCGCTAAAGTCCTTAGCTAGTCTGAACGCAGACCTATAGTTGTGAGGGAGGAATCCCTACAAGATCTAGGGACTGGGAGAAAAGGTGGACACCTCCTAACAGAAATTGTAGCAGGGATAATTAAACAGAAAACAAATTACTTAGAGATCCTAAGATCAAGCAAAACTGACTGAGTAAGGCACCTAAGCACCCGGCTAGCTTAAGAGTAGATAATACAATGAAGTCCAGCAAAGCCAGAAGGGCGGAGCCAGACTAAATAGGGAAAAAAGGTCATGTGACCAGCAAACTGAAACAAAATCTAACAAGAGGGTTCTAACAGATACCACAGTTCCTTCATACACCATATGATGATCCCACAGCTCCCCTATACACCGTATGATGATCACACAGCTCCCCTATACACCGTATGATGATACCACAGCTCCACTATACACCGTATGATGATCCCACAGCTCCCCTATACACCATATGATGATCCCACAGCTCCCCTATACACTGTATGATGATCCCACAGCTCCATCATACACTGTATGATGATACCACAGCTCCCCTATACACTGTATGATGATCCCACAGCTCCCTCATACACTGTATGATGATCCCACAGTTCCCTTATACACTGTATGATGATCCCACAGCTCCCTCATACACCGTATGATGATCCCACAGCTCCCCTATACACCGTATGATGAACCCACAACTCCCTTATACACAGTATGATGATCCCACAGCTCCCCTATACACACTATGATGATCCCACAGCTCCCCTATACACACTATGATGCTCCCACAGCTCCCCTATACACCGTATGATCCCACAGCTCCCCTATACACTATATGATGATCCCACAGCTCCCCTATACACAGTATGGTAGGCACACAGCTCCCTTATATACAGTATGATGGGCCCGCAGCTCCCGTACATACAGTATAATGTCCCCCCAGAGTTCCCCTATATATAGAATGATGTCCACACTGCTCCGCCAATACACAGTATAATCGTTAATAGTGTGCTGACACTGTGCGGCGCCTGCACTGAGAGCCCCTCTGCCAGGAGGAAATTAACCTTATTTGTCCCGGCAGCCTTGCTCTTCCATAGGGGCTGCGCTGGCACGGTTTCAGTGACCGCTCTGTGTATAGAAAGTGGCGGCTGTAACAGCACCACTGCACTGACTGACAGCCACCTCAGTCCCGTCTCCCACCCAGTAACTACCCTATTGGTGCCTCTATAAATAATAATGCTTCTTAAGTGCCCACATAATAATTAACTGAGTCCGCCTATGCATGGTTGTAATGGTTCCAGCATCGCTGATGTAAGCAGGGGGTGGTCTGATGACTCTTTCGGCTTCTCCCAATTATCTTCTAATGAGAGAAGTCAAACTTATCTAGTCGACATGTGCAAATAGCAAACGTGGTCACATGACCGCCTGATCGCACCAGTGGTCTTGGGGTCTCATGACAGCAGGTGCACCCCATCATGATTTGGCCTTCTGTAGTCTCAGAGTGACTGCAGACAATTATCCCGAGCCTTTAATAACTTTATAATAATAAATGAATTATGAAATTATTAAATAGAATGCAGCTTGTGATTACACTTGTTAAGGGGCCGACAGACGGACATATTTCTCATGCGAGGATCGTATTGCCATCCTCGGACTGACAGTTGGCTCTCCCGACCTGAGTGTACCAGCTGCATAGTAATCCATCACACTGTCACGTTCATGTCAGGAGCGGCAGCGGGCAGTCCGAGGATTGCAAAGTGATCCTCGCATGAGTTATACGGCCATCTGCCTGCGCCCTTATGCTAAGGCCGGGGTCACAAGTGCGAGAAACTCGCACGAGTCTCGCACCTCAACACCCAGCACTGCCACCAGCACTCGGGAGCGGAGAGTGCGCGGCTGCATGTATTTCTATGTATTTCTCTGCAGCCGCACATGCCGGTCCGAGTGCCGGCGGCAGCGCTGGGTGTTGATGCGTGAGTTTCTCGCATCACACTCGCAAGTATGACGCCGGCCTTATACTTATCCTGGTTATACTACTACATAGATATTAACCCCATCCTCTCACATTAACCCTTCAGTGCCCTGTCTCCTCTCTCCCATAATATCCTCATCATCTCACATTCAGTCCCCAGTTCTCTAGCCCCCACAATACCCCATCCTCTCACATTAACCCTCCAGTGCCCTGTCAACTCTCTCCCATAATACCCCCATTCTCTCACATTCAGTCCCCAGTTCTCTAGCCCCCACAATACCCCATCCTCTTACATTAACCCCCCAGTGCTCTAGCCCCAATACCCCATCCTCTCACATTAAGCACCTCCAGTGCCCTAGCCCCCACAATACCCCCATCCTCTCACATTAACCCTCCAGTGCCCTGTCTCCTCTCTCCCACAATACCCCCATCCTCTCACATACACCCCAAGTACCCTGTCTCCTCTCCCCCTAATACCCCTCATCCTCTTACATTCACCCCGTGTCCTTGCCCCATCCTCTTACATTAACCACCCCAGTGCCCTAACCCCCACGATACCTCCATCCTTACACATTAACCCCCACTGCCCTAGCCCCAACACTCCCATCCTCTCACATTCACCCCCAGTGCCGTCTCCTCTTCCCCATAATACCCTCATCCTCTCACATTCAACCCCCCAGTGCCCTAGCCCCCACAATACCCAACATCCTCTCACATTAAGCCCCCCAGTGCCCTAGCCCCCACAATACCCCCATCCTCTCTACACCCCCTGTACCCTGTCTTCTCTCCCCTTAATACCCTCATCCTCTTACATTCAACCCAGTGTCCTGTCTCCTATCTCCCATAATACCCCCATCCTCTCACATTCAGTCCCCAGTGCTCTAGCCCCTACAATACCCCATCCTCTTACATTAACCCCAGTGCCCTAGCCCCCACAATACCCCATCCTCTTAAATTAACCCCCCAGTGCCCTAGCCCCCACAATACCCCATCCTCTCACATTAAGCCCCCCAGTGCCCTAGCCCCCACAATACCCCATCCTCTCACATTAACCCTCCAGTGCCCTGTCTCCTATCTCCCATAATACTGGCATCCTCTTACATTCATCCCCAGTGCCCTAGCCCCCACAATACCCCCCATCCTCTCACATTTCAACCCACAGCGACCATGAGATGCCCAAACTAAATGAGTGTAATCAATTCCATCCCCACTTACTGATGAAGCTTGCAGGCACAGTGAGGCAGGACCAGGAAGTGTCCATGTGAGGAGGGCACTAGGACCCAGCGTGCCTGAGCCCATCAGAGTCTGCACAGAAAGTAACTGCAGCTGCTGCGGCCATGAAGGAGCTTCTGGGGTGAGAAAGCCGCACACTGCAGGGACTGAGTCTCTGGCTCTACAACCGGCCGCTGTGCAGCCTGTCAGACAGGGGAGCCGGCATTGTGCTGCTCTCCCTGCACCTCAGACACGGCCTCATGACGTAAGTGGCCATGTCTCCCAGTGGGCCCCTGCATGTGACGGGGCCCTCTGCCCCCAGTAGCTACGCTACTGATGGGAATCCTGAATTTGGTGTGCACATGCTGTGCAAAAATACGTGCCGATTGGCAGATTTTATTTTCCGCAGCATGTCAATTCTTTTTGCAGATCTGCAGCGTTTCTGCACCCATTTACTTCCATTGAGTCAGTCAATTCCACAGCAAAAGCGCGGGTTTAAGAAGATCTGCGGTTTTGCTGCAGACTTGCGTGCGAGAAACGCTGCAGATAGGGAGGAAGAGTGTGTGGGCGGAGACTATGTGTGTGCATAGAAGATGTGCATTTCTGTGTGAGGGTCCGTGTGTGCGGCTGTGTGTGTGTCTGTGCGGGTCTGTATGAAGGCAGGCATCGACCAATGGGACTACTAGTCACATCTGGCTATGTCTGCTACAGTAAAATATAATAGACACGTCACTCCTTGAGAAGAGAAGGTGCTCGGATGAGGGATGCCAGTCCTGAAATACTAAATATGAATGAATCCGGCACTCAAAAATGGGTTGCAAGTAAAAGAAGATATTTATTTGTATACAATCCAGTATTTGACGTTTCGGTCAATCACCTGACCTTCTTCAGACTGGAGAATGTAAATAAATATATATCACAATTAAATCAATGTTCAAAATGTCACATGAAAATAATTGTAAAAAATACGTAAAAAACATGAAAGAAATACTGAAATAAACTAAAGTGCACCATATGGCGGAATAAAAAGAATGAACTACCCTTGTAGCATATTATAAGTGAAATCAAGCAATAGTCTATCTTATATAAAGTTAAACTTGTTGCTGGTACAATGACATGGAAGCTACAGGAATCACGTGGATATATGATATTCAACTGAACAGAAGGGAATACTATATATAGAAAGCATCTGAAAGTAAATAATATTTAACATTTGATTGTATAGTATTAAATACACAAATATTCCTGGATGCAAGTAATGATGTAATTACTTATCTTACCAGATTGTAGTGGAAATATTAGGGAGGTTTTCCACCCCTTTCCTTGTGGGTCATGCACATAAAGGCCATCCTCTGCAGCGTGTCCACATCGGACATTACCAGGATTTTTATACGTTTGTTTAACTGTGCTTTTCTATGTTTCCGTCTTTTGGTGGTGTGAACACTGTCCTACAGACTTGTTCATTGTGTGCATGGCACATGTGTTTGTATTCAATTGGTTTCTTATTTTTGCAAGATTAGGAAGGTTCTCCACCCCTCCCTTGTGGGCCATGCACATAAAGGCCGTCCTCTGCAGCGTGTCCACATTGGACATTAACTGTCTGAATCCTGCTCATATAGTTACTATACACAAGTGGCTCAGGTAGTGCAGCTCATCCAGGATGGCACATCAATGTGAGCTGTGGCAAGAAGGTTTGCTGTGTCTGTCAGCGTAGTGTCCAAAGTCTGGAGGCGCTACCAGGAGACAGGCCAGTATGTGTAGCCCTGGTGTGAAGGCACACGCAGTACCCTGGAGGATGTGTGGAGAAGTAGCAGTTCAATGCTCAATAAACATTCACTCTACCATACACTTAGACACACCCTTAGGGTATTTAGTCACTCGTCAGGGAGTGTTCTTGGGGATTCATTCAGTCAGTCGAGCCTGGACCTGGAGGGAGGAAGGAGCAGAGTCTAGCTCGGGTGGCTCAGGGACTGAGTCATTCCACCTGTGTGCAGTTCAGTAAGTGGAGGCCAGTAAGGTGAGCCAGATCACCTCAGCCTGGTCAGAGCTGTGCTCCACTGGCAGACGACTGAGACATCTATTGAGAAGGAAGAGTTAGTTGCAGATACTTCAGTCTCCTGTCCCAAGGACAGTGAAGGTTCAGAGACGTGCTCCTGCCTAGAGGAATACTGAGATTCTAGCAACAAGCTCCGGAAAGAAGCAAGAAGGGAATGATCTATATGACCTTAGGAAGTGTGGAGTGCTTATGCTAAAAGCGCGGACAAGGCGAAGGGCACAGTGGAAGGAATTCAGAAGTGCTTTAGGATTGGAGAAGTCCTGCACATTGTCACCGGTCACTGGGGACCGAAGTGTCACTATAGCTTCACGCATAGTGGTAGAAAAACCAGAGGCTTACTGGACCTTAGGTAACAGAAAGCAGCCCCTGGAGTGTCGGTACGTAACTGGGGTCAGGGGGAGTGAGAACCTTGAGTCTCTGCAGGACAAGAGTAGGAACTCAGCTCTCTCATAGGAAGGCTCCGACCACAAAACTGACCGGGCAGTACAGCTTTGAAATAGCTGGAGTTTCAGGAGTGAACTACGCTTTATGCTGGTTGGACTCACCATTTTGAAAGTAAAGGAGGCCCCTAACTTGTTCAGCTGCTACCTCGAAACACATCCTCCATTGGATCAGCCTCCCTG
The DNA here is from genome assembly GCA_033576555.1 of Oophaga sylvatica. NCBI lineage: Eukaryota > Metazoa > Chordata > Amphibia > Anura > Dendrobatidae > Oophaga > Oophaga sylvatica. The sequence goes on from JARQOD010000003.1 coordinate 150,480,687, forward strand.
GGACCTGCCTGAACAACTTGAAGTAAAAGGTATGGAAAGACGCTGATGTGTGAGACTGTGTTATTCAATTACATCCCTGCACAACCCCACCATAACTATCGACCTGAGGGAAGAGTCCCACCTGTAGGGGACCCGACATCTAGCTGCCTCACCATCCCCTCAGAGATCTACAGCAGCGCTGGTACAAATTACCAGAGAACTACAGGTGGCGTCACGAACTGTATATAAATCTATCCCCTGTAAATATACCCCCCCCAACATACGCCTGACCGCCAGGGCCACAGACCGAGCCACCGCTACCTGTGACAACCCCATAGACTTCTACGGGCTCGGCTCTGAGTGCCCCATTGCCCTGGTAACCCACAATTGTGGTGCGTGGTCGAGACAAACTTTGGCGTCACGAACAGGATACGAAACTCGCAAAATTGCGAGCCCTGTGTGCCTGTGGAGTGTTTTGGTGAAAAGGACTGTTGCTATGTTTGGCGCCAAATACCGCCATATTTGCCGCCATATTCGCGCCCTGAGACGCTGGAGAAGAAGGTGGGCGTGGATTCGTGGGCGTGTGCCCCCCTGTGGCGCGAAGAGAATGCCTGTCCTCTCAAAGTGCTATTACAATTTGCGATCCTGCCCTACAGCAAAGGAGGTCCGCCTCCTCTTCACCTTCCCTGCGAAGAGGAGGAGACGCAAACCCCGCCTCCACGGAAGAGACCGGATGGCTCCGAAAGTAGAAGATGAAAGAACGCTCTGGAACATCATGGAGGCAGGACGTGTGCAGCCGAGCAGGGAAGCGGAGGAAGGCAGGCCCCGTTCCCCAGCCAAGCTGCCACTAGAACCGGAACCATCCGTGGTCCTGCACCTGCAGCAAGCATTGCGGGAGATTAAAGAGGAGAATGCCAGATTGAAAAAGATGGTTTTGCAACAACCTGGCAAGGAGGAGATCGAGAGATGCCGGCGTACCCAGGAGCAGCGGCGGCTGTGGGACGCGGTGTTCTCTCCCCTCAACGACCCCCCACGATTCGAGTTACCGAAACTTCTGCTGCCCAAGGCTAAGGAGCAACCGGAGGCTACCCCCAAAAGGACCGACCCTGAACCTACCGAGGAAGCGGTGGAAGCGAGGGAGGTTGAGGAGGTACCGCCAGTTCCGGAACGCCCGCCCGGCCAGGAGGCCGCAGCAGATGATCGATCCCTGGCAGGGACACCGAGGGGTCCTGTCCATCATTGCCAGACGTGGACTGGGACGAGTTGGCGCGCCTGGATGACGTCGCCTACACCGCCCAGTGGGAACGTGAGTGGCAGCGTCGCGAAGAAAAACAGCAACGCCAGCAGGAAGAAGAGCGGGAAGAGCAACGGAACCGGCAGCGGCAGTACGAGCAGCTGATCGCAGACAAAGAAAGTGTCCGCCGAGAGAAAGGTACTCTAAGGGAACCGACGGCGGCAGGGGTGTGTGACAGAGTTCCAGCTCCGGAAGGGCTGGGGCTTCATCAGAGAGAGCCGGGCCTCTACCCAGGGGTCTTTGTCAGTCGCAGGGACGTAGAATCCCACCTGCCCATCGGTCATCCCGGGAGGGACCTAGTTAATGGAGATATTGTCAACTATACACGGCACTGGGGAATGAAGGGATGGTATGCCCTTAATGTCACAATCGTCCGTGACCCCGTCCCTGACGCAGGTAACGTCACCATTGCCAGCGCATCCCAGTCACAATCTCCCGCTGCATCAGACCGTGCCCCGGCGACGCCCCCTGCAGGCTCCTCGCAAATGGAAGCACCGCCTGTATACTCTTCACTACCTTCTCCTACTACATCGCAATCTGCGACCCATTCCACATCGCAATCAGCAGTTTACACGACGACGCGCACGGCGACTATTTCTGCATCACGAGAGCAAGTGGCCATTACAGTAACGCAAACAGCGTCTCATAAAGCGAAAGCACCCGTTGCGCCCCTAGTGGTTCGCACAAGGACTGTAGCGACCCAAACTCTGATAGCAGGTCACGACTTGTTGGTCATGGGATCTAAGGATCATCGTATTGTTCCAGCCCCCGGGATGGAAAGTATAATGGAAGTTAACAAGGAAATGTGAGGAACGGTAGGACCCAGACAGGGTTTACCGCAACAAAGAAAATGTAGAAAGTTTGAGAATTTTTGCCAGATTTGCACTTTATGGTTATGCATAATGTTTACATAGTTCCATTTATTTAATGAGTAGAACGCCCGGCTGGGTACCAGAGTAAAAAGTTAAAAATTTAATGCATAGTTTTACATAAAATGCCCGTTGGGTAAAGTAAGAGTTAAAGAAGAATGATGCCTATTTGAAATGTGTATATATATATGTGTCTTTTCCTTATTGTGTCTTATAATGGACTCAGAGGCTGAGGACTGAGCCAGCCCAAGAACTGATCTTGTATATAGTTGCACTTTGTGCATCATCTTGGTTCTACATGAAACCACCCCAACTACCTCTGAATATAAAACCCGTGTGGTGTGGCACTGAGTGAGGTCTGCATTCATATGTCCTGCAGCCCACCCAGGACCCACGTTGAAGGTTTGGTGCGGGTCCTTCACAAGAATATTGTCATCTATGTATATGAGAATGTCTATTTAATATTTTGTATTTTTCTATATTTAATGTTTTGATTGCAACGTTCAAGAAATCCTTACCTCCCGGATGGGACGAGTTAATGTTTATTGTTAATGCATAAACAAAATGTCTTTTTGTATTTCACAGCCCGGGAGTGCTGTCTTTTACCATGGGGGAATGTGTAGCCCTGGTGTGAAGGCACACGCAGTACCCTGGAGGATGTGTGGAGAAGTAGCAGTTCAATGCTCAATAAACATTCACTCTACCATACACTTAGACACACCCTTAGGGTATTTAGTCACTCGTCAGGGAGTGTTCTTGGGGATTCATTCAGTCAGTCGAGCCTGGACCTGGAGGGAGGAAGGAGCAGAGTCTAGCTCGGGTGGCTCAGGGACTGAGTCATTCCACCTGTGTGCAGTTCAGTAAGTGGAGGCCAGTAAGGTGAGCCAGATCACCTCAGCCTGGTCAGAGCTGTGCTCCACTGGCAGACGGACTGAGACATCTATTGAGAAGGAAGAGTTAGTTGCAGATACTTCAGTCTCCTGTCCCAAGGACAGTGAAGGTTCAGAGACGTGCTCCTGCCTAGAGGAATACTGAGATTCTAGCAACAAGCTCCGGAAAGAAGCAAGAAGGGAATGATCTATATGACCTTAGGAAGTGTGGAGTGCTTATGCTAAAAGCGCGGACAAGGCGAAGGGCACAGTGGAAGGAATTCAGAAGTGCTTTAGGATTGGAGAAGTCCTGCACATTGTCACCGGTCACTGGGGACCGAAGTGTCACTATAGCTTTACGCATAGTGGTAGAAAAACCAGAGGCTTACTGGACCTTAGGTAACAGAAAGCAGCCCCTGGAGTGTCGGTACGTAACTGGGGTCAGGGGGAGTGAGAACCTTGAGTCTCTGCAGGACAAGAGTAGGAACTCAGCTCTCTCATAGGAAGGCTCCGACCACAAAACTGACCGGCAGTACAGCTTTGAAATAGCTGGAGTTTCAGGAGTGAACTACGCTTTATGCTGGTTGGACTCACCATTTTGAAAGTAAAGGAGGCCCCTAACTTGTTCAGCTGCTACCTCGAAACACATCCTCCATTGGATCAGCCTCCCTGGGACCTGCCTGAACAACTTGAAGTAAAAGGTATGGAAAGACGCTGATGTGTGAGACTGTGTTATTCAATTACATCCCTGCACAACCCCACCATAACTATCGACCTGAGGGAAGAGTCCCACCTGTAGGGGACCCGACATCTAGCTGCCTCACCATCCCCTCAGAGATCTACAGCAGCGCTGGTACAAATTACCAGAGAACTACAGGTGGCGTCACGAACTGTATATAAATCTATCCCCTGTAAATATACCCCCCCCAACATACGCCTGACCGCCAGGGCCACAGACCGAGCCACCGCTACCTGTGACAACCCCATAGACTTCTACGGGCTCGGCTCTGAGTACCCCATTGCCCTGGTAACCCACAATTGTGGTGCGTGGTCGAGACAAGTACACTAGGAGACATGGAGGACGCCGTAGGAGGGCAACAACCCAGCAACAGGACCGCTACCTCCACCTTTGTGCAAGGAGGAACAGGAGGAGCACTGCCAGAGTCCTGCAAAATGACCTCCAGCAGGCCACAAATGTGCATGTGTCTGCACAAATGGTTAGAAACCGACTCCATGAGAATGGTCTGAGTGCCCGACTTCCACAGATGGGGGTTGTGCTCACAGCCCTACACCATGCAGGACTCTTGGCATTTGCCACAGAACAGCAGGATTGGCAAATTCGCCACTTGCGCCCTGTGTTCTTCACAGATGAAAGCAGGTTCACACTGAGCACATGTGACAGACGTGACAGAGTCTGGAGACGTCGTGGAGAGCGATCTGCTGCCTGCAACATCCTTTAGCATGACCGGTTTGGCAGTGGGTCAGTAGTGGTGTGGTGTCGCATTTCTTTGGAGGGCCGCACAGCCCTCCATGTGCTCGCCAGAGGTAGCCTGACCGCCATTAGGTACCGAGATGAGATCCTCAGACCCCTTATGAGACCATATGCTGGTGCGGTTGGCCCTGGGTTCCTCCTAATGCAGGACAATGCCAGACCTCATGTGGCTGGAGTGTGTCAGCAGTTCCTGCAAGATGAAGGCATTGAAGCTATGGACTGGCCCGCCTGTTTCCCAGACCTGAATCCGATTGAGCACATCTGGGACATCATGTCTTGCTCCATCCACCAATGTCACGTTGAACCACAGACTGTCCAGGAGTTGGCGGATGCTTTAGTCCAGGTCAGGGAGGAGATCCCTCAGGAGACTATTCGCCGCCTCATCAGGAGCATGCCCAGGCATTGTAGGGAGGTCATACAGGCACAGGGAGGTCATACAGGCACGTGGAGGCCATACACACTACTGAGCATCATTTTGACTTGTTTTAAGGACATTACATTCCACTTTAATTTGTGGTGTGACTCCAAATCCAGGCCTCCATTGGTTAATAAATTTGATTTCCATTGATGATTTTTGTGTGATTTTGTTGTCAGCACATTCAACTTTGCACAGAACAAAGTATTCAATGAGAATATTTCATTCATTCAGATCTAGGATGTTATTTGAGTGTTCCCTTTATTTTTTGAGCAGTATATATATATATATATATATATATATATACACATAATAAGAGCAGATACTGAGAATTACACCATTTATACAGGGCAGGAGAAATATACACAGCTCCACAATATATACTGTACTACAGCCAATTATATAGGCAGCTTCATATTATATACTGTGGTAAGGAATATAGAGTGGAACGATGTATATAATATATAGTGTAGAGATGTGGCAGTGTATACAGTGTGAATTCCATTAAGCCATACTATATAAACATATCTACGCTATATACTATATATACAGACAACTCTACAATATAATTAATTAATACAGCATTATACTATAATATGATGCATACATCACATAGGAGAGTCACATATATATCACATAGTAGACACTGATGTACATAGGATAACATAGGAGGCACCGTGACTGCTGAATATATATCACAGTGAAACTACTGTATATAGAATATATAGTTGATACTGCGACTGCTGTGTACAGTTGTAGTATCACCTATATAATGTATATGTTGTATGTGATACTGTGACTACTGTATACACATTATATAGGTGATACAGCTATATACCGTATTTTTCGAACTATAAGACACACTGGACCATAAGACGCACCCCAAATTTTCAAAAGCAAAATAGGGAAAAAAAAAATGTGTCAAATGGGGTCTGTCTTACAGTCCGAATTCAGCTTACTGGGGGGGATCGGCACAGGTGCAGGAGTGGTCACAAGGGTTGTTTGGTGGTCCAAGCTGGTGCGGTGACCTACGGGAAATCCCATCCCAGGCTGGTGCCGCAGCGGTGCTCTGTGCTGCGGCAGCGGTGCTCTGTGCTGCGGCCACGGTGCTCTGTAAGAGGCAGCAGTGCTCTGTGCGGAGGCAGCAGCGCTCTGTGCTGAGGCGGCAGCATTCTGTGCTAAGGCGGTAGCGGCTCTCTGTGCTGCTTGGGGGGCTCCGCCGGCATTTTGTCAAAGCCCGGAGGCCCCCGCAGCTCCATTGCTGCGATGCGGTGGCCTCTGGGAAAATGGCCGCTGGGGCTGGCGCATGCTCAGATTCAGATCTCGGGACGAGATTTCGTAGCTCACACATCACCAAAAGATTAGCGATCCACCTCCGTGCTTTACAGTAGGAATGGTGTTCTTTCATCATAGGCCTTGTTGACCTCTCTCCAAATGTAACGTTGATGGTTGTGGCCAAAAGTTCAACTTTGGTCTCATCACTCCAAATTACCTTTTTCCAGAAGTTTTGAGGTTTGCCTCTGTGCTGTTTTGCGTATTGTAGGAGAGATACTTTGTGGCATTTGCGCAGTAATGATTTACTTCTGGCTACTCGACTATGCAGTCCATTTTTCTTCAAGTGCCTCCTTATTGTGCATCTTGAAACAGCCACACCGCTAGTTTTCAGAGAGTCCAGTATTTCAGCTGATGTTATTTGAGGGTTTTTCTTTGCATCCCGAACAATTTTCCTGGCAGTTGTGGACGAAATTTTTGTTGGTCTACCTGACTGTGGTTTTGTTTTTACAGAGCCTCAGATTTTCCATTTGTTAATCACTGTTTGAACGCTGCTGAATGGCATTATCAATTCCTTGGATAACTTTTTGTATCCCTTTCCTGTTTTATATAGTTCAGCTACCTTTTCCAGTAGATCCGTTGACAATTCTTTTGCTTTCCCCATGACTCACAATCCAGATACATCAGTGGCTATATGAAAGATGCAAGCGTCTGTCTGGATCCCAGAAACTTACTCAGCTTTTATGCACACACACTGATTACAAGCAAACTTGTCACAGGTGAGGATGTTACCTTTAGTAGCCATTCAAACCCATTTGTGTTAACTTCTGTGCATGTTATCAGGCCCAAATTACTAGGGTATGAGAACTTTTGATCAGGGTCATTTGGATGTTTTGTGTTGTCATTATGATTTAAAAAGAGAAAACACAAAAGTTTGACAATAAATGGCTTCACCCAACCACTAACCATGAGTGGAGAAAAAGTTTTGGTGTTATCATTCATATTCTCTGAAAAAAGGCCAAGAAAGCAAAAACTCTGATGGGGTACATAAACTTTTGAGTTCAATTGTATTTAGGACTGTTTACTGGACTCTTAAGGTCCCCCCTGCGTGCCCCCCACAGCCATACATTGCAGTGCTATATATATAGCACTGTTCATCTTGAGTTTTCTGGAACAATGGTTACATCCAGAGCTATGGTGCAACCTGTGCAGCTGCACAAGGGGCCAAGAGGTAAGGGGGCCACTTCTACCTCCAAAGCAGCAAGCAGATTCTGTCACAGACAAATAAATGGCTGCATTATAATGAGTTTTGGACTGCAAAGGGCTCAAATATTGTATGCATAGAGGCTTTTTTTTCTGTCTGTGATGGCCCCTGCCTAGGGCTGTAGAATATACAAAATTGGAGTGTAGATTTTTATAACAATTTGCATGCCATTCTGTTTTTATCGAAGGTATTGGCATTATAATAGCTGTAATTTATGGTTGTCACATTTGAACTTCCAGTATCTAATTAGCCAATTGACTGGCTTCAGCGGTCACGTTCAGGCTGCTTGTAAATTAAAACCATGAAGACAGCCTGAACTTCTCTGCCGGATGGGCAAGATGAGGATCATATATGTGACACCCCAGAAGCTCTGTTGCCACAGTGACCTTGCCTCCCTCCAGGGGGGAGTGATGTCATGCCTGAAAGCAAGGAAGGATCCCTTAACAGGTAACACACAGCATACAACACTTTTCCTACTCCACACCTGATTTCAGGGGAGCTCCTCTGGAACATTCTGGCTGATGGAGGAGTTAGTTAGTTTTAGTTAGTTAGTGGCTGAGCAGAGTTGAGGAAGGACGTGTTGGAGACAAACTGGGGACAGGAGCTATAGCAAAGCTCACCACCAGGTCTGAGCGCCAGAAACCGGACCCTGGAGTCCGAGGCTGAGTGGGTAAACTAAAGCCCCAGCAGCAGAATCCGGAGGGCAGGAGACAGCAGGTTCTCTGCCCCAACTAATACTCGACTACACAGCAGCACATGTGAGCCGGAGACTCCATAGAGGAGCGATTCCTGAAGCAGGCTACAGTTGTTTGTTGTGCGAGCAGAGTTCTACTTAAAAGTAACAGAGAGAGAGAGGAACTTGAACAGCGTTTACAACAGAAAGTACCTCAGAGAATAGCGCTAGAAAGGAGACCTCACATCCCACCTGAAATAAGGAGATTCCAAATTGCTTTAAGGCTGACCGACTCTAGCACCATCTGTAACCTGAGCCCTGGACACTTTTCCTGCAGAACTTTGAGTAAAGCTTTGGAAACTGCATCTGACTGTGTCTTCTCAACTTCTTTCAGCAACACCCACTCAACACTGCTACATCCCTTGCTAAATGCTACATCTTTACCATTTACCTTACATTACATCTGCCTGGGACTTAGCTTCACCTGTGGGAAGCTTTACCAACTCTGCTGCATCACCAACTGTCCCAGAGAATCTGCACTGCAGCGCTGGTCACCTCTGACCAGAAACCACTGGTGGCGTCACGAACACCTTATTACAAACTCTATTATCCCCTGTAAATATGACCCTTTTATTGGATGCCCAGGGCCACAGACCAGGTCACTGCCGCTGTGACACTTCCCCTTTAAAAAGCGGCCCGGTACCGAGTACCCCACTGCCCTGGCAGGCGATCCATATACTTTATTTTATTATTTTATCACATGTACTTAATTTTTTTCATATTTAAAGCTTTTATTACTTTTTTAAATGTTAAGTTTCATAGGGCTAGCCAGCCACTACTACAGGGGTCTTAGAAGCTTACTGCTTACTGTTTTATTATGTTCAATGTATTAAAAGGAATCTATCAGAAGGATCAACCCTCCTAAGTTGTCTATATGGTCATGTAGGTCATAGAAAGTTGAATAAAATGATACCTTTATATCCGTGATCTGATATCTTATTCCGGAAAAATCTACATTTTTGTAATATGTAAATAAGCTATTAAGATCTATGGGCCGGACATAGATCTAATGAAAATCTGTCCCCAGAGCTTATTTTAAATGAATGGGCGCGTTACCAATGTGAGACATGTAATGACAGTCTACTCGCCTGATCTACATGTCTCTCACTGGTAATGCCCCTTTCATGTAACCTCTTTCTGTCATCGGACTTACTATCCCGTCCATGTGCCTTGGGACTTAATTCCCAAGGATGGGATAGCACGTCATAGGCGATCAGTTGCGCTCCCGGGGGAAGCGCAGCTGATCGCGGACGGGTGTCAGCTGATTATCACAGCTGACACCCGGCACTATGTGCCAGGAGCAGTCACAGACCGCTCTCGGCATATTAACCACTGGCACACTGCGATCAAAGATGATCGCAGTGTAATGGGGGCACAGGGAAGCATCGCGCAGGGAGGGGGCTCTCTGTGTGCTTCCCTGAGACCCTCAGAGCAACGTGATGTGATGCGTTGTTCCGAGGGCCTCCTCCCTGCAGGACTCCGGATCCAAGATGGCCGCTGAGAAAGCCTCCTGCATTGCCTGCGAGATCGCTGGTCTGACAGAGTGCTGTGCAAACTGTCAGACCAGCGATCTGACTTTATACAGTGATGTCCCACCTTGGGACAAAGTAAAAATGTAAAGAAAATAAAAATAAACATGTGTAAAAAAAATTTTTCTAAATAAAGGAAAAAAAAATATTCCCCAATAAATTCATTTCTTTAATGTAAAAAAAAACAATAAAAGTACACATATTTAGTATCGCCGTGTCCGTAACGACCCGCCCTATAAAACTGTCCCACTAGTTAACCCCTTTAGTGAACCCCTTAAAAAAAAAACAAGACAAAAAAAATGCTTTATCAACATACCGCCTAACAAAAAGTGGAATAACACGCAATCAAAAAGACGGATATAAATCAGATGGTACCGCTGAAAACACCATCTTGTCCTGCAAAAAACAAGCCACCACACAGCATCATTAGTGAAAAACTAAAAAAGTTATAGCTCGCAGAATAAAGCGATGCAAAAACAATTATTTTTTATATATAATTGTTTTTATTGTATAAAAGCGCCAAAACATAAAAAATGATATAAATGAGGTATCGTCCGTAATCATACTGACCCGAAGAATAAAACTGCTTTATCAATTTTACCACACGCGGAACGGTATAAAACCCCCCCAAAAGAAATTCATGGATTGCTGGTTTTTGTTTATTCTGCCTTCCAAAAATCGTAATAAAAAGCGATCAAAAAATGTCATGTGCCCAAAAATGGTGCCAATAAAAACGTCAACTCGTCTCACAAAAAATAAGACCCCACATGACTTGTAGGCCAAAATTTGGAAAAATTATAGCTCTCAAAATGTGTTGATGCAAAAACTATTTTTTGCAATGAAAAGCGTCTTTTAGTGTGACAGCTGCCAATCATAAAAACCCGCTATAAATAGTAAATCAAACCCCCCTTTATCACCCCCTTAGTTAGAGAAAAATAATAAAATTTTAAAAAAATGTATCTATTTCCATTTTCCCATTAGGGTTAGGTTTAGAATTTGGGCTAAAGTTAGAGTTAGAGTTGGGGCTAAAGTTAGGGTTAGGGTTGGGATTAGGCACATCAATGGAAAATGGAAGAGGAAAAATATCTCCAGCGTGTAATCCAATAAAATCATTTTTTTATTCAAGACATTTTAAAATGTTTGTATCAAAAATACAAATGAACAAAGGAAAGGAAGGATGGGGTCCCCATAACAACCAACGCGTTTCAACCTCTAGCGGTCTTAGTCATGGTATGAAATGAGATCCCTTGTCCAAATCATAAAAGATTAACTGCACATGACAAAACAGGTGCAGTAATTAAAAATTCAAAGAACAAACAATAAATTACTTGGACAAGAGAATGACAAAAGTACAAATATAAATATCATTAAAAACCTATAACTTATACTAAAATACATTCATTAGAATCATATTATGACAACTTAGGAAAGTGCACTAGAAAAAGAGAGAAAAAAAGGGCCTTTACAAGTGTGGGTTAATGAACAGCTCCTGAAAAAGGAAAAAAAAATTGTTTATTCAATCATATTGCAAAATAAAGTCTTGTTTATTTAAACCAAAGGGCACTCTTGTATTTAATTTGAAAATCCTAAAGGATTCACGGTTGAGGACTCTGCGTCTATAATCACCTCATCTCGTGGGCTTATTAACCTTTTCAATACCCATAGCAACAATAGTGCTAGTACTGCCTGCATGAACCATTTTACAATGGTACAATACCGCTGAAATATTATGGGCAGTGGAGCTTGTGGCTTCCGAAAGATGTTTTCTAAATCTATTTTTAAAAGGGCCGATTGTACATCCCACATATTGTAATTTGCAGGTCACACATTCTATTAAATAAATTAAACCTTCTGTGTTACAATTCATGTGTGTAGTAATTGTATAAGAAAGACCTGTCGCGGTGGAAGTAAATCTTTATTTTTTCGTACATAGTTGCAAGTTTTGCATGGGTGATGTCCACACTTGTAAAAGCCCTTATAATTTTAACCCCTTAACAACCAAGCCATTTTGTAGGTTAAAGACCAGGCCAATTTTTACATTTCTGACCACTGTCACTTTATGTGCTTGTAACTCTGGAACGCTTCAACGGATCTTGGCGATTCTGAGATTCTTTTCTCGTGACATATTGTACTTCATGATAGTGGTAAAATTTCTTCAATATAACTTGCGTTTATTTATGAAAAAAATGGAAATATGGCAAAAATTTTGAAAATTTTGAAATTTTCAAAATTTTAATTTTTATGCCATTAAATCAGAGAGATATGTCACAAAAAATAGTTAATAAATAACATTTCCCACATGTCTACTTTACATCAGCACAATTTTGGAACCAAAATTTTTTTTGTTAGGAAGTTATAAGGGTTAAAAGTTGTCCAGCGATTTCTCATTTTTCCAACAAAATTTACAAAACCATTTTTTTTAGGGACCACCTCACATTTGAAGTGAATTTGAGGGGTCAATATGACAGAAAATACCCAAAAGTGACACTATTCTAAAAACTGCACCCCTCAAGGTGTTCAAAGCCACATTCAAGAAGTTTATTAACCCTTTAGGTACTTCACAATTGAATTGAAGCAATGTGGAAGGAAAAAATGAACATTTAACTTTTTTTCCCAAAATTTTTCTTTCTACACAATTTTTTTAAATTTTGTCAAGGGTATCAGTAGAAAATGAACCACAATATTTTTTGTACAATTTCTCCTGAGTACACCGATACCCCATGTGTGGGGGTAAACCACTATTTGGGCGCATGGCAGAACTCGAAAGGGAAGCAGCGCCATTTGACTTTTTTGGCTGGAATTGAGATTGGACGCCATGTCGCATTTGGAGAGTCCCTGTGTGCCTAAACAGTGGAAACCCCCCACAAGTGACACCATTTTGGAAACTAGACCTCCCAAGGAACTTATCTAAATGTGTTGTGAAAGCTTTTAACCCCCAAGGGCTTCACAGAAGGTTATAACGTAGAGCCGTAAAATTAAAAAATCATATCTTTTCCACAAAAATGATCTTTCCACCCCCAATTTTTATTTTCCAAAGGGTAACAGGACCCCAAAAGTTATTGTGCAATTTTTCCTGAGTACGCTGATACTCCATATGTGGGGGTAAACCACTATTTTGGCGCACGGCAGAGCTTGGAAGGGAAGCAGCGCCATTTGACTTTTTTGGCTGGAATTGAGATTGGACGCCATGTCGCATTTGGAGAGTCCCTGTGTGCCTAAACTGTGGAAACCCCCCACAAATGACCCTATTTTGGAAACTAGACCCCCCAAGGAACTTATCTAGATGTGTGGTGAGAGCTTTGAACCCCCAAGGGCTTCACAGAAGGTTATAACGTAGAGCTCTAAAATTAAAAAATCATATATTTTCCACAAAAATGATCTTTCCACCCCCAATTTTTATTTTCCAAAGGGTAACAGGACCCCAAAAGTTATTGTGCAATTTGTCCTGAGTACGCTGATACCCCATATGTGGGGGTAAACCACTATTTTGACGCATGGCAGAGCTCGGAAGGGAAGGAGCGCCTTTTTCAAATGAAGACTTTGATGGAATGGTCTGCGGGTGTCATGTCACGTTTGGAGAGCCCCTGATGTGCCTAAACAGTAGAAACAACCCACAAGTGACTCCATTTTGGAAACTAGACTACCCAAGGAACTTATCTAGATGTGTGGTGAGCACTTTGAACCCCAAGTGCTTCACAGAAGTTTATAACGTAGAGCTGTGAAAATAAAAAAATCATATTTTTTTCCACAAAAATAATCTTTTTGCCCCCAAATTTATATTTTTATAAGGGTAACAGGAGAAATAGGACCCCAAAAGCTATTGTGCAATTTGTCCTGAGTACGCTGATACCCCATATGTGGGGGGGAACCACTATTTTGACGCATGGCAGAGCTCGGAAGGGAAGGAGCACCGTTTTTAAATGCAGACTTTAATGGAATGGTCTGCGGGTGTCATGTCGCGCTTGGAGAGCCCCTGATGTGCCTAAACAGTAGAAACCCCCACAAATGACCCCATTTTGCAAACTAGACCCCCCAAGGAACTTATCTAGATGTGTGGTCAGCACTTTGAACCCCAAGGGCTTCACAGAAGTTTATAACGTAGAGCCGTGAAAATAAAAAAATCATATTTTTTTTCCACAAAAATGACCTTTTTGCCCCCAAATTTTTATTTTTATAAGGGTAACATGAGAAATAGGACCCCAAAAGTTGAAGTGCATTTTGTCCTGAGTATGCTGATACCCCATATGTGGGGGGGAACCACTGTGATCGTCTTACTGCAATCTTTGGGAGGCAGAATGAACAAATCCACAAAAGGTGAAGAATTGGTTTTCTTTTTTGCGCCGTTCCTCGTGTGGTATTAGTGATTAGGCGACTTTATTCCTCGGATCGGTGCGATTACGGCGATACCAGATTTACACCCTTTTTTCATGTTTAGCTTCTGTCACACTCTAAAAGACGCTTTTTTTTGGAATAATTTTTTGTAAGAAATTTTTGCATCGCCGTATTTTGAGAGCTATAATTTTTCCATATTTCGGCCGACAGAGTTATCTGTGGGCTTATTTTTTGCGGGATGAGCTGACGTTTTTATTGGTACCATATTCGGGCACATAACGTTTTTTGATCGCTTCCTATTCCTATTTTTGTGGAAGCAGAATGAACAAAAACCAGCAATTCAGGAATTGTTTTGTTTTTTTTTTCCTCCGTTCCGCGTGTGGTAAAATTGATAAAGCAGCTTTATTCTTCGGGTCACCACGATTACAGTGATTCCTCATTTATATATTTTTTTATGTTTTGGCGTTTTTTACACAATAAAAAGTTTTATAGAAAAAATAATTATTTTTGCATCAGTTTATTCCGCGAGCTATAACTTTTTTATTTTTTTGCTGATGATGCTGTATAGCAGCTTGTTTTTTGCGGGACAAGATGACGTTTTCAGCGGTACCATGGTTATCTATATCTCACTTTTTGATCGCGTGTTATTGCACTTTTTCCAAGCGGTATGATGATACAGCTTGGAAAAAGTATAATTTACTACTTTTTTGTGTTTTTTTTTTACGGCTTTCACTGAAGGGGTTAACTAGGGATACGCTTTTATAGATGGGATTTTTACGGACGCGGCGATACCAAACGTGTGTTTTTTTTATTTTTGTTTTTTTTTATTACATAAAAATGTGTATTTTTTAGGGGATTTTTTTAAAATTATCTTTTAATATTTTTTTTTTAAAAAATGCTTTTTTTTTACTTGTACCTTTATGGGACTTTCACTTTTTTTACTTTTTATTGCAGTTACAACAATGCATTGCAATGCTCCATGATCTACAGCAAAGCTTTCCGTAGCTAGATGACCCGGAGGTTGTCATGACAACCCCCGGGTCATCAAGGCAGAGATCGGGCCCTGCAAAAAGATTGCAGGGCGCCGATCTGAGGCAGAGGGAGCTCCCGACCCTCTGCCTCCCCCCTGAGCGCTGCGATCGTGCTCGATTGCAGCAGTCAAGGGGGTTAACAGCCAGGGGCGGTGGAGGCGCCGCTCCTGGCTGTCAGTGCAGGAAGCTTGGCCACTGCAGCGCCGGCTCCTGCACTGATCGGGCAGGAGAAGCTGAAATTTCAGCCTCTCCTGCGCGATCGCTGCTGTGTTTGGTCAGTCAGATTGACTGACCAATCACAGTGCTGTAGGTGCGGGGACCGACAGCAAAGGTCCCCGCACCGCTTGCCGTGCCTGTCAGCTGTCTGTGACAGCTGTCGGCACTGAACTACCACTGCGTATTTACATGCAGTGGTAGTTCAAAGGGATGACGTGCACAGTCCGTCAAGGTGCCAAAACTGACACCTTGCCATGACGGACTGTGCACGTCAATGGACATTAAGGGGTTAACCACGTGTTATTCCCGTTCTTTTGGGTGCTTGTAAACAAACTGGGAGCAACTATACGTCCTAATGATGGTGCTTTTTTTGCAACAAAACGCAAATGAGAATTATTCAGAATTTGAGACAACCTAGCATCACTATGTAAAATGGGAACATATTTTTTTATAATATCAATGATAGAATCAAATTGTGGGCTAAATTCAGTAACAAAGTTGATACTAGTAGAAATTTTTCCTTTTTTAGCCGACCTATTAGACCTTGAAATCTGTGTATTCCTGTCAATTTTATTGACAACATTTTGTGCCTTACAAAGAGTCCAATTTGGATAACCTCCTTCGGAGTCTATTGATAGTTTTTTTAGATTCCACTTCATGTGTATCTTTTTAATCTTATCAATTTTCCCTTGGGTATGTTGTTAATTACATGTTTGGGGTGAGATGAATGCGCTTCTAGAATAGAATTGGTATCAGTATAGTTTTTCTGTATGGGGAGATAAGGATTGAGTTTGTATGAGAATCAACCGATAATAAAATATCCAAAAAATGAATTGAAGATTTTGAAGTACAGTAACAAGTGAAAGAAAAATTGAATTCATTCATGTTGATATAGTTGATAAAATCAACGATTTCTTCTTGTTCCCCTTTCCATACTAACAACAGGTCATCTATGTAACGGCCAAAAAAATGTACTTTATTAATAAAAGGATTATTTTCGTGAAAAATATATATTTTTTCCCAAACAGCTACTGTGATGTTTGCAAGGGAGAGCGAACATTTTCCTCCCATGCTCACTCCCTGTGTTTGAAGAAAAAAATAATCATCAAAGGAAAAATAGTTATGTGTCAGAAGAAAAAAAAAACGTATCTAAAATGAATAATTGAACTTCCTCTTTATACGGACTGTACTTTTTGAAGAAAAAATGTAAGACTCGACATTATAGTTTGGTGAGGAGTGGAAGGATAAAGACCAACAATATCACAAGTTACCCAAGAATATAAGGGAGACCAAATGTATCCATCTAGTGCTGAGATAATCGCTTTAGTATCTTTGATGTAACCAGTTAAATTTACAACCAAGGGCTGCAGGTAAAAATCAACCCACTCACCCAAATTTTCCATAAAAGACCCAATGCCCGACACAATCGCCCTGAAAGGGGGAGAAAAAACATTTTTGTGCACTTTAGGTAGTGAATGATATATAGGAATTACCGGGTTTTTTACAGATAAATAATCAAAAAATGTTTGTGTAATAGCACCCATGGATAAACCTTCGTTTAGTAACTTATCCAAATCTTTCTTATATAAATCTGTTGGATCACCCATTAACTTGCAATGCGTAGTAGAATCATTTAGAATTTTTAGATTTTCAGAATGGTAAAGACACGTATTTAGAATGACAACTCCACCCCCCTTATCCGCCTGTCTGACGAGGCACATCAATGGGCTCTCCAAATGTGACATGGCGTCTGATCTCAATTCCAGCCAATTCTGCGTTGAAAAAGTCAAACGGTACTCCTTCCCTTCTGAGCTCTGCGGTGCGCCCAAACAGTAGTTTACCCCCACATATGGGGTATCAGCGTACTCAGGACAAATTGCACAATAACTCTTGGGGTCCAATTTCTTCTGTTACCCTTGGGAAAATAAAAAATTGTGAGCGAAAATATAATTTTTGTGGAAAAAAATATGATTTTTTTATTTTCACGCCTGGGCGTTATAAACTTCTGTGAAGCACTTGTGGGCTCAAAGTGCTCACCACACATCTAGATAAGTTCCTTAGGGGGTTTAATTTCCAAAATTGGGTCACTTGTGGGTGGTTTCCACTGTTTAGGCACATCAGGGGCTCTCCAAACGCGACATGACACTCGTAGACAATTCCATCAAAGCCTGCATTACAAAACGTCACTACTTCTATTCCGAGCCCTGACGTGTGCCCACACAGTAGCTTTCTCCCACATATGGGGTATCAGCGTACTCTGGACAAATTGGACAACAACTTTTGGGGTCCAATTTCTCCTGTTACCCTTGGGAAAATAAAAAATTGGTGACTAAAAGATCATTTTTGTGGGAAAAAAAATAGAATTTTTAATTTTCATGCCCAGGCATTATAAACTTGTGTGAAGCACTTGGGGGTTCATAGTGCTCACCACAGGTCTAGATAAGTTCCTTAGGGGGTCTAGTTTCCAAAATGGGGTCACTTATGGGGCGTTTCCACTGTTTAGGCACATCAGGGACTCTGCAAACTGAACATGACATCCATCAACGTCTGCATTCCAAAACGTTATTACTTCCTTTCCAAGCCCTGCCATGCACCCAAACAGTATTTCCCCCCCACATATGGGGTATCAGCGCACTCAAGACAAATTGTAAAAACAATTTGGGGTCCAATTTCCTTGGGAAAAATCAAAAATTGGGGACTAAAAAATCATTTTTGTGGATTTTTTTTTTCTTCACACCCAGGCATTATACACTTTAGTGAAACACTTAGGGGTTCAAAGTGCTCACAACAGATCTAGATAAGTTCCTTAGGGGGTCTAGTTTCCAAAATGGTGTCACTGTGGGGGTTTCCACTATTTAGCCACATCAGAGGTTCTCCAAACGTGACATGGTGTCCAGCCAATTCTGCTTTGAAAAAGTCAAACGGCGTTCCTTCCCTTTCAAGCTCTGCCATGCACACAAACAGTGGTTTACCCCCACATATTGGTATCGGCGTACTCAGAACAAATTGCACAATAACTCTTGAGGTCTTGTTACCCTTGGGAAAATAAAACTTGGGGTGAAAAGGTCATTTTTGTGGAAAAAATATGATTTTTTAATTTTACGGCTCTACGTTATAAACTTGTATGAAGCACTTAGGGGTTCAATGTGCTCACCACAGATCTAGATAAATATCTTAGGCGGTCTAGTTTCTGAAATGGGGTCACTTATGGGGGTTTCCACTGTTTAGGCACATCAGGGGCTATCCAAACGCGACATGGCGTTTAATCTAGATTCCAGACAATTTTGGTTTGAAAAAGTCAAATGGCGCTCCTTCCCTTCCAAGCTCTGCCGTGCGCCCAAACAGTGGTTCCCCCCCACACATGGGGTATCGGCGTACTCAGGGCAAACTGGACCACAACTTTTGTGGTCAAATTTCTCCTGTTACCCTTGGGAAAATAAAAAATTGGTGACTAAAAGATTTTTTTTGTTGGAAAAAAATAGGATTTTATATTTACATGCCCGGGCATTATAAACTTGTGTGAAGCACTTGGGGGTTCAAAGTGCTCACCACAGATCTAGTTAAGTTCCTTAGGGGTCTAGTTTCTAAAATGGGGTCACTTGTGGGGGGTTTCCACTGTTTAGGCACATCATGGGCTCTGGAAACTGAACATGACACCCATCAAAGTCTGAATTCCAAAACATCATTACTTCCTTTCCAAGCCCTGCCGTGCGCCCAAACAGTTTCCCCCCCCCACATATGGGGTATCAGCGTACTCAGGACAAATTGGACAACAACTTTTGGAGTCCAATTTCCTTAGGAAAAAATTGGGGACTAAAAAATCATTTTTGTGGATTTTTTTTTCACACCCAGGGATTATAAACTTTAGTGAAACACTTGGGGGTTCAAAGTGCTCACAACAGATCTAGATAAGTTCCTTAGGGGGTCTAGTTTCCAAAATGGTGTGACTTCTGAGGGGTTTCCACTGTCTAGGCACATCAGGGGCTCTCCAAATGCGACATGGCGTCCAATCTCAATTCCAGCCAATTTTGGTTTGAAAAAGTCAAACGGAGCTTCTTCCCTTCCGAGCCCTGCCTTGCACCCAGACAGTGGTTTTCCCCCACATATGGGGCATCGGCGTACTCAGGAGAAATTGCACAACAACTTTTTCTGTCCATTTTCTCCTTTTACCCTTGTTAAAATAAAAAAAATGTTTGTAAAACTCATTTTTGTGACTAAAAAGTTAAATGTTCATTTTTTCTTTCCATGTTGCTTCAGCTCCTGTGAAGCACCTGAAGGGTTAATAAACTTCTTGAATGTGGTTTTGAGTACCTTGAGGGGTGCAGATTTTAGAATGGTGTCACTTTTGGGTATTTTCTGCCATATAGACCCCTCAAAGTGACTTCAAATGTGAGGTGGTCCCTAAAAAAATTGGTTTTGTACATTTTGTTGAAAAAATGAGAAATCGCTGGTCAACTTTTAACCCTTATAACTTCCTAACAAAAAAAATTTTGGTTCCAAAATTATGCTGATGTAAAGAAGACATGTGGGAACTGTTGTTTAGCAACTATTTTGTGTGACATATTTCTCTGTTTAAAGGGAATAAAACTTCAAAATTTGAAAATTGCAAAATTTTCGCCATATTTCCAATTTTTTCATAAATAAACGCAAGTTATATCGAAGAAATTTTACCTCTGTCATGAAGTACAATATGTCACGAGAAAAAAATCTCAGAATCGCGAAGATCCATTGAAGCGTTCCAGAGTTATAACTTCATAAAGGGACAGTGGTCAGAATTGTAAAAATTGGCCTGGTCATTAACGTGCAAACCACCCTTGGGGGTTAAGGTTAAGCTTTGGAGACAGATTTACAACTCCATCTGTGTCCGACCCATGGATCTTTACAGCTCATTTGCATATTAAGAAAAACATGGATTTCAATGGAAAAAGTAATTGAATATCAGATATCAAGGTATCATCTTATTCAGTTTTCGATGATCTGCATGCTAATATGGACAGCTTAGGAGGGCTGATCTTAATGCCATGCTCACTTTAACGGTATGCAGCAGTCTCCCTCTAGTGGTTACTACAGGCAGCCCTAATTATATTGTTTCACTATATAACTATTCAATAAATTTGGTGTTCTGTATCAGAAAAACAAAGCTTTCACTACTATAAATTTCTATATGAAATAAGTAATTAACATAAACTTTTTTAATTACAACAATAAAAGGGTGTTCAAGGTGGACATTGACTATAAATGTGCACATATCCACATGTCCCTCTCTGGTCTCTGATAGGTAAAGGGAGAAGTAGAATGGAATTGAAAGACTGCAGTAAATCAAGAAAACCTCCAAATGAGCCGGCATCATCTGTTTCCTGCCTGTTTTTTAGACACGCAGACTGACTACAGACAGCTTATGGGAAGAACTTGGAGAAGTATAACCACACAATTTACCAATATGGCCATTTTACACATGAGCTGGTAATGTATTACTTTCTTATGGTTGCCCATCCTGTAGTTTAAAAGCCGCACTCAGCTGCCAAGTAGATTTTGTGGCACACCACCTGACATGCATAATGAGAAAATCTAATATGTTATGCAATATGTTGTGTATGATGCTGCAGTGATTGCCCACAAGACGCCTAACGAGGATTAGTAGATCGTGGGGATTTTCATTCATAAGTTTGGCAGCATGTGGTTTTAGTACAATATGGTAAAAAATGTATAAGTTTATATATTTACATAGTCATACAGACAGTCATTCAGTCATACATGAACGACTTTGCCTGCGGGAGGGTCGAGTCGGGTTTCAGACCACCCGACTTTATCAAAAGTCGAGTCTAACAAAATCGGCCGACTATCGGCAAAAGTCGGAGTTCCGACCGAAACCCGACCCGACCCCAATGTAAGTCAATGAGGAATAAAAGTCGGCAGTGAGTGGAGGACAGTAAACACACCTACAGTGCCCATTTCAATGCCAACGACATCAATTCTTATTACTTAAGCTTGTCAACCTTAATTTACTTTATAATAATAGTAACGCATTGAAAACTGGGGTGTTGTGAACGTGCTGGAGACGACTTCGGAGCTGAAGCTCC
Source organism: Oophaga sylvatica (assembly GCA_033576555.1). Taxonomy (NCBI): domain Eukaryota; kingdom Metazoa; phylum Chordata; class Amphibia; order Anura; family Dendrobatidae; genus Oophaga; species Oophaga sylvatica. Next base: position 150,502,062 of record JARQOD010000003.1, read on the forward strand.
CTCTGGTGGTTGCTGAGGGTATTGAACATTTGTTGAACAGCAAAAGTCCACCACCTGCTATTGATGAATGGTTATCAGGTGGGACTGAATGGCCTGATATAAGTGAGCTGACCTCCCATGATCCTCTCCGGTGATCAACTGTTACTTCCTGGTCTTGGTTGGTATTCAGCTTGCTTTCTGCTGTCTCCTGTTATCATTCAGATAAGTTACTTTCTGTTTTTTTTCCTGTGGTTTGATTTTCATTGTTTTTTGCTGCTTTGCTTTTGAGTTCAGCTGGGTCCCCTTTGAGGGCTTGTGCTGGTCTCTGTTCTCTTTTTGTATTTGTTCATTTGCTCAGTTCTTGTGATTTTTTTACTGCTGGGTAGCTGCGTGTTCACACCAGAGATCTGATATAGGTGGTCAAGTATGTGTGGTCTCAGCATTTTTGGATTCAGATGTGTTGGAGTTTTTCCTAAGGTTTTTCTGGGTTGCAGCCAGTATTCTTCCTGTGCTGTCCTATCTAGACAGTTATGGGCTCCAGCGTTTGCTCATTCTATTTTCTGTCTGTGTTCGTGTTTTCATCTTGTCTAACCGCCATTATATGTTTGGGGGCTTCCTATTCTACTCCGGGGCAGTTAGCTTTCCTCTTTCCATCTTCAGGGATAGCTATCTCTTCAGCTATGACGAGGCGTCTAGGTCACCGTAGGAACGTCCCATGGCTGCTTCTAGTTGTGCGGTTAGTTTAGGGTCTGCAACCTATTAGTTTCCAACCTCTCTGGTGTTTGGCTGCCTTTGCGTTTTTTTGCTCCTGCCTTCCTCAGCTACCAAAACATAACAGAATCATCAGCCATACTGAAATTCTGTGGTACTCAACAGAAGGGAAAAAATAGTAAAAAAAAAAAAAAGTCAGAGTTGTCAGAAATTTTTTTTTTTTTCTGTTACATTTTTTCTCTCTTTTTTCTCTGGGGGCTGAGGAGGAATTTTTTTTCCCCAATGGAGGTCAAGCATTTGTCCGATCGTGTGGAGCAGCTTGCTGCTGAAGTTCAGAGTATTGCTATTTATCTTGCTGGGTTGCCTGTTGTGGAACCTAGGATCCCTCTGCCGGATTTATTTCTGGGGGATCGGTCTAAATTTTTGAATTTTAAAAATAACTGTAAGTTGTTTTTTGCTTTGAAGTCTAAGTCCTCAGGGAACGCAACACAGCAGGTTCAAATTGTCATCTCCCTGTTGCACGGCGACCCTCAGGATTAGGCCTTTTCCCTGACACCTGGGGATCCTGTTCTGAATGATGTTGATGTGTTTTTTCAGGCTCTGGGGTTGTTGTACGATGAACCTAATGTTACTGATCAAGATGGAAAACCTTGTTGGCATTGAATCAGGGTCAAGAAGCCGCAGAGCTGTATTGTCAGAAATTCAGAAAGTGGGCAGTCCTTACTAAATGGAATGATGATGCTCTGGCAGCTCTTTTTCGGAAGGGTCTGGCAGAGACTGTAAAGGATATTATGGTGGGATTCCCTGTCCCCTCTGGTCTCAATGACTCTATGTCATTAGCTATTCAAATTGACAGACGTTTGTGTGAGCGTAGAAATATGCGTGAGATTGTGATGCCTTGCGAGCCAGCCCCTGAGCCCATACAATGTGATGGAGTGACTTCTGGGGCACAGTGTCATGAGTTTCGAAAACGTAATAAGTTGTGCTACTATTGTGGTGACGTTTCCATTGCTATTTTTGTCTGCCCCAAGCGGGGAAGACGTTTTGCGCTCTCAGTTGTTTTTGTTCAGACTAAATTTCTGTTGACTGTTACCTTGATTTGCTCCATGTCCACATTTTCGGCTCAGGCTTTTGTTGATTCAGGAACAGCTATAAACCTGATGGATTTTGATTTTGCTAAACGTTGTGGTTTTCCTATGATACCCCTGCGGAAGTCTATTCCTTTGCTGGGCATTGATTCTACCCCTTTGGCGGAGAATAAACCCCAGTTTTCTAGGTAGGTGATAATGCGGGTTGACCCGGACCACCAAGAGAATTGCAAATTTTTGGTGTTACATAATTTACATGTCATTGTTGTACTTGGTTTTTCTTGGTTACAGACTCATAATCCTATTTTGGATTGGAAGTCTGTATCTGTGGTCAGTTGGGGTTGTCAATGTGTTCGTAATGACACTCCTGTTTTTTCTGCCTCTCCCCAGTCTCAAGTGTTATATTTCAGTAGCTGAGGAGGACAGGAACAACAGCAGGGCAGCCGAACACCTGAGATGTTGGTAACTGATGGGTTTGTAATACTATTGTAGGAACTCGAGGATTCTGATAGCGTGGGGCAATGAACAATCAGAGACGGGTTTCTTTGAATGCAAATAATGTATTTGTGAAACAGCAAAACACCCAAAAACAATATTCAAACAACCCGTAGTGACATGCAATGAGTCCATATATATATACACAAGTCCAGTTATATGAATCCGGATATATAAGTCTTTGAACCTCTATAGCGAGGGTGGTAAAGTTCTTACGACGGAGTCCTCACACAAATGTGACCACAAGGTAAGTCTGATGCACAGGTAACGTGGCTGGATTCACACACTGCTGGTGTGTGAAGAGTCAGATCCAGGTATGCAGAAAACACAGGGAGGTCCAGGAACAAGTTAATCTCAGTTGTGGCTTAATTCAGTGAAGTCCGACAACAAGTTCATATGTCAGTAAGGTTCCAGTAACAGTTCCAACAGCTCTCACCAGAGGTAATGCACAAAGGGTTAAACAGCAACAGTTCAGAAACACAGTTCTTATCAGATGGAGTGAACCAAGGGTTAAATTCCCAAGTCAACAGTTTAGTGATAACACAGTACTTTGTGCAACTTACATATGCAGAGAATGTCCAGAGCCATGGGTAGAAACTGCTGTGGCTGAGAAACACCTGAAGATAAGGTTATGCACTTTCCTGGTAAATACACAAAAGATCTGTGAGGAACAAAGCAGCTGGTTGCAGGGAAACGGAAGCAGAATACTCCAGCAGTGAAGCCAACACCTGAGCCAGGTTTTAAACAAACGAACAGGAAGTAGGGCACACAAAACAGCAAACTCCATTTTAACAAAGGGCAAAATCATTGACAAAGTTTCCTAGAAAACCCGGAATACTGACATTACTCCCCCCCTAAAGACGGCCTCCGGACGGTCCTGGACCAGGCCTGTCCGGGTATCTCCAATGAAACTGAGCAATCTTCAGAGGCGCATTGATGTTACTTACTGGTTCCCAAGAATCATTTTCAGGAGAGTAACCTTGCCATCTAACTAGATACTGAAGCCGGTTTCTATGAAGTCTCGAATTAACAATATCCTGTACCACGAATTGTTCTTCGCCATCAACCAACACTGGTGGAGGGGGAGGTACGATACGTCCCTGAAACGTGTTAGGAGAGACTGGTTTTAATAAGGAAACATGAAATACTGGGTGTACCTTTAAAGTCCGTGGTAGCTTCAACCGACAGGCAACAGAGCTCACAATCCCAGTGATCTTGAATGGACCGATGAATTTCTGTCCCAGTTTCTGCGAAGGAACACCCAATTTTAGATTCTTGGTGGACAACCAAACTGAGTCTCCTACCTTATACATAGGTGCTGGTTTCCGGAATCTATCGGCCGCCTTCTTGTAACGCTCCTGTGCTGTGGTCAGGGAGTCCTTCAAAACTTCAAGATTACGTTGCAACGCCGTCACTCTGTCTTCAACCGCTGGTACCGAAATCGTAACCGGAGACCTAGGCAAAATACTTGGATGATAACCCAGGTTGGCAAAAAAAGGCGTTACCTTCGTGGAACTGCTTTGGGAGTTGTTGTACGAAAATTCCGCTAGAGGAAGTAGCTTCAGCCAATCGTCCTGCAAATGACTGACGTAACAGCGTAGATATTGCTCCAAGGTTTGATTTGTCCGTTCGGTCTGCCCGTTGGTCTGAGGATGGTATGCAGAAGACAAGCAAACATTAATGTGGAGCGCAGAACAAAATCCTTTCCAAAATCTAGAGGTAAATTGTATTCCCCGGTCAGAAATGATGTCATCTGGTACCCCATGCAGCCGGAAAATGTTCTGGATAACTAGATCTACTGTCTCTGTAGCTGAGGGAAGACCAGCACACGGAATGAAATGAGCAGCTTTCGTTAAACGATCTACTACCACCAAAATAGTATTTTTACCACCAGAGGTGGGTAACTCCACAATAAAGTCCATCGAAATAGACCCCCAAGGGCGAGACGGTACAGGTAGCGGTTTAAGAAGACCAGTAGGTGAAACGCGAGGAACCTTGTACCGGGCACAAACTTCACAAGAGCGGACATAGTCATTCACATCCTTCAAGCAGGTAGGCCACCAAAAAAAACGAGTTAACAATTCCTGCGTCTTCTGTACCCCCCTATGACCAGCCAATTTAGAGTCGTGGACCAATTTGAGAACTCGAAGTCTTACAGCCTCTGGGACATAAATACATCGATCTCTAAGCCACACACCATTCCGAAGGACAAGATTCACATTGTCAGGTGGAGCTGCAAGAAATACGTCACCGTCATAGGCCAGCTTGATCTCCTGCCACAAGTCCCGGTTCCGGAGCACTCCAACGAAATTGGCCTCCGACAAGATGGTCTTCGACGGGGTCCCAGGCACGGAATCCACGGTATGGATTCGGGATAATGCGTCAGCTTTCCCATTACGTGAACCTGGGCGGTACGAAATAATAAAATTAAACTGGTTCAAGAACAAACTCCACCTAGCTTGTCGAGGAGAAAGACACCTGGCAGACTTAAGGAATTCCAAATTGCGATGATCCGTGAGTACTACTACCTGCTGAGTTGCCCCCTGCAAATGGTGTCTCCATTCCTTAACCCCTTACTGCCATCGGACGTACTATCCCGTCCATGGTACCTGGGCCCGTATGACCGGGACGGGATAGTACGTCATAGGCGATCAGCTGCGCTCCTGAGGGGAGCGCAGCTAATCGCCGCCGGGTGTCAGCTGATTATCACAGCTGACACCCATGACTGTGTGTCAGGAGCGGTCACGGACCGCTCCCGGCACATTAACCCCTAGCACACCGCGATCAAACATGATCGCGGTGTACTGGGGGCACAGGGGAGGATCGCGCAGGGTGGGGGCTCCCTGCGCGCCCCCCTGAGACCCTCAGAGCAGCGCGATGTGATCGCGCTGTTCTGAGGGCTTCCTCCCTCCCAGGACCCGGATCCAAGATGGCGCCGGGGTCCTGGAGGGAGGCGGCTACCTCAGTGCCTGCCGAGAGCAGGCACTGAGAAGCCTGCATCTATGCCTGTGCGATCGCTGGTGTGACAGAGTGCTGTGCACACTGCCACACCAGCGATCTGATAAAATACAGTGATGTCCCACCCTGGAACAAAGTAAAAAAGTTAAAAAAGTAAAAATAAACATGTGTAAAAAAAAATCCAAAATAAAAAAAAAAAAAAAAAAATATTCCCCAATAAATTCACTTCTTCCTGTAAATAAAAAAAAAAAAACAATAAAAGTACACATATTTGGTATCGCCGCGTCCGTAACGACCCCCCCTATAAAATTGTCCAACTAGTTAACCCCTTTAGTGAACCCCTTAAAAAAAAAAAAAAAAAAAACGAAGCAAAAAATCAATGCTTTATCATCATACCGCCGAACAAAAAGTGGAATAACACGCGATCAAAAAGACCGATATAAAAATACATGGTACCGCTGAAAACGTCATCTTGTCCCGCAAGAAACGAGCCATCATAAAGCATCATCAGCAAAAAAATAAAAAAGTTATAGCTCGCAGAATAAAGCGATGCAAAAATAATTATTTTTTATATAAAATTGTTTTTATTCTATAAAAGCGCCAAAACATGAAAAAAATGATATAAATGAGGTATCGCCATAATCGTACTGACCCGAAGAATAAAACTGCTTTATCAATTTTACCACACGCGGAACGGTATAAACGCCTCCCCCAAAAGAAATTCATGAATTGCTGATTTTTGTTCATTCTAACCTCCCAAAAATCGAAATAAAAAGCGATCAAAAAACGTCACGTGCTCGAAAATAGTACCAATAAAAATGTCAACTCGTCCCGCAAAAAATAAGACCTCACATGACTCTGTGGGCCAAAATATGCAAAAATTATAGCTCTCAAAATGTGATGATGCAAAAACTATTTTTGCAATAAAAAGCGTCTTTTAGCGTGACAGCTGCCAATCATAAAAACCCGCTATAAATAGTAAATCAAACCCCCCTTTATCACCCCCTTAGTAAGGGAAAAATAATAAAATTAAAAAAAAGTATTTATTTCCATTTTCCCATTAGGGTTAGGGTTAGGGTTGCGGCTAAAGTTAGGGTTAGGGTTGGCGCTAAAGTTAGGATTAGGGTTAGGGTTGGGATTAGGGGGGTGTTGGGGTTAGGTTTGTGGTTAGGGTTGGGACTAGGGTTAGGGGTGTGTTGGGGTTAGAGTTGGAGTTAGAATTGGGGGGTTTCCGCTGTTTAGGCACATCAGGGGCTCTCCAAATGTGACATGGCGTCTGATCTCAATTCCAGCCAATTCTGCGTTGAAAAAGTCAAACGGTGCTCCTTCACTTCTCAGCTCTGCCATGCGTCCAAACAGTAGTTTATCCCCACATATGGGGTATCAGCGTACTCTGGACCCCAAGAGTTATTGTGCAATTTGTCCTATTTCTTCTGCTACCCTTGGGAAAATAAAAAACTGGGGGCGAAAATATCATTTTTGTACAAAAAAAAATATTTTTTTGTTTTTATGGCTGTACATTATAAACTTCTGTGAAGCACTTGGGGCTTCATAGCGCTCACCACACATCTAGATAAGTTCCTTGTGGGGTCTATTTTCCAAAATGGGGTTACTTGTTGGGGATTTCCACTGTTTAGGCGCATCAGGGGCTCTCCAAATGCGACATGACGCCCCCAGACCATTCCATCAAAGTCTGCAATCCAAAACGTCACTACTTCCCTTCCGAGCCCCAACGTGTACCCATACAGTAGTTTTCTCCCACATATTGGATATCAGCGTACTCAGGACAAATTGGACAACATCTTTTGGGTCCAATTTCTCCTGTTACCCTTGTAAAAATAAAATATTGGGGCAAAAAAACCATTTTTGCAAAAAAAAAAAGGATTTTTTATTTTTACGGCTGTGCGTTATAAACTTCTGTGAAGCACTTCGGGGTTCAAAGTGCTCACCACACATCTAGACAAGTTCCTTGTGGGGTCTATTTTCCAAAATGGGGTCACTTGTGGGGGTTTCCACTGTTTAGGCGCATCAGGGGGTCTCCAAATGCGACATGACGCCCCCAGACCATTCCATCAAAGTCTGCAATCCAAAACGTCACTACTTCCCTTCCGAGCCCTGACGTGCGCCCATACAGTAGTTTTCTCCCACATATTGGGTATCAGCGTACTCAGGACAAATTGGACAACAACTTTTGGGGTCCAATTTCTCCTGTTACCCTTGTGAAAATAAAATATTGGGGGCAAAAAAAATCATTTTTGTAAAAAAAAAAAAGATTTTTTATTTTTACGGCTGTACCTTAGAAACTTCTGTGAAGCACTTCGGGGTTCAAAGTGCTCACCACACATCTAGATAAGTTCCTTGTGGGTCTATTTGCCAAAATGGGGTCACTTGTGGGGGGTTTCCACTGTATAGGTGCATCAGGGCTCTCCAAATGTGACATGACGCCCCCAGACCATTCCATCAAAGTCTGCAATCCAAAACGTCACTACTTCCCTTCCGAGCCCTGACGTGCGCCCATACAGTAGTTTTCTCCCACATATTGGGTATCAGCGTACTCAGGACAAATTGGACAACAACTTTTGGGTTCCAATTTCTTCTGTTACCCTTGTGAAAATAAAATATTGGGGACGAAAAAATCATTTTTGTAAAAAAAAAAAAGATTTTTTATTTTACGGCTGTACGTTATAAACTTTAGTGAAACACCTGGGGGTTAAAAGTTCTCACCACACATCTAGATAAGTTCCTTGAGGGTCTAGTTTCCAAAATGGCGTCATTTATGGGGGTTTCCACTGTTTAGGCAGATCAGGAGCTCTCCAAACACGACATGGCGTCCAGCCAATTCTGCGTTGAAAAAGTCAGACGGCGCTCCTTCCCTTCCAAACTCTGCCATGCACCCAAACAGTGGTTTACCCCCACATATGGGGTATCAGCGCACTCAGGACAAATTGCACAATAACTTTTGGAGTCTTGTTACCCTTGGAAAAATAAAAATTGGGGTGAAAAGATCATTTTTGTGGAAAAAATATGATTTTTTAAATTTTACGGCTCTACGTTATAAACTTGTGTGAAGCACTTGGGGTTCAAATTGCTCACCAAAGATCTAGAAAAGTTCCTTAGGGGGTCTAGTTTCCAAAATGGGGTCATTTGTGGGGGTTTCCACTGTTTAGGCACATCAGGGGCTCTCCAAATGCAACATGGCATCCAATCTCAATTCCAGCCAATTTTGGTTGGAAAAAGTCAAATGGTGCTCCTTCCATTCCGAGCTCTGCCGTGCGCCCAAACAGTGGTTCCCACCCACATATGGGGTATCAGCGTACTCAGGACAAATTGTACAACAACTTATGTGGTCCAATTTCTCCTGTTACCCTTGAGAAAATAAAAAATTAGTGACTAAAAGATAATTTTTGTGGGAAAAAAATAGGATTTTTTATTTTCATGCCCGGGCATTATAAACTTGTGTGAAGCACTTGGGGGTTCAAAGTGCTCACCAAAGATCTAGATAAGTTCCTTAGGGGGTATAGTTTCCAAAATGGGGTCACTTGTGGGGGGTTTCCACTGTTTAGGCTCATCTGGGGCACTGCAAACGGAACATGACCCCATCAACGTCTGCATTCCAAAACGTTACTACTTCCTTTCCAAGCCCTGCCGTGCACCCAAACAGTTCCCCCCCCCACATATGGGGTATCAGCGTACTCAGGACAAATTGGACAACAACTTTTGGGGTCCAATTTCCTTGGGAAAATTCAAAAATTTGGGACTAAAAAATCATTTTTGTGGAAAATTGTTTTTTTTTTTTTTCACACCCAGGCATTATAAGCTTTTGTGAAACACTTGGGAGTTCAAAGTGCTCACAACAGATCTAGATAAGTACCTTAGGGGGTCTAGTTTCCAAAATGGTGTCACTTGTGGGGGTTTCCACTGTTTAGGCGCATCAGGGGCTCTCCAAACACGACATGGCGTCCAATCTCAATTCCAGCCAATTTTAGTTTGAAAAAGTCAAACGGCGCTCCTTCCCTTACGAGCTCTGCCGTGTGCCCAAACAGTGGTTTTCCCCCACATATTGGGTATTGGCGTACTCAGGAGAAATTGCATAACAACCTTATTTGTCCATTTTCTCCTTTTACCCTTGTGAAAATAAAAAAAAAGTTTGTAAAAGATCATTTTTGTGGCTAAAAAGTTAAATATTCATTTTTTCCTTCCACGTTGCTTTAGTTCCTGTGAAGCACCTGAAGGGTTAATAATCTTCTTGAATGTGGTTTTGAGTACCTTGAGGGGTGCAGTTTTTAGAATGGTGTCACTTTTGGGTATTTTCTGCCATATAGACCCCTCAAAGTGACTTCAAATGAGAGGTGGTCCCTAAAAAAAATGGCTTTGTAAATTTTGTTGTAAAAATGAGAAATCGCTGGTCAACTTTTAACCCTTATAACTTCCTAACAAAAAAAAATTTTGGTTCCAAAATTTGCTGATGTAAAGTAGACATGTGGGAAATGTTATTTCTTAACTATTTTATGTGACATATTTCTCTGTTTTAAGGGAATAAAAATTCAAAGTTTGAAAATTGCAAAATTTTAAAAATTTTCGCCATATTTGCGTTTTTTTCAAAAATAAAGCAAGTTATATCGAAGAAATTTTACTTCTATCGTGAAGTACAATATGTCACGAGAAAACAATCTCAGAATCGCGAAGATCCGTTGAAGCGTTCCAGAGTTATAACCTCATAAAGAGACAGTGGTCAGAATTGTAAAAATTGGCCCGGTCATTAACGTGCAAACCACCCTTGGGGGTGAAGGGGTTAAAGGCAGAAATAATTGCCAAAAGTTCCTTATCTGCCACATCATAGTTAAGTTCTGCAGAAGATAACCTACGAGAGAAGAAGGCACACGGGTGCAGCAAACCTTTGTCTCCGGTACGTTGTGAGAGGATAGCTCCCAATGCACAGTCAGACGCGTCCACCTCCACGATAAAAGGCTGTGCAGGATCCGGATGCATCAATATTGGAGCCGTGGTAAAACAACCCTTCAGGCGATCAAAGGCTTCCTGAGCTTGCGAAGACCATTCAAACTTCTTCCCCTTCTTGGTGAGGAGAGTGATGGGACGGACAATTTCTGAAAAATTTCGGATAAACCGTCTATAAAAGTTAGCAAAGCCAATGAATCGTTGTACCTCCTTAATGTTTCCTGGTACCGGCCAGTCCAAGATTGCCTGGATCTTGCTGGACTCCATATTCAATCCCTGAGGCGAGATAACATAGCCTAAAAATTGAATTTCAGAACAATGGAACTCACACTTTTCGAGTTTGATGTACAAATGATTATCTCTCAAACGTCTAAGTACGGTCTTGACATGTTCCTGATGTTCCTGTAAGGAGTCAGAAAAGATTAAGATGTCATCAAGGTAAATTACCACATATTGGTCCAATAAATCCCTGAAAATGTCGTTGGCTAAATGTTGAAAAGCAGCAGGAGCGTTACAGAGTCCGAATGGCATCACCAAATATTCAAAATGTCCATACCGGCATCTAAAAGCTGTCTTCCATTCGTCTCCGGGCCGTATACGGAGTAAATTATATGCCCCACGAAGATCTAATTTGGTAAATACTTTGGCCTGGCAAACTCTTTCCAACAATTCTGGAATTAGGGGCAACGGGTACCTGTTACGAATGGTTACCTTATTTAACTCCCGGTAGTCAATGCAGGGTCTTAGAGTACCATCCTTCTTCTTTACAAAGAATATTGGAGCTCCCGCTGGTGAAGAAGATGGTCGGATAAACCCCTTGGCTAAATTCTCATCTATATACTCTCGTAAAGATTTTAATTCTGGAGCCGCCAACGGGTAAACATGGCCGAAAGGAATCGCTGCTCCAGGAAGCAATTCTATGGGGCAGTCATACGGTCTATGTGGGGGAAGTTGATCTGCCTTCCTTTTATCACAAATGTCTGAGAATTCCTGATATATCAGAGGGAGAGTAGGTACCTGTATCACCTCTTCCAAGTTCTGGGTAACTGGAACCGCTACAGTTGGACTGATGGTAGAACTGCACTTCGGGAGAAAGGTTATCTCTTTGGTTTCCCAATTGATGATTGGATTTTGTGACCGTAACCAGGGAATTCCTAAAATTACAGGAAAATGAGGAGAAGATATTAACATGAATGAAAGTGTTTCTTGATGGTCTGGTTCCATCTTACACTCCAGAGGCACTGTCTCCCGATCTACTGGTCCAGAAACTAATGGGGAACCATCCACCGTTTCCATAGTGATTGGTGAAGCTCTTAGTTGTGTCTTTATACCATGTTCCTTTGCAAAAGAAGAATCCATGAAATTCCCACCTGCTCCAGAGTCTATCATGGCAGAACTTGATATCCACTGTTCCTCCCACTGAATCTGTATAGGAAGAGAACAATGTGAATATTTCTCCCCTTGATCTTTAGGGGAAGTCGGCATCAGTATTGGGGGAAAAACCGCATCTAGATGTAGACTGGTTTCCGAAACTTCAGACTCAGCGTCTGTGTTATCATAATCCCCTACTACCGCCAACACCTTGTTGGGTCGCCTAGGACATTTAGGACAATTGATGAGGAAATGGTCCGATTGACCACAATAGAAACATAAGCGCTCACGGAGACGGTGTTCGCGGCGTTCATTATTCTCACGTCTCTGCAGTGAGTCCACCTGCATAGGCACCTCCTCAGCCTCTCGCGGGTTTTTGCCTGTGGTTTCCCTGGACGGAAGAGAGTAATTAGTAATGCGATTTACAGCGGCCCATTTTTCTTGTCTGCGTTCAGTTAAACGGATATCAATACGTACACAGTGCTGTATAAACAATTCAAACTCCTGTGGAGACTCTGAACGAGCTAGCTCATCCTTGATTGCATTTGACAAACCTTTTCTAAAGATTGGTAATAAAGCATTGTTTTCCCACTGGGTGTCCACCACTAACCTTTTAAATTCAGTAACATATTCTATGACTGACCGTTTCCCCTGGCGTAAGGAAAGCAAGGCAGATTCAGCGGTAGCACGGCGGTTGGGATCGTCGAACATTTGCGCCATGGCTGCCAGAAAATTGTCCAAATTATTTAGACGGGTATCATGACTTTCAACCATAGGATTTGCCCAAGCCAGTGCACGTGATGTCAACAACATAATAATACATAGAACCTTAGATCTATCAGACCGGTAGTAGGAGGCATGTACATCAAAAAATAATATACATTGATTAACAAACCCACGGAATTGACTTCGGTCACCATTAAAACGGAATGGAGGCAATTTGGGCATACTGGTGGATGAGGTAGGCTCAGTAGGTAAGGCCTCCAGGACACCTAACCTAGCACGTAGATCTTGGAGAGCCTGACCAAACCCCTGTGCATTGTGGTTAACCCGAGACTCCAAGTCTCTAATCTGATTGAGTGCAGCCGCCACCTCCTGCTGCAAGGAGTTAACTATGGTGAACAATTTGTCTGCCCGTGTCTCCGTCATTGCCCCAGCAGAATCCTCTTTTTTAGGCTGGAGTATCCTGTAATACTATTGTAGGAACTCGAGGATTCTGATAGCGTGGGGCAATGAACAATCAGAGACGGGTTTCTTTGAATGCAAATAATGTATTTGTGAAACAGCAAAACACCCAAAAACAATATTCAAACAACCCGTAGTGACATGCAATGAGTCCATATATATATACACAAGTCCAGTTATATGAATCCGGATATATAAGTCTTTGAACCTCTATAGCGAGGGTGGTAAAGTTCTTACGACGGAGTCCTCACACAAATGTGACCACAAGGTAAGTCTGATGCACAGGTAACGTGGCTGGATTCACACACTGCTGGTGTGTGAAGAGTCAGATCCAGGTATGCAGAAAACACAGGGAGGTCCAGGAACAAGTTAATCTCAGTTGTGGCTTAATTCAGTGAAGTCCGACAACAAGTTCATATGTCAGTAAGGTTCCAGTAACAGTTCCAACAGCTCTCACCAGAGGTAATGCACAAAGGGTTAAACAGCAACAGTTCAGAAACACAGTTCTTATCAGATGGAGTGAACCAAGGGTTAAATTCCCAAGTCAACAGTTTAGTGATAACACAGTACTTTGTGCAACTTACATATGCAGAGAATGTCCAGAGCCATGGGTAGAAACTGCTGTGGCTGAGAAACACCTGAAGATAAGGTTATGCACTTTCCTGGTAAATACACAAAAGATCTGTGAGGAACAAAGCAGCTGGGTTGCAGGGAAACGGAAGCAGAATACTCCAGCAGTGAAGCCAACACCTGAGCCAGGTTTTAAACAAACGAACAGGAAGTAGGGCACACAAAACAGCAAACTCCATTTTAACAAAGGGCAAAATCATTGACAAAGTTACCTAGAAAACCCGGAATACTGACAGGGTTGCAGATTCCTAAACTAACGACACAACTAGAGGTAGCCGTGGAGCGTTCCTACGTTGATCCTAGACGCCTCGTCACAACCTGAGAGATAACTACACCTAAAGGCAGAAAGATGAAAGCTATCTGCCCCGGAGCAGATCCCCAAAGAAAATAGGAAGCCCCCAAACATATAATGGCGGTTAGACAAGATGAAAATACAAACATAGGCAGAAAATAGACTGAGCAAACGCTGGGGCCACAAGCTGACTAAATAGGATAGGACAGGAGAGATTACTTTCTGCAACCCAGAAAACCCTACAAAAATACAACAATTCTGATTACAAAAATACTGAGATCACACGATCTCGCCACCCACTAAATCAGATCTCAGTGTGAACAAAAACCAAGCCGCAGCCGCTGAAAAAACAGGAAAAAGCAAATGAGCAAATAACAGTGGCTGCAGAAAAACTGTGAGGAGCCCAGGCCCCCGGAGGGGACCTGGCTGACCTCCACAAAAGTGCAGAAAACAATGCAAAGATCAAGCACAAAAAGAAAAGCAAAAAATATCTTATCTGAAAGCAGGAGATGCAGGCAAGACTCCAGCAAACTTCCAAATGAACCAGGAACCACAATTGAGACAAGAACAATTGATCACCGGCAACCATCATGGGAGGGAACCTCCCTTATATCAGACCAGTCCGTGATTCCAGATTGACACTCCTCGCTGAAAGGTTCAGTACCGTCTGTAACCACCAGAGGGAGCCCCCGCTCATAAACCATATCCAGCACATTCACAACAGTACCCCCCTTGAGGAGGGGTCACCGAACTCTCACCTGTGCAACCAGGCCAATCAGGATGAGCTCGGTGATAGGCACAGATCAGTCTCCTAGCATGGATGTCCGAAGCAAACACCCAAGAATTGTCCTCCTGACCATAACCTCTCCACTTAACCAAATACTGGAGTTTCTGTCTTGAAAAACGAGAATCCAATATTTTCTCAACCACATACTCCAGATTGCCCTCAACCAAAACAGGGTCAGGAGGCGCAGTCATAGGAACCACTGGCTCGACAAACCTCTTCAATAAGGACTTGTGGAACACGTTATGGATCTTAAATGTCCCTGGAAGAAGCAAACGGAAGGAAACAGGATTAAGAATCTCCATGATCTTATGAGGTCCAATGAACCTGGGCTTAAACTTTGGAGATGCAACCCTCATAGGGATATTTTTTGAGGACAACCAAACCAAGTCCCCCACTTTAAACCGAGGACCTTCAGTCCTATGCCGGTTGGCAAACCGTTGGGCCTTCTCCTGAGAGAGAGACAACCTCTCCACTACCTGGTCCCAAATCTGCTGCATTCGCTCCACAACAGAGTCAACACCCGGACAGACAGAAGCCTCCGCCTGTCCCGAAGAAAATCGAGGGTGAAACCCAAAATTGCAGAAAAATGGAGACATCAAGGTGGCAGAGCTAGCCCTATTATTAAGAGCAAACTCAGCCAAAGGCAAAAAAGAGACCCAGTCATCTTGATCAGCAGACACAAAACATCTCAAATAAGTCTCCAAGGTCTGGTTTGTTCTCTCAGTTTGTCCATTGGTCTGAGGATGGAACACAGAGGAAAAAGACAGCTGAACTCCCAGTTTGGAACAAAATGTCCTCCAAAATCTGGAAACAAACTGGACTCCTCTGTCAGACACAATGTTCTCTGGAATGCCATGTAACCGAACCATGTGCTGAAGGAACAAAGGCACCAATTCGGAGGAGGAAGGTAACTTAGGTAATAACACAAGATGTATCATCTTGAAAAACCTATCACAGATTACCCAAATAACGGTCATTCTCTGAGAAACAGGGAGGTCGGAAATAAAATCCATAGAGATATGGGTCCATGGCCTCTTGGGCACAGGTAATGGCATTAACAAAACACTAGAGCGAGAGCAAGGCTTGGAGTGAGAGCAAGTCGCACAGGACTGCACAAATTCCCTGACGTCACGAGACAAAGTAGGCCACCAAAAGGACCGACTCACCAAGTCTCTGGTACCAAAAATCCAGAGATGACCAGCCAACGCGGAACAATGAATCTCAGACATCACACTCTTCTTCCACTGGTCTGGGACAAACAATTTCCCAATAGGGCAGCGCTCAGGTTTATCCTCCTGACACCCTTCCAAGGCCAGTCTCAAATTGGGCGAGAGGCGCGAAAGAACTACACCCTCTTTCAAAATAACAGTAGGATCAGATAACTCAGGAGAGTCCGCAAAGAAACTCCTCGAGAGGGCATCCGCCTTAACATTCTTAGTGCCAGGAAGAAAAGAAACCACAAAATTAAAACGTGTGAAAAACAAGGCCCACCTGGCCTGTCTAGGATTAAGTCGCTTGGCTGATTCGAGATAAACCAGATTCTTATGGTCCGTGAGGACCACCACCTGATGTTTGGCTCCTTCCAGCCAATATCTCCACTCTTCAAAGGCCCACTTCATGGCCAATAACTCCCGATTACCCACGTCATAATTATGTTCAGTTGGAGAAAATTTTCGAGAGAAAAAGGCACAAGGGTTACTCTTAGAGGTCTCTGGATCTCTTTGGGACAAAACGGCACCTGCCCCAATTTCAGAGGCATCAACCTCCACCTGAAACGGTAGAGAAACATCAGGCTGCCGTAGAACAGGAGCAGAAGTGAATCTCTGCTTAAGTTCCTGAAACGCAGAGACTGCCTCAGGAGGCCAATTCACCACATCAGAACCCTTTTTGGTCAAATCAGTCAATGGTTTAACAATACCAGAAAAATTACCAATAAATTTACGATAAAAATTGGCAAAACCCAAAAATCTCTGAAGAGCCTTTAATGAAGTAGGTTGGACCCAATCACAGATGGCCTAAACCTTGACCGGGTCCATTTCAATAACAGACGGAGACAAAATGAATCCCAGAAATGAGACCTTCTGTACGCCAAAAAGACACTTTGATCCCTTCACATACAGTGCATTCTCTCTCAAAATCTGGAACACAGTCCGAACATGTTTCACATGAGAGTCCCAGTCATTGGAAAAAATCAAGATATCATCCAAATAAACAATCAGAAATTTATCCACAAAATCCCTGAAAATATCATTCATGAAGGATTGGAAGACGGAATGAGCATTAGTGAGCCCAAAGGGCATCACTAGGTATTCAAAATGCCGCTCTGGGGTATTAAACGCCGTCTTCCATTCATCCCCGTGCTTAATGCGAATAAGGTTATACGCCCCCCTGAGGTCAAGCTTGGTAAACCAACTAGCACTTTTCACCCTAGAAAACAGGTCAGAAATCAAGGGTAAAGGATATTGATACTTCACAGTGATCTTATTCAAGAGACGATAATCAATACACGGCCTCAATGAACCATCCTTTTTTGGCCACAAAGAAAAAACCGGCACCTAAGGGTGAAGAGGATGGTCTGATATGACCCTTCTCCAATGACTCCTTGATATAAGATCGCATAGCATCGTGTTCAGGTACAGACAAGTTAAAAAGGCGACCTTTAGGAAATTTACCACCAGGCACTAATTCAATAGCGCAATCGTAGCTCCTGTGAGGGGGCAAAGATGCAGATTTACTTTCACTAAATACATCTGAAAAATCAGTCAAAAAGTCAGGAACATCCTGAGCCTGGGGAGAGGCAGAAAAAACAGGAGTGTCGGCATTAACACATTGGCAGCCCCAACTGGTCACAGACACAGATTTCCAATACAAAACAGGATTATGAGACTGTAACCAAGGAAAACCTAGTACAATAATGTCATGCAGATTATACAGCACCAGAAATTTGCAACTCTCCTGATGATCTGGTTCAACCCTCATTATCACCTGAGTGGAAAACTGGGGTTTATTCTCCGCCAAAGGGGTAGAATCAATGCCCAGTCGGGGATTAGACTTCCGCAGGGGTATCATGGGAAACCCACAACGTTTGGCAAAGTCAAAATCCATCAGGTTAATAGCTGCTCCTGAATCAACAAAAGCCTGAGCAGAAAATGTGGACAGGGAGCAAATCAGGGTAACAGTCAACAGAAATTTAGTCTAAACACTACCCAAGACAACTGAGCGTGAAAACGTCTTCCCCGCTTAGGGCAGACTGAAATAGCATGAGAGGCATCACCACAGTAGAAACATAACCCATTGCGCTTTCGAAACTCATGATGCTGTGCCACAGAAGTCACTCTATCACACTGCATGGCTCAGAAGCTGGCTCACAAGGCAACACTATCTCACGCATACCTCTGCGCTCACGCAAACGTCTGTCAATTTGAATTGCCAATGACATAGAATCATTGAGACCAGAGGGAGCAGGGAATCCCACCATAACATCCTTTACATTCTCTGACAGCCCCTTCCGAAAAAGGGCTGCCAAAGCATCATCATTCCATTTGGTCAGGACTGCCCACTTTCCGAATTTCTGACAGTACAGCTCAGGGTCTTCAAGACCCTGATTTAATGCCAACAAGGTTTTTTCAGCTTGATCAGTGACATTAGGATCATCGTACAACAACCCCAGAGCCAGAAAAAATGCATCAATATCATTCAAAACAGGATCCCCAGGTGTCAGTGAAAAAGCCCAATCCTGAGGATCGCCACGCAGGAGAGATATGACAATTTGAACCTGCTGTGCTGCGTTACCTGAAGACTTAGGCTTTAAGGCAAAAAACAACTTACAGTTACTTTTGAAATTCAGAAATTTAGCCCGATCCCCCAAAAACAAATCTGGCATGGGAATCCTAGGTTTCACAACCGGCAACCCAGCAAGATAGGTAGCAATACTCCGAACCTCAGTGGCAAGCTGATCCACACGGCCAGACAACTGTGCAAACTCCATTGAAAGCAAAAAAAATCCTCCTTAGCACCCAGAGAAAAAGAGGGAAAAAATGCAACAGACAGAAAAAAAAAAAAATCTCTGACAACTCTGACAACTTTTTTCTTTCCACACTATTTTTCCCTTCTGTGAGTACCATATAATTTTCAGTTATGGCCGGTGATACTGTTATGCTTCGGTAGCTGAGGAGGACAGGAACAACAGCAGGGCAGCCGAACACCTGAGATGTTGGTAACTGATGGGTTGCAGATTCCTAAACTAACGACACAACTAGAGGTAGCCGTGGAGCGTTCCTACGTTGATCCTAGACGCCTCGTCACAGCCTGAGAGATAACTACACCTAAAGGCAGAAAGATGAAATCTATCTGCCCCGGAGCAGATCCCCAAAGAAAATAGGAAGCCCCCAAACATATAATGGCGGTTAGACAAAATGAAAATACAAACATAGGCAGAAAATAGACTGAGCAAACGCTGGGGCCACAAGCTGACTAAATAGGATAGGACAGGAGAGATTACTTTCTGCAACCCAGAAAACCCTACAAAAATACAACAATTCTGATTACAAAAATACTGAGATCACACGATCTCGCCACCCACTAAATCAGATCTCAGTGTGAACAAAAACCAAGCCGCAGCCGCTGAAAAAACAGGAAAAAGCAAATAAGCAAATAACAGTGGCTGCAGAAAAACTGTGAGGAGCCCAGGCCCCAGGAGGGGACCTGGCTGACCTCCACAAAAGTGCAGAAAACAATGCAAAGAGCAAGCACAAAAAGAAAAGCAAAAAATATCTTATCTGAAAGCAGGAGATGCAGGCAAGACTCCAGCAAACTTCCAAATGAACCAGGAACCACAATTGAGACAAGAACAATTGATCACCGGCAACCATCATGGGAGGGAACCTCCCTTATATCAGACCAGTCCGTGATTCCAGATTGCCACTCCTCGCTGAAAGGTTCAGTACTGTCTGTAACCACCAGAGGGAGCCCCCGCTCAGAAACCATCTCCAGCACATTCACAACACTCAAGATGTCCCTGACTATTTGACTGATTTTTCTGATGTTTTTAGTGAGAGTAAGTCTGCATCTTTACCTCCTCATAGGAGTTATGATTGCGCTATTGACTTAGTACCCGGTTGTTAATTTCCCAAGGGTCGGCTCTTTAATTTATCTCTGTTTGAGCATGATGCTATGCGATCTTATATTAAGGAGTCTCTAGAGAAGGGTCATATCAGACCATCCTCTTCACCCTTGGGCGCCGGATTTTTCTTTGTGGCCAAGATGGATGGCTCATTGAGGCCGTGTATTGACTATCGTCTCCTGAATAAGATTACTGTTAAATATAAATGTCCGTTACCCTTGATTTCTGACCTATTTTCCAGAGTGAAAGGTGCTAGTTGGTTTACCAAGCTTGAGCTCAGGGGGGCGTATAATCTTATTCGCATCAAGCACGGTGATGAATGGAAGACGGCGTTTAATACCCCAGAGGGGCATTTTGAGTACCTAGTGATGCCTTTTGGGCTCACTAATGCCCCTTCCGTCTTCCAATCCTTTATGAATGATATTTTCCGGGATTTCGTGGATAAATTTCTGATCGTTTATTTGGATGATATCCTGATTTTTTCCAGTGACTGGGATTCTCATGTGGAACATGTTCGGACTGTATTCCAGATTTTGAGAGAAAACGCATTGCATGTGAATGGATCAAAATGTCTTTTTGGCGTACAGAAGATTTCATTTCTGGGATTCATTTTGTCTCCGTCTGTTATTGAAATGGACCCTGTCAAAGTTCAGGCCATTTGTGATTGGGTTGAACCTACTACATTGAAGGCTCTTCAGAGATTTTTGGGTTTTGCTAATTTTTACCATAAATTTATTGGTAATTTTTCTACTATTGCGAAACCACTGACTGATTTGACCAAAAAGGGTTCTGATGTGGTGAATTGGTCTCCTGAGGCAGTTTCTTGCGTTTCAGGAGCTTAAGCGGAGAGTCACTTCTGCTCCTGTTCTACGGCAACCTGATGTTTCTCTACCATTTCAGGTGTAGGTTGATGCTTCTGAGATTGGTGCAGGGGTTGTTTTGTCCCAAAGGGATCCGGAGACCTCTAAGAGTAACCCTTGTGCCTTTTTCTCTAGAAAATTTTCCACAGCGGAACTTAATTATGATGTGGGAGGGGGGCGTGGCCTGAGGGAGATGTGAGCAGACGCGTGCTGCAGGAGCTCCCGCTGGATATATGACAGTTTGATAGATTGCAGCCACTATTTAGCTGTTAAATTCACATTTCTTGGAGAGGGTGCTGACCCTGACCACAGGCTCTGTAAATCAGGAGTGCACAAGCAAATGATTGGGAAGAAAGGAGGCAAAAGGCCAGCAGGCGAGTCGGAGAAGAAGGCACAAGATGGCGCCGGTGGGGAAGATGTATTGATGGTGGGCCCGGAGGAGGATGGGGGAATCCCCAGCAGGTCAGATGCAGTGTCTAAACTGCAGAGGTTCGCCAGGCTGGAGGAAGATAAGCAGTGTCCGGCACATGCAGTTGGAGGTCAGAGGGGGCCTTCGGGGAATGCAGAGGAGCCAGAGGAATCTGGTGTGGAGGATGGTGAGGAGAGTGACTGCGAAAGCCGGGAGGAAGACCAAGGAACTATGAAATGGGAGAGAGGTGAGATGGAGGAATGTAAGTGGCAAATGGGGGGGATGGTGATCCCAGAGGAGCCCACATTAAAAGACTTGTTCAAGCTGACACTGCACTCTCACACTACTATTACTGAGGTGGCAGCACAGCTGGGGGTCCTACAGGCCAGCATGTCTAAGTTACAGCACTCCATGCATGTCACTAAGGAGAGGATGGGGGAAGCTGAGAAACGTATTAGCACTGTGGAAGATACTATTGCAAAATCTGACAAGCAGCATCAGCGTATGGCCACTGCAATGTCAGCTGTGCAGGCAAAGACTGATGACCTAGAGAATAGGTCAAGACGTAACAATGTGCGGATTATTGGGGTGCCGGAAAAAACGGAAGGCTCTGCACCCACCGAGTTCTTTGAACAGTGGCTGTTGAACACTATTGGCCAGAACAACCTGTCCCGTTTATATGCCGTGGAAAGAGCTCACCATGTCCCCGCATTCCCCCTCCCCTCTGGCCGTCCTCCAAGACAAGTGCTTGTCAAGGTTCTGCATTATCGGGACAGGGATGCTATTCCTCGCTTTTCCAAGAATCACCCGGACCTGAAAATCAACGGCTCCAGGATTTCCATTTACCCAGACTTCTCTATGGAGGTTCAAAAGCAGAGGGCCAAATTTGTTGACATTAAGAAGAGGTTGAGAGCCCTGGGTGTGCCGTACTCAATGATATATCCGGCTAAACTGAGAGTGGTAGATGGGGACATTGTCCATTTCTTCCCGGATGCAAAGGAGGCCCTTAACTGGATGGACAGCAACGAGATGCGTCTCCGCAAGGCAAATTCTAAAGACTCCGCTGGCTGACTGAGCTGACTTGTCCTTTAATTGGGACGGGTCTTGTCCTTTAATCGGGACGGGATCTTACATATATCCGCTCTTCCCTCCTGAATACCTTTTTCTCTGGAGGAAGACCCTCCCTCTTATTTTGGGAAATAATCTTGCTGTGCATTGGAGTGGGAGGGAGAAATTTTCCTACCTTTTTCTAGTTCATGTGTTCTGGACATGTTAAATGTATTTAACAGAAAGCTAAATGTGAATGTTTTATGGTTAACTGTTGAGTATTGTTTGGCTGCAATCACTAGCCATATGCTACTCCCAGAGTTTGGGAGTATAGCGGGTTTGCTTCGGTGAAGTGGATACTCTGAATCGGATAAAGTACGCCCTCTCCTCCGTGACACCTGGAGGAGATGGAAAGCTTGAGTTGGGTGAAGTTGGGGTATTGTGTGAGGGGGGGTGGAGGGTGGGGAGGGAGGGGGAATGTTAAACTATTGTTTATGTCACACAGGTTCGAGTGGAGAGAGCCTTACTAATTCACAAATGAGGAAATGGATGACACGGTATTTGGGGTTGCAGGGTAATGGCGGATAAAATAAAAATAATAAGTTGGAACGTTAGAGGGTTGGCGTCCAGAGTAAAAAGACAGGCAATGTTTACTTTCTTGCTTGATGCCAAACCTGCAGTCATATGCTTACAAGAAACCCACTTGATAAAGAGTAGAACGCATCTTCTTAAAAAAAGATGGCTGCAGGAGGGTATCATGCAACATATTCCTCATATTCACGGGGGTCAGTGTTCTTGTTCGCACAGGTATACCTTTTGAACAGTGTAAAGTGATTATAGACCCGCTGGGACGGTTCATATGCTTGCTATGTAAATTGTCTGGTATACTGATGCTACTGATCTCGATATATATCCCTCCGCCGTATTGTGGGAAAGTGCTGCACAAGGTCATGGAGGTAGTGGGCGATTTCCCGGGGGTTCCCTTTCTGATAATTGGCGACTTCAACAATATTCCTGATGCCCATTGGGACAGAGGTGGTCGGGAGGCACTGAGACTGGGTGGTAATTGCACCCCCTTTGGGGTGGTTCTGAAGGAGACTGCACTAATAGACATATGGAGAACCCATCACCCGGGAACTTATAAGTACTCCTGCTTCTCGCCCGCCTCTGCCTCGCTGTCCAGGATTGATCTGGCCCTGGGGAATGGTCCGATGCTAAGTCTAGTGGGTGAGGTAACTTATTTGGCTAGAACTCTGTCGGATCACTCGCCTATGTGTGTGGTGCTTCGGGGCAGGGCTCTGAGTTTTCCAGGAGACCCCTGTGGAGGCTAAATCCGTTCTGGCTCCAGCTGATTGATCTGGACGGCCATGTGGGGGAGTTCTTTAAAATTAATATGGGCTCGGCTTCGGTATTGATGGTATGGGAAGCCATGAAGGCTTACTTCAGAGGGTTGTGTATTAAAGACATATCGCAAGTTAAAACCGAAACGGGCAGGAGAGACCAGGAGATGATTAGGTCATTAGAGGGAGCAGAGGCGGCACTAATTGAGGAGCAAACCCCTGAGGCCCGGGAATGTTTGAGATCAGCGCAGAGAGAGGTTTGTAATATGACTATGAAAATTGCAGAGAGGAAAAGGCTGTTCTGCACGATGAAGTTTTTCGAGGAGGGAGAGAGAGCGGGTCACCTTCTGTCCAGGGTGGTTGGCGGCCCAAAGGGAATCGGCGTATATCACTAAATTAAAGGGAAAGACGGATGTGAGCATACAGGCAGTAGGGCCATACTGGAGGTAATGATGGGATTTTACTCAAATCTATACCAGTCACACGTGCAGCCATCGGAGGAGGAAATTGATAACTTTTTAGTGGGGGTGCAGCTTCCACGACTCTCACTAGCGGAGCAGAGGCTTCTTGAGGAGCCAATTGATATGGAGGAACTTGAGGCCGCTCTGGCTTCTGTACCTAGTGACAAGGCCCCAGGGGGGACGGTATCCCAGGAGAAGTCTACAAAAAATACAAAGAGGTGTTGCTTCCCAAGTTGATGGAGGTTTACACTGCGAGTTTGGCGGGGGGGGGAGTTGCCCCGGTCCATGCGAGAGGCGCTAATTGTTGTCCTACCAAAGCAGGGAAAAGATTTGACGGATCCAGCTTCATATCGTCCGATCTCTTTGTTGACCACTGACATTAAGTTATTGGCCAAAATGCTGGCGAACCGACTTAACAAGGTCATCAAATCCCTAATTCACCAAGACCAGTCAGGGTTTATGCCCAATAAATCCACAGCTATAAATCTCCGGCGATTATACTTAAACATGCAGGCGAGGGCGGATAATGTGGGACAGAGGGTAATAGTTTCCCTGGATGCCGCTAAGGCGTTCGACAGTGTGGAGTGGAGGTATTTGTGGGCGGTAATGAGAACCATGGGATTTGGTGATCAGTTTGTGGGTTGGGTACGTTTGCTATATACATCCCCTAGTGCTAAAATACGGGTTAATGGTCTGCTGTCTGAGAGTTTCTCCCTACATAGGGGAACGAGGCAGGGGTGCCCCCTGTCCCCCCTGCTGTTTGCGATCGCTGTAGAACCATTAGCTGCAAAGATTCATGGTACCACGGATGTTCGGGGATTCCAATATGGCTCCCACGTAGAGAAAGTGGCCTTATACGCGGATGATGTGCTGCTGTTTCTGGCTGACCCGAGCGACTCCCTAAGTTCGGCTATGGCAGTTATTGGTAAATTTGGCTCTATTTCTGGACTGACTATCAACTGGGATAAATCTGTGTTGCTTCCCGTGGACTCGGCGGTTCCCCTAGCGCTAGACCCTGGGACCCCTTTGAGGGTGGTTAGTGAGTTTAAATATTTGGGCATTGTGATCTCTGCTAAATTGGAGGAATATGAACGGCTCAATCTTACCCCCCTTATCAATAAGTTTCAACAAAAAATTGCAGTGTGGAAGAAACTATTCCTGTCTGTGGCGGGTAGAGCAAATTTATTAAAAATGATCCTCATGCCCCAACTCCTATATATACTCCATAATACGCCTGTCTGGTTGGCGCAAAATAAATTCTACCGGATTGATTCTCTTTTCCTGGACTTGATCTGGAAGGGTAGTAGGGCACGCATTAAACTTGAACATCTACAGAGGTCAAAAGAGGAGGGGGGCCTGGCAATCCCGAACCCGTGGGTTTATTTGTGTTCATCCCAATGTCAGCATATGGTGGGGTGGAGGGAGCCTACCCAATCTACGTCGGCTGGGAAGCTCATTGAGTTTATAGTGGGCAGAGGTCCGTTGCTTGCTAGTCTAGAGGCTGGTAGGTTCGGGTGAACCCTAAAAGGCTCCCGACTATCGCTATGGTGGACAAGATTTGGCAAAGAGTTAGACAATGGAGGGGCATTACGGAGCTCACGCGCTTCTCGTCGGTTTGGTTTGACCTGAGACTGGGGGAGTTAATGCGTCTGAGGGGATTTGCTCAATGGAGAAGGGTCGGGATATGGTTTGTGTCACAGCTGTTGGTTGGCGGCATGCTTAAGACTTTTGAGGAGATCAGGAAGGAGTTCCCTCTGAGTCAATCCCTCTTTTTTCAATATTTGCAGCTGCGGCATGCAGTCAATCGACAGCTTAAAACATCAAGAATAGTGGTGCAATCAGATGCGATGGTGAATCTTATAGGGTCACTAAGGGGCACTAAGGGTTTCATCTCCCTCGTATATAGGGGTTTTTTGGATTCATTCCTGGTACGGCACCCGGCTAAGTCCAGAGAAAAATGGGAAGAGGATCTGGGACCAATTTCGGACTCTCAGTGGGAGAGCGTATTACAATTCATCCCCAAGGTCTCTATGAGTGAAGCCAGGAGAGTCTCACAACTCTACCTCACACATAGGGTATACAGGACCCCGGTCTGGATGAAGAGGGCGGGCCTGAGGAGGGATTCCTGCTGTCCGCGCTGCTCTGAGGATGGGGCAGATCTCTACATATGATGTGGTCCTGCCCTGCCCTACAGAACTTTTGGGTACAAACACTTAATTTGACTCAGGAGGTAATGGGAGTGGATCTTATAAGGAACCCGCTGACGTGTGTATTGGGGTGCATGGAGGATATCGCGGTTGATGAGTGGGGGAAGCTGACCATAGCCAGAATCCTATATGCTGCCAGAAAGCTCATTGCGGCCCACTGGTTAGATGATAAAGTGCCAGTTAGACAAGAACTGATTAATAAGGTTAACTTTATTGTTATGATGGAACAGAACATATATGCGAAAAGAGGTCAACACATGCAGTTTGAGAATGTGTGGGGTGGCTGGATGGAGCACCCGGGCCTGGCTTCGGAGGCTCTTATGAGAGAAAGAATGCGTCTGTGTTATGATTTGGTAGCTGAGGAGAGCAGGCAAAAAAGGAAATACACCAGAGAGGTTGGAATCTATGGGATTGCAGTACCCTGACTAACCACCACAACTAAAGGCAGCCGTGGAGCGTACCTACGTTGGTCCTAGACGCCTCGTCACAGCCTGAGAAGCTAACTACACCTAAAGACAGAAAGAGGAAAACTATCTTCCCCGGAGCAGATCCCCAAAGAACATAGAAAGCCCCCAAACATGTAATGGCGGTTAGACAAGGGGAAATACAGACACAGACAGAAAATAGTATGAGCAAACGTTGGGGCCCAAACTTCCTAAATAGAAAAGGATAGGAAGGACACTTACTGCAATCCCAAAAAACCCTGAAAAGTACCAACTCTACTAATTACAAAAACACCTGAGATCACACGACCTCTACCACCTAAATTAGTTCTCTGGTGTAACAAAACTAAACAGCAGCCACTGAAAAAACTGGAAAAGTCAAATGAACAAACAACAGTGGCTGAACTAAACTGAGAGGAGCACAAGCCCCCGGAGGGGACCCGGCAGACCCCCACAGAAGTGCAGGACAAAATGCAAAAAGCAAGCACAAAAAAATAAAAGAAGAAAATGTCTTATCTGTTAGCAGAAGATGCAGGCACGAAACAGCAAGCTACAAAGTGAACAGGAATCAAAGATGAGACCAGAACAATTGATCACCGGCAACCC
This sequence comes from Oophaga sylvatica, assembly GCA_033576555.1. Classification (NCBI taxonomy): domain Eukaryota; kingdom Metazoa; phylum Chordata; class Amphibia; order Anura; family Dendrobatidae; genus Oophaga; species Oophaga sylvatica. The sequence continues at coordinate 150,529,009 of JARQOD010000003.1, forward strand.
TGATGGGAGGGAACCTCCCTTATATAAGACCAGTCAGTAACACCTGATCGCCAATCTTCACAATCTTCATTGGATAGTTCAGTACTGTTTGTAACCACCAGAGGGAGCTTCTGCTCAGAATTCATTTCTAGCACATTCACAACACGTCTGCCTACGCGCCCTTGACCCTCTGAGTTGGTACTTTAAACAGGGATCTTAAGTGGTTGTCTTGGGAAAAAAAAGGATTCAAAATGTGACATGGTGTGTGATATGTGCAATGATTTAAAGGGAAGGGGTTAGGGTGGAGGGGGGAGGGTAGGGGACTTAGGATGTAAGAACAGTTATATTGCCTGTCAGGTTGAATACGGTTTATATTATATGCTAAAGTTAAATGTACTGTCAAAGTTTCATGCTGACAATTTTTAAATAAAAATCATCTGATTTAAAAAAAAAAAATTATGATGTGGGAAATCGGGAGTTATTGGCTATGAAGTGAAATATTTAGAGTTGAGAGTCCTCAGTGGTTGATACCTTTTAATGGCTAACTGAAAAGATGGTAACAAATTGCAAGCTTTCGAGACTACTCAGGTCTCTTCATCAGGCTAGACTATGGCTATGAAGTGGGCTTTTGAAGAGTGGAGACATTGGCTGGAATGAGCCAAACATCAGGTGGTGGTCCTCACGGACCACAAGAACCTGGTTTATCTTGAATCAGCCAAGCTACTTAATCCTAGACAGGCCAGGTGGGACCTGTTTTTCACACGTTTTAATTTTGTGGTCTCTTTTGTCCAGGGCACTAAGAATGTTAAGGCGGATGCCCTCTCGAGGAGTTTCTTTGCAGATTCTCCTGAGGTAACAGAGCCCTGAGTAACAGAGCTCTGTTATTCTGAAGGAGGGTGTGGTTCTTTCCGCTATCTCGCCCGATTTGAGACTGGCCCTGGAGCAATTTCAGGAGGATAAACCTGAATGCTGCCCTGTTGGGAAATTGTTTGTCCCAGACCAATGGAGGAAGAATGTGATGTCTGAGATTCATTGCTCCACATTGGCTGGCCATCCTGGTATTTTTGGTACCAAAGATCTTGTGAGTCGGTCCTTTTGGTGGCCCACTTTGTCTCGTGACGTCAGGGACTTTGTGCAGTCCTGTGGGACTTGTTCTCGGTCCAAACCTTTCCTCTCGCTCTAGTGGTTTGTTAATGCCATTGCCTGTGCCCAAGAGGCCATGGACCCATATATCTATGGATTTTATTTCCGACCTCCCTGTCTCTCAGAGAATGACGGTTATTTGGGTAATCTGTGATAGGTTTTCCAAGATGATACATCTTGTGCCACTACCTAAGTTGCCATCCTCCTCCGAATTGGTACCCTTGTTTTTTCAACAGGTGGTTCGGTTGCACGGCATTCCAGAGAACATTGTGTCTGACAGAGGAGTCCAGTTTGTTTCCAGATTTTGGAGGACATTTTGTTCCAAACTGGGAGTTCAGCTGTCTTTTTCCTCTGTGTTCGATCCTCAGACCAATGGGCAAAGTGAGAGAACAAACCAGACCTTGGAGACTTATTTGAGATGTTTTGTGTCTGCTGATTAAGATGACTGGGTCTCCTTTTTGCCTTTGACTGAGTTTGCTTTGAATAATACGGCTAGCTCTGTCACCTTGATGTCTCCATTTTTCTGCAATTTCGGGTTTCATCCTCGATTTTCTTCAGGGCAGATGGAGGCTTCTGTCTGTCCGGGTGTTGACTCTATTGTGGAGAGAATGCAGCAGATTTGGGATCAAGTGGTGGATAAGTTGTCTCTCTCTCAGGAGAAGGCCCAGTGGTTTGCCAACCGGCATAGGACTGATGGTCCTCGGTATAAAGTGGGTGACTTGGTTTGGTTGTCCTCAAAAAATATCCCTATGAAGGTTGCGTCTCCAAAATTTAAGCCTAGGTTCATTGGACCTTATAAGATTGTGGAAATTCTTAATCCCGTTTCCATCCGTTTGCTTCTTCCAGGAACATTTAAGATTCACAACGTATTTCACAAATCTTTATTGAAGAGGTTTGTCGAGCCTATGACTGCGCCTCCTGATCCTGTTTTGGTTGAGGGCAATTTGGAGTATGTGGTTGAGAAGATATTGGATTCTCGTTTGGCTAGGCGGACACTCCAGTACTTGGTGAAGTGGAAAGGCTATAGTCAGGAGGACAATTCTTGGGTTTTTGCTTCTGACATTCATGCTGAAAGACTGGTCTGTGCCTATCACCGAGCTCATCCTGATCGGCCTGGTTGCGCACATGAGGGTTCAGTGACCCCTCCTCAAGGGGGGGTACTGTTGTGAACGTGCTGGAGACGACTTCGGAGCTGAAGCTCCCTCTGGTGGTTGCTGAGGGTATTGAACCTATGTTGAACAGCAAAAGTCCACCACCTGCTATTGATGAATGGTTATCAGGTGGGACTGACTGACCTGATATAAGTGAGCTGACCTCCCATGATCCTCTCCGGTGATCAATTGTTACTTCCTGGTCTTGGTTGGAATTCAACTTGCTTTCTGCTGTCTCCTGCTATCATTCAGATAAGTTACTTTCTGTTTTTTTTCCTGTGGTTTGATTTTCATTGTTTTTTGCTGCCTTGCTTTTGAGTTCAGCCGGGTCCCCTTTGGGGGCTTGTGATGGTCTCTATTCTCTTTTTGTATTTGTTCATTTGCTCAGTTCTTGTGACTTTTATACTGCTGGGTTGCTGCGTGTTCACACCAGAGATCTGATATAGGTGGTCGAGTCCGTGTGGTCTCAGTATTTTTGGATTCAGAAGTGTTGGAGTTTTTCCTAGGGTTTTTCTGGGTTGCAGACAATACCTCTCCTGTGCTGTCCTATCTAGGCAGTTTTGGGCCCCAGCGTTTGCTCATTCTATTTTTTGTCTGTGTTTGTGTTTTCATGTTGTCTAACAGCCATTATATGTTTGGGGGCTTCCTATTTCTTTGGGGCTCTACTCCGGGGAAGTTAGCTTTCCTCTTTCCATCTTCAGGGATAGCTATCTCTCCGGCTGTGACGAGGCGTCTAGGGCACCGTAGGAACGTCCTACGGCTGCTTCTAGTTGTGTGGTTAGTTTAGGGTCTGCAACCTATTAGTCTCCAACCTCTCTGGTGTTTGGCTACCTTTGCGGTGTTTTGCTCCTGCCTTCCTCAGCTACCAAAACATAACACTGGGGGTTATTTGGCTAAAGTTGTGGGGTGAGGCCTGGTTTTCGTGGGCCTCGGGCGAAAGAGTCTCAGTGGGCCCCTTTAACACAAACCACAATTCATGATGCTCCGATACGGCAGAGAAATATAGGTATAGTACAATGCCAAATACTTCACTTCTTACATTACATGAGTGATATCTATTGTAAATTCTACAATAGCTCAAAAACCGGACAGTATAGTCCTCCATACAGAATTATGGGCACCACATAGTGCGCCATACAGAATAATGAGCCCCATATATTGCTCTTACAGAATAATGAGCCCCATATATTGCTCCATACTGAATAATGAGTCCCATATATGATGCTCCATACAGAATAATGGGCCCAATATAATGCTTCATACAGTATAATGAGCCACATATATTGCTCTATACAGAGTAATGAGCCCCATTTATTGCTCCATACAGTATAATGAGTCGCATATAAAGCTCCATACAGTATATGATGGGCCCCATATATTGCTCCATACAGAATGGGCTCAATATAATGCTCCATACAGAATAGGCCCCATATGTGTTCCATATGATACTCCATATATAAAGGGCCCTATATGATGCCCCATAAAAAATGAACCCCATATGATGCTCTAGTATATGATGGGCCCCATATATGATGCTCCAGTGTATGATGAGCCCATATAATGCTCCAAATATAATGGTCCCCATATATAATGCTCCATATATAATGGGCTCCATGTGATGCCCCATAAATAATGAACCCCATATGATGCTCTAGTATATGATGGGCCCCATATATAATGCTCCAGTGTATGATGAGCCCATATAATGCTCCAAATATAATGGTCCCCATATATAATGCTCCATATATAATGGGCTCCATGTGATGCCCCATAAATAATGAACCCCATATGGTTCTCTAGTATATGATGGGCCCCATATACGATGCTCCAGTGTATGATGAGCCCCATATAATGTTCCAAATATAATGGTCCCCATATGTAATGCTCCATATATAATGGGCTCCATGTGATGCTCCATATATAATGTAACATAGTAACATAGTTATTAAGGTTGAAGGAAGACTTTCAGTCCATCTAGTTCAACCCATATCCTATCCTAACCTGCCCTAACATGTTGATCCAGAGGAAGGCAAAAAAACCCAAGTGGCAAACAGTAAGCTTCACATTGGGGAAAAAAATTCCTTCCCGACTCCACATACGGCAATCAGACTAGCTCCCTGGATCAACGCAATATCTAGGAA
>JARQOD010000003.1:150533522-150630969 GCA_033576555.1 Oophaga sylvatica
AAACATAACTTCATACAGAGGATACCAGATTCTCCAAACCAATTTTTAACAACTTCAAGGACTCCCCCACCCCCGAACCGCCAGACAAAACAGTAAACACTGTATTAAATAAATAAAAATACCATACTTGAACACTGCGAAGGGGGTCCTTGAAGCCAAAAAAATCAAGGTGAATTATCCTGAAAAAACTGTGAACAAAAATCCATCATCTTACTCCCAGCCGTTTACCCCACAGGCTCAGAGCACCAAAACACCGAGATATATTGTCCACTAAGCTACTTGGGGATCCGCCCACTTTGTGGGAAAACTCCCCGTCTACCTTTCACCAGATCACCACAAACATAAACTGCATACAGAGGAGACCATATGCACAGAGTCTCCAAATCAATTTTCAACAACTTCAAGGACCCCCCCACCCGAGCCGCATGACCCGAAAATAACTCCATTTTTAAACTAAACCCAAACTGCAGGGAGGGAGGGCGGGACCTGCTTCTTCTTTGACAGAGTAGGAAATGTGAAGGGGGAACGCCCCCTACCTCCCCTATATATCCCGTAACCGCCCCTTCTAATTTGATTAGCTACTCCCTCACCTAAACCTGCCATCCCCCCCGTCATGTTGGCCTCCGCCTACGCCTCGTGGGGAGGGGGGGAGAGGCTCGGCTCCAGCCATTTCTTGACGTTGATTGTCAAGTTGTTTACCTGAGGGGAGAGTAAGCATCTTAACGACCGATAACACCCACCGTCTACAAACCCCTTACGCCCCGCTCACCAAGACACGGAGACCAGTATTTCTTTTGGAATTTTATATGGCCCAGCACCTTTTATTAAATACAAACACAGTAAACATTGTAATTAAATAACATTAAATACAATATCTTGAACACTGGGGAGGATCCTTGAAGCCACAAGATCATGGTGAATTATCCTGAAATGCTGTGAACAAAACTCCATCATTTTACTCCCAGCCGTTACTCCACAGGCTCGGGGAGCACCAAAACACCGGATATATTTCCACTAAGCTACTTGGGGATCCGCCCACTTTGTCGGAAACTCCCCGTTCCACCTTTCACCAGATCACCACAAACATAATTTCATACAGAGGAGACCCTATAAGACAGAGCCCTCCAAACCAATTTTCAACAACTTCAAGGACTCCCCTACCCCGAACCCGCCACAAACGGGGACCGTTAATACCCAAGGGCCCGAGACCCCCCAACCCCATGCTGTGGCCCTCTCTAGTCCTCTTGCCTGCTAACCTTTATCCCTGGCCTTATTGACCTTTGCCAGAGATCTCGTAAAACACCATTGCCTGTGGGGACAATTTCGGACCAAACAATAGTAACCCCGCAAACAATCCTGCTTGATGTCTTATCAGTTCCCGAAAAAGCCGGACTGCCAGATCACTTCTCCAACGTGAAGAACAAGAATATCCGGTACAAAACGGTCCAACTGGGCACAACAATGTATTTCGTGCGGTACCCTTCTCTATTCCATACCCCTGAAACCAAGCCACCGCACCACAGCCATAATCTTGGGGAAAGCCCAGCTGTCTGACCTCATTCCTGACATCAGCTCTCAACCCTCCCCCAATAAACGTAGGAATGGCCAAATCCATACCAACGAGGGTCGACCTCTGAAACAATAAAGCAGAGCTGAACCTAAGAAACATAACCTGAATATCCGAAACGCCGCACCCCCCATGCTCCCCGCGAACAGCATATACAAGAACACCGTATACAAAATTCTAACCGATGACAATGCGGAAAGACACGCAAAACCTTTTGCGCAAGACCAACCTCAATCGCTCTCCACCCTAACCCAGACACCAAAAATTCCATCCTGATCCGGCCCGGACCCAATGACCGAAACAGCAGCAAAAAACCCTCCCACTTCTGCCATAAATGCCTGGGAACCTCCCATGCTTTTTTGGAGCCAAGGAAGATCTAATCAGTAACTCTGCAAACACGGAAGCACACTCCACAGATCCTCCGAACAAGTTAAACACTCGACCTTCGCTTCTGGCGCCAACCGAGACCAAACTATATTTTTGAATTTTAATGGGCCCCCCTTTATTAAAACGAACAGCAATGCTAAACATTGTACCATAAAATAACAGTAAAATAACATCATAAAATGACATCATAAACGCAGGGAGAGTCCTTGAAGCCACAAAATCTTGATGATACCCAAATTGCTGTGAACGGACCAAAACACTTTTTTACTCCCAGACGTTACCCCACAGCACGGGAGCACCATACCCAGGATATACCGTTCATTAACATAACTTGAGGCTCCAACCACCCTTGTCAGAAACCTCCCATCAAAATTTCACGAGAAACACACACAACTTAAATCCAGAAGAGAAGACCCTATACACGGGGTCCCCAAAACCAATTTTCAAACAACATCAAGGACTCCCCTCCCCAACCGCGCAAGGGGAAAAATGAACCCCTGTAAACAAGAAAAGAGAGCAACTATTTCGTTCTTGACACCGGAACAAGTGCTGCGATCACATGCGCATTTAAAGACAAACACAATAAAACAATTGTTGCAACACTCAGACGACCGGAGGGGACCCTGCACGTAAGGCCATTGGCCGCAACACAACATCCATGTTGTCGCAATTAAAGCACACACACTGGTCCCGAACATCTCAACCCCCACAAATGCACACCCAGAAGAATCGGAAAATTCCCAACAACGTGAAAAATGCTTACCAGGCCCACCGTAATCCCACTCATCGGCCAATGAGACGCCCAACTCTGCCCCTGAAAACACCCCAAAGCCGACTTCGCCCACTGCATCCGTAAACAATTCCAGAGTGGCGTTCTCAACATCAGCCATCATCAGTGAACGACCGTTGTACCCCTCCCCAAAAAAGGAATCCCAAACCGCCAAATCTGCCCCGAGTTCTGCTGACAACCTGATAAAATGATGAGGGCTCGAAACCACGGCAGCGTTTGCTAGCCAATGTGAAAACTCTCACCCCATTGGCCAACTTGACAATAAATTTTAAACTTCCCAAACAATGACTGGAGATCACACCACGACATTTTCCTCACTCGGGCCCACTCTGACCACTACTGCCCGCAGGGCCCAAACCTTCCGCAGGCAACCTGCCCTCCCATTCCAATCCCAATCCCAGGAAACCCAACCACATGCTAGGACCCTCAATTTTACACAAGCCAGGTGGGACTCCAAACCGCTCATCCACCCTCTCGATGGCTTTCAGGATCCTGTGACAATACAATGAATCCCCGGCCGACACAAAAGGGAAGTCACCCAAATAATGAATCACCGAATCAAGAAACCAGAAACGTCACGAATAACCCACCGAGAAAAGAACAAAAGGCTTCAAAGTAACGCAGGACAACGAGCGTCCCCTGGTAAGCATCTGACGATGAAAAAACCCCATCATCCCAGTACAACCCCGCAACTTCATGTGACCGGGTGAACCTGAAAAGACGAAACCGGACTCGACATCAGTCTCAGCCATAAGAGCCCCCCCCAGCTGCATTTACGCACCCCTTGCGCTGCCTCGTCGAATGGAGTAAACACCAAACAAATCTCTGGATCCATGCCGTCATAAAACGACCTCCCCGCGGGAAAAATAAGTGCTAAATAAGCCAAAACCTATACGGCTCTTTTTGGCACAACTCCCAACGGGGAAACCATCAAATCCGGGAACAGATCCTTGAAACCACCGTGCAACAAAGCAGTTTTTTCCCCTGTCCCCAAAATCTATTCAGATACGGGACCATCCTTACCAGATTCACTGGAGTCACCCCTTTGTGAATTACAACCTCCGGCTTTAACTTCCCTTTTTTTTTTTTTTTTTTTAAAAACACTTAGATGCTCCATGTGAACCGCCGTTACAATTGGAACAAAAGTGTTTAAATTTGCAATTTGCCCCAAACTTGATGCTGGTCGTCATTGAATTTCCAGCATACTTCCAATTTGCAATCGCCTGCTTGACCTTGCCCACTTCCACCCGACGCACCTGAAATGCTGCTCCTCTGGCTGGTGCTCCCAGCCCCCCCATAAAGGAGTTGCCAAACTTATTTTGTGCTATAACGCACATCCTCAGACCACTACCCTTTTTGGGTCTCAGGGGATCATAGGACGAACGGCCTTCCTCTGCCGTAATTGCTCGTCGTACCCCAACCAAGCTTGACCCCCATACTCCCTATAAGCTTCCCCAATAGCGTCCCGTAACAAAAACAGTGCCAAGCAATTATCAGGGGCTTTTTCCCCAAAAACGCTTGCCAAAATGGCAAAAAATTGCCGCCAATTAACAAGGTCTGGGGAATTAGACGCCACCTGCTTTTTTTCTTCTTCCTCCCTCTTGCTATCCTCTTTTTTTTTTCTAACTTCCCTGCTTAAGTGAGCCCCCGAAGGCACAAAACACGCGTAAACCTCCCTTTTTCATGCGCCCTGTCGTCCAGATGCAACACTCTTTCTCCTTTTCGATTTGCACCGACACCAACTTGGTTTGCCCTCGCGCCCAGCCAACTCTGACCTGCTCTGCCAAGCATACCCCCCAACATGCGACCCTACCCAAGCCGCTAACGAAACAGCGCAACAGCACCCCCCCAAACGCGAAAGTAAACTAAGCTCGTCTGCAAGCATGTCACTAATGCCCCCATCCGAAACTACCCCACTCAACGCCGAACCCCCCACAACGTGTGACATTCGCCAGGCAGGCCCCCCACACCAGTGAAGAAAACAAAAGTGAATGACCCTACAGTAAACACAGAGGTGTACTCACCAGGCTGCGGGGGCTGTGGGCTCTCCAGCCGGAAATCCTGGATCTGTAGCTCCGTCTATGCCATCCCCGACTAACGACGATGACCCGCTGGCCTGCCGCTGACGACCGGAACTTCCCTCGAAGAAATGAAGGTATGGGGCCTAAACCCCAGAGGGGATCCCGAATGCAAACCCGAACAATGCTGCCTGGACGCCACGTCGAAAGTCCCCGATGCCGCGCCCCAATCCCATGCGCCGAAACAGTAGTGGCCCCCCGTGAAAATCCTGGAGAAACAGGACGAGCCCCCCGCTGCCGACTGTGGGGGTCGGGTGACACGTGCCCCGCTGTGCTCAGGCTGCTTACGCGCCGTTCCGACGATCAGAACCCCTGGAGCCGGCGTGAAGAGCAGGCTACGCGGTTGAACTCCACCGCCGCAACCTCCCGAAGAACCAGGTGCCCCCCAATGCTGGGGGGCCCGGACGACTGCCCTGGGAATGAGCCAGGCCGCTGCTTCATTGATGGACGACCGCGACCTGGTGCCGGAGGGAGGCCGCAAGGCGCCCACTGCTGCCGTGGCCCCCGATGAATCTAACCTGCACGCCGCCCGCGCGTGCCGGCTCCGCCTCCTGATTGGCGGGAGATGTGTGCCTAGGCACCGCCGCGGGGCCTCACCGGGCCAGTGGATTCCTCCCAGGCGGGGCAGACTGTAGCGGGAACTGCACGGCGCCTGACCCGGAGGGTCCCAGGAGGGGCTCCTGCGCCGATGGGAGGCCCGATAAGCCGAATCCGGTGAGACCACACGCGGCCTCACCCGACAAACCACTGCCCTCCTTGCTGCCGCCGACTGGACCGACTGCCCGAAGTGACCCCCGAACGATCCCTGCGACCTGGGCCTCAAGCCATCCCGGAGGCTGCGCCAGACATGGTGAGTGGCACTGCTTTTTCTTTGACAGAGCAGGAAATGTGAAGGGGGAACGCCCCCTACCTCCCCTATATATCCCGTAACGCCCCTTCTAATTTGATTAGCTACTCCTTCACCTAAACCTGCCATCCCCCTGTCATGTTGGCCTCCGCCTACGCCTCGTGGGGAGGGGGGGAGAGGCTCGGCTCCAGCCATTTCTTAAGCATTATTGTTTTAGGGACCCTCTTTTCTAGGGAGTGTGCACAGGACACTAAATGGGAACCTGTCAGGTCCCCCATGCCCTCCAACACAGCAGCATTCACCTACAGTAAAGACCAAAAGTTTTGGACACACCTACTCATTCAATGATTTTTCTGTATTTTCATGACTGTGAAAATTGTAGAATCACACTGAAGGCATCAAAACTACGAATTAACACATGTGGAAATATACATTACACTTTACAAAAAAGTGTGAAACAACTAAAAATATGTCTTATATTCTAGGTTCTCAAAGTAGCCACCTTTTGTTTGATTTACTGCTTTGCACGCAGTAAAGGTGAACGGCTGGACTCTACATGCCTAGTTCCCACCGTGAAGCATGGAGGAGGTGGTGATGGTGTGGGGGTGCTTTGCTGGTGACACTGTTGGGATTTATTCAAAATGAAGCGGTGAGCGTCTAGCTCACCCCAAACCATCTCGATTGGGTTCAAGTCTGGTGACTGTGAGGCCAGGTCATCTGGTTGTAGCACCCCAACACTCTCCTTCTTGGTCAAATAGCCCTTACACAGCCTGGAAGTGTGTTTGGGGTCATTGTCCTGTTGAAAAATAAATGATGGTCCAACTAAACGCAAACCGGGTGGAATAGCATGCCGCTTCATGATGCTGTAGTAGCCATTCTGGTTCACTATGCCTTCAATTTTGAATAAATCCCCAACAGTGTCACCAAAGCACTCCCACACCATCACACCACCTCCTCCATGCTTCACGGTGGGAACCAGGCATGTAGAGTCCATCCGTTCACCTTTCTGCGTGCAAAGCAGTAATCAAAGCAAAAGGTGGCTACTTTGAAGAACCTAGACTATAAGACATATTTTCAGTTTGTTTCACACTTTTTTGTAAAGTGTAATGTATAATTCCACATGTGTTAATTCATAGTTTTGATGCCTTCAGTGTGATTCACAATTTTCATAGCCATGAAACTACAGAAAAATCATTGAATGAGAAGGTGTGTCCAAACTTTTGGTCTGTACTGTATGTATGTGTACAGGTAACAAGCAAAAAAGCAGGATGCAGTGACGGTATGCAGGCAACAGAGCAATGATTAACAGGTTTATTTTACAGGGGAAATACTCCATCCAGTGAGGTAAAGAGTTGAACAGTATTAAAGAAACAGTATTAAAGACACAGCACAATACAACAGTTCAAATATTAGCAAACGAATAAGAAAGTCCCAAAACTGCAGCTCCTGCTGCGAACTCAATGGCGCCAGCAACGGTCGACGCAGTGTCTTTTAATGGGGTTCAATAGAACAACAATACCCCCCATCTTCTGGTGACAGTGGTCGGTCTCTAGTACCTTCCACTGCCCCTACTCCATAAACCATGGTGGCTGAACAACGATGAGGGCCACGGTACTGTCTAAGCCCGACGTGACTTCTGCACCACTCTCCTCACAGTCTCGGTCAAGCAAGCCCAAAGTGGCTGACGCAATACAGGTCAAGTCTTGAACAAGCCCTAGGTGGCTCAGCAGGGGCTTACTGGCACAGTCAGGTGCTGGCGTCTGTCTTGTCCCCGGTCACTCTTTATGGGGCACGTGTGTATACTCACGGACACGGAGTGTTCTGTGCTTCACTTCCTGACAGTCACCGGACTCACGCTGGACGTTTCTTTCTCTCTGGCCCCCGCTGTTGCGGCGGGCAACGACAGGCACTAGCTGGCACGCTGCTAGTGCTCTCAGGGCATGGCACTTCTCTCTCAGTTTGCTGTACTGCTAGCTCAGCTTTAATCGGTGTGCACGCTCAGCTCTGTGTATAGTGCTCGGCTCTGCAGCGGTCACTCTCTCCGGAGCGCTGCTGGGCACGCTTGGCTCTGCAGTGACGGGCCCTCTCTATGTGACCCATCGCAGCATCGGTACTCCGTGCAGGGGACAAGGGAAGCAGAGCGTGCCACTCACTGTTTGCACGCTGCTCTGCCCGCGCCAAACTGCTGTCCTTCGAGCGCTTTCTCCTTTTATCTCTCTGCTGCTGCGTGCCCTTTTCTGGCTCTCCCCCGCCCCCTCCTGTCAGCAGGAAGCCCCATTTCACTCTCCCTCCCTCAGACAGCAGGGAAAGGTCCGCCCCATTCAGGCTTCCCCCCGGGAACAGAGGATGCAGCCCTTCTAGTTCTGGACCCGGCATGCAGGTACCTGAGGTCCGGTCTATCTCCTACATAAGAGCAAATTCCCTGCATAAACCAGCCCTGTATAATGCTATTTATTGAAAACAAGGTATAAAAAAGCATTTACTATATAAGGTTGTGATAAAAAGCACAGCTACAAGTCATTAGCAAGACATAAAGTAAATAAAAACATAAAATATTTTCAAATAGAACTAGATTGTAATTGATTTGTGGGTAAGTATAATTCTTCCAGATGCCCCAAGCTAACTGATGGGGGCTTCATCAGAGAAAATAACAGTACCACAGTAATCTACAGTCTAATCACAGTACTTCTTGCAGAATGTCAGTCTGTTTTTGATGATTTTCTTGACTGCTTTTCTGCCCTTCATAATAACAAACCAGCTTCCAAAAGCCTCACAGATGTACTGACATACAGTGGGTACGGAAAAGCATCTTTACAAGATAATGCTGTAACTTGCAGGCCTTTCTTGGGTGTCCTGAAGACTTCTTTACAGCAATTGAACCTCTCTCAAAAACACAGATCTAAACCAGAGAAGCATAAAGCTGTATGACAGCTTCCAACAGTAAGCTGGAAGCTTAAGTAGGGTGTTTTGCTTTCCAAACCTGAAGAAAAGAGTTGATAACTTCTGCTGGACAGCACTACAGGTCCCAGTCACCCAAACCTAAGTGGCTGATGATGAGTAACCATATTGCCAATAGGATCTAAAATTTAATCTCATACTTTTACACATTAATTTTATTTTAATAAAACCATCCATTATTTTTTTACTGAAATTACGAAACATTAATATCAATTCATGACTTTATGGGGCTACATGGGGGACGTGACCTTTCCAATATGAGAATGACCTATGTTCTGCATAACAAAACCTTTATTTATTAACAATTTATTTTCCCATGTTTTAAAATGTGAAAGACAAGAACATCTTTCAAGTGGTCAGCTAATTCACATTCACATTTCAAGCTATTTTGTGATTTTTTTTTTACAGTGAAAAGAAGAAAAGCTTATTTATGTACATTTCTTGTGTTTTTTCTAATGCTTTGATTTAAGGGACTTTTTACATCAAAAAGGATTATCCAACTTTTTAAATTTAGCTACTGATCTAATAATAATAATAATTACACAATACATGCTATCCCTCCTATGGAGCTATTGGTCTTTGCTTACCGTATATGTAATAGTCACTTGACCACTGCCCAATCACAGATGCATAGCCATCTATTGATATAACAAACTACTATCAGAAATAGAGAGGTTCCAGGAATGGTGAAAATTTGGGGCAATGTCAATCAGTGGTATAAATTACAGTAGAATCCTTTTGGACCCCAGTGCAAAATTTGGGCCTGCATGTTCGTCAGATGTATGTGCCCTTGTAGCATTCCAATCCTGTGACGACATACTGCCTTCTCATGTAAAATGTCCCCATACTAAAATAATGTTCCCTATTCTGTGCCCCTTTCATGTTATAATGTCTTCCCCATCCCAGCTGCTTCCTGTAATAATGTAATAATCCTAGGCACCTTCTAGATATACTGTCCTCCATCCTGGCATTTTTCTGGTATAATGTTCCTCATTTTGGGCCTCTTCCAGTAACAATGTCCCCCATCCTGGTATAATATCTCTACCCTGGGACACTTCCTGGTATAATGTCTCCCCCTTCCTGGTATAATGCCGTCTTACTGGACCACTTCTTGTAATAATATCCCCAGTTCTGTGCACCTTCCAATAATAATGCCCCCCATCCTGGTAAATGTTTCCATCCTTGTCCACTTCACGGTATAAATGTCTCCCTTTCCGGTATAATGCCCTCTTTACTGGGCCCCTTCTGGTAAAATGTCCCCATCCTTTGCCCCTTCAGTATTATATGTCCCCCATCCTGATATAATATCTCTACCCTGGGACACTTCCTGGTATAATGTCTCCCCCTTCCTGGTATAATGCCGTCTTTACTGGACCACTTCTTGTAATAATATCCCCAGTTCTGTGCACCTACCAATAATAATGTCCCCCATCCTGTGTATAATGTTTCCATCCTTGTCCACTTCACGGTATAAATGTCTCCCTTTCCTGGTATAAATGCCCTCTTTACTGGCCCCTTCCTGTAAATGTCACCATCCTTTGCCCCTTTCAGTATTATATGTCCCCCATCCTGGTATAATATCCCCCATGCTGGACCACTTCTGTAATATAAGTCCTCATTTCTTGATCCCTTCCAGCAGAGGTGTATCTTAGTTTTCCTGCCTCCTGGGTAAGAATTCAGTTTGCTTTCCCCAAGCACATTTGCGATTTGTACACTTAGGGCTCATACTCACTGGCTGGAAAAAAAATCGGTCCGTTTTCTGGACGAAAAAATGGTACGATTCTAGTAAAAATGTCATGCGATTTGCATGTGATTTTAAATCGCACCATGCGTTTTCCATGTGTTTTCCATCATTTTTCCATCTGTATGCAATGCGATTTTAACATGAAGTTTTACATAGAGCAGTTATCTCTATGTAAAAAGTCATGTAAAAATCACATTGTAAAAAAAATGTACACAAAAAGCAAATAATTATATATATATATATATATATATAAATATATATATATATAGGTCATACACTTCCTTCATAGTATAATAGCCGCTAATTCATCCCCGGCTATACTGTAAAATCACACTGACAGCTTTAATAAAGAATAGAAACAATACATATACACACATAGAATACATATATATATATATAATATGTAATTGTGACATAATATATACATACATATATTTATAGTTCATACACTTCTACATACTGTAATGGCCGCTAATTCAATTGCCGGCTTTGTGAAATCACAGAAGCCGACATGAAATGATACATTGTTTACACACAGTTAACCATGTCATTTCATGTATTTTAATATATGTTTTTAACATTTCAATTACATAAGTGTATGTGTGCAAAATTTCAGACATGTAGGGTTAATTAAAGGTGTAAATTCGTTGAAAAAAAATGCGTGGGCTCCCGCTGTATTTTCTCCACCAGACAGACAAAGCAAGCGAGTGGGGCAGATAATAATAGCCTAGGAGGGTACATTTTTTTGTGCCCCCCCTGTCTACTAACATCTGCCCCCAGACACCCCAGAAAGGGCAAATCTATAATTAGATTCGCCCTTTCTGGCACTTTGCCCGTCTATTCCCATTGCCCTGTAGCGTGGCGAATGGGTTAATAAGGGGTTAAAGCCACCTTGCAATTGAAAGGTCACTTTAAGCCAGGTTAATAATTGAGAGCTGTCAATTTGACAACTATCAATTATTAATCCTATGAAGGAAATAAAAAAAAACACACACACACTTTAAGTATAAATAATTTTAATGAAATAAAAACACATTTTTTTGACCATCTTTTATTTAACTCTTAATCCCTGCGAAGCCCGTGATCTCTTATAATAAAGAAAAAATAATAAAACAACATTATTCTTACTATCTGGCGATCTGTCACGTCCCACGCTGTAATCCTTCACAAAGGGTTAACTAGCTTTCAGCTAAGCAGCGCAAGTAATGCTGCCTGCTCAGCTGAAAGCTCCTGAATGAATGACTTATCTCCTGCCGACAGGAGAGGATGTGATTACTGTGGGAAGCTTAATTGATTGCATCCCACTTTCACTTTAGGTCAGGTCAGGGTGACCTGACCTGAAGTGAAAGTGGCAATAAATCAATTAAGCTCCACTCATTAATCACTTCCTCTCCTTTCGCTGGGAGAGGAACTTATTAATTCGGGGGTAACAGCTCAGCAGGCAGCATTAGCTCCCTGCTAGCTGTAACCTGTTAACCCTTTCTGATGGATTACAGCGTGGGACCTGACTGTGCATCGGATAGTAAGAACAATTTTGCTTTTTTATTTTTTTTTATTACAGGAAATGGTTTTAGCAGGAAAATAAAATATGGTCAAAAACTGTTTGATTATTTCATTAAACTTCTTTTTTATTAAAGTGTGTGTGTTTGATTTTTCTTTCATACAATAGGATTAATAATTGATAGTTGTCTAATTGACAGTTCTCAATTATTAACCTGGCTTAAAGTGACCTTTCAATTGCAAGGTGGCTTTAACCCCTTATTAACCCATTTCGCCACCGCTACAGGGCAATGGGAATAGACGGGCAAAGTGCCAGAAAGGGCTAATCTAATTAGAGATTTGCCTTTTCTGGGTGTCTGGGGGCAGATGTTAGTAGCCAGGGGGGGCACAAAAAAATGTACCCTCCCTAGGCTATTATTATCTGCCCCCACTCGCTTGCTTTGTCTGTCTGGTGGAGAAAATACAGCGGGAGCCCACGCATTTTTTTCAACGAATTTACACCTTTAATTAACCCCTACATGTCTGAAATTTTGCACACATACACTTATGTAATTGTAAGTTAAAACCATATATCAAAATACATGAAATGACATGGTTAACTGTGTGTAAACAATGTATCATTTCATGTCGGCTTCTGTGATTTCACAAAAGCCGTAATTGAATTAGCGGCTATTATACTATGTAGAAGTGTATGAACTATAAATATATATATATGTATGTGTCACAATGACATGTATATATATATATATGTATTCTATGTGTATGTATCTAGTGTTTTGTGACTGTCAGTGTGATTTTACAGTAGCCGGGGATGAATTGCCGGCTTTTCAAAGGAGACTGGTGCGTATAAATCGGACAGCACTTGCATGGTGCGAGTGCTGTGCGATGATTTCTCGCACCCATTGACTTGCATTAGCGATTATCATGCCAAAATCGCATCAAATCGCAGCATGCTGCAATTTTTTTCTCACACCAATTTCTGATGAGAAAAAAAATCGGTAATGAAACTCACCTATTGAATAACATTGGTCAGATTTGAATCCGATTTTTTTTCGGCTGAATATCATCCGTTTTCGGCGCCAGTGAGTATGAGCCCTTACAGTCATGTGCCGACAAACTGCTCTTCCTAATTCTCTCAATAGTCAGTGAAAAAAAGCTAGTTGTCATGTCACTATAAGGGCTCATACTCACTTGAGCCGAAAACGGATGATTTTCAGCCGATAAAAAATCTGATTCAAATCGGACCAATGTTATTCAATAGGTGACATCTCATTTGTGATTTTTTTCTCAGCCGAAATCGGTGTGAAAAAAAATCACAACATGCTGCAATTTGATGCGATTTTGGCATGATAATCGCTAATGCAATAGATGGTGCTATAAAAAACCGCATGCAAATCGCATGTCAATTGCACATAATCGGACCATCCTGAAAACTGACCGATTTTTTTCCAGCAAGTGAGTATGAGCCCTGAGTATGAAAATCGCATATGATATGAGGGAAGTAGCCTTGTCATGACTACTGGAACCAGCAAGCAGAGCTGTATCCTGACAGTGAGTATTTAACATACTGTTTGGATTGGCATGCTACTGAGCTTCATTTTATAATTAAAGGGCTTGTCCAGGATTGAGATGAAAGTTTCCAGTCACTCTTGGTGACTGTGTAATATAGGGCAGACCAGACAGGTGCTGGTAGTGGGGGACTCAATAATTAGGGAACAGATAGGGCAATCTGTCACAAAGACAGGGATCGTCGAACAGTGTGCTGCTACCTGGCGCTCGAGTCCGACACATCGCTGATCGGGTTGACAGATTACTGGGAGGGGCTGGTGAGGACCCAGCGGTCATGGTGCACATTGGCACAAATGACAAAGTTAGAGGTAGGTGGAAGGTCCTTAAAGATGATTTCAGGGAATTAGGCTGCAAGCTTAAAGCAAGGACCTCCAACGTGGTATTCTCTGAATTACTGCCTGTACCACGTGCCACACCAGAGAGGCAACGGGAGATTAGGGAGGTTAATAAGTAGCTCAAGAATTGGTGTAGGAAGGAGGGTTTGGGTTCCTGGAGAACTGGGCCGACTTCTCAGTTGGCTACAGGTTCTATGCTAGGACGGGCTGCACCTCAATGGGGAGGGTGCAGCTGTGCTGGGGAGAAAATGGCTAGAAGGTTGGAGAGTCTTTAAACTAGGGACTGGGGGGAGGGTATTCATTTTATAGGAGGGGAAGGCAGTACAGATAGAGACCTGGGCACAAATAATGAAATTGGGGGTGGGGTGGCATGGGGGTGGGGTTAGAACAGTTAATAATTTAAGAAAGAATAGAGGTTCAGAGAGATACATAAAGTGCATGTATACTAATGCCAGAAGCCTCACCAACAAAATGGCGGAATTAGAATTAATTTTGTTGGAACATAATTATGACATGGTGGGGATATCTGAGACTTGGCTGGATGAGAGCCACGACTGGGCGGTTAATTTACAGGGCTATAGTCTGTTTAGAAATGACCATAAAAATAAGCGAGGTGGGGGTGTGTGTTTATATGTAAAATCATCCTTAAAACCCATCCTGCGTGATATCTGTGAATCTAATGAAGATGTAGAGTCTCTGTGGGTGGAGATTAGGGGAGGGGGAAAAATAATAAATTACTGATAGGGTTTGTTATAAGTCTCCTAAAATAATGGAAACAACAAAGAATATCCTCGTAAAGCAAATAGATGAAGCAGCGACTCAAGGAGAAGTCATTATATGGGGACTTCAACTACCCTGAAATACATTGGGGAACAGAAACCTGCAGTTCCAGCAAAGGTAATAAGTTTTTGGCAACTATAGAGACAATTACCTTTCACAACTAGTTCAGGACCCAACAAGAGGGGGGCACTGCTAGTATTAACCAACAGGCCAGACCGCATATCAAATATAAGGGTTGGGGTCACTTGGGTAATAGTGATCACAAAATAATAAGCTTTCATGTATCCTTTAATAAGATGTGTAGTCGAGGGGTTACAAGGACACTAAACTTCAGGAAGGCAAATTTCCAACGGATGAGAATGATCTTGGTGCAATAAACTGGGACGATATCCTGAGACATAAAAATACACAAAGAAAATGGGAGACGTTTATTAGTATCCTGAATAGGACCTGTGCACAGTATATACCCTATGGGAATAAACATGCTAGAATTAGGAGGAAACCACTATGGCTAAATAGAGCTGTAAGGGGCGCAATAAGGGACAAAAAGAAAGCGTTTAGGGAATTAAAGCAAGTAGGTAGTGATGAGGCATTAAATAAATACAGAAGACTGAATAAATTCTGTAAAAAGCAAATCAAGACAGCAAAGATTGAGGCAGAGAGACTCATTGCCAGAGAAAGTAAAAATAATCCCAAAATATTCTTTAACTACATAAATAGCAAGAAATTAAAAAATGATAGTGTTGGTCCCCTTAAAAATAGTCTGGGTGAAATGGTGGATGAGGATGAGGAAAAAGCCAATATGCTAAATGACTTTTTTTCAACTGTATTTACACAAGAAAATCCCATGACAGATAACATGATCAGAGATAAAAAAATTTCTCCATTAAATGTCACCTGCTTAACCCAGCAGAAAGTACGGCGGCGACTAAAAATAACTAAAGTTGACAAATCCCCGGGCCCGGATGGGATACACCCCCGAGTACTGCAGGAATTAAGTACAGTCATAGATAGACCATTATTTTTAATCTTTAAAGATTCCATAATAACGGGGTCTGTACCACAGGACTGGCGTATAGCAAATGTGGTGCCAATATTCAAAAAGGGGCAAAAACTGAACCTGGAAATTATAGGCCAGTGAGCTTAACATCTACTGTGGGTAAAATCCTGGAGGGTTTTTTAAGGGATACTATATTGGAGTATCTGAGGCTGAATAACCTCATGACACAGTATCAGCATGGGTTTACGAGGGACCGTTCTTGTCAGACTAATCTGATAAGTTTTTATGAATGGGTAAGTTCAGGAATGGACCAAGGGAATGCAGTGGACGTGGTGTTCATGGACTTCTCAAAAGCTTTTGATACAGTGCCACACAAAAGGTTGATACATAAAATGAGAACAATGGGGATAGGGGAAAATATGTGTAAGTGGGTTAAGAACTGGCTCATGGATAGAAAACAAAGGGTGGTTATTAATGGAGCACACTCTGACTGGGTCACGGTTAGCAGTGGGGGACCACAGGGGTCAGTATTGGGGCCGCTTCTCTTTAACATATTTATTAATGACCTTGTAGGGGCATATAGAGTAGTATTTCAATATTTGCAGATGACACTAAACTCTGCAGAGTAATAAAAACAGAGAAGGATAATTTTATATTACAGGAGGATTTATGTAAACTAGAAGCTTGGGCTGTTAAATGGCAAATGTGTTATGTTTTGGTAGCTGAGGAGAGCAGGCAAAAACGACAATACACCAGAGAGGTTGGAATCTACTGGATTGCAGTACCCTGACTAACCACCACAACTAAAGGCAGCAGTGGAGCGTACCTACGTTGGTCCTAGACGCCTCGTCACAGCCTGAGAAGCTAACTACACCTAAAGATAGAAAGAGGAAAACTATCTGCCCCGGAGCAGATCCCCAAAGAACATAGGAAGCCCCCAAACATGTAATGGCGGTTAGACAAGAGGAAACACAAACACAGACAGAAAATAGTATGAGCAAACGTTGGGGCCCAATCTTCCTAAACAGAAAAGGATAGGAAGGAAAACTTACTGCAATCCCAAAAAACCCTAAAAAGTACCAACACTACTAATTACAAAAACACCTGAGATCACACGACCTCTACCACCTAAATTAGTTCTCTGGTGTAACAAAACTAAGCCGCAGCCACTGAAAAAACTGGAAAAGGCAAATGAACAAACAACAGAGGCTCAGACAAACTGAGAGGAGCACAAGCCCCCCGGAGGGGACCTGGCCGACCTCCACAAGAGTGCAGGAAAAAATGCAAAAAGCAAGCACAGAAATAAAAACAGAAAATGTCTTATCTGAGAGCAGGAGAAGAGGCAAGATTCAGCAGGCTTCCAAGTGAACCAGGAACAACAGCAGTTAGACAAGAACAATTGATCACTGGCAACTTTGATGGGAGGGAACCTCCCTTATATAGGACCAGTTTGTAACTCCTGATTGCCAATCTTCACTAAATGGTTCAGCACTGTCTGCAACCACCAGAGGGAGCTTCTTCTCAGAACTCATCTCCAACACATTCACAACAGTACCCCCCCCTTGAGGAGGGGTCACCGAACCCTCACCTGGGCAACCAGGTTGGTCAGGATGAGCTCTGTGATACGCACAGATCAGTCTCCTAGCATGGATGTCCGAAGCAAACACCCAAGAATTGTCCTCCTGACCATAACCTCTCCACTTAACCAAATACTGGAGTTTCCATCTAGAAAAACAAGAATCCAATATTTTCTCAACCACATACTCCAGATTGCCCTCAACCAAAACAGGGTCAGGAGGCGCAGCCATAGGAACCACTGGCTCGACAAACCTCTTCAATAAGGACTTGTGGAACACGTTATGGATCTTAAATGTCCCTGGAAGAAGTAAACGAAAGGAAACAGGATTAAGAATCTCCATGATCTTATAAGGTCCAATGAATCTAGGCTTAAACTTAGGAGATGCAACTCTCATAGGGATATTTCTTGAGGACAACCAGACCAAGTCCCCCACTTCAAACCGAGGACCATCAGTCCTATGCTGGTTGGCAAACCGCTGGGCCCTTTCCTGAGAGAGGGACAACCTCTCCACTACCTGGTCCCAAATCTGCTGCATACGCTCCACAACAGAGTCAACACCCGGACAGACAGAAGCCTTCGTCTGTCCCAAAGAAAATCGAGGGTGAAACCCAAAATTGCAGAAAAATGGAGACATCAAAGTGGCAGAGCTAGCCCTATTATTAAGAGCAAACTTAGCCAAAGGCAAAAAAGAGACCCAGTCATCCTGATCAGCAGACACAAATCATCTCAGATAGGTCTCCAATGTCTGGTTTGTTTTCTCAGTTTGTCCATTGGTCTGAGGATGAAAAGCCGAGGAGAAAGACAATTGAACACCAAGTTTAGAACAAAAAGTCCTACAAAATCTGGAAACAAACTGGACTCCTCTGTCAGACACAATGTTCTCAGGAATGCCGTGTAGCCGAACCACGTGCTGAAGGAACAAAGGCACCAATTCAGAGGAGGAAGGCAACTTAGGTAATGGCACAAGATGTATCATTTTGGAAAACCTATCACAAATCACAAAAAATAACGGTCATTCTCTAAGAAACAGGGAGGTCGGAAATGAAATCCATAGAGATATGGGTCCATGGTCTCTTGGGCACAGGCAATGGCATCAACAAACCACTAGAGCGAGAGCAAGGCTTGGAGCGAGAGCAAGTCCCGCAGGACTGCACAAATTCCCAGACGTCACGAGACAAAGTAGGCCACCAAAAGGACCGACTAACCAAGTCTCTGGTACCAAAATTCCGGGATGACCGGCCAACACGGAACAATGAATCTCAGACATCACACTCTTTTTCCACCGATCTGGGACAAACAATTTCCCAATAGGGCAGCGCTCGGGTTTATCCTCCTGAAACCCTTCCTGACATGTTAACAGCCACGGGTGGATCGAGATTCCACCCTCGGCTGTTAGGCGCACATGACAGCTGATCAGATCAGCTGTCATGTGCCGGAAAAGGTGTTGGCTCCCCAAACAGGGGAGGCACCCAATGATGGCAATGCACGTCATTGGGTGTTAAGGGGCTAAATTCACCAACAGTAAACATTTGGTTTGCAGTGAATAATCACATAAATCACATAAATATAAATCCTCTAATTGCCTGGAAAATATGCATAGATCACTGTGAGCACCCATTGGATTCAATTGAACATGTTTTGAGCTCTATATTGCAAACAAAGCCTTTTTAAAGGGAACCTGCCACCTCATTTTGTCGCTATAAGATGCGGCCACTGCCTTTCGGGGCTTATCTACAGCATTCTATAATACAGTCCTCAGTTTCAGGATATTAAAAATTCATTTTGAGATCGCTACCCATTTTATATGAAGATCCTTCTCTTGCCGATATTTTGTCATCAGGTATTAATGTTGTTTCACGAAAAGCGCCATCCATTGGCAATAAAGTATCCCCGAGTATGTTTCACAATTCTTCTCCACAGAATTCATCGTGGTTGGAGCACAAAGGCTTTTATAAATGTGGTCACAATAGATGTGCGTTGTGCAAACATGTTTGTGCAACAAGAGTCTTTGAGAATTATGATGGCACTGCGGTTTATTCTATTAACAAGTATATGAATTGTAATTCGTGCTATGTGGTATATAAAATTTTCTGTACTACTTGTAAATTATCTTATATAGGTTGCACTACCAGAAAGTTGAAAATTAGGATTGCTGAACATTTACAAGATATAAAGAACATTTCGACAAACCGCAACATTTCAGCTGCTGCCAAACATTTCATTGTCCAGCATGCTCGTAGTGTTTCTTCTTTGCAAGTGACTGGTATTGAAAGTGTTAACCTCTCTGTTCGGGGTGGAGATGTACGGCAACGTCTTCTAACACGTGAAGCTTTTTGGATCTTTAATCTGAATACTAGATACCCAAATGGTCTCAACAAAAGAAACGAATTGATGTTCCATTATTAGAATTTATTTGTCTCATTGTTTTTATATGTTTAATTTAATTTTACCTTTGTATTATGTTTATTCTTTATGTGTTATTTTTTGTTCTTTGAGGACCTTTTGATGAATCACATGATGTTACCTTTGATTTTGATTGGTCTTGTTCTGACTAGTGTTGAGCGATACTGCTCGATATCTAAAAATATCGTATCGGAATGGTATCGCCGATATCACTAAATATCGTCGATATCCGATTCCGATACCGGAAGTCCAATGTAAGTCTATGGGAACAAAATATCGCAACAAAAAAAACCCTTTATTTCGTTGTAAACACAAAATATACACACATAGAATACATATATATATATATATACATGTCATTGTGACACATATATACATATATTTATAGTTTATACACTTCTACATAGTAAAATAGACTCTGATTCAATTGCCGGGTAAAGCCGTGACATACCCCATAGAAGTCGACGGGCTCGGTGCCGAGTACTCCCAAAACCTCTGGCTCTGTGCGACTCAACTTGGGCGTCACGAACAGGATTCTGTAGCTCGCTATAAGCGAGTCCTGTGTGCCTGAACTGAACTGGTTTTGTGCTTGAGAATTGCTAAAATCATCAGAGAATGTATTTGCCATTTTTCCGCCATATCTGCGTCACGACGAGGCACTGGTGAAGAAGAAGGGGGTGCTCTTCGTGGGTGTACACTCACTCAGTGGCGCGAAAACGATGGCCGACCACTCTAATTGGTACTGCAATGTAAGATCGTGCCCCACAGCTCTGGAGTCCCGCCTCCTCATCCTCCTCAGTGTGCGGAAACTAACACGAAGGTCCCGTCTCACTACAAAAGAGGGGCCCTCTCCAGATGCTAATGACACGTGACTTGGCAGAGATGGCTAATGGACACGAGCAGAAGTGTGAAGGGATGGAGCAGTCAGAGCTCTCCCCCCACGGAAGCGACCCGATCGCCACGGAACCACCGTTGGGCACCCGGCCTGGAAACCCTCTTACGCTGCAAGAAGCGGAGGATACCCTAAGAGGCCTGGCCCGGCACCGGGAGGAGGTCGCCAGGATGGAAGCCAGCTGGCGTGCCCTAAAACTAAACTTGGAGCGGCGCCAATCCCTCTTACCTGAAGTGTCTGTACCGGAAGGTGAGGCACCCGTTCTAGTAGAGGAGTCCGTGCGGGCATCCCAGCCCTTGCAATGTGATCCGGTTGACGTTGTCGCAGTGGAGGCACCCGTTCCTGCAAAAAACTCTGCACCGGCAGCACCCCAGATCCCGCTGTCTGCCCCCGTCGCTGAGACAGAAGAAGCGACACCCGTCCTCATGGAGGAGGCCGCGCAGGCACCAGAGGTCTACCTGTCTGTACCGGAGACCCGACTGTCATCTGTTCCAGAGCCGGCTGCTTCCTCCGCAGGTGAGCGCCGCCAGTACTGTCGGGCGCTAGGAGAGCTGCCGCAAACCGGACATCGTAAGCTGCAGTTTGATGGTGGAGACATGGAGATGCTGGTGGAGGAGAATTACAACCGGCGTCAGGAGGAAGAGTGGAGACGTTGGGAGCGGGAAGCAGAGCGACAAAGGGAGCAGCGAGAATCCCAAAAGCTTCGGCAACGTAACCTGGAGAAGGACCGGGCAGATAAGGACCGGATGAGAAAAGATAAAGGAACCCTGTGGGAGCCGCGGCGTAAGGGTGCAGTACGGAGCTTTAAATTGAAAGGTGGTTGGGGCTTCATCCAGGAGCCTGGACTTTATTTAGAAGTGTTTGTGACCCGGTGGGACGTGGAGACTCACCTCCCAGAAGGACACCCGGGGAGGGACCTGTTGCCAGGAGACTTGGTGACTTACACCCGACACTGGGGTTACAATGGATGGTACGCCCTAAATGTTACCAGGTGCGACCCCTACTCCCCAGAGTGTCAGGAACCTGTGAGACCCTCGGAGCCTTCAGCCTCCCACATCCAGGCCTCTGCACAAGTGCCCACCCCACGCCGTAAATCTCCCCAGCCTCCCTCAGTGGTCTCCTCAGCAGCCCCAGCTATGGACATGATAACTATAGCTGGCCCGTACCCGGCGCCTGTTAGGCCCCCTGGGGTTCGTTCAGTCCGGGACATAGGGCTCCAGACCCGGAGGGAGATGAAAGAGGTGGCCACACAGACACAGATAGCGGGTCACGACTTGACTGTACAGGCCACACGATGTCATCAGGTCCTGGTGGTCCTTGGTGTCTCGGATGTTTGGCAAGCATCAGAAGAGTACCAGGTGGTACCTGGAACACCCCTGCCAAAGAATTATAAATAACCCGGACAGGGTCCCTGTATGTAAATAGTTAAATTGCTGATGTACCCGGACGGGTGAATGTTCATAAAAAATTTTTTTAATTTAATAAAAAACACAACACAGTTTTCATTACTTTTATTACAGTCTCATCCTGTGACGCCATCGATCTCCTGTAAAAAAAAAAACAAAAAAAACAGCAGTATACCACCTGTCCGACGCAGTCCATAGTAACGAGTGTCACACGACGATCCAGCTCTGCTACATCAGAATGACAGGCAGAGCCTGTCATCCTGGCGCAGCACAGCTGATTACCTGCTTCCCCGGCGGTGACGTCATCGGACTGGTTTACGGCCGGGATTACCCTGCAGTCACTGCAGTTATCGCGAAAAACTGCATGTGACCGCCAGGGAGAAGATAATGGCGGCCATCAAGCAGTCCAGGACGTGACCGCCGGAGATCTTCTGCCAGGTAAGTGCCGCTGACTCCTGACAGACCCGACCGACGGACACTCACAGTGACAGTGACAAATCCGATTCCGGTATCCGATATGACGAAAATATCGGTACTCGGAATCGAAAGCCCGATACAGCTAATATCGGCCGATACCCGATATTTGCAGTATCGTATCGCTCAACACTAGTGGTGATGTCAGTAACAATAACGCTCATCAGAATTGACGAGTCACGCTGCCCACTGTGAGTCTCGGCGACTCTGATGAGCGTCATCGTTACTGCTATTCACTGTCAATGGGATCGGATTTGGGGAACACTGGACTAGGTCGGACCTGTTCTATTTCTTGTTTATGCCTCTGACACGATTGTGGTAACGGGTTACTTTATTGTGTGCAGGTTCTCTCAGCCACATTACATGAATGCTTCCTGTCTCATGCTCTTACCAACGAGTCCCTCCTCTCTATCCTCTGAATACATCCAGGTAGTGAGACCCCTAGAGGCGGCTCAGCATATAACATATTGCTACATCCTTTGTCTTTTAACTGAAGAAATAACTAAGCTAATATAACTAACATACATGTGAACATTTCAATATTCAAGATATTGGTGACATAAACATAACTGGCAAGCATCATGCTATTAAGATACTTTAAAATACTTGGTTGTATATATAGTCCTTGAGGTGTGCTGGCTTTGTGATCATTCTGCCCGATCTAGTAACATACGATGCGTTACTGCCACTATTCTGTGGTTCTCTCGATTCGGGCGTTACCGCATCTGGTATTGCCTGTCTCTGACCAGAATCTCCACACTGAACCTGGGCCATCCCTGTAGCCTCTCTGCTTAGACTTGCTGTTTCCTCATCTTGGATATGAGGATACTGTTCATATGACCATGTATCAGATCCTTCTTGTTTTCCTCAGATGTCTCCGATTTCTCCTTAGTTTTCTTCCCTCCTCTGTCACAATCTCGTAGGATCTAGGTCCTAGTTTCTGGAGCACCTTTGCTTTTCTCCATTGTTTGTCATATTTGCTCGGCTGCATCCTGATGTCATTTTGTCTCAGTTCTGATAGATCTTTTGCCGACTGATTATAATAGAACGCTTGTCTATCCTGATTTTTCTTTAGTTTTGACCTCATTCCCCTCACCAGATTTGGCTTCAGAAGACGACTAGCTGTTGGTATGAGTGTCCTTGTCCGTTTACTCAGAAGCCTCTGTGCTGGGCTGCTGTCTAGAACTTGGGAAGGTGTGTTTCTGTGGTCCAGTATAGATAGATATACATCTGTCCCTGTCTGTTTCGCTCTCTTAATCAACTTCTTTGCTGTTTTCACCGCTGATTCTGCTTTGCCATTGCTTTGAGGATATCCAGGAGATGATGTATTGTGTTCAAATTCCCATAACTTGCTGAACTCCTTGAACTCTTCTGACCTAAATTGAGCGGCATTATCAGTAAAAACAATCTTTGGAATCCCATATCTGGCAAAATGAGCCTTGAGTTTTTTAATAACTGTTCTTGCTCTTGTATCCTTCAAATGGTCCATTTGAAAAATAGTCCACAGTTACCAGGTATTCTCTTTCCTCCAATGTGAACAAATCTATACCTATTTTTGACCATGGTCTATTTGGAACGGCATGCGGTTGCAATGGCTCTTTCGGTTGTTTATCCCCGCCGGATGCACATATCTCACATTGTGCTATGTAACTTTTTATGTGATCATTCATACCCGGCCAATAAACTGATTCTCTTGCTCGCCGCAAACATCCTTCAATGCCCAAGTGGGACGAGTGTAATTTCTGTAGTATGTCTCTTCTCAGAGTCTCCGGTATCACTGCCCTTTCTCCCTTTATGATGATTCCTTGGTGTACTGACAGTTCATCTCGTATATGGAAGAATGGAGCAACTTCCTTTGGAGCATGCTGCTTATATTTTGGCTAGCCCTGCAGGATCACAGTTTTTAATATCTGTAGTGTTTTATCTTTTTCTGTGAAGGTCTGTATTTGTTTCAGTTTATCTTTAGATACTGCAAGATACTCACACATATTGATGTTGTCCATTTCTTGTCCTTTATCCTCTGAGTTGGGTAAGTACGCTCTGCTTAGAGTATCTGCAATCACCAAGTCTTTTCCTGGACAATATCCAATTTCATAATCATATTTTTGAAGTCGCAGAAGCATGCGCTGCAGTCTCTTTGGTGCATTTAGTAGAGGTTTTTTTTGTAATGCTCTCCAACGGTTTGTGATCGGACTGTACTGTTACCTGTCGACCGTATGTGTACTGATGAAACCTTTCCATTCCAAACACCACAGCTAGTAACTCCTTTTCGATTTGGGCATATCCCTGCTCTGTCGGTGTTAGCGCTTTGCTTGCAAATGTGATTGGTTGCCGCTCTTGCATTAATGTGGCACCTAGGCCTTTTTCTGATGCATCACATTGGACTACCACCTCTAACTGTGGATCAAAATATTTTAAGGTTGCTGTGTCTGCAATGGCTGTCTTTACTGATTGAAAAGCCGTCTCCTGTGCTTCTGTCCATTCCCACAACACATCTTTGTGAGTTAGCTGTCTCATTGGCTCACACATGTCTGATAAATTCTTGCAAAACTTGGACAGATAATTCACCATGCCCAAAAATCGTTGTACTCCACACACATCTGTTGGGGTAGGCATCTCTTGTATCGCCTTCACCTTTTCTGGATCCACTTTCACTCCATTTGAGGTTAGCAGATGTCCTATATATGGCACTTCCGTCATTTTCAGTTTCAACTTTTCCAAGTTCAACTTTATCCTTTTTTCTCTACACCTATCTAAAAATCGTAGCATCCTTGTATCGTGATTCTTTATTGCAGATTGCATATCGTCACCTTCTCCCACTATTAATATATCGTCTGCTATCGTCTTTATCCCTGGGAGTCCTTCCAAAGCTTGCATCAACTTCTGCTGAAATGTTTCTGGAGCTGGTGTCAGTCCCATGGGCATTCTCAGCCATTTACGGCGACCAAATGGAGAAGAAAACTTGTCAATAAACTGGATTCTTCATCCAGTTCCACATGCCAAAATCCATTTTTTACGTCACAAACTGAAAATATTTTTGCCTTTGATAAATCTGGTAGCACATCCTCTATTGTAGGCATCGGATAGTGATTCCTTTTGAGAGCTTTGTTGAGTGGTTTGGGATTGATACAAATTCTTAGTTTTCCTGATGGTTTCTGCACTATGACCAAACTACTTATCCAGTCTGTGCTCTGATGGACGACTTCTATCATGCCTCGCTTTTCTAAATCCTGTAGTTCTTCTTTCAATGGCTGAAGTAGCGCTACAGGCACTTTTCTTGTCGGTAATCTAGTAGGTTGTACTGTGTTATCAATTTCCAGTTTGTGTTTTCCATCAAAACATCCATCACCCTCAAATACATCCGCATACTGTGTTTTTATAATCTGTAAATCTAGATTGCTGTCTGCTTTTGGGATATCCTTCATACTCTGTTTGACTTCCACAGACATAATGTTATGGAATTGTACCTTTATTAAGTCCATTGCCTGAACTGCTTTTATACCTAGTAACGGTATGTGGTCACCACCCTGCAGCACTGTAAATTGGGCTCTATAACTCTTTCTGTTGCATGGGTTACTAACCTTCAGTTTGCATGTCCCAAGAGGTTTCAGTATCGTTTTGTTGTACATCATAAGTACCTTATCAGTAGGTTCAATGAACACCTGTTCATTTAGTAGATCCTCCGGTATGACATTGCAACTTGCTCCACAGTCCAACTGAAATCTAATGGGTTTGTCATTTAATAAAAGAGTTGCAAACAGTTGTCTTGTATCTTTAGGTTCTGGCTGTCTGACTGTATTGACATTCTATGTTGCAGACTGTAGCTGTATCCATGTAATATCTTCTGCACTGTCACTGTCATTGTCCTGTGTCACACTGTGAATTTCTCTGTGCTTTTTAAAGGGCTTAAGTCTGCAGAGAGCTGCGAAATGATTCATCTTACCACAGGTCCTGCAGCTTTGTCCATATGCTGGACACTTCTCTTTGTCTCTCTCATGTCTTCTGCCACAGTATCTGCATTGGACTGTTCTCGCTTGGTGCTCTGCTTTTCCTCTCATGGTTACTGCATGTACTGGCTCCTCAGTGGTGTCTGCCATCATCTTCAGGCTGTCTCTTGTCACTCTGCAGCTCTGCTTATTTGCATGCATTTCTCTAGGGTTAACTCCCCCTCTCTCAGCAGTCTCTCTCTTAGCTGTGTCTCTCTGATGCCGCACACTATTCTATCTCTGATAAGAGAATCTCTGATCTCTCCAAAGCTGCATGTTGCTGCCAGTCTTTTCAGCTCAGTCACATATGCGTCTATATTCTCTCCCATCTCCTGATTTCTGGTGAAAAACTTAAATCTTTCCACTGTCTCATTCTCCTTGGGGTCACAGTGCTTATCAAATGCCTGTACAATGTCTGCCAGACTGTCCGTACCATCCTGGATCAGGGTCTGAGCAAGTTCTCTGCCTTTTTCTCCAATCAGATAGTAGAAGAGCTTCACCTTACGCTTCTGATCATTGGTGTCTACTGTAAGATCCACATACAGAGTAAACTCCTCCTTCCAATGTCTCCAGGTCTGCGATAGATTTGAGGACATGATGTCTAGTCTCTGAGGAGGTTTTAATGTGGTCTCCATGATGCTGTACTGTGGGCACTGTACTTACAGTTGAGCTTTGTACCACAAGCTGCCTGGATTGTCTGTCCACTTGTTCTTTATAGGTTCAGCCCTGCTGCCACCATGTTCTGTTTCTCGTTTATGCCTCTGACACGATTGTGGTAACGGGTTACTTTATTGTGTGCAGGTTCTCTCAGCCACATTACATGAATGCTTCCTGTCTCATGCTCTTACCAACGAGTCCCTCCTCTCTATCCTCTGAATACATCCAGGTAGTGAGACCCCTAGAGGCGGCTCAGCATATAACATATTGCTACAGGACCTATGTAAAAACCTTTTCTAATAAACAGGTGAACCCGGTCTTGTTTTTATTTCTCTCTTTTTATGTTTTTCAGGTATCCATTTCTGGACTGCATTCGATTCGGTGGACTACAGCGGATTCCAGGGACTATATCGGACCTGCATGACTTTTCATTTTTAATAAACTGATGAACCATTGAAGGTGTGAGTGAGTGTTTTTCAAAGAAACTATTTTTTGTGTGTGTTTTAATTTCTGATTACTGGGTTAGTAATAGGGCTGTCTAATAGACACCTCTCCATTACTAACCCCAGGCCTTGAAGCCAGCTGTGATTTTTGACAAATCACAGCTAACATCAACCCCAACTATCATTACCCAGATTGCCACTCCACCAGAGCAATCGGGAAGAGCTGAAGCAAAGCATGAAAATTAGTGCATCTAATCTGGGGCAGCTGCGGGCTGGTATTTTTAGGCTGGCAAAGGCCCAATATCCATGGACCTTCCCAGCCTGATAAAATAAGCCCATTGCTGTCTGCTTTACCTTTGCTGGCTACCAAAAATATGGGGACCCGCATGTCATTGTTTTCATTTATATGTACACTAAACTACTGTCATGTGTGCATTGCCACGAAGATCGTCGCGGTTGCACATTTTGACTTCTCACAGCTGAGCTGCTGTTTCTTTGTGTTTGGCAGCTAGGGAGTTAATTCTGTCTGTGCTCGGTTGCTGGGACTGGGTGCAGTTTCTCCCGGCTGCAATTGAATTATTTGTTGATTGGTTTCCTTTAAATTCCTGGTTGTCTGCTTGGGGAGTTGCCAGTGAAACCTTCATGCAGACCACAGATAGGAATGAATCTGTATGGGACTTTAGTTGTGAGCTCCTTAGTTGTTCTAAGCTCAACTTGGTTAGAGTTTATTTCCCAGACCGTTTATGTTCCTTTGGTGTTTGAGTGTGTATGCAAGCGAGTGTTATCCTGTCGTCTTATATGTCTAATCTGTGTATTTAGCTGAGATCAGCCCAAATCCTTTGGTGGTAGTCAGGATCCTTCTTAGGACTGTTACGGGTTCAGGGTTGATAGGAGACAGGGTTGGTTGGTGACTTGGACCTCTGAACCATTATCAGTACCTCCAAGGTGAGGGATTAGTTAGGACCCCAGTTTAGGGTCAGTTAGATCCCGGTCCACCTCTTTCCTGTTTCAGCTCTCAAGTCCTCAGATTAACCTGGGTTCAGCAGATATCGTGCCAGGTAAATCTATTCTATACTTACATGTGGATGTTGCATACTGTTGTTGTATAGAGTGTTGTTCCTGTATTAATGTTACTGACCTTGTATACATATCATTAGACAGCGTGACATTTTCACTGGCCATAAAATTTCCAGTTACCATGGATCCAGTAGCCACTGCTCTGCAGTTGCAGGTTCCATGAAGCTGACGGCATTAAGTCCAAGTTTGTCTCCTCGGAGCAAACCAGGTTGAACTAATTGCTCTCCGGACAGGTTCACTGGTGGGTGAGACAAATTTCACCTTCCGGGGGGCATGTAATTGTATTTTCGGCTTCGGCCTCGTATCAGGGAGTGAGTGAGCAGAGAGTGGGAATTGTTATCTCACTTCTGCAAGGGCCTCATCCTGGGCATTTTCCCTTCCTCCGGGATCCCCGGCTCTACTGTCTGTAGATCAATTTTTTACTGCCCTGGGATTGGTATATGATGACCCAGATCGGGTCTCTCTTGCTGAGACTAAATTACGTAAGATACAGCAGGGAGATCGTCCGGCAGAGGAATTTGCTTCTGAGTTTCGTAGATGGGCCACAGATACTCAGTGGAATGACCCAGCTCTTAGGAGCCAGTTTTGTCATGGGCTTTCTGATAAATTAAAAGACGTTTTGGCTCAGTATGAGTCTCCTCCTTCTCTGGAGGCTGCTATGGCCTTAGCTATCCGTACTGATTGACGGCTTCGGGAGAGGGGTGAGGTAACCCCACTCCCTGTTGTTTCTCCACCTACCACTAAAGTCCCTTATGTTGAGGTTCCCCTTGTCTGTTCGGATGAGCCTATGCAGTTGGGAGGGAAATCATTTTGTAGGAGGGGATTGGCGGTACGCCGCAGGACTAGAAGATGTTTTTTCTGCGGGAAAGAGGGACATTTTGTTGGAGAATGTCCATCCCGTGCCTTGTTGAGCCAAAAGTCGCCGGAAAACTGTTAATCCCAGGTTGTGTGGTGGACGACAACCTGGGAGTATGTATTTCATCCGCCAGTTCTTCTCAGTTCCTTGTACCAGTGGAGGTGGTAGTTGGTACGAGAGTGGAGAGATTGTCTGTTCTTCTTGATAGTGGTTCCGGACTAATCTGGTTGACGCTCAGTTTGCTCAGGCTCAAGGTATGCATCTGAGTGTATTGGTCAAACCGATCCCTATATTCTCCATTGACGCCAGGCCTCTCGGCCAAGGTAGCTTTGTTCATGAGGTTCATAACATTGACCTTCGGGTAGGGGCAATACATAGGGAACAATTATCTTGTTATGTGTTGGAGGGTCTACCTACTCCCATTGTGTTGGGACTTCCTTGGTTGGTTAAACATAACCCTGTGATTAATTGGCAGTCCAGAGAAATAAGCCAATGGGGTGAGTTTTGCAAAAGCAACTGCATGAACACAGTCATCAGTGCGGTCGTGCCTAGTACATTGCCTCCTTTTTTGGAGGATTTTGGGGATGTTTTCTCTGAGGAGGGGTGTCAAGAGTTGCCTCCTCATCGCGTGTATGACTGCTCTATTAATCTCCTTCCTGATGCTAAGTTGCCTAAGCTAGGTTGTATAATCTTTCTGGTCCTGAGAGGCAGGCTATGAAAGATTATATTTCTGAAAGTCTGGCCAAAGGGCATATTAGACCTTCATCTTCCCCAGTAGCCGCGGGGTTCTTCTTTGTGAAGAAGAAAGATGGAGGCCTACGCCCTTGCTTGGATTTCCGCGAACTTAATCGGATTACTGTTCGAGATCCATATCCACTCCCTCTTATTCCTGATCTCTTCAATCAAATTGTTGGCGCCAAATGGTTTTCTAAATTGGATCTCAGGGGGGCGTATAATCTGATTAGGATAAAAGAGGGGGATGAGTGGAAAACGGCGTTTAACACGCCGGAGGGACATTATGAGAACCTAGTCATGCCTTTTGGTCTGACTACTGCACCAGCAGTATTCCAACATTTTGTTAATGACATTTTTCGTCACCTTGTGGGGCTGTTTGTGGTTGTATATTTGGACGACATTTTAATTTACTCGCCAGATCTTGTGTCTCATCAGGAGCATGTGAGACAGGTGTTGCAGATCTTGCGAGACAATAAATTATACGCCAAACTGGAGAAGTGTGTATTTGCCGTACAGGAACTTCAGGTTTTGGGTTTTTTGGTGTCAGCCTCCGGTTTCCGTATGGACCCTGAAAAGGTGAGAGCAGTGCTTGAATGGGATCAGCCAGGGGATCTTAAGGCTCTGCAGCGTTTTTTGGGTTTTGCTAACTACTACCGGAAATGTATTTGTAATTTCTCATCTGTCGTCAAACCTCTCACTGACATGACAAGAAAAGGGACGGATTTTTCTAAATGGTCGGACAAAGCTTGCCAAGCCTTTTCCTCTTTGAAGAAATGTTTTGCTTCGGCACCCGTTCTCATCCAACCAGATGCATCTCAGCCGTTCATTGTGGAGGTGGATGCGTCTGACGTAGGGGTGGGTGCTATATTGTCCCAGGGTCCGTCCCCTGGTAAATGGCATCCGTCTGCTTTCTTTTCTAAGAAATTGTCGTCCGCCGAAAGGAATTATGATATCGGCAATAGGGAACTTTTGGCCATTAAGTTAGCTTTTGAAGAATGGCGTCACTTTTTGGAGGGGGCAGTCCACCCGGTTACCGTTATTACTGATCACAAGAACCTGTTGTATTTGGAATCCGCTAAGCGTCTGAATTCCAGACAAGCTCGATGGTCGTTGTTTTTTACCAGGTTTAATTTTGTCGTCACTTATCGCCCGGGGTCTAAGAATGTAAAGGCTGATGCCTTGTCTCGCAGTTTCCCAGGGGCCGGGAAAACGGATGACCCGAGTCCTATCCTTCAGGAGGGGGTGGTAGTGTCGGCTGTATTTTCTGAGCTTGAGGAGGAGGTGTTAGAGGCTCAGGGGGACGCCCCTGCAGGACCTCCAGGGAGACTGTTTGTCCCAAATCTGTTGAGACAAAAAGTTATTGAGGCACATCATAATTCTGCTCTAGCAGGACATCCAGGGAGTAAGGCTACTTTAGATCTCCTTTCTCGCCGGTTTTGGTGGCCTAATGCTAATAAAGATGTTATAACTTTTGTCGCGTC
Source organism: Oophaga sylvatica (assembly GCA_033576555.1). NCBI lineage: Eukaryota > Metazoa > Chordata > Amphibia > Anura > Dendrobatidae > Oophaga > Oophaga sylvatica. The sequence goes on from JARQOD010000003.1 coordinate 150,565,067, forward strand.
ATGTGGGGTGTGTGCTCGCTCTAAAACCCCTCATACCTGTCCGTCTGGGACCCTTTTACCCTTGAAACTTCCGGAGCGTCCATGGACTCATTTATCTATGGACTTCATTACGGACCTTCCTCCGTCGTCAGGGAATACTGTCATACTGGTGGTTGTTGACAGGTTCAGTAAGATGGCACATTTCGTTGCTCTTCCTGCACTCCCTAATGCTAAAACTCTGGCGCAGGTGTTCATTAGGGAGATCGTTAGACTTCATGGGTTGCCTTCTGATGTGGTGTCAGATAGGGGGTCTCAGTTTGTGTCCAAATTTTGGAGGGCATTTTGTTTACGTCGGGGGATGCAATTGTCATTTTCCTCGGCTTTTCATCCGCAGACCAATGGTCAGACAGAGCGTCTGAATCAGAGCTTAGAGACATATCTCTGGTGTTTTGTCTCAGAGAACCAAGAGGACTGGTCTTCTTTCTTGCCTCTGGCAGAGTTCGCTCTTAACAACAGGCGGAGCGAGTCCACTGGTAAGTCCCCGTTTTTTGGGGCATATGGTTTTCATCCCCAGTTTTGTACTTTCAATGGGGGGGGGCCCTTCTGGGGTTCCTGAGGAGGAGCGTTTCTCGTCGTCACTTGCTTCTGTGTGGAGAGGTGTATTGAATAATCTGAGTGCGATGGGGAACCGTTACAAACGTATGGCTGATAGGAGGAGAGTTTCTGGTCCAGATCTGAATGTGAACGATCTGGTATGGTTGTCTACCAGGAATATAAAATTTAAAGTGCCCTCCTGGAAACTGGGTCCCAGATTCATCGGGCCGTACAGGATCAGTTCCATAATTAATCCTGTGGCATTTCGTCTGGACCTCCCTCCTACGTTTAAAATTCATAATGTGTTCCACAAGTCATTACTTAAAAGGTATGTGGCACCAGTCATACCGTCACCTCTACCTCCTCCTCCTGTGTTGGTCAATGGTAACTTGGAATTTCAAGTATCAAAGATCATTGACTCACGTCTGAATCGCCGGTCCCTTCAGTACTTGGTGCATTGGAAGGGGTATGGTCCAGAGTAGAGGACGTGGGTCCCTGCGTCTGATGTTAACGCAGATCGTTTGGTTCGGACCTTCCACAGAACTCACCCGGGCAGGCCTGGCCCTGAGGGTCCGGAGGCCCCTCGTAGAAGGGGGGGTACTGTCATGTGTGCATTGCCACGAAGATCGTCGCGGTTGCACATTTTGACTTCTCACAGCTGAGCTGCTGTTTCTTTGTGTTTGGCAGCTAGGGAGTTAATTCTGTCTGTGCTCGGTGCTGGGACTGGGTGCAGTTTCTCCCGGCTGCAATTGATTATTTGTTGATTGGTTTCCTTTAAATTCCTGGTTGTCTGCTTGGGGAGTTGCCAGTGAAACCTTCATGCAGATCACAGATAGGAATGAATCTGTATAGACTTTAGTTGTGAGCTCCTTAGTTGTTCTAAGCTCAACTTGGTTAGAGTTTATTTCCCAGACCATTTATGTTCCTTTGGTGTTTGAGTGTGTATGCAAGCGAGTGTTATCCTGTCTGTCTTATATGTCTAATCTGTGTATTTAGCTGAGATCAGCCCATATCCCTTTGGTGGTAGTCAGGATCCTTCTTAGGACTGATTACAGGGTTCAGGGTCTGATAGGAGACAGGGTTAGGTTGGTGACTTGGACCTCTGAACCATTATCAGTACCTCCAAGGTGAGGGATTAGTTAGGATCCCAGTTTAGGGTCAGGTTAGATCCCGGTCCACCTCTTTCCTGTTTCAGCTCATCAAGTCCTCAAGATTAACCCTGGGTTCAGCAGATATCGTGTCAGGTAAATCTATTCTATACTTACATGCTGATGTTGCTATACTAGTTGTTGTATAGAGTGTTGTTCCTGTATTAATAGTTTACTGACATTGTATACATATCATTAGACAGCGTGACAACTACACACGCAAAGTATTAATTATATATCTCACATATATCTTTCTATCTGTGCTCTATCTACCTATCTATCGCTGCACATCTTTAACACTTGAACATCTGTCATTTCTATTCTCCATTCTATTTTGGTGTGTGAAACATGAATGCACATCTGCATGTCATATCTGATATCATCCATGTCCACGTGTGCGGGACCTATTGTTATCTTTGCTGTCGGAAAAAAACAGACATGTATACGTGTGGGTATACGGACACACGATCCGTGCGCAGCCCCATAGATTATAAAGGGTGTGTGAGTGTAAGTGTCTCTGGTACGTGTGAAAAATGACACTGCATGTACAGGAGACACTGACATATGAAGGGGGCCTTATACAGTGAAATGCTGTGTGAAGAGAAGTTGAAGATGAAGACTATAGCATAGATATTTACTATAAGGGTATGTTTACAAATTCTGTTTTGGTAGTGTTTTTTTTCTACACCAAGAACGAGAGTAATGACAGGAAAAACGTATTTTGTTGTGTTTTTACGTGCATTTTTGTATGCGTTTTTCACCTACTCAAAAGCACTACAAAAATTCTAAAAGAATTGACATGATGCATCCTGGAAAAAAAGTAGTAGAGCTGATAATACTAGCAGTAAAAAAAAGTGTGTGCATGACATATAAGAAAACTCATTGATTATGCTGGAACTGTAAAATACGCACCAATGCAATGGTCAATGCAGTTTCCTAAAATCACCACTAGAGGGTAACAGCATCCCACCAAGACCTTCCTATAATGAAAATGTGGCACTACTGTGAAATATTCGACTTTAAGCTGTTTCTGATAGTTATCAAGCTAATGGGTCAATGTTTTATAGCACAAATGGCCTGATTCATTTTTGTATTTGCACCTGTTAATTGTTGAGTTTTTGGTGTTTTGCTTGCACTAATTTCATCTTTCCATTTGCGCCTTTTTGAAGTCTGTTTTATGTGTTCTACTGTTTTTTTTTGCCATAATTAATAGTGATTTTAGAATTTAGAATGTGAGCCCCATTGAGACCAGCAATAATAATATATGTAAAGTGCTGCTGAATATGATAGTGCTATATAAGCAAAGCATAATAAATAAATGTCGCAATTGTACCCCAGTGTCCCCTGGAGTGTTTTCATATATGGCAGCAATTTTGGGGTAGTATTTAGTACTTTTTGCAAAAAGTACAACTTTTTTAGCAAAGGGATTGCAAAAATGGTTAGGCTGCATGCCCACGATCAGCAATACTAGCATTCTGGTCGCAGGCTGCAGCATATTTTTGTTGCGCCCAAATCACAGCATTATACAGTTCAAGCACAATGGATGGGATTATCAAAAGTGGAAAACAGAAAAGGATAATGCCAGCTCACCGTTGAAGTTTGTAGGAGTCCAGCGTGCACGGAACCACAAGCCAACCATTCATGTATAGCAATTAAGGAAAAATAAGAAATATTCCAGCAACTGGTAAAATTTTCAGAGTAATCCTTCTTCCATCAAAAAACAATGAAAAAAATATGGTGGACAGGAACAGGAGCAAGCGACGCGTTTCAAACACGATTGTTCTTTATCAAGCTTACCAAAGCTTACCAAAGCTTGATAAAGAACAACCTTGTTCGAAACTTGTCGCTTGCTCTGCTCCTGTTCTTGTCCACCATATTTTTTTTAATTGTTTTTTGATGGAATAAGGATTACTCTGAAAATTTTACCAGAAACTGGAACATTTCTTATTTTTCCTGCAATTATCAAAAGTGGGAAGTGCCACTTATAGAGATTGTATAAGACCCCCGGGGTCACTCCTGTAGAAGTGGTGTCTGGGTGCAGGTGATGTTCATGCAATTACAAGTAGCCAGACCAACATGTGAACTTGTAAACATAACACTTTACTGAAGCAGAAGACAGGTTACAGTCTCTTACTTATGGCTCACACTCATCAGCACAAATAAAATTGCTCCAATGTTGTTCCTGAAACGTAGGACAAGTGTCATGCGAGTACAATGCGATTTTTCTCACCTAGCATCCCTATGACATTCGCTTGCAATTCGTATGCAATGCGATTTTAACATCAGTTTTTACATACAGTAATTCTCTGTAATTTTAAAGCTAGTTTTCTAAGTAATAACATAATTTTAAATACAGATATAGACAGAAATATGTGATTGAGATATATAATTAGTGCTTAGCGTGTGTAGCTTACTGTACATGTATTTAGTTAATTAATAAAAAAAATAAAGAAAAAAATGGCGTGGGATCCCCCCTAATTTTAATAACCAGCAAACGCTAAGCAGACAGCTGCGGGCTGATATTAATAGGCTGGGTAAGGGCCATAGATATTTGTCCCCTCCCAGACTAATAACATCAGCCCTCAGTTGCTCCAGAAATGGTGCATCCTTTAATTCTGGCGCTTAGCCTCGGCTCTTCCCACTTGCCCTGGTTTTTATTTGGATCTTAATAAACAGATAACAGAGGGTCGAGGGGTGTTTTGCTCAAATAAAGGACTTTGTTTTGTGTTTTTTAGCTTAAACTTATGGGGTTAGTAATGGTGGTAGACACGTGTTCAGACACGATGTATCTGGTTTCTAGCTGGAAGTCCATAGCAAAACCAGTATTCAGGTGTAAGCAGGTGCTGGGATGCAGCACGCAGGGATTGCAGAGCAATACGGTATAACAATATTATTTAATTTTAGCAGTAAAGATGAAAGTAATCTCGCAGGGAGTTAATAAACAGTGAATACGAATTACAGAAATAGTAAGAATTAATGCAACAGTCTGAGGTTCAAACACTTATCATGGCTCCCGCTGGTCCTCCTTAGGCTGTGGTTCCACGGTCCGGAACCACAGCGCTTTGGACGGAGCGGAAATTCCGCACCGCCAAAAGCCCCGCCCCCTTTTTGACGCGCGCTCTTTCCGGATGTGTTCCGGACACTTCCGGAACACATCCGGAAAGAACGCAGGGCTGCATAGCCCTGTGTTATTTCCGTTGCGACGATGCAGCGTCGCCGCAAGACGCTAGGACATGCTGCGGTCTAAAAAGACGCGCTGCATGTCCTGAAACGCAGGTCTTCCGCCTGTGTATTTTTACGCATAGTGGAGACGGGATTTCTTGAAATCCCCTCCACTATGCTGTAACATCTGGACGCTGCGTGTTTGACGCTGCGCCAACGCACAGCGTCAAACACGCAGCTAATCCGGAATGTTTCCTGATCGTGGAAACATACCCTAAGTCCAAAGTCTGATGGGGGTTGTGGTGCCGGCAACGGCCGGTGTAGAGTCCTCCGATGGGTTCCAATATTAACGATCCAACTTCTGGAGGCAGCGGGCGGTCTCCGGTTTTACCTGTTGAGCCTGTAGTCCATAAGACTGCACAGCCAAAGTGAAAGAAGTTGCAAGAGTCCCTGTAACAAATGTGGGCTGATGTCCGCTGGTCAGTAGAGGGGAGCGCACCTCAGTGTCCTGTAGCTGGCGAGCACTTCTCTGTACGAGCGCTGCCCGACGCTTATCCGGGTGCACGGCGCTCTCCTCAGTCTCAGTCCCGCTGTGGCATGCGGCTAAGCCTGGTCGCTGCCTGTCTCGGCTCGGCTGCGCTGGATGCGGAGCGCGCTGCTCAACCTTAGCTTAGGCCATGCCCCCAGCAGGCAGGTGCTTCAGTTCCTCTGGCCTGAAGCATTCTCTATCTGCTACTGCTTCCTCTGAGAGACCTGTGGCTTGCTCCGCCCCTTGGCAGTCACACGCTTCAGGTCCTGTTTGTCTGAAGCACGCGTCTTCACTGCTGCTGCTCCGCTCCACAGGTATCTTTGGGCACAGTTTTGTTTACTCAGGACACGCGCACTGGCTCAGTGAGCAAGTGCAGTGCGGTGTTCCTGATATTATAAGCGACCGCACATTATCCCGGGTTGGGGGAAGTTTAGTGTTGGGCTTTTTTCTGAGCTATTAGCAGCATGGATCCCCTGCAAGCTTTGGCTGATCAGGTCAAGTACCTGATCCAAATGTTTTAGAAACTCAATGTGGCCCATACCCAGGGCTGCCACTAGGAATTTCGGGGCCCCATACTGGCAAAATTTATGGGGCCCCCCTTGAGACTCCACCCAGGCTCCACCCCCCAGTTCCGCATCCACCCTAGCTCCTCCTCCACCACATAAACCTTCCAAAATTCCTCCGCCCTTTCATGGAAAAACTTCACTTCTGCACCATGCCCTCACCAATGACACATTAACACCAATCACTCGATGAATATGCAGCATTTTGCTTGTTTAGTATAATACACCCCATAGTCCTCCATATATTATAATGTGCACCACAGTCCTCCATATTGTAAAGTGCACACCCCATAGTCCTCCATATAATATAATGTATCCATGGTCCTCCATATAGTATAATACACTCTGTTGTGAATGGGTTTGAGATGAGTTCTGAGCAGAGGCTCCCTCTGGTGGTTACAAGCGGTACTAGTGAAGATTGTGAGGACTGGGAATCAGGTGTTACTGACTGGTCTTATATAAGGGAGTCATTTTCCCATCAGGGTTGCCGGTGATCAATTGTTCTGGTCTGAATCCTTCATTCCAGTTTCCCTTGTAGCCTGCTGTGTCGTGTCTGCATCTCCTGCTACCAGATAAGAATTTTCCTTCTTTTGTGTTGTTGCTATATTTTTGCATTTTGTTCTGCACTTCTTTGGGGGCCTTCTGGGTCCCCTCCGGGGGCTTCTGCCTTCTCAGTTTAGTTCAGCCACTGAGTTTTGTTCTTTTGCTTTTTCCAGTTTTTTCAGTGGCTGCTGTTTTGATTTTGTTACACCAAAGAGCTAATTTAGGTGGTAGAGGTCGTGTGATCTCAGGTGATTTTGAAATTAGTAGAGTTGGTGTTTTTCAGGGTTTTCTGGGATTGCAGTAAGTACCCTTCCTGTCCTTTTCTATTTAGATAGTTTGGGCCCCAGCGTTTGCTCATTCTATTTTCTTTCTGTGTCAGTATTTCCTCTTGTCTAACCGCCATTACATGTTTGGGGGCTTTCTATTATCTTTGGCGTTCTGCTCCGGGGCAGATAGCTTTCCTATTTGTATCTTTAGGTGTAGTTAGTTTCTCAGGCTGTGACGAGGCGTCTAGGACCAACGTAGGAACGCTCCACGGCTGCCTCTAGTTGTGGTGGTTAGTCAGGGTACTGCAATCTCATAGATTCCAACTGCTCTGGTGTATTGCCTTTTTTACCTGCACTCCTCAGCTACCGAAACATAACAGTATCACCGGCCTAAAAATTGAAAATTGTATGGTACTCACAGAAGGGAAAAAATATTGTGATAGAAAAAAGGTTGTCAGAGTTGTCAGAGATATTTTTCTGTTTGTTGCATTTTTTTTTTTTTTTTCCCTCTGTATCTCTGGGTGCTGGGGAGGATCTTTTCTCCCAATGGAGTTTGCACAGTTGTCTGGCCGTGTGGATCAGCTTGCCACTGAGGTTCGGAGTATTGCTATCTATCTTACTGGGTTGCCTGTTGTGGAACCTAGGATCCCCATGCCAGATTTGTTTTTAGGGGATCGAGCTAAGTTTCAGAATTTCAAAAATAATTGTAAATTGTTTTTTGCCTTAAAATCTAAGTCCTCAGGAAACGCAGCGCAGCAGGTTCAAATTATCATCTCTCTCCTGCGCGGCGATCCTCAGGATTGGGCTTTTTCCCTGATACCTGGGGATCCTGTTTTGAGTGATGTTGATGCGTTTTTTCAGGCTTTGGGGTTATTGTACGATGAGCCTAATGTCACTGATCAAGCTGAAAAAGCCTTGTTGGCATTAAATCAGGGGCTTGATGACGCTGAGTTATACTGTCAGAGATTCCGTAGGTGGGCAGTCCTGACCAAATGGAATGACGACGCTTTGGCGGCCCTTTTCCGGAAGGGTCTGTCGGATAATGTAAAGGATGTTATGGTGGGATTCCCTGTCCCCTCTGGTCTCAATGATTCTATGTCATTAGCGATTCAAATTGACAGACGTTTGCGTGAGCGGAGAAGTATGCGTGGAGTGGTGTTGCCTTGTGAGCCAGCTTCTGAGCCCATGCAGTGTGATGGAGTGGTGTCTGGGGCACAGCGTCATGAGTTTCGAAAGCGCAATAGGTTATGTTTCTACTGTGGTGATGCCTCTCATGCTATTTCAGTCTGCCCTAAGCGGGGAAGACGTTTTGCACGCTCAGTTGTCTTGGGTAGTGTTCAGACTAAGTTTTATTAACTGTCACTCTGATATGCTCTCTGTCCTCATTTTCTGCTCAGGCTTTCGTTGATTCTGGAGCAGCTATTAACCTGATGGATTATGATTTTGCTAAACGTTGTGGGTTTCCCTTGATACCCCTACAGAAGTCTATTCCCCTACTGGGGATCGATTCTACCCCTTTGGCTGAGAATAAACCTCAGTTTTCTACTCAGGTGATAATGAGGGTTGAACCTGATCACCAGGAGTGCTGCAAATTTTTGGTTCTATATAATCTGCATGACATTATCGTGCTGGGTTTCCCTTGGTTGCAGTCTCATAATCCTGTTTTGGATTGGAAATCTGTGTCTGTAACCAGTTGGGGCTGCCAATGTGTTAATACCAACACTCCTGTTTTTTCTGCCTCCCCCCAAGCTCAGGATGTTCCTGACTTTTTGTTTGATTTTTCTGATGTGTTTAGCAAAAGTAAATCTGCATCCTTGCCTCCCCATAGGAGCTATGACTGCGCTATTGAATTAGTGCCGGGTAGTAAATTCCCTAAAGGTCGCCTTTTTAACTTGTCTGTACCTGAACATGACGCTATGCGGTCTTATATCAAGGAATCATTGGAGAAGGGTCATATCAGACCATCCTCTTCACCCTTAGGTGCCGGTTTTTTCTTTGTGGCCAAAAAAGATGGTTCATTAAGGCCGTGTATTGATTATCGTCTCTTGAACAATATTACTGTGAAATATCAATACCCGTTACCCTTGATTTCTGACCTGTTTTCCAGGGTGAAAAACGCTACTTGGTTTACCAAGCTTGACCTCAGGGGGGCGTATAACCTTATTCGCATTAAGCACGGGGATGAATGGAAGACGGCATTCAATACCCCTGTAGGGCATTTTGAGTACCTAGTGATGCCCTTTGGGCTCACTAATGCCCCTTCCATCTTCCAGTCCTTCATGAATGACATTTTCAGGGATTTTGTGGACAAATTTCTGATTGTTTATTTGGATGATATCTTGATTTTTTCTAATGACTGGGACTCTCATGTGAAACATGTTCGGACTGTGTTCCAGATTTTGAGGGATAATGCTCTGTATGTGAAGGGATCAAAGTGTCTTTTTGGCGTACAGAAGATCTCATTTCTGGGATTCATTTTGTCCCCATCTGTTATTGAAATGGACCCGGTCAAGGTTCAGGCCATCTGTGATTGGGTCCAACCTACTTCATTAAAGGCTCTTCAGAGATTTTTGGGTTTTGCCAATTTTTATCGTAAATTTATTGGTAATTTCTCGGTTATTGTTAAACCATTAACTGATTTGACCAGAAAGGGTTCTGATGTGGTGAATTGGCCTCCTGAGGCAGTCTCTGCATTTCAGGAACTTAAGCAGAGATTCACTTCTGCTCCTGTTCTACGGCAGCCTGATGTTTCTCTGCCATTTCAGGTGGAGGTTGATGCCTCTGAAATTGGGGCAGGTGCCGTTTTGTCCCAAAAAGATCCAGAGACCTCTAAAAGTAACCCTTGTGCCTTTTTCTCTCGAAAATTTTCTCCTACTGAACGTAATTATGACGTGGGTAATCGGGAGTTATTGGCCATGAAGTGGGCTTTTGAAGAGTGGAGACATTGGCTGGAGGGAGCCAAACATCAGGTGTGGTCCTTACGGACCATAAGAATCTGGTCTATCTGGAATCTGCCAAGCGACTCAATCCTAGACAGGCCAGGTGGGCCTTGTTTTTCACACGTTTTAATTTTGTGGTTTCCTTTCTTCCTGGCACTAAGAATGTTAAGGCGGATGCCCTCTCGAGGAGTTTCCTTGCGGACTCTCCCGAGTTATCTGATCCTTCTGTTATTTTGAAAGAGGGTGTAGTTCTTTCCGCCATCTCGCCCAATTTGAGACTTGCTCTGGAGGGGTGTCAGGAGGATAGGCCCGAGCGCTGCCCTGTTGGAAAATTGTTTGTCCCGGACCAATGGAAAAAGAGTGTGATGTCTGAGATTCATTGTTCCGCATTGGCTGGGCATCCCGGAATTTTTGGTACCAGAGACTTGGTTAGTCGGTCCTTTTGGTGGCCTACCTTGTCTCGCGATGTCAGGGAATTTGTGCAGTCCTGCGGGACTTGCTCTCGCTCCAAGCCTTGCTCTCGCTCTAGTGGTTTGTTGATGCCATTGCCTGTGCCCAAGAGACCATGGACCCATATCTCTATGGATTTCATTTCCGATCTTCCTGTTTCTCAGAGAATGACCACCATCTGGGTAATTTGTGATAGGTTTTCCAAAATGATACATCTTGTGCCATTACCTAAGTTGCCTTCCTCCTCTGAATTGTGTGCCGTTGTTTCTTCAGCACGTGGTTCGTTTACACGGCATTCCAGTGAACATTGTGTCTGACAGAGGAGTCCAGTTTGTTTCCAGATTTTAGAGGACTTTTTGTTCTAAACTGGGTGTTCAATTGTCTTTCTCCTCGGCATTTCATCCTCAGACCAATGGTCAAACTGAGAGAACAAACCAGACATTAGAGACTTATCTAAGATGCTTTGTGTCTGCTGATCAGGATGACTGGGTCTCTTTTTTGCCTTTGGCTGAGTTTGCTCTTAATAATAGGGCTAGCTCTGCCACTTTGATGTCTCCGTTTTTCTGTAATTCTGGTTTTCACCCTCGATTTTCTTCAGGACAGACGGAAGCTTCTGTCTGTCCAGGTGTTGACTCTGTTGTTGAGCGTATGCAACAGATTTGGGACCAGGTAGTGGAGAGGTTGTCCCTCTCTCAGGAGAAGGCCCAGCGGTTTGCTAACCGGCATAGGACTGATGGTCCTCGGTTTAAAGTGGGGGACTTGGTCTGGTTGTCCTCAAAGAATATTCCTATGAGAGTAGCATCTCCTAAATTTAAGCCTAGGTTCATTGGACCTTATAAGATCATGGAGATTATTAATCCTGTTTCTTTTCGTTTGCTTCTTCCAGGGACATTTAAGATCCATAACGTGTTCCACAAGTCCTTGTTGAAGAGGTTTGTTGAGCCAGTGGTTCCTGCTACTGTGCCTCCTGACCCTGTTTTGGTTGAGGGCAATCTGGAGTATGTGGTTGAGAAAATATTGGATTCTCGTTTTTCTAGACGAAGACTCCAGTATTTGGTTAAATGGAGAGGTTATGGTCAGGAAGACAATTCTTGGGTGTTTGCTTCGGACATCCATGCTAGGAGACTTATCCGTGCGTATCATAGAACTCATCCTGACCGACCTGGTTGCTCAAATGAGGGTTCGGTGACCCCTCCTCAAGGGGGGGTACTGTTGTGAATGGGTTTGAGATGAGTTCTGAGCAGAGGCTCCCTCTGGTGGTTACAAGCGGTACTAGTGAAGATTGTGAGGACTGGGAATCAGGTGTTACTGACTGGTCTTATATAAGGGAGTCATTTTCCCATCAGGGTTGCCGGTGATCAATTGTTCTGGTCTGAATCCTTCATTCCAGTTTCCCTTGTAGCCTGCTGTGTCGTGTCTGCATCTCCTGCTACCAGATAAGAATTTTTCTTCTTTTGTGTTGTTGCTATATTTTTGCATTTTGTCCTGCACTTCTTTGGGGGCCTTCTGGGTCCCCTCCGGGGGCTTCTGCCTTCTCAGTTTAGTTCAGCCACTGAGTTTTGTTCTTTTGCTTTTTCCAGTTTTTTCAGTGGCTGCTGTTTTGATTTTGTTACACCAGAGAGCTAATTTAGGTGGCAGAGGTCGTGTGATCTCAGGTGATTTTGAAATTAGTAGAGTTGGTGTTTTTCAGGGTTTTCTGGGATTGCAGTAAGTACCCTTCCTGTCCTTTTCTATTTAGATAGTTTGGGCCCCAGCGTTTGCTCATTCTATTTTCTTTCTGTGTCAGTATTTCCTCTTGTCTAACCGCCATTACATGTTTGGGGGCTTTCTATTATCTTTGGGGTTCTGCTCCGGGGCAGATAGCTTTCCTATTTCTATCTTTAGGTGTAGTTAGTTTCTCAGGCTGTGACGAGGCGTCTAGGACCAACGTAGGAACGCTCCACGGCTGCCTCTAGTTGTGGTGGTTAGTCAGGGTACTGCAATCCCATAGATTCCAACTGCTCTGGTGTATTGCCTTTTTTACCTGCACTCCTCAGCTACCGAAACATAACAACACTCCTAATAGCCCTCCATATATTAAAATACACTCAGTCATTCATATAGTATAATACACTCCTCATAGTGCTCCATATAGTATAATGCACCGCCATAGTCATCCATGTAGTACAATTCACTTCCCATAGTATAATGCACCCCATAGCTCTTCATATGGTATAATGTATTCCATAGTCCCATACTCGATACAGTATAATGCAGCCCACATATAGTATAATGCAGTCACCCTATAGAGCATAATGCAGCCACCCCACAGAGCATAATGCAGCCACCCCACAGAGCATAATGCAACCACCCCAGAGTATAATGCAACCACCCCACAGAGTATAATGCAACCACCCCACAGAGTATAATGCAACCACCCCACAGAGTATAATGTAAACCCCCATAGAATATAATTGAGCCCCCTTATATAGTATAATGTAGCCCCTCCATAAAATACAATGTAGCCCTCATATAGTATAATGCAGCCCCCATAGAATATAATGTAGCTCCCTCATAAAAGTATAATGAAGCCCCCATACAATATAATCTAGCCCCCCATAGAATACAATGTATTCACCTCATACAGTATAATGTAGCCCCCTCATAAGTGTATGATGCAATCACCCCTCATAGAATATAATAAATATAATACAGTCCCTCATAGAATATAATGTATCACCGAATACAATATCATACAGCCCGCCTCCCAAAGGAATATAACGTAGCCCCCATAGTATATAACACAGCCACAAAGTATATAACACAGTCACCCTATAAAATATAATATATCTCCCAATAGTATATAACACAGCCAACATAGTATATAGCACGGCCCACATAGTATATAGCGTGGCCCACATAGTATACAACAGGACCCACATAGTATACAGCACGGCCCACATAGTATATAGCAGGGCCCACATAGTGTACAGCGTGGCCCACATAGTATACAGTAGCAGGGCCCACATTGTACAGCAGAGCCCACATGGTATACGGCAGGGCCCACATAGTATACGGCAGGGCCCACATTGTACGGCAGGGCCCACATAGTATACGGCAGGGCCCACATTGTACGGCAGGGCCCACATAGTATACGGCAGGGCCCACATTGTACAGCAGAGCCCACATTGTACAGCAGGGCCCACATTGTACAGCAGGGCCCACATAGTATACGTCAGGGCCCACATTGTCCAGCAGGGCCCACCTAGTATACAGCAGGGCCCACATTGTCCAGCAGGGCCCACATAGTATACAGCAGGGCCCACATTGTCCAGCAGGGCCCACATTGTACAGCAGGGCCCACATAGTATACGGCAGGGCCCACATGGTCCAGCAGGGCCCACATTGTACAGCAGGGCCCACATAGTATACGGCAGTGCCCACATAGTATATAGTAGCAGGACACACATTGTACAGCAGGGCCCACATAGTATATAGTAGCAGGGCCCACATAGTATACGGCAGGGCCCACATTGTACAGCAGGGCCCACATAGTATACGGCAGGGCCCACATTGTACGGCAGGGCCCACATAGTATACGGCAGGGCCCACATTGTACAGCAGGGCCCACATTGTACAGCAGGGCCCACATAGTATACGGCAGGGCCCACATAGTATACGCAGGGCCCACATAGTATACGGCAGGGCCCACATTGTACGGCAGGGCCCACATAGTATACGGCAGGGCCCACATTGTCCAGCAGGGCCCACATTGTACAGCAGGGCCCACGTAGTATACGGCAGGGCCCACATTGTACAGCAGGGCCCACATAGTATACGGCAGGGCCCACATTGTACAGCAGGGACCACATTGTACAGCAGGGCCCACATAGTACAGCAGGGCCCACATAGTATACGGCAGGGCCCACATTGTCCAGCAGGGCCCACATAGTATACAGCAGGGCCCACATTGTCCAGCAGGGCCCACATAGTATACAGCAGGGCCCACATTGTCCAGCAGGGCCCACATAGTATACGGCAGGGCCCACATTGTACAGCAGGGCCCACATAGTATACGGCAGGGCCCACATTGTCCAGCAGGGCCCACATAGTATACAGCAGGGCCCACATTGTCCAGCAGGGCCCACATTGTTCAGCAGGGCCCACATAGTATACGGCAGGGTCCACATTGTCCAGCCTTCATCTCTCCTCCACCCACCCACAGTTCAGTAAAGCACTGACAGCTTTAGAAAAAAAAAAAAACACTCCTCACCTCATCCTCGTGCCAGCGCTGCTCCCAGCTCCTGTCTCCTGCTCTGCCCGGCACACAGTGAGCGCGCTGTGTCAGAGGCAGAGCAGGGAATGATGGGAGAGGGAGCGTCAGCTGACGCTCTCTCCTCCATCATCGCTTTGAACTATACCGGCAGACGCCGGTATAGTTCAAAGCAGCGGCGGGGGGAGTCGGCGCTGGGGGCAGGCAGGCCCCCTGCCACACAGGGGCCCCCATAGCGGCTGCGTGATGTGCCGCTAGCTGCGGGCCCCTTGGGGAGCAGGGGGAGCCTCAAAATGTTGGGGGCCCCCGGGTCTGAGCGCGGACCTGCGTGCTCGGGCGGCGGGCCCCCCCTAATCACCGGGCCCCATACAGCAGTATGGGTTCTCATGCCCTGATGTTGGCCCTGCCCATACCCAGCAACAGTTGGTGGATACTGTGCAGGAGGCTGTCGCTGCAGGGGCTCCTAGTTCTGGGGTTAAAGATGTGTCATTAGCATCCCCCGAATCTCCGGTCAAATTGACAGACCCTTTCTCAGGGGATAAATGAGAGATCAGGTCCTTCAGAGAAGGATGCAAGCTTTTTTTTCTCTAAGGCCCTGCTCCTCCGGGGACGAGATCCAGAGGGTGGGGGTCATCATTTCCCTACTTCGGGGTGCTCCGCAAGCATGGGACTTTTCTCTATCTTCTTCTGCCCTGGAGAGAATGACTTTCGATGCCTTTTTTGAAGCCCTGGGTCGCATATATGATGAACCTGACAGGGTTCGTATGGCTGAAGATAGAATGATGAATGTGCGTCAGGGTAAACACTCGGCTGAGTGGTTTTGTGCGGAGTTCCAACGCTGGGCAGCGGAGATCTCGTGGGATGATGCTGCCCTTCGGGGCCTATTCCGCAGAGGCCTGTCCAAACGCCTCCAGGATGCACTGGCCTTTCACCCTCCACCAGACACTTTGGAGGATGCCATTACGCAAGCAGTGCGTATGGAACGCAGGCTTCGGGCAAGGGCCGTCATGCAGTCCAAGACATCTCTTTTCTCCGGCAGCAAAGAGACTGGAATTGCGCCTGCTGCTCCTGAACCTATGGAAGTTGGCGTCACCTTTGTTAGAGAAAAAGAGAGAGAACGTCGCCGGGAGAAACAGGTCTGTTTTTATTGTGGGGAGTCCATTCTGTTGTGAACACTCTGAATCTGACTTCTGAGTTTGGGTTCCCCCTGGTGGCTGCTGATAGTAATGAAGCTGCTTTGGCTAACAGAAGTCTCTCACCTGGGGGCAATGATTGGCAATCAAGTGCCTTTGACTGTGGAGATATAAGTGAGCAACCTTCCCATGATCCTTGCCTGTTTAGGTATTTTAGATTGAGAACAGTATTTTTTCCTGTCCTGTTCTATCTAGACAGTTTGGGCCCCAGCATTTGCTTGCTCTATTTTCTGCCTGTTTGTATTTCATCTTGTCTCACCGCCAATATTTGTTTGGGGGCTACCTATTTCTTTGGGGCTCTACTCTGGGGCAGTTAGCCTTCCCCTTTCTCTCTTTAGGCTGAGTTAACACTCCGGCTGTGTCGAGGAATCTAGGGCACAGTAGGTACGCCCCACGGCTGCTTCTAGTTGTGCTGTCAGTTAAGGGGTCTGCAATCCGTTAGTTACCAACCTCTCAGGGTGTCTGGTTGCCTAGTCTATTTTTGCTACTGTCCTCGGCTACCAAATCATAACACCGGTCACTGGAAAAAGGAGTGTCCCTTGTGTCCATCATCCTCCAAGGCGACGGGAAACGACTAGGTCTAGGTAGTGATTGAGGAGGCTGCCCAGATCTTCAGGTACTTTCTTCCTCATGTTCTAAGGTTTTTCTAAAGGTTGAACTGTTGGTAGACAATTATAATTTTTTCTCTTCAGCACTGGTGGACAGTGGTTCATCACTCAACCTGGTCAGCTCTGATATCATTTCCCAACACCAGATAGGGACAGTCAGGCTTCATACCCCACTTAAAGTCGTGGCCATTCACTCGTCTCATCTCACCCGAGTGGAGATTCTTTTTGTTTCTGAAAAATTTGTGTTGACAATTGGTTCTTCCCACATGGAAGAAATTGAATACTTTGTCATGGACAAATTGCCCGCATGGCTGGTTTTGGGCATGCCGTGGCTTCAACGCCACAATCTAGTGATTGACTGGGAATTGGGGGAGATTGTCAAGTGGGGGTCCAAATGTGTCGACTGTGACCCCATAAATCTGTTTTTTGTGTGAAAATTGCTAAACCTGTCTCTGTGTCTTCTGTCAGTCTCGAGGGTATTCCGGAGTACCTAAAAGACTTTCAGGACGTTTTTTCAGAAAGTGAGGCTGAGGCATTACCCCCTCATAGGCCATTTGACTGTGCCATCGATCTTATTCCAGGAGCCAAATTGCCCAAAGCTCGTTTGTTTAATTTGTCGGGTCCTGAGCACCTGGTTATGAAACAATATATTGCTGAGGGGCACATAAGACCTTCAGTTTCCCCGGTAGCAGCGGGGTTTTTCTTTGTTAAGCAAAAAGATTGCGGCCTACGTCCCTGCCTCGACTTTCGAGAATTAAATAAAATCACGGTCAGGAACACATATCCCCTGCCTTTGATGCCCGATCTCTGTAATCAGCTCTCTGGATCCAGATGGTTCTCTAAACTGGATCTCAGAGGGGCCTATAATCTGATAAGGATACAGGAAGGGGATGAGTGGAAAACAGCTTTTCTTACTTCTGAGGGGTTATTTGAGAACTTGGTAATGTCATTTGGTCTCCCCAATGCACCAGCGGTTTTCCAAAATCTTATCAATGTCGTGTTCTCGGACCTCATCGGCCACTTTGTAGTTGTATACTTTGATGATATCCTGATGTATTCTGCTGATTAACAGTCACATTTGTTACATATTAAAACTGTACTCCAGAGGCTCCGAGAAAATCAATTGTTCGTCAAACTCGAGAAATGTTCATTTTTTGTTCAAGAGTTGTCATTTTTAGGTCTTATAATCTCACCTCAGGGTTTCGTATGGATCCCAAGAAGGTGCAAGCTATTGTGGAGTGGGTCCAGCCTCGGGACCTTAAGGGACTCCAGCGCTTCTTGGGATTCGCAAATTATTATCTCAAGTTAATTAAAGGGTTCTCACAGATAACTAAGCCCCTCACGGATCTCACTTGTAAAGGGGCAGATGTCAGGAACTGGTCCCCGTTAGCTAAAAAGTCATTTCTAATGCTAAAAAACTGTTTCACATCTGCTCCTATCCTGGTTCAACCCAACCTTCTATGCCATTTGTGGTCGAGGTTGATGCTTCTGAGGTGGGGGTGGGGGCAGTGTTGTCACAGGGACCGGCTTCCCTAACTAATCTCAGACCTTGTGCCTATTTTTCCAAAAAAATTTTCCCGCTGAAAAAAATTTTGACGTAGGCAATAGGAAGCTCTTGGCTATTAAATTGGCGTTCGAAGAATGGAAGCATTTTTGGGAGGGGGCGGCTCACCCTATTACAGTTATCACGGACCATAAAAATTTAGAATATATCAAATCTGCTAAGAGACTGACTCCCAGGCAGGCCCGCTGGTCACTTTTTTTTCCAGATTTCAGTTTTCCATTACTTTTCGTCCAGGGTCAAAAAACGTGAAGGCTGATGCTTTGCCGCGTAGTTTTGAACCATTGTCCGCCCCCGATTCGCCGTCCCTCATTCTTCAACCCAGTATCGTGGTTGCCGAAGTGTCATCAAAATTGAAGCGGGAGATTGTGGGGGCTCAATCTTCAGCACCAAGGTCCAAACCTGAAGACAAATTATTTGTTCCGCAGCATTTGCGCACCAAACTCCTGTGGGAGTTCCATGATTCGAAGTTGTGTGCTCATCCGGGTATAGCGGCCACGCGAGAAGCAGTGGCAAGAGTTTTTTGGTGGCCTTTAATGGCTTCGGATGTTAAGAAACATGTCGCTGCATGTGCCCGTTCTAAGAGCTCTCGGGGAGTTGGTGTCTTTACCAATTTCGGGAAGACCATGGACTCATTTATCCATGGACTTCATTACCAATCTTCCATCGGCCCGTGGAAATACTGTTATTTGGGTAATTGTGGACAGATTTTCTAAATTAGCACATTTTGTACCCATGGCAAGTTTACCATCAGCAGAGACTCTCTCTAGACTTTTCCTTTCCCAGGTGGTACGCTTGCACTGGGTACCTACAAATATTGTGTCTGATAGAGGGACTCAATTTGTGTCTAAGTTTTGGTGTAAGGGGTAAGGTTTCTCCTTGTGAAGAGTGACATACCAGCTCTGGCATGTCGAAGTAAGGAGGCTTATTCGCCGTGCAATGCTCCTCTGGGAAATTTTATATGCAAATTGCCTCTTCAAAAAAGAGGACTTGTACTCTATAGCGCCACCTATTGGAAGTAGCGATTCTACAAGTCACAATCAACCCTTTAACGAGTCTTGTAATATGACTTAGGATAAAAGCCAAATCAGTATCTCCATTTGCAAACACGGTGTTTCGGACTATTGGTCCTCGTCAGTGCAAAGTAGGAGAGATCTGATTTGGCTAGATGAGAGGCTCTGGACTAGGGTCTAAGGGGTAAGGTTTCTCCTTGTGGAGAGTGACATACCAGCTCTGGCGTGTCGAAGTAAGGAGGCTTATTCACCGTGCAATGCTCCTCTGGGAAATTTTATATGAAAATTGCCTCTTCAAAAAAGAGGACTTGTACTCTATAGCGCCACCTATTGGAAGTAGCGATCCTACAAGTCACAATCAACCCTTTAACGAGTCTTGTAATATGACAGGATAAAAGCCAAATCAGTATCTCCATTTGCAGACACCGTGTTTCGGACTATTGGTCCTCGTCAGTGCAAAGTAGGGGAGATATGATTTGGCTAGATGAGAGGCTCTGGACTAGGGTCTAAGGGGTAAGGTTTCTCCTTGTGGAGAGTGACATACCAGCTCTCGCTTGTCGAAGTAAGGAGGCTTATTACCACTTTGCACTGACGAGGACCAATAGTCCGAAACACCGTGTCTGTAAGGCTCCTTTCTTCGACACGCCAGAGCTGGTATGTCACTCTCCACAAGGAGAAACCTTACCCCTTAGACACTAGTCCAGAGCCTCTCATCTAGCCAAATCAGAGCTCTCCTACTTTGCACTGACGAGGACCAATAGTCCGAAACACCGTGTCTGCAAATGGAGATACTGATTTGGCTTTTATCCTAAGTCATATTACAAGACTCGTTAAATTGTTGATTGTATGGTCCGGAGGATCGGTCTTGGGTATCAGCCAGATCAGTACATGCTGACCGCCTGGTTCGTGCATTTGTGGCACCCCTGAGGGTCCAGTCGCCACAGAGGTACTGCATCTCAGCCAGAGATGTGGTATCCCACCTTTCAGGTAAGATGGAGACACTACACCTGGCTCTGACAGCAGTGCATTCATAACACACACTAGCAGAGTTCCACTAGCATGTCTACAGCTAGAAAAGGGTGTTAGATGGTGGGTGGAGCTTGTGGGTCAGAGCAGGAGTTAGAGGGAAGTAAGAGAGAGTCTTCCCTTCGGGGAGGAAGAAGACAGACGTGCATAGGCAGCTCTCCCATAGGGGAGAGAGGAAAGAGATAGAACCGTGCAGCAGGATCCAGGTCCTGAGGAGCTGCTCACAGAGAGAAAAGACAGAAAGGAGGTGTAACGGGTCTGGGAGGCGGAACCTCTGAGCTTTATTATACAAGGAGGCTTTCCTTGTAAAGGAGCGGGTGGCGCCCGGGGAGACGGACAGGAAGTCACTGCAAGTGACAGGGGCAGTCTCTGGATAGGCAGGTGGGAGGTCACGGCAAGTGACCGGGGCAGTCTCTGGATAAACAGGCGGGTGGTCACGGCAAGTGACCGGGGCAGTCTCTGGGTAGACAGGCAGGTAGTCACGGCAAGTGACCGGGGCAGTCTCTGAGTAGACGGGCAGGTAGTCACGGCAAGTGACCGGGGCAGTCTCTGGGTAGACGGGCAGGTAGTCACGGCATGTGACCGGGGCAGTCTCTGGATAAGCAGGCAGGCAAGGGGCCGGGGCAGTCTCTGAATGGACAGGAATATACGACCTGAGATGGTGGAGCCTCCCGGTAGGCTAGCAGGCAGATGACAGATGAGCGCCCCCAGGTGAGCAGGCGAGAGTCTCTGCAATAGCCAATGGTCACCGCAGGTGATTGCCGAACCTCCAGGTTGGCTTGCAGGCAGATGGCAGATGAGCGCCCCCAAGTGAGCAGGCGAGAGTCTCTGGAATTGCCGATGGTCACCGCATGTGACGGCCGAACCTCCAGGCAGGCTTGCAGGCAGATGGCAGATGAGCGCCCCCAAGTGAGCAGGCGAGAGTCTCTGGAATTGCCGCAAATTGGCCGGGAGTTTCAATTTATAGGACACCGGGTTGATTTGACTGATGATCTCAAAAGGACCGATGAACCGAGGACCTAACTTGTAGGAAGGAATCTTGAGCCGGACATACTTGGACGAAAGCCAGACCTTATCTCCAGGACGGAATTGAGGAGGATCCAGACGTCTTTTGTCAGCATGTTTCTTCATGCGCTCGGATGACAGAATGAGTGCGGACCGGGTACTCTCCCATATGGAGGAAAATTCGTTAACCAGAGATTCCGCAGCTGGATTGTCCACAGAGATGGAGACAGGAACAGGGATCCGAGGGTGTTGACCGAAGACTACAAAAAACGGAGATTTGGAGGAAGATTCGCTCTCGTGATTGTTGTAAGAGAATTCGGCCCAAGGCAGGAGATCCACCCAGTCAGAATGGTGGGCATTAACGAAGTGCCGGAGATAACTGGTCAGATTCTGATTGATTCGCTCGACTTGTCCATTGGACTGCGGGTGGTAAGCGGAGGAGAAATCCAAGGTGACGTCTAGCAACTTACAAGTGGCTCTCCAGAAACGTGAGGTGAACTGTACCCCACGATCCGACACAATGTGACGAGGCAGACCATGAAGACGGAAGATGTGGCGGATAAAGTCTTTAGCCAACTCGGGTGCAGACGGAAGTCCTGGCAGGGAATGAAGTGAGCCATCTTGGAAAATCGGTCAACGACCACCCAAATGACCGTACAACCGGCAGAGACGGGCAGATCTGTTATGAAGTCCATGGCTATATGCTGCCAGGGAGCAGCGGGTACAGGAAGCGGAAGAAGACGGCCGGCAGGCAGGTGTCTCGGAACTTTGTTGCGGGCACAGGAGACACAGGCAGAAACAAAGTCTATTACGTCCTTGTGAAGGGTAGGCCACCAGTAATGCCGAGTAATGAGCTGGAGGGTCTTTTTCTGACCAGCGTGGCCAGCTAGTTTAGACGAATGACCCCAGTGTAGGATTCTCTCCCGATCAGTTACCGATACGAACGTCTTGCCAGGAGGGAGACGATTTAGACTCACGGGAGCCACCTGCATCACTCTGGCGGGATCGATGATATGTTTAGGTTCCTCCTCGAGATCCGACACCAGGAAGGACCGGGACAAGGCGTCCGCCTTGATGTTCTTGTCGGCCGGGCGAAAATGTAAGAGAAAATCAAAGCGGGCAAAAAACAAGGACCACCGGGCTTGGCGAGGGTTAAGTCTCTGGGCATGCTGGAGGTAAGCCAGATTTTTGTGGTCAGTGTAAATGATTACCGGATGAAGAGCCCCCTCGAGTAGGTAACGCCACTCCTCCAATGCCAGCTTGATGGCTAATAACTCTCGGTCTCCTATGGAGTAATTGCGCTCAGAAGAGGAGAAGAGTTTGGAGAAGAAGCCGCAAGATACCATCCTCCCGGATGAAGATTTCTGAGTAAGTACCGCTCCGGCTCCAGAAGAGGAAGCGTCCACCTCCAGGAAGAACTGCTTGTTGCCGTCCGGGCGATGCAGCACTGGAGCGGAAGAGAAGGCCTGTTTTAAAGAAAGAAAGGCCTCCTCTGCTTCGGGCGTCCACTGTTTGGGATTAGCATCCTTGCGGGTGAGCGCGGAGATTGGAGCAGTCCGGGAAGAGAAGTGCGGTATGAAAAGACGGTAATAATTGGCGAATCCCAGGAACCGCTGAATGGCCTTCAACCCCTCCGGTCGGGGCCATTTCTCAATGGCAGACAGTTTCTCCGGATCCATTCGTAGGCCTGTTTGAGAAATGATGTAGCCCAAAAACGGAAGCGAGGTCTGCTCAAAGAGGCACTTCTCATATTTGGCGAAGAGGTGATTCTGCCTGAGCCTGAGCAGAACCTGACGAACATCCCTCCGGTGAGACTGGAGATCCGGAGAGAAGACCAAGATATCGTCTAGGTACACCACAACGCAGGAGTAGAGAAGATCCCGGAAGATGTCATTGACCAACTCCTGAAAGACTGCTGGAGCATTACAGAAACCAAAGGGCATCACCAAATACTCATAGTGGCCGTCCCGGGTGTTGAATGCCGTCTACCATTCATCTCCCCGACGGATACGGACCAGGTTATATGCCCCACGAAGATCCAGTTTGGTGAAGATTCTAGCCCCCCTCAGACGATCAAACAATTCTGGAATGAGCGGAAGAGGGTACTTATTCTTCACCATGATCAAATTTAGGCCTCTGTAGTCAGTACAGGGACGGAGAGAGCCGTCTTTCTTTTTTACGAAGAAAAAACCTGCTCCCGCTGGGGAGGTGGTTTTCCGGATGAATCCCTTGGCCAAATTCTCCTCGATATATTCGGACATCGACCTGGTCTCAGCAGCGGACAATGGGTAAATACGCCCACGGGGAGGCGTAGTACCGGGTAGCAGGTCGATCGGGCAATCATACGGTCTGTGAGGGGGTAATGTCTCTGCTTCCTTTTTATTAAAGACATCAGCGAATTACCAATATGGAATCGGGAGCCCTGGTAGATTAGTTGGTGTAGGAGAAGGACGGACGGGATGAACAGGAACCAAACAAGTTTTATGACAGTCCTGTCCCCAGCGAAGGATCTCTCCAGTCTGCCAGTCGAGCACGGGTGCATGCTTTTGGAGCCAAGGCAGACCTAGTAAGAAAGCGTGCGAGAGTCCAGGCAGAACATGAAACGAAATGCTCTCAGAATGCAGCATTCCCACCTGCAGGGTTATGGCTTCAGTGATAAGTTGGATGGGACGTGGTAGGAGACCCCCATCCACAGCAGCAACAGATACTGGTTCAACCAGAGGTTTGGTAGGAATGCGATATTTCTCCACTAGAGCCTGTGAAACAAGATTCCCGGCTGCTCCAGAATCAAGTTGGGCTAGTTCGAAATAACGGTTCTCACCGAGGAGAATTGAGACTGACAACAGCAGAGATGAAGAGGATTTATTTTCGTCTAGGTGGACCTCTCCGAGCGAACCTAGACACAGGCGTTTCCCGACCTCTCTGGGCAGGTACGGATCCAGTGCTCCTTACTGCCACAGAAGAAGCAACTCCCCTCGGTACGGCGTAAGTCCTGACGGGTTTTGACCATCTTGGTCTGGTCGACTTGCATAGGCTCAGACGAGTGTACCTGAGGAGAAACGGAAGGAGTTACGGGTCTCTGAAAAGAAGGAGCTAGACGAGGAAACCTTCTCTCACGGGTGACCTCTTTAGCACGCTCCTGGAACCGCAGATCAATTCGATTGGCAAGAGTTATTAGGTCATCGAGAGAGGTTGGAATGTCCCGACCAGCAAGTTCATCTTTAATATGGCCGGATAGACCCTCCCAGAAGACAGAAATCAGAGCGTCATTATCCCAAGCTAACTCCGAGGCAAGGGTACGGAACCGTATGGCATATTGACCCACGGTGAGACTTCCCTGACGGAGACGCAGCAGAGATGATGCAGAGGAGGTCTTCAGGCCGGGTTCGTCGAATACCTTCCGGAAGGCTGAGAGAAAAGCAGACAGGTCAGACACCAGAGGATCCTCTCTCTCCCAAAGAGGATTTAGCCAGGCCAGGGCCTCTCCGGTGAGATGGGACATGATGAAGGCAATTTTGGCCCGGTCGGAGTTAAACTGGTGTGCCAGGAGTTCAAAATGCAGGGTGCACTGGTTAATGAAACCCCGAGCCAGAGCAGGGTCGCCTCCAAACCGAGGAGGAGCTGAAAGTCGAGGTCCAGGAACGGAAACCACGGAATTGGTAAGCAGCGGAACTGCCGGATTGCGAGTCATGGCGCCCGCGGTGGTTGCTGGTGAAGTAGTCAGGGTGTCCAGGCGGGAATTAACATTCCGCAGGTGACCCAGGATGGACTCCTGTTGAGACCTCTGACGAGACAGTTCATGACACAGGTCAGAGAGCGAGGGAGTTTGGGTGCCACCGGGTTCCATGGCCCGAGCAAACTGTAACGGGTCTGGGAGGCGGAACCTCTGAGCTTTATTATACAAGGAGGCTTTCCTTGTAAAGGAGCGGGTGGCGCCCGGGGAGACGGACAGGAAGTCACTGCAAGTGACAGGGGCAGTCTCTGGATAGACAGGTGGGAGGTCACGGCAAGTGACCGGGGCAGTCTCTGGATAAACAGGCGGGTGGTCACGGCAAGTGACCGGGGCAGTCTCTGGGTAGACAGGCAGGTAGTCACGGCAAGTGACCGGGGCAGTCTCTGAGTAGACGGGCAGGTAGTCACGGCAAGTGACCGGGGCAGTCTCTGGGTAGACGGGCAGGTAGTCACGGCATGTGACCGGGGCAGTCTCTGGATAAGCAGGCAGGCAAGGGGCCGGGGCAGTCTCTGAATGGACAGGAATATACGACCTGAGATGGTGGAGCCTCCCGGTAGGCTAGCAGGCAGATGACAGATGAGCGCCCCCAGGTGAGCAGGCGAGAGTCTCTGCAATAGCCGATGGTCACCGCAGGTGATTGCCGAACCTCCAGGTTGGCTTGCAGGCAGATGGCAGATGAGCGCCCCCAAGTGAGCAGGCGAGAGTCTCTGGAATTGCCGATGGTCACCGCATGTGACGGCCGAACCTCCAGGCAGGCTTGCAGGCAGATGGCAGATGAGCGCCCCCAAGTGAGCAGGCGAGAGTCTCTGGAATTGCCGCAAATTGGCCGGGAGTTTCAATTTATAGGACACCGGGTTGATTTGACTGATGATCTCAAAAGGACCGATGAACCGAGGACCTAACTTGTAGGAAGGAATCTTGAGCCGGACATACTTGGACGAAAGCCAGACCTTATCTCCAGGACGGAATTGAGGAGGATCCAGACGTCTTTTGTCAGCATGTTTCTTCATGCGCTCGGATGACAGAATGAGTGCGGACCGGGTACTCTCCCATATGGAGGAAAATTCGTTAACCAGAGATTCCGCAGCTGGATTGTCCACAGAGATGGAGACAGGAACAGGGATCCGAGGGTGTTGACCGAAGACTACAAAAAACGGAGATTTGGAGGAAGATTCGCTCTCGTGATTGTTGTAAGAGAATTCGGCCCAAGGCAGGAGATCCACCCAGTCAGAATGGTGGGCATTAACGAAGTGCCGGAGATAACTGGTCAGATTCTGATTGATTCGCTCGACTTGTCCATTGGACTGCGGGTGGTAAGCGGAGGAGAAATCCAAGGTGACGTCTAGCAACTTACAAGTGGCTCTCCAGAAACGTGAGGTGAACTGTACCCCACGATCCGACACAATGTGACGAGGCAGACCATGAAGACGGAAGATGTGGCGGATAAAGTCTTTAGCCAACTCGGGTGCAGACGGAAGTCCTGGCAGGGGAATGAAGTGAGCCATCTTGGAAAATCGGTCAACGACCACCCAAATGACCGTACAACCGGCAGAGACGGGCAGATCTGTTATGAAGTCCATGGCTATATGCTGCCAGGGAGCAGCGGGTACAGGAAGCGGAAGAAGACGGCCGGCAGGCAGGTGTCTCGGAACTTTGTTGCGGGCACAGGAGACACAGGCAGAAACAAAGTCTATTACGTCCTTGTGAAGGGTAGGCCACCAGTAATGCCGAGTAATGAGCTGGAGGGTCTTTTTCTGACCAGCGTGGCCAGCTAGTTTAGACGAATGACCCCAGTGTAGGATTCTCTCCCGATCAGTTACCGATACGAACGTCTTGCCAGGAGGGAGACGATTTAGACTCACGGGAGCCACCTGCATCACTCTGGCGGGATCGATGATATGTTTAGGTTCCTCCTCGAGATCCGACACCAGGAAGGACCGGGACAAGGCGTCCGCCTTGATGTTCTTGTCGGCCGGGCGAAAATGTAAGAGAAAATCAAAGCGGGCAAAAAACAAGGACCACCGGGCTTGGCGAGGGTTAAGTCTCTGGGCATGCTGGAGGTAAGCCAGATTTTTGTGGTCAGTGTAAATGATTACCGGATGAAGAGCCCCCTCGAGTAGGTAACGCCACTCCTCCAATGCCAGCTTGATGGCTAATAACTCTCGGTCTCCTATGGAGTAATTGCGCTCAGAAGAGGAGAAGAGTTTGGAGAAGAAGCCGCAAGATACCATCCTCCCGGATGAAGATTTCTGAGTAAGTACCGCTCCGGCTCCAGAAGAGGAAGCGTCCACCTCCAGGAAGAACTGCTTGTTGCCGTCCGGGCGATGCAGCACTGGAGCGGAAGAGAAGGCCTGTTTTAAAGAAAGAAAGGCCTCCTCTGCTTCGGGCGTCCACTGTTTGGGATTAGCATCCTTGCGAGTGAGCGCGGAGATTGGAGCAGTCCGGGAAGAGAAGTGCGGTATGAAAAGACGGTAATAATTGGCGAATCCCAGGAACCGCTGAATGGCCTTCAACCCTCCGGTCGGGGCCATTTCTCAATGGCAGACAGTTTCTCCGGATCCATTCGTAGGCCTGTTTGAGAAATGATGTAGCCCAAAAACGGAAGCGAGGTCTGCTCAAAGAGGCACTTCTCATATTTGGCGAAGAGGTGATTCTGCCTGAGCCTGAGCAGAACCTGACGAACATCCCTCCGGTGAGACTGGAGATCCGGAGAGAAGACCAAGATATCGTCTAGGTACACCACAACGCAGGAGTAGAGAAGATCCCGGAAGATGTCATTGACCAACTCCTGAAAGACTGCTGGAGCATTACAGAAACCAAAGGGCATCACCAAATACTCATAGTGGCCGTCCCGGGTGTTGAATGCCGTCTACCATTCATCTCCCCGACGGATACGGACCAGGTTATATGCCCCACGAAGATCCAGTTTGGTGAAGATTCTAGCCCCCCTCAGACGATCAAACAATTCTGGAATGAGCGGAAGAGGGTACTTATTCTTCACCATGATCAAATTTAGGCCTCTGTAGTCAGTACAGGGACGGAGAGAGCCGTCTTTCTTTTTTACGAAGAAAAAACCTGCTCCCGCTGGGGAGGTGGTTTTCCGGATGAATCCCTTGGCCAAATTCTCCTCGATATATTCGGACATCGACCTGGTCTCAGCAGCGGACAATGGGTAAATACGCCCACGGGGAGGCGTAGTACCGGGTAGCAGGTCGATCGGGCAATCATACGGTCTGTGAGGGGGTAATGTCTCTGCTTCCTTTTTATTAAAGACATCAGCGAATTACCAATATGGAATCGGGAGCCCTGGTAGATTAGTTGGTGTAGGAGAAGGACGGACGGGATGAACAGGAACCAAACAAGTTTTATGACAGTCCTGTCCCCAGCGAAGGATCTCTCCAGTCTGCCAGTCGAGCACGGGTGCATGCTTTTGGAGCCAAGGCAGACCTAGTAAGAAAGCGTGCGAGAGTCCAGGCAGAACATGAAACGAAATGCTCTCAGAATGCAGCATTCCCACCTGCAGGGTTATGGCTTCAGTGATAAGTTGGATGGGACGTGGTAGGAGACCCCCATCCACAGCAGCAACAGATACTGGTTCAACCAGAGGTTTGGTAGGAATGCGATATTTCTCCACTAGAGCCTGTGAAACAAGATTCCCGGCTGCTCCAGAATCAAGTTGGGCTAGTTCGAAATAACGGTTCTCACCGAGGAGAATTGAGACTGACAACAGCAGAGATGAAGAGGATTTATTTTCGTCTAGGTGGACCTCTCCGAGCGAACCTAGACACAGGCGTTTCCCGACCTCTCTGGGCAGGTACGGATCCAGTGCTCCTTACTGCCACAGAAGAAGCAACTCCCCTCGGTACGGCGTAAGTCCTGACGGGTTTTGACCATCTTGGTCTGGTCGACTTGCATAGGCTCAGACGAGTGTACCTGAGGAGAAACGGAAGGAGTTACGGGTCTCTGAAAAGAAGGAGCTAGACGAGGAAACCTTCTCTCACGGGTGACCTCTTTAGCACGCTCCTGGAACCGCAGATCAATTCGATTGGCAAGAGTTATTAGGTCATCGAGAGAGGTTGGAATGTCCCGACCAGCAAGTTCATCTTTAATATGGCCGGATAGACCCTCCCAGAAGACAGAAATCAGAGCGTCATTATCCCAAGCTAACTCCGAGGCAAGGGTACGGAACCGTATGGCATATTGACCCACGGTGAGACTTCCCTGACGGAGACGCAGCAGAGATGATGCAGAGGAGGTCTTCAGGCCGGGTTCGTCGAATACCTTCCGGAAGGCTGAGAGAAAAGCAGACAGGTCAGACACCAGAGGATCCTCTCTCTCCCAAAGAGGATTTAGCCAGGCCAGGGCCTCTCCGGTGAGATGGGACATGATGAAGGCAATTTTGGCCCGGTCGGAGTTAAACTGGTGTGCCAGGAGTTCAAAATGCAGGGTGCACTGGTTAATGAAACCCCGAGCCAGAGCAGGGTCGCCTCCAAACCAAGGAGGAGCTGAAAGTCGAGGTCCAGGAACGGAAACCACGGAATTGGTAAGCAGCGGAACTGCCGGATTGCGAGTCATGGCGCCCGCGGTGGTTGCTGGTGAAGTAGTCAGGGTGTCCAGGCGGGAATTAACATTCCGCAGGTGACCCAGGATGGACTCCTGTTGAGACCTCTGACGAGACAGTTCATGACACAGGTCAGAGAGCGAGGGAGTTTGGGTGCCACCGGGTTCCATGGCCCGAGCAAACTGTAACGGGTCTGGGAGGCGGAACCTCTGAGCTTTATTATACAAGGAGGCTTTCCTTGTAAAGGAGCGGGTGGCGCCCGGGGAGACGGACAGGAAGTCACTGCAAGTGACAGGGGCAGTCTCTGGATAGACAGGTGGGAGGTCACGGCAAGTGACCGGGGCAGTCTCTGGATAAACAGGCGGGTGGTCACGGCAAGTGACCGGGGCAGTCTCTGGGTAGACAGGCAGGTAGTCACGGCAAGTGACCGGGGCAGTCTCTGAGTAGACGGGCAGGTAGTCACGGCAAGTGACCGGGGCAGTCTCTGGGTAGACGGGCAGGTAGTCACGGCATGTGACCGGGGCAGTCTCTGGATAAGCAGGCAGGCAAGGGGCCGGGGCAGTCTCTGAATGGACAGGAATATACGACCTGAGATGGTGGAGCCTCCTGGTAGGCTAGCAGGCAGATGACAGATGAGCGCCCCAGGTGAGCAGGCGAGAGTCTCTGGAATAGCCGATGGTCACCGCAGGTGATGGCCGAACCTCCAGGTTGGCTTGCAGGCAGATGGAAGATGAGCGCCCCAAGTGAGCAGGCGAGAGTCTCTGGAATTGCGATGGTCACCGCATGTGACGGCCGAACCTCCAGGCAGGCTTGCAGGCAGATGGCAGATGAGCGCCCCCAAGTGAGCAGGCGAGAGTCTCTGGAATTGCCGATGGTCACCGCATGTGACGGCCGAACCTCCAGGCAGGCTAGCTGGCAGGTAGCAGAAAGCAAACTGGCAGGAAATAGGCAGGAAACTGGTAGCGGACCCTGAGGGCTGAAGCAGAGTTAAACAGTGCAACAACAACATTGGTCGGGCACCTCCATTAGGGAGGAAGTACTTTATATAGGGTGGAGTCCTCCGGCATTGGCCGGAGACCTTTTTGAAAAATGCGCGCGGCCCCTTTAAGAGCGGGGGAGCGCGCGGGCGCGCGCCCTAAGTCCAGAAGCAGGGAAGGAGCGCGCGGCCCCAGCAGGGCGGGAGGAGGACGCTGAGCGCGGGTAAGGGGACCGGCGTCCCTGCCTGGCAGAGGACGCTGTCGTAGGGGAACAGCGTCCCTGCCTGGCAGAGGGCAGGGACGCCGACGCTACAGGAGGTTTCCTGTAGGGAAAAGGGATTTCTCAGAGACACGGCTGAGCAGAAGGCTACCCTTGGGGCTCGTTCCAGGACTGACTGATGTCAGCTGGGAGAATCCAGGTCGCAGAAGGGACTCGGCCCCTAGCCTAGTGGAGAACTTTAAGACTCAGCTAGCAAGCCGACAGCTATGACAACTTTAGGGGTCACAGCCAAAACCACAAGAATCTTCTCCGGGAAGGAAAGTTATATAGAATCAAGGAAACGCCTGGGTCACGTTGTCCTACAGGATTCGCAGTTACCGGACTGGGACACTGCTTTGTGAGGTGCTGGGAAGGAAGAAGGAGTGGGAATCAGCAAAGTGAGATGGCCAGGGAAGGCACATACTGACAGGGAGCTTTGGACTGGTGTTCTCCATCTACCTGGGAGTTGGCTGGACTCCATCCCTGGAGGACGTGGCACCAAGCGGGCACCTGTACTGCATGCATCCTGAACTGTAAGTAAACCCTTGGAAACTGCATCTGACTGTCTCCTCAAGTTCTTCCTGTGGCACACGCTCCACTCTGCTACATCTCCCAGCACCATCACTCCCTCTACAACACCTCTCTGTCCTGGGACAACAAGCTTCACCTGTGAGAAGCTATTCCAACTCTGCTACATCACACCATCTGTCCCAGAGGATCTGCACTGCAGCGCTGGTCACCTCTGACCAGAAACCACAGGTGGCGTCATGAACATTTTACTGCAAACTCTACCATCCCCTGTAAATATTCCACTTTCATTGGATGCCCAGGGCCATGGACCGGGTCACTGCTGCCGTGACACATCCCCTTAAGACACCGGCCCGGTACCGAGTATCCCACTGCCCTGGCGGGCGATCCACATTCCATGCCCGGCACCCTGAGAAACCTAGGGGTCCGGAGGCCCCCGTTAAAAGGGGGTACTGTCATGGTCTGCTGAGTTTCTGGGATTGGTGGTATTAGGGTTAAACTGGATGGCCTCATTCTGGGATTCTGGGAGGCTTCTTATAGCCTCATTGTGGGGACATTCCCTGTCGCTTATACTCTGACCCTTGGCCGAGTGTGTTTGACCCTGTCATTCCTGTGCCAGTTCTTTGTGCCTGTTTCGTTATGTCTGTTTGGTTCTGATTTGCCTGTGTCCCTGTTACAAGTTTTGCCTGCCCCTTTTGTACCGTGCTACCTTCTGTGCATGACCCCTTGGCTATGTCCTGACTACCCTCTGCCTGCTTCTCTTGTACTGAATTCCCCTCTCTGTGCATGACCCCTTGGCTATGTTCTGACTACCCTCTGCCTGCTTCTCTTGTACTGCACTGCCCTCTCTGTGTAATACCCTTGGCTACGTCCTGACTATCCATTCTGTCTATGCCCCTTGGTATTTTGTCCCGTGCTTACCCTTCTAGGAGTTTTCCTTCAGCTACTAGCTCTCTGTAGCTTAGGCCACACCCCCAGCAGGTAGGTGCTTCAGGTCCTCTGGCCTGAAGCATTCTCTGTCTGTTACTACTTCCTCTGAGAGACTTGTGGCCGGCTCCGCCCCTTGGCAGTCACGTCCTTCAGGTCCTGTTTGTCTGAAGCATGCGACTTCACTGCTGCTGCTCCGCTCCACAGGTATCTTTGGGCACAGTTTTGTTTACTCAGGACACACGCACTGGCTCAGTGAGCAAGTGTAGTGTGTTCCTGATACGCAGCCCAATCTTCCTCCTTACACTTCCCCTCTCCTTTAGCTTACTATTCCACTGGCGAGAGTTCCTTCATCAGACGCTCACACTCTTCCATTTCTCGAACAATTCGCTGCCAAATAAACTGTTCTTGTTCATAACGAGTGGGGGGTATTCCAGATGTCGTCCACTCAGTATGGCGCAGTTCAGGAGCGGCGATTTAGTGATGTCACGGCCTAGGTCTGGTGTCTGTGATAGTTCCAGTCCCTTGGCTAGAGCAGCTGACCTAGGTTACTCCGTGGTATCCTTGTCTCTCTGCTTGCTAGATTGATTCCTGTTGTGTATGACCTGGCTTGTTCCCTGACCTGTGTTCTGTTCTCTGCCTTGGTACCACTCCTCTGACCCCCAGGCTTGTTCCTGACTGCTCTTTCATTCTGCCTCTCTGATAGCGCGCTCCCGTCTGGCTCCTGACTCACTGGCCCATCCCTGACTACGTCTCTGGTTCTCCACGTCTCCGTGTTCTTACCGGCCTCCATTTTCCTGGCTTGCCACTGGCTCCGCCCCATCATCGTAGCAGGTTCTTCCCGGAAAGTTCACAACGCGTTGCAACACCTGTGTCGCTTTCTGGCAGGACTCCACTCACGGGGAGTTGCTGTCTCCTGCGCTGAAGCACCCTCTAGGGGGGACCTCCGGCGCTGCAGCCTAGCACTGCATCACAGCTCTACAGTAAGAAAGAGCCCCAAGTTTGGGAAGGATTTTGTTGTCAGTCTCAGTGCTGGGGGTGAGAGGAAATTAAACCAAATATTGATGAGGTGTGACCCTATTGATCCTCCCAATTATCATGATTAGTGTATCTTCAAGGAAACAGGAATAAAAGTTTTTTTTAAAAAAAAAAGGCAAGGAGTCTAGAAACAATCTAACAGTAGGGTTTAATGAGAGGAACGCTGTGGTGAACTTATATATGTTGCGATGTACCAAAGCCATTACAACCATATTGAATCCTATTTGAATGGACTCCATTGACTCATAATTGGGACCATCAGTTTCCTGTTTGGGTATTTTTCATGGCAGAAAGAGTGATGCAAATTACTTTAGTTTTGGTAAAAGATAAAATACCAGAACCTTTGATGGAATAGTGAGCATTTCTTATCTTCAATCTCCAGGTTTAAGTACTCTTAATACTGTAGCACCAAACAATCCGATTTTCCACATAGCTATCCCAAAGAGTAGTGACTTGAGCATATTTCTAAAACAGACATTTCTAGGGTGCTCCAAAAAAGAGAGGGGAATGTAATAAATGTTACAATATTTAAAATCCAAGCGCATTAAACAACATTCTTTAAAGGGAACCTGTCCTTCTGTACACACAGTCCGATATGTGGACAGCATGGTAATGTGGAGAAGCTGAGCAGAGTTATATATAGGTTTGTTGGAAAAAAAAAACAGTACAACTTGTATTTTATTCAATCGTTCCTGGAGTTTGTACACATTAGTGTCCACTAGGTGGTCTTAGTGATTGTCATCCTGAGAAGACTGGGTAGAACTGGACTCATACATATACATCAGGGATTTTAATTAATAAAATTCAAGTTTTAATGAAATTTTCACTAAAAAAATGTAAGTAATCTGATCAGCTCCTCCTGCTCTATAACCTGCCGCATAAAGATCAGTTACTATTTTCAACATGACAGGTTCCCTTTTAAAAATGTGTAGCATATGGATATAGCAATTAGCCAGGCAATGAAAGTAATAATATAACCTGTGCAATAGTAAGGAAATTCTGAAAACATGGCGCATTGGAATTACTTGAGTGCACTGTTTTATAGGACTTACAGGCTTCTTATATTTTAAAGCCCCCAATCTTTCTGAACTTGAGAGCCATATTTAGCTCTAAGAGAGGGTCGCGAGCCACATCCAGCTCCCGCTCCCTCACAGTTTTGGCAACCAAAGCCCCCATTACGGGTATAATAACCAAAGCTTTTCCACAGAAGTCACCCTGAAGCAGTATACCAAGATTCAGGGTTCCCACAATACCCCAGTCAGTTATTCTCCCAAGAAGCACTCCAAACACACTGCCACATTCAGCTTCAAGCAGTTCCTTTGACAGGTAGTATCATCCTGTCTCCAGCTTACCATACCAGATTGCTCTTCTGTGCAGGGCTACTAACGCAATTCACCATTCGGAGTTGTACTCTTCATACCAGTTTGTTAAACATGGAGCTAATGAACTAAGTTGGCAGACAGCCAGGATCCACAATTCATGGGACAGCGAGCTACATGTGGCTCCTGAGCTACAGGTTGGGGAACCCTGTTTTAAAGGGTGTCAATAGTGACCGTCAGAAGCCATACAGTTGAATACCTAAGCAGAGCACCACATGAAGCCCCCCCACAGGCCGCCACGGAGCACGAGCATATTTTTAACTCAAAACTGAAAATAAAGATTAAAGGGAATCTGTCACCCCATTTTTCGACCATCAGCTGAAGCCACCGCCATTAGGGGCTTATCCACAGCATTCTGTAATGCTGTAGATAAGCCCCCGATGTTACCTGAAAGTGAAGAAAAACAAGTTATATTATACTCACCCAGGGGCGGTCCGCCGTCCGGTCCGATGGGCGTCGCGGTCCGGTCCGGTGTCTCCCATCTTATAGCGAAGCCCTCCTCTACTTAGCATTCCGTCGCGGCTCCGGCTCAGGCGCACTGCTCTGCCCTGGTGAGGGCAGAGTACTGCAGTGCGCAGGCGCCGGAGCCACGACGGAAAGCTAAGAAGAGGAGGGCTTCGCTAGAAAATGGGGGGCGCTGGACCAGACCAAGACGCCCATCAGACCGGACGGCGGACCGCCCCTGGGTGAGTATAATATAACTCGTTTTTCTTCACTTTCAGGTTACATCGGGGGCTTATCTACAGCATTACAGAATGCTGTAGATAAGCCCCTAATGGCGGTGGCTTCAGCTGATGGTCGAAAAATGGGGGTGACAGATTCCCTTTAAACAACAACCATAAGACAGATTTTATCAACCAAGGTATCATTGTAATCAGCGTTAACCTGACAATGCCTGTAGGTTACTGTGCACAATCCTGCTGACAAGTTCCCTTTAAGTCAATGGAATCCATTGGTATATATTCGATTGTGTCATAATAAATAGAAGTCATGATGCTGGTGTGAAAGAGCCTAATCTAGTACTGACTCCTGAAATCAGAGTAAACTAGGGTAGTGAACATTTTTTTATTATTGTGACACTTTTGGATACATATAAATAAACTGCTCCTCTTTATATGTAGATTGTGTTTAAAGATTTCTGTACAAAATAAGAGAAAATAGAGGAAAAAAAATATAATATCCTTTACGATTTCATATATAAAATATTTGACAATGAACTGGCCTTGTAGATATTTACAGTAGAGTGCCCTCAGCAACCGATGCAGTTTAACATTCCTTCACAGACACAGTTAGGGTGCCCTTCTCCTGCCATCTCTCAGAGGGCATAGGAGATTATGGAAAGCATGTCTTCCACTGGAATTTAGCCACCAAATGTCATTCTGCTGTCGCCTGACAGTCTTGCAAAGATGATTGTAGCATCACAAAGAAAATAAAAAGTTTAGCTTATTGACTATGTGCTTCCTGATACATCTTCAACCACTAAGGCAAGGGTTTGGATCCACACAGTATCAATCTAGTAATAATTTACAAATCCCAGCAGTGAACTTGAGCCATCTTTCACACAGTGGCGCACCAATCACCTTATGGAAACATCGGTCTTAAATCGTAATTTTTTTTCTTCAAGAGGTCTGTTCCATCCTTGCTTTGTGGTAATCAAGACCCTTCTTACAGGGCTACAGAAGTGCAGTAGTGCTTCAGGGTGCATGGTAGGATACCCTATTGATCTGGTGGAACTCAACCAGCTGAATAAGGTCTACAAATTTGGTTTGTCCATCATCCATTGAGTAGAAAGGCTTGGCATCTTCCTCACACTAAAATGAGATAAAAAGTAGTCAAATATCTGTTCAGTATAAACCCACGATATACGGTGCTGTATAGGGCAATGTATACACATGTAGCGTAAAGTTGGTCAACTCAACTGATAGCTGAGAAATAAACCCCATATTCTTATCAGATGTTGATATACTCATGTAATGGACCTGTTGAAGAGCCATTGTGTGCGAAACGGACGTCGTTTGTCTTTTTGCACCACCACCCTCCTGCCTCCATGTTTTTAAGGATTATTAAATAAACAGTTTTTATGGGACTGAGAGTGCCATCTTCTACTCTTTTTTGATTAATGTGTTTTTTGATTAATATGTTATTCAAATTAATTTATTGCACAATTGCACTTTTTTGTATACAGCCATTTATGAATTTGGATATATAGTATTGTACCTGTGACATTAATTGAGCCTATTATATTTTATGTATATTATCTATATATTTTTTGATGTGAGCATTTATAATTGTTACCATTTTTTGTTAGCCTCTGTTGATTGATTATTATATATTGAAACACACAGTTATTGTGGTTTTTTATTTGCTGCCATGTACTAATAAAGGCCTTTTTATGATTAAATTTTTATCCCTTTGTGTTTAATATACACGTTTTTATTAATTATTAATTATCATCCATTCATTTTTATTATTTTATACCTTTTTCCGTCTTGTTGGGCTTCCACCACCATATCCTTTTTGTCATATGACCACAAACATGCAGCTCCATTACAGCTGCTTTTGATCAAGTTGTTAACTCTTCTTAAAAAAAACCTGGCCAGACCCTCTCTGTCCTGCCGTGAAACCTCTGCTTCCTTCCTCTTAGAAGATGATGTGCTGTAAAGCTAAGTAGTTGAAGTTTGGAGTTGGAGTTGTGCTGTTCTGTAGTTTGCTTTTGTACATGTTTTTTTTATCTCCGGGTCCCTTTTCCCATTTAGTTTATTCCACAGCATGACACTCACTGCCTATTATGTTTAAAATGAACCTGACATGTTCTATAAGGCTAATAACCTGTAGATATAGAGTTAATCTGCAGGTTAGTGGCATTATGGAGGTGCTTGGCCACTGTACTAAGGCTAAGTGCACACGTTCAGGAATATTTGCGTTTTTTTCGCGTTTTTTTCGTGGGAAAAAACGCGTCAAAAACGCATGTATTAAGCATCCTATCATTTAGAATGAATTCCGCAATTTTTGTGCACATGGTGCGTTTTTTTCCGCAAAAAAAACGCATTGCGGAAAATCTAGCATCATGTCCATTAATTTTGCGGATTTCTAGCGTTTTTCCCGCTTTATTATTGACCTAGAAAGTTCAGGAAAAAATCGCGGTAAAACGCGTCAAAACCGCGCAAAAAAACGCACCAAAAACGCGCAAAATCCGCGCAAAAAACCGCGCGTTTTTGCCGCGAAAAAAGTCCGGTTTTGCTCAGGAATATTCTGCAAACATTCTGCAAACGTGTGCACTTAGCCTGAAAGTGCAGTACCTTTGAGAAAATAAACGTTGAAAGACACCCGGGTTTCAGTCATGCAGCCACCATTCTCAACACTGAGAGCAGCTGTAAGCATGCCCCGGCACTGACTGACAGACAGCTCAACATTGCATAAGTGCAGAGCTGGCTGTAAATCTGTGCCGGGGCGTGGTTACAGCCGCCGCTCTCATGGGTTAGAATGCATGACTGTAATTGCTCTGGGCACACCTCCATGACTGAAAGCTGGCGACTCCCATGGAAAATAACATTGATTTACTCCCAGGCACTGCACTGACAGTTTCCCTTTAAAAGTTGCATTATGGTGTAATCATCATGCAGCTATGATACAAGTGTTGGAATCCCTTTTATGACCATTTAAAGGGACAACCTAAAGTAATAAGTGTCCATGATTCTGGGATTGCATGGCAAAAGTTGCTGACTTGGTGGTGCTGGTAGGACAGAACTTTGCGAGGCTGTTCATGATTTAAAAACATGGCAAAGAGCAGACACAACCAATGGACAGGAGTGGTGCTGATTGGTCGTTTATATGAGCCTCACTACTTTCATGTAATGTTTATGGCTTTATGTTTCAGCAGAACATTTTATGTAGAAGAGTTAATGCAATCTCTCGAATGATTCCACTAATTCAACTCATCAGAAAGGTTTCAGTTAGAAAAAAAAATCTAAACATGCTATTTACAAGTTCAAATATGAGCTGACGGCATATATAGAAAATGTAGTCTGGTAAGTCAGGAATATGTGATGGTCTGTCATTACGGTTCATGTAATAAAAAAAATGTAGAAGTTGCTAGAGGCACATTGTCACCAATAATGACGTTCATTCCACACTCCCAAAAAGTAATGCAATCCACCGCATTATGAGACATGCATCTGTCTTATTTTTTCTTCTTCACACTTCATTAGATTACATCTTATGTTCATAATTAATACATTTTAACTGTTTCATTCTAATTTCTGTCCATATATTTTGTGCAAATGGTCATTCATAGCTACTAACAGTCATTACCTAAAAGTAGGTTGGACCATAGACCTTTTATTCTATTGCTGTGGGTTAGTGGGCTTGTTTGCTAATGACACACACTCGTTTGCCAGCTGGTGTATAAGCAACTAATAATGGGTGTAGAAAACTAAAATGAAAAAATAAACAAACTGTATAAAAAATATGCCAAAATGAGGTAATGGCAAAAATATCACTACCTTAGTTCACCTCATAGTTTTCGTTGTTACCCTTTATGTTTATGGTCCTAGAAAGGCGTTGCTGACCTATCTACACTCCTCAGGACTATGAAGGAAAAGGAATTATGGAAATTGCAGGATTGTTAGATATCTTAGTGACTTTCAAATGATGAAAAATGGAAACAAAATTGTTAAAACCTCTTGATTTTTTTTATTGAGTACGAGCGCAATAATGCTCTTGCTTAAACTCCTTGGTTGTTATCAATGAGGCTATTAATCATTGTCTGAGGAATCAAACAAATCATCAAGATCCGCTGCTAGCAGCTCCATTTGCAGTTGCCAACCAATGATGTTCTAGATGTGCTCGATAAGAGACAAGGCGGGGACGCTGTAGACCATGTTAGCATGTTTAGGACACACAGACTGCTGACAGTAGCACAAGCAATGTACAGCTTTGGCATGTTCACTTTGAAAAACAACTCCTGGGACACTTTGGAGACCACATGGGCAACCAGTGTTATAACCATTTATCCAGACCAACCTCAAGCTATCATTTTCTGCACAATAAAAGTGGGACTCATCACTCAAGACTATAGACCTCCATTGCTTTATCCCAGGCTTCAGTCTCCATCTGGAGACCATGTTGACAACTCCATGAAGATTTCCTACTCAAGTGATTATGGTGTGTGGTGTTATAATGTACGGTAGTCAGATCCATCTAGTCTTTATTCCAGGTACACTAACAGCTTGGTGTTAAATTGATTTGGTCATGCAACCAGTGGTACAACATTTTCTGTTATGTTTCAGTAGCTGAGGAGAAACTGCAAAAAATAGCCAAAGTAGCAATACACCAGAGAGGCTGGAAACTATTGGATTGCAGTAACCTAAACTAACCGCCACACTAGAAGTAGCCGTGGAGCGTACCTATGGTGATCCTAGACGCCTCGTCACAGCCGGAGAGATAGCTACACCTAAAGGCAGAAAGATGAATGCTAGCTGCCCCGGAGCAGAATCCACAAAGAAATAGGAAGCCCCCGAACATGTAATGGTGGTTAGACAAGAAGAAAACACGGACACAGACAGAAAATAGAATGAGCAAACGCTGGGGCCCAATCTGTCTAGATAGAAAAATATAGGAAAGAATTCTGACTGCAACCCAAAAAAACCTGACAAAAATACCAACACTTCTGATTAACAAAAAAACGAGATCACACGATCTCTACCACCTAAATCAGATCTCTGGTGTAACACACAGCAACACAGCAAATAAAAAGTGACAAATGAACAAAGCAAAAATGCAAACACACAATGGGCACAATTGCAGCGCAAGACCCCAAAAGGGCCAAAAGGGGACCAGGCTGCAGTCCACTGCAAGCAGCAAACCAGCAGAGAAAATCCAACAGAGGAAAAAAAAACAAAACACTTATCTGAATGAGAGCAGGAAAGCAAGATGTGCTCCAAGCAAGAGCAGGAGGAACAATTGATTACCGGCAAGGCTGCTGGGAACTCAGGTCACTTATATCATACCATTCAGAGCCAGCTGAAGGCCATTCAGTAATTAGTTCATTACCCTCAGCAACCACCGGAGGGAGCCCCAGCTCAGAAGTCGCCTCCAAGGTATTCACAACAATTTTCTCTAAAGTATCCCCAAGAGACATTTTTGACTTGTCTCCCATTAAGCACATCTGGGATGTCATTGGTTTTCAACTTTTTAGGTAGTGGCTGGCAGCAGATCTTGATGATCAAGTGTTTTCGGTGTGGTAGAACTTTCTTCAGATAATTATTAATAACATCATTGATAACATGCTGAGGTGTGTAAGTTCAAGTATTTACCATATGTGCTCATACTAGGTACTATATAATTGGAGATGTTTTGAAAACTTTGTTTCCATTTTTTCATAATTTGCATTAACATGCCTACCCATCCTGTGATTTCCATAATTCCATAACTTTGCCATATTGGTGTTGCATTTTTAATGTTGAGAAGTGTATGTTGGACCCAGAGACTAAAAGAGACAAACGTTGTGGACCTGCCTGTCCAACTAGTATGCCATTTTGATCAGTGACAGGCGACATTTAAAGTAAATTTTTCAAAGAGAGAGAGTCAAACATACCTGGCTGAAATTATGCAGCCAGTGAATCGGGCACCATGTATCAGATGTCAGATTCCCTTTAAATGACCACCAGGTAGCAAACAAGTAGTGATCTGCAATCATTTAACACCGCAAGTCAGTTGGTATAATCCTGCCCTTATAAATGAAGAGGTAGGCTATAATGTCATTTTAAGAATGGTAGACAGATCATAAATGAACTCACAGGTGTCATTATAACAAAGCTTCAGAATACAGACATGTGGCCAACACCTCTAATCTCTTGATATGTTCTTTACTGTGTGTAAGTAATGGGTGCACTATAAGTCGTAGCTCTCCATCTGTTGCAAAACCACAGCCCCCAGCAGGCTTTGCTACCCTACAGAAGGTTTTCAAGGCTTAGAGACCATTGTATGTGCATATGTGTATCAGAAAAAAACAAAGTTATTCATTAAAAATGCTGGTCAAAAGATATTTATGGGTGTGAAATGGATTGAGAGCCAGAACAGACAGGTGCAAAGAATTCAAGAGCAGAATAATGAGATTCTGTGAAAGATAAACAGGTCAAAAGGCTTGTAATAAAATATGCTGCAATCATTATAACAGGCTTATCTGACTGTTGGGACAGAATTAATGGCTGTCACGTTATCAATCTGAGGCCGGTAGTTAAACAAGCTCATTAAACTCTGCTGCTTCAGTCATAATTGCTGGACGCATTGCAGAGCTGCAGTCAATGTTCTCCTGTTGCAGTCACATACCGGTAAGATGAGGTAGTGCTTGATCTTCTGTAAGTGACACAATGACAGGACAAATCCTTTGGGGTTTCTTGTGCTTTCTCGCACAAGAAAAACTCTGCAAAGAGACAAAGAAAGAGTGTTTATGAGAGTGGCCTCAGTTTTCCTCAGTCTTTCAGTCAAAGACCTCGCACCTATCCAAATCAGAGCCCCTGCTTTGCACTGATGAGGGGCAAACACTCTAAAACATGTGTCGGCAAAATGAGTGTCTTTTTTGGTTTCTAATCGCAAGTCATGTGGCAAGGTTCATTAGAGGGTCGATATTGAATTTTAGGATTACTACATCCAATAGGTGGCACTAGAGTTGTCTTCCTCTCTCAAAAGACAATTTGCATTTGAGTGTGAAGTAATCGGTTCTCGGGAGGAAAGTGAAAAACAAAGGCTTAAAGGGTATTCATATGATATAATAGAATATTCAATAATTTACTGATTGGGGAGGACTGTCTGGTAGGACTCCCACACTTCTCAGAATGAGAGAAGCAGAGCTGGTTAATTGCTGCTTTTACGTTGACTTTACATAAACATCAATGGCCACTGGCTATTACACAGCCTCACTCTCTGTGTTGAAGTTCTCTGCACAGTGGCTGGAAGGGAGTACCGCTGTTCAGAAATTAGTGGAAGAGACCGCAATCCCTTAGTTCTCACTTCTCAAGATTTTGCTAGAATTCAGACCACCATCATCATAATTTTATTCCACTGATATGCCAGGATTTTTTTTATTCTTTGATTGCCATGCCCTGGAAAAAAACTGCCAAGAGAATCACCCAAAATGGTTGGATTTTATATGAATATTAAAGCAAAGAGGCAATTTAAACACATTGTGTCACTAAGCCGTTAACATTTTCCAAAACAGGTATTGGAGCCCTCCACCTAATATCTAAGTCAGCCTACTCACTTACTTTCTGCAGCAAGATGATGTTAGAAGAGAAAAGGTATTTTTAATGTAAACACCCAATCTTTTTTTTTTTCTTCCGGTGGTGTCTGGTAGTGGCTTAAATGGAATCTCCTACTGATCTCAAGAACCAGGCTTTGAAGAGCCCCCATGTGAATGGAGAGGTGGTTAATAATGAGCACTGCCACTCCATTCATTCTTACTAGACCCATTGGAGATAGCCAAGAGCTGCTATTGACTAGTCTTCGAGACTTCCCAGCGGTCAGAACCCCAACAATCGGGAAGAGATCCTCAATCCTATAGAAAGGGGATAACTTCCAAACTTGGCACAACCGATTTATAGTGCATTTGCACTGCATGATTATCGTGAATGCGCACTCCTAGGAATAAGTGATACTTTTGCATTGTAAATGGACCTGAAGACTAAGAGCTGTGGTTATTTGGACAAATCAGTGTCATAGAGCTAAAAAAATAAAATAATTGAGGGATTATAGCAAAGTGTACACAGATTAATGACTCAGTTTTCGACTTATGAAGTGTGATTTATAGTGAGTGGTTAGGT
Organism: Oophaga sylvatica; assembly: GCA_033576555.1. Taxonomy (NCBI): domain Eukaryota; kingdom Metazoa; phylum Chordata; class Amphibia; order Anura; family Dendrobatidae; genus Oophaga; species Oophaga sylvatica. Next base: position 150,608,119 of record JARQOD010000003.1, read on the forward strand.
AAGGCAGGGTATAATAATGTGTCCTGATGACAGGTCTACATTACATAACAGCAAATCAGGAGCTTCTAGAGAACAAACTGTTTACAATAAACAGGATAACCATGCCATATGAGGACAGATATTTAATAGCTTTCATTCAATTTCTGACAAAAAATACTTAATTAATCTCTGACGCTGATGAAAATATGATTACATGGATCTTACCCGTCCACCATTCCTTGCTGTGTTATGAGGCGTTGAGTCTCATCTCGTGACAGACGCCCATGATACCATGGCTGAGTCTTGTGTATCACTGACAGAATGGAAATATAATGGGTGTAACTATGGATGAACTGTAATGCAGCTTATACAACTGTAGACAAACAAAATCATGTAATAGACATACTCTATATGGACAAAAGTATCTTGCCCCCTATGTATTACACCTACAGGAGCATTTATAATGTGCCATTCTAAATTCCTAGGTATTATGGAGTTGGTCTCCTCTGTGTAGTTATAAAAGCTTATCCTTTTCTGGGAAGTTTTCCACAAGATTTTGGAGGAGTCTGTTCGAATTTTTGACTATTTTATTCAGAAGAGCATTTGTGAGGGTGTAAGGAGGTGACGGGGACCCTCAGTTGCTCCCTTCCTGAGATTTCGGACATGTGTTACCCCTGTGGTGCTCTAATTGGCTATGTGTCATTGTTTTATTAATATGTCTACTATGTACTACTGTTTATTTGTGAAGTTCCCTTTAAGTCTAGGTCTTTGTAGTGTACTGTAATATGTTATCTATACATACAGGCTACAGGGACAACTGGGCAGCCAGAACGGGCACAAGGACTGAGTGAGTGCCCACCAAGAGACTGTTAGCTCCTAGGAGCCAATTGGGAGCTGATGCGTCTGCTGCTGCAGCCGTTGCTGACGAAGCAGCACCTTTGCCTAGGGACAGCTCAGGAATTATTGCATCTTCTTTTTCATCGTTATTAACCCCTTCACCCCCAAGGGTGGTTTGCACGTTAATGACCGGGCCAATTTTTACAATTCTGACCACTGTCTCTTTATGAGGTTATAACTCTGGAACGCTTCAACGGATCTTCGCGATTCTGAGATTGTTTTCTCGTGACATATTGTACTTCATTATAGTGGTAAAATTTCTTCCATATAACTTGCATTTATTTATGAAAAAAACGCAAATATGGCAAAAATTTTGAAAATTTTGCAATTTTCAAACTTTGAATTTTTATTCCCTTAAAACAGAGAAATATGTCACACAAAATAGTTAAGAAATAACATTTCCCACATGTCTACTTTACATCAGCACAATTTTGGAAACAAAATTTTTTTTTGTTAGGAAATTATAAGGGTTAAAAGTTGACCAGCGATTTCTCATTTTTACAACAAAATTTACAAAGCCATTTTTTTTTCGGGACCACCTCATATTTGAAGTCACTTTGAGGGGTCTATATAGCAGAAAATACCCAAAAGTGACACCATTCTAAAAACTACACCCCTCAAGGTACTCAAAACCACATTCAAGAAGTTTATTAACCCTTCAGGTGCTTCACAGGAGCTGAAGCAACATGGAAGGAAAAAATTAACATTTTACTTTTTAGTCACAAAAATGATCTTTTACAAACATTTTTTTATTTTCACAAGGGAAAAAGGAGAAAAAGGACTGATAAAGTTGTTGTGCAATTTCTCCTGAGTACGCCGATACCCCATATATGAGGGAAAACCACTGTTTGGGCACACGGCAGAGCTCGGAATGGAAGGAGCGCAGTTTGACTTTTCCAAACCAAAATTGGCTGGAATTGAGAACGGACGCCATGTCGCGTTTGGAGAGGCCCCGATGTGCCTAAACAGTGGAAACCCCCCACATGTGACCCCATTTTGGAAACTAGACCCCCTAAGGAACTTATCTACATGTGTGGTGAGTAGTTTGAACCCTCAAGTGCTTCACGCAAGTTTGTAATGTAGAGCCGTGAAGAAAAAAAATCATATTTTTTCCACAAGCATGATGTTTTAATCCCCAAATTTTTATTTTCCCAAGGGTAAGAGGAGAAATTGAACCACAAAAGTTGTTGTCCAACTTATCCTGAGTACGCTGATACCCCATATGTGGGGGGGAACCACTGTTTGGGCGCACGGCAGGGCTTGAAAGGGAAGGAGCGCCGTTTGACTTTTCCAAACCAAAATTGGCTGGAATTGCGAACGGACGCCATGTTGCGTTTGGAGGGCCCTGATGTGCCTAAACAGTGGAAACCCCCCACATGTGACCCCATTTTGGAAACTAGACCCCCTAAGGAACTTATCTAGATGTGTGGTGAGCACTTTGAACCCTCAAGTGCTTCACGCAAGTTTGTAATGTAGAGCCGTGAAGAAAAAAAATCATATTTTTTCCACAAACATGATGTTTTAGTCCCCAAATTTTTATTTTCCCAAGGGTAAGAGAAGAAATTGGACCACAAAAGTTGTTGTCCAACATGTCCTGAGTATGCTGATACCCCATATGTGGGGGGGAACCACTGTTTGGGCGCACGGCAGGGCTTGAAAGGGAAGGAGCGCCGTTTGACTTTTCCAAACCAAAATTGGCTGGAATTGCGAACGGACGCATGTCGCGTTTGGAGGGCCCCTGATGTGCCTAAACAGTGGAAACCCCCCACATGTGACCCCATTTTGGAAACTAGACCCCCTAAGGAACTTATCTAGATGTGTGGTGAGCACTTTGAACCCTCAAGTGCTTCACGCAAGTTTGTAATGTAGAGCCGTGAAGAAAAAAAATCATATTTTTTCCACAAACATGATGTTTTAGTCCCAAATTTTTATTTTCCCAAGGGTAAGAGGAGAAATTGGACCACAAAAGTTGTTGTCCAACATGTCCTGAGTACGCTGATACCCCATATGTGGGGGGGAACCACTGTTTGGGCGCACGGCAGGGCTCGAAAGGGAAGGAGCGCCGTTTGAAACTTTTCCAAACCAAAATTGGTGGAAATGCGAACGTACCCCTGTCGCGTTTGGAGGGCCCCTGAGGCCTAAACGGGAAACCCCCCACGGGGACCCCATTTTTTGGGAAACTAGACCCCCAAGGAACTTATTAGAGTGTGGTGAGCACTTTGAACCCTCAAGTGGCTTCACGCAAGTTTGTAAATTAGGCCGTGAAGAAAAAAAATCATAATTTTTTTTTTCCCCAAGCATGATGTTTTTGTCCCAATTTTTTATTTTCCCAAGGTAAGAGGAGAAATGGACACCAAAAGTTGTTGTCCACATGTCCTGAGTACGCTGATACCCATATGTGGGGGGGAACCACTGTTTGGGCGCACGGCAGGGCTTTGAAAGGAAGGAGCGCCGTTTGACTTTTTCCCCAAAACCCAAAAATTTGGGTGGAATTTCGAACGGACCCATGTGCGTTTGGGAGGGCCCCTGATGTGCCTAAACAGTGGAAACCCCCCACATGGACCCATTTTGAAAACTAGAAACCCCCCAAGAACTTTCTGATGTGTTGAGCACTTTGAACCTCCAAGGCTTCACCAAGTTTTAATGTAGAGCCGAAAAAAAAAATCATATTTTTTCCCACAAGCATATGTTTTAGTCCCCAATTTTTTTTTCCCCGGGTAAAGGAGAACGGGGGCCCCAAAAGTTTTTTGTCCAACAGTCCAGTCCCCTGATACCCAATGGGGGGGGGAACCACTGTTTGGGACGCACGGCAGGGTTGGAAAGGGAAGGAGCGCCGTTTGGGGGGCTTTTCCAAACCAAAATTGGGCTGGAATTGCGAACGAAAGCCATGTCCGTTTGGAGGGCCCCGGGTGTGCTAAACAGTGGAAACCCCCACTGTGACCCCATTTTGGAAACTAAAAACCCCCTAAGGAAACTTACTGGTTGTGGTTTAGCACTTTGAACCCCCAGTGTTTCACAACGTTTATAATCCCTGGCTTGAAAAAAAAAAAAAATTTTTTTTTTCCCACAAAAGTGATGTTTTAGTCCCCCAATTTTTTTTTTTCCCAAGGGTAAAGGAGAAATTGGACCCAAAAGTGGTTGTCCAATTTGCCTATACGCTGATACCCCATATGTTGGGGGGGATACACTGTTTGGGGCACACGGCAGGGGCCCCGGAAGGGAAGCAGTGACGTTTTGGATCCGACTTTGATGAAAAGGCGCGGGCGTCATTGTTTCCGTTAGCAGAGCCCCTGATTGCCTAAACAGGAAACCCCCACAGTGACCCCCCCTTTTGGAAACAGACCCCCTAAGGAACTTATCTAGGGTGGGTGAGCACTTTGAACCCCCAAGTGTTTCACAAAGTTTTAATGCCCTGGCGTGGAATACAAAAAAAAAAAAAAAAAATTTCCACAAAATGATGTTTAGTCCCCAATTTTTTTTTTCCCAAGGTAACAGGAAACTTGGACCACAAAATTTGTTGGTCCCCCCAATTTTGGTCCCCCCCCCGATTATGCGATACCCCATTTTGGGGGGGAAAACCCCTGTTTGGGCGCATGGCGGCGCAGAAGGGAAAGCAGTAGGGTTGGGAATGCAGATTTTGATGAATGGTCTGCGGGGGTCAAAATTTTCCTAGCAAGCCCCTAATGGGCCAACCAGTGGCAACCCCCAACAAGTGGACCCCATTTTGGAAACTAGACCCCCCCAATGAACTTATCTAGGGTGGGAGCATTTTGAACCCCCAATGTTTTCACTAAATTTTATAAGCCCGGCGTGAAAAAAAAAAAAAAAAAAATTTCCACAAATAGATGTTTTAAGTCCCCAATTTATTTTCCCCAAGGGTAACCCGGAGAAATTGGACCACAAAAGTTGTTGTCCAATTTTCCCCGATAAGCTGATACCCCATATGTTGGGGGGGGAAACCCCTGTTTGGGCGCATGGCAGGGCGCAGAAGGGAAGCAGTGACTTTTGGAATGCACTTTGATGGAATGGTCTGCGGGCGTCATGTTTCCGTTAGAAGCCCCAAGCCTAAACAGGGAAACCCCCACAAGTACCCCATTTTGGAAACTAGACCCCCTAAGGAACTTACCAGGTGTGTGGGGCATTTTGAAACCTTCCCAAATGTTTCACTAAAGTTTTAATGCCCAGGTTAAAAATAAAAATCCTACTTTACCCCCACAAAATGATGTTTTAGTCCCCAATTTTTTATTTTCCCCCCCAAGGGTTAAGAGGAGAAATTGGACACCAAAAATTGTTGCCATTTGCCTGAGAAAAACTGGTGCCCCATATTTGGGAAAAAACTGTTTGGGGGCAAAGTCGGGGGGTCAGAAGGGAAGTCGTGACGTTTTGGAATGCAGACTGATGGATTCCCGCGGGCGTCAGTTCCGTTTGCAGACCCCCTGGTGCCTAAACATAAAAAAAAACCACAAGTGACATAATTTTGGAAAATAGACTCCCAAGGAACTTTTCTAAAGTGCCCCCCCCCTTTTGGAAAAAATCTTTCCTGTAAAGTAAAATTAGTAGTCATTGAGGGTGTGGTAAATTTGAAAACAATCCTTCATACACAGGCCAGTTTTTCGGGGCCAGGTGCGCATTGGTAAGTGGTGGGCCTTGTTTAAATTTCCCCCTTTTGGAACACACTCGGCACCTTTTTTGCAGCTTACCTTTGCTTCCAGTTGGCGGGCACCCCCGGGAAAGCTGACCGGTTTGATACGAGCCCTTCAGTCCAAAGTACTGGGGCCCGTGTTTCCTGAGCGCCAAACATCAGGCCCTTAACCCCTACCTCCTGGAACTGAAGGTACTCGTATCGCTGTTGCGTGCCATCGGACAGCAAAAAGCTTTGAAGCATTGCCAATTGGGACGATGTGCAGGGGACACCCCTTTTGGTACCCCCACCTTGGGCCTTTTTTCCAAAGCACTGTACGGTTGGAGGAGTTGATCAAGGGAGATCAACACCCCCCAGTATTTATTTTTTACCCCAGTACACACCCCCGTTTTGCGGACCTTTTTAGAGGTACCCCCGTACAGTCTGAGGGCCTGCCATCACCTTGTATGGTGGTCAAGAGAAGGCCATCCCTTTTGTCCTTGTACTTGACCCCCCAACGGGTGGTCGCTAAAATTGGGCCTGCTCTCACCCTTTCTGAGCATCTGCCCAAGTGGCGTCTTCGGTAGGCCTTCTGATTTTTGCGGCGGTACCGCAACGGCGGTACCTCGCGCAGAGGGGGGATTTGTAGGTGGGACGCTGAATAAAAGTTATCGGTGTAAAGGTATAACCTTTATCCACATGGGGCACCAAAATCCCACAAAAATTTTCCCACCCCCCCAGGACGGGGGGCCCCACCCCAGGGGTTCAATCCTGGTGTCCTTTCCATCGAAAACCACTAAAGCTGTGCGTGTACCCTAGGTACTTTTCGCAAAGCTTGTAAGTTTTAATTCCCGACCTTGCCCTCTTGGCTGGGCAGGTACGGGGCGGAACCCTACCCCGTCCCTTAAAAAGAACCAAGGCCCATTCCAGGGCAATGTCCCTTTGGGGCACGTAACACTTCACAAACTTTTTGCTGAAGTGTTCGATGACCGGCCGAACTTTGAACAGACGGCAAATTTTTGGGTATTTTTTTGGGGGACCTTTTGCATTATCATTATAATGCAGGAATTTGTGGATGGCCTCAAAACGCGCCGAGCCAGGACCATTCGGAACAGGGAGTTTTTGAAATAAAATACAACACGCCAATATTGCCGAAGTTCTGGCTTCTTCAGGATCCCCATATGGAGGACCAGGCCCCAAAACGCATCATTTCACCTGCGTCTACAGGAGACCAGTTGGAAAATGATGACACGGGGTTTTTGCCCCAAAAATTGCCGACGTCCCAAAATTAGTTTTGCTCCACCACGGGGGTTAATAAAACCTCAGAGAAAAAGCCCTTTGAAAAATTTCCTTTTTTCCTGGGCCCGTGTGTAAAAACTTGATTCCTGATTCTGCCACCAAATCATGAATCGTGGCCGAATTTTCGGGGGGCGGGGTCCATATGGGTCCGAAGAGGGGTGCGTGTTTTTATTTTCAGGGGTGGGCGCTCTTTACTTCTTCCGGGGGCGTCTGCGGGCGGTTCCGCAGGCCCGAGGAGGAAGAAGGGAAGAGGGGGAGAAGAAGAAGAGGATGAAGAACTGAAAGAAAGAAATGTGGGAACCTCTCCCCGCTATATGTCGGAGGCAAGGAAAGCGTAAGCCTCTTCCACTGAATAGCGCTTGTTGGGGGAAAAACGGACGAGGGGGCATTTTTTTTTGTGAATGTGGTGCTTTTGTGTGAACTTTATTTATAACCGTGTTTTGTGTGGGGGGGGGATAGTGGGTTGGTGAAACTAGCTGAAAGGAAAAACTAAAAGAAAAGAAAAGGAATAGGGAAAAAAATGCCTGTAAAAAAAAATCTAAACCAGCAGGCACGGGCTCTGATAAGTCCGTGTCACTTATCAAAGTTCCCGGGCCCGCCGGATGTGCCACAGGAGTGGCGGAAAGGGAAGTAAAAAAAAAAAAAAACGGCAGAACGACTCTGATAAGGGACCGGTGTCACTTATCAAAGTTCCGCGGCTGCCGGAGGGCGCACAGGATGGCGGAAAGGAATTTAAAAAAAAAAAAAAAAAAAAAACGGCAGGAACCCGGGTCTGAAAAGGACCGGTTGTCACTTATCAAAGTTCCGCGGCTGCGGATGTGCGCACGGAGTGGCGAAAGGGAAGGAAAAAAAAAAAAAACGGCAAGAACGACTCCCGATAAGGACCGGGGGTCCCTTATCAAAGTTCCGCGGCTGCTAGATGTGCCCACGGGAGTGGCGGGAAAGTGGGGGGTGAAAAAAAAAACTGCAGGAACGAATCTGATAATGACTGGTGTCCCCTTATCAAAGTTCCGCGGCTGCTGGGATGTGCGCACAGGAGTGGCGGAAAGGGGAGTGAAAAAAAAAGCAGGAACGAGCTCTGATAAGTGACTGTGTCACTTATCAAATTTTCCCCGCGGATGTGCGCCCCCAAGAGTGGCCCGGGAAAGGGGATGAAAAAAAAAAAACGGCAGGAGCGAGCTCTGATAAGTGACCGGTGCACTTATCAAAGTTCCGCGGCGCTAGTGTGCGCAAAGGGGTGGCGGAAAGGGGAGTTGAAAAAAAAAAAAACGGCAGGAACGAGCTCTGAAAATGACCGTTCACTTATCAAAGTTCCGGGCTGCTAATGGCGCACGGGAGGGGGGCGGAAAGTGGGGTGAAAAAAAAAAAAACGCAGGGAACAGCTCTGAAAAGGGACTGGTGTCACAAACAAAGTTCCGCGGCGCTGAAGTGCGCCAGGGTGGCGGAAAGGGAGAAAAAAAAAAAAAAAAAAAAAAAGGCAGGAACAGCTCGATAAGTGACCGGTGTCACTTATCAAAGTTCCGGGCTGCTAGATGGCCAGGGGATTGGCGGAAAGTGGTGTGAAAAAAAAAAAAAAACGCAGGAACAGCTCTGATAATGACTGGGTCACTTATCAAAGTTCCGCGGCCCGCTAGATGTGCCCGGGAGGGCGGAAAGGGGGTGAAAAAAAACCGCAGGAACGACTCGGGTAAGTGACTGGGGTCACTTATCAAATTTTCCGCGGCTGCTGGAAGTGGCAAAAGGATGGCGGAAAGGGGAGTGAAAAAAAAAAAAAAACCTCAGGAACGAGCACTGATAATGACTGGTGTCACTTATCAAATTTTCCGGGGGCTTTTGGAAGTGCGCCCGGAGGGGTGCAAAAGAAAAACAGCACGGTTTTTTTTGATTCGGGGAACTGCGTCACCAATCAACCTCGGCGGCAGCAAAAAATTGGGGGGGAAAGGGGGGTTTAAAAAGGGGAGGGGGAAAGGGGAAGGGGGGAGGGGGGAATGGGGGGAAGGGGTGGATGGGGCCCGGGGGACGGGGCTCAAAAACCACGTTTGGTTCTCTTCTTTCTTCCTAATCTTCTTTCTTTCTCTCCTTTTTCCTCCGTCTGCTTCTTTCTCTTTCTCTTCTTTCTTCCCCTTTTTCTTTCTTCAGCAGGAGTTGTGGTGCCCCACAGGCTACTGTGGCACCAAAGGCCCAAAACAGGGAGTCGGGGCGTGTGAACCGCACTGCAGGAATCCCCAGCAAGTTTGGGGACCCCTGCAGTGCTTCAGACAGGTCAAATCCAGTTTGCAGACAGGTCACAGAGCTTCAAAAATCGCTGCTGGACCTGTCATTGGGGGATCGATGACACATCGATCCCACCAATCAGAGGAGACCCTTTTTTTTGGGCCGGTTGCAGGCACCGGCCTAGTAATCGGAGCTAAACTGCTCCATTCCTAGGCAGGTCACCGGGCGGTCAGGAAGCGGGGGCCAGAGCGGTCCAACCGCGCTGTGCCCTGTGATTGGGCGCGATCGTCGATGACATCAAACGCCCCCAATCAGCAGCTGCAGGCCCTACGGGCCTGTCCTAGGCTCCGGCCTAGGATCGGTGCTATTACTGCACCGACCCCCCAGGGCAGGTACAGCGGGCACACGCGGATACACCGCGGCTGTGCCCTGCGATTTGGCGCAATCGTGTATCGGCGATCGCTGTTGGAAGGGTTTTTAGATGAGTTTTGAGGGGAGGCTCCCCTGGTGTTAAAAGCGGTACTATGAGGATTGGGGAGGAAGGGAATCAGGTGTTTACTGATTGGCTTTATAAGGGAGTAATTTTTCCCACGGTTGCCGGTGATCAATTGTTCTGGTCTGAACCTTCTTCCATTTCCCCTTGTAGCCTGCTTGTTTCGGTCTGCCCTCCGCTAAATAAACACTTTCTTATTTTGTGTTTTTTCTTTTTTATTTTTGCATTGGGGGGGCCGCACTTCTGTGGGGGCCTCGGGTCCCCCCGGGGGGTTTTGCCCACAGTTTAGTCCCCGCCCTGTTTTTTGTACTTTTGCTTTTTCCATTTTTTTTAGGGCTGTGGTTTCTGTAACACCAGAAACTAATTTAGGGGTAAGGTCGTGTGAACCAGGTGATTTTGAAATTATAAGTTGGGTTTTTTTTTCAGGGTTTTTCTGGGTTGCAGTAAGACCCTTTCCTGCCTTTTCTATTAGTTAGTTTGGGCCCCAGCGTTTGCTCATACTATTTTTTTTCTGTGTCAGTATTTTTTCCCCTTGTCTAACCGCCATTACATGTTGGGGCTTTCTTTAACTTTGGGGTTCTGCACGGGGCAATAGCTTTCCATTTTTACTTTAGGTGTAGTTATTTCTCAGGCTGTGACGAGGCGTCTAGGACCAACTAGGAACCTCCCCCACGGCTGCCTCCCAGTTTGCGGTGGTTAGTCAGGGACGGGAATCTCAAAGATTCCAACGCTCCCGTGTATTGCCTTTTTTGCCTGACCCTCCCCTACCCCTAACATAACAGTATCCCCCCGGCCATAAAAATTTTTATGGTACTCACAGAAGGGAAAAAATATTTTGAAGGAAGAAAAAGTTGTCAAGATATTTTTTTTTTTTGTTTTCATTTTTTTTTCTTTTTCCCTCTGTATCCTCTGGTTTCTGGGGAGGCTTTTCTCCCAATGGAGTTTTGCACAGTTGGGCTGGCCGTGTGGATCAGTTGCCACTGAGGTTCAAGTATTGTGCATTCTTGCTAGGTTTTCCCCGTTGTGGAACCTAGGATCCCCAAGCCCAAAAATTTTGTTTTAGGGGGTCGGGGCTAAGTTTCAAATTTCAAAATAATTGTAAAATTTGTTTTTTGCCTTAAAAATCTAAAATCCTTTAGGAAACGCAAACGCACAGGTTCAAATTATCATCTCTCTCCTGCGCGGCGAACCTCCGGATTGGGGTTTTCCCCCGAAACCTGGGGATCCGTTTTTGATTTAATTTTGATGCCTTTTTTCAGGCTTTTGGGGGTTTTTGTACGATAGCAATTTTCCAAATGATCAACCCGAAAAAGCCTTGTTTGGCATTAAATCAGGGGCTTGAAAGACGCTTTAGTTTTTACTGTCCGAGATTCCGGGGTGGGGAGGGCCGACCAAATGGAATGACACGCTTTGGGGCCCCTTTTCCGGAAGGCTGTCGGATAATGTAAAGGAGTTATGGTGGATCCCTGTCCCCTTGGTCTCAATGATTCTATGTCATTAGCGTTTCCCAAATTGAAGACGTTTCGTGAGCGGAGAATTGCGTGGATGTGTTGCCTTGTGGCCAGCTGCTGACCCATGCTGTGATGGGTTGGTGTCTGGGGCACAGCGTCATGGTTTCGAAGCGCAATGGTTTGTTTCTAACTGTGGTGATGCCTCTCATGCTATTTCAGTCTGCCCAAGCGGGGAAGACATTTTGCCGCTCAGTTGTCTTGGGTAGTGTTCAAAACTAAGTTTTTTTTTTAACGCACTCTGATATTTTTTTTTTTTCCCTCATTTTCTTGCTCAGGCTTTCGTTTATTCTGGAGCAGCTTAACGTTGTGGTTTTCCCCCTTGATAACCCCTACAAAGTCAATTCTTTCTGGATCGATTCCCCCCTTTTTGGCTGAGAATAAACCCCAGTTTTCTACTCGGTATAATGGGGGTTTTAACCGATCACCAGGTGCTGCAAATTTTTGTTTTTATATAATCGCAGACATTATCGTGCTGGTTTTCCCTGGTTACAGTCCTCATAATCCGTTTTGGATTGGAAATCGTTTCTGTAACCAGTTGGGGGCCAAGTGTTAAAGCCAACACTCCCTTTTTTTGCCTCCCCCCAGGCTGGGATGTTCCTGATTTTTGTTTGGGGATTTTTCTGATGTTTTTTTAGCGAAAGTAAAATCGCCCCCCTTACCTCCCCATGGGAAGCAAAGACTGCGCTATTAAAATTATGCCGGGTAGTAAAACCTAAAGTCGCCTTTTTAACTTGTCTTTACCTGAAAACAGACGCTAGCGGTCTTATACAAGGAATCAATGGAGAAGGGTCATATCAACCACCCTTCACCCTTAGGTGCCGGTTTTTTCTTTGGGCCAAAAAAGATGGGTTCATTAAGGCCGTGTATTGATTACGTCCTTGAAACAATATTACTGTGAAATATCAATACCCTTACCCTGATTTCTGACCTGTTTTCCGGGTGAAAAACGCTACTTGGTTTACCAAGCTTGACCTCAGAGGGGCGTATAACCGTTATTCGAAATAAGCCCCCGGGATGAAGGGACGGCATTTTACACCCCTGAAGGGCTTTTGAGTACCTTGTGATGCCCTTTGGGCTCACTAAGCCCTTCCGTCTTCCAGTCCTTCTGAATGACATTTTTAGGGATTTTGTGGACAATTTTTTGATTGTTAATTTGGATGATATCTTGAATTTTTTTTTAATGACGGGGGCCCCAAAGTGAAACCCTGTTCGAAAAGGTTTCCAGATTTTGAGAGAGAATGCCCCTGTAAAGTGAAGGGATCAAAGTGGGCTTTTTGGGTACGAAGATCTCATTTCTTTGGGGTTATTTTTTTCCCCATCTGTTTTGAAATGGACCCGGTCAAGGTTCAGGCCATTGTGATTGGGTCCAACCTACTTTCATTAAAGGCCCCTTAGAGATTTTTGGGGGGGGGGGGGGGGGCCCAAATTTTTTTCGAAATTTATTGTAATTTTCTCGTTTTTTGTTAAACCATTAACAGATTATTTCCAAAAGGGTTCTGAGGGGGGTTAAGGCCCCTGAAGGCCTTCTCTTTTCCGGAACTTAAGCAGAAAATTCACTCGCTCCTGTTCTACGGCAGCCTGATGTTTCTCGCCATTTCAGGTGGAGGTTGATGCCTCTGAAATTGGGGCAGGGCCGTTTTGTCCAAAAAATCCAGAGGGCCTCTAAAAGTAACCCTTTTTGCCCTTTTTCTCTCGAAAATTTTTTTTCCCCCCGAACGAATTATGACGTGGGGGAAACGGGGGGTTTTTGGGGCCTGAAGTGGGCTTTTTTAAAAGTGGAGACATTGGCTGGGGGAGCCAAACATCCCGGGGGGGGTCCCCTTCGGACCATAAAATCTGGTCTATCTGGAATTTTTCCAAGCGCCAATCCAGACAGGGGCCAGGGGGGGCCTTTTTTTCAAAGGGTTTTAATTTTGTGGTTTTTTCCTTTTTTTCCCGGGGCTAAGAATGTTAAGGCGGGGGCCCTCTCGGGGAGTTTCCTTGCGGGGTCCCTGAGCTATCTATCCCTCTGTTTTTTTGAAGGGGGGGTAAAAACCTTTTTCCCCATCTCCCCAATTTGGAAAATTTCTCTGGAGGGGGGCAGGAGGATAGGCCCGAGCGCTGCCCTGTTGGAAAATTGTTTTTTCCCGGCCCCCAAGGAAAAAAGGGGTTATGTCCTTTAAAAATTTAAGTTCCCATTGGCGGGCATCCCGGAATTTTTGGACCAGAGGGGTTGGGGTTGTCCGGGGGGCCCTTTTGGGGGGCCCCCCTTTTCCTCGCTTTTTAAAAGGGTTTTTTTCAGTCCCCCCGGGCTTTTTCTCGCCCAAGCCTTTTTCTCCCCCCTAGTGGGGGTTGTTTTTGCCATTTGCCCCCTGCCCCAAGGGGCCCTGGACCCTATCTCAAGGGGTTTTATTCCGATCTTCCGTTTCCAGAAAGACCCCCCTCGGGAATTTTTTTATAGGTTTTCCAAAAAAAATAACTTTGCCATTTTCCCAATTGGGGCCTTCCCCTCTGAAATTTTTCCGGGGTTTTCCTTCAGCACGGGTTCGTTTACAAAAGGGAAAATTTCCGAGAAAAATTTTGTTGACAGGGAGTCCAGTTGTTTCCAGATTTTTGGGGGGCTTTTTGTTTTTAAAAGGGTTTTTTCCCCAATTGTCTTTCTCCTCGGGTTTTTTTCCCAGAAAACCCAAGGTCAAACTGAGAGAAAAAACCAACTTTGGAGACTTTTCTAAGAAGCTTTTTTCCCCCTGATCAGGGGGACTGGGTCTCCTTTTTTTCCCTTTGGGGGGGGGGGGTTTGGGGGGGGCCTTAAAAAAAAGGGCAAAATCTGCCACTTTGAAAAACTCCCCTTTTTTTTTTTTAATTTTGGGGGTTTACCCCGATTTTCTTCAGGACAACGGAGGCTTTTGTTTTTTCCAGGTGTTGACTCTGTTTTTTTACGTATGCACCCCGATTGGGACCGGGGAGTGGGGGAGGTGTCCCTCCCCCCCCGGGGAAGGCCCAGCGGTTTCAAACCCGGGGAAGGGGCTGATGGTCCTGGGTTTTAAAGGGGGGGGCTTGGTTTTGGTTGTCCTCAAAAATTTTTCCATGAGAGTGGCATCTCCTAATTTTAACCGGGGTTTTTGGGGCCTTTTAAAAAATCATGGAGATTATTAACCCCCTTTTTCTTTTTTTTTTTCTTTTTCCAGGGACTTTTAAATCCAAAAAGTTTTTCCCAAGTCCTTGTTGAAAAAAGGTTTTTGAGCCAGTGGTTCCTGCGCTGGGGCCCCCTGACCCTGTTTTTTGGGGGGAATCTAAAATAGGGGTTTTAAAAAATTGGTTTCCCTCGTTTTTTCTGGGGGGCGAAGACTCCAGTTTTTTGGAAAAAGGGGAGGTTTTGGCAGGAAACAAATCTTGGGGGTTTCTTGGGGAAAAACCAAAATTGGAGACTTTTTTCCTGCGTATCATAAACTCATCCTGACCGACCGGGTTTTCTAAAATTTTGGGGGGTTCCCCTTTACCCCCCCCCCCAAGGGGGGGGGAAATGTTTTTGAAGGGGGTTTAGAAGATTTCCCCGAGCAGGGGGTCCCCGGGGTTTCAAGGGGGACAAAGAGGCTTTTGAAAAAAGGGAACAGGGGGTTACGTTGTCTTATATAAGGGAGAAATTTTTCCCCCTCGGGGGTTCCGGGGTTTTAATTGTTCTGGTCCGAATCCTTTTTTTCCAGTTTCCCTTGTAGCCTGCGGGGGCGTGGGGGGGGACCCCGGGTATCAATAAGAAAACTTTCTTATTTTTTTGTTTTTGCAAATTTTTTTTCTTTTGGTCCGCACTTCTGTGGGGTTTTTTGGGGGCCCCCCCGGGGGGGTTTTTTCCCCCTCAGTTTATCCAGCCACGGGTTTTTTTACTTTTGTTTTTTTTCCTTTTTTTTTAGTGGCGCTGTTTCTTTAAAACCAAGAACTAATTTAGGGGTAGATTTTGTGTTTTTTGGGGGGAAAATTTTAAATTTTGAAAATTTTGGTTTTTTTTTCAGGTTTTCGGGGGTTGCAGTAAGACCCTTCCTGTCCTTTTTATTTAGTTAGTTTGGGCCCCAGCTTTTTTTCATACTATTTTCTTTTTTTTGTCAAATTTCCCCCCTTTTCTAACCGCCATTACATTTTTTGGGGGGTTTTATTATCTTTGGGGTTTGCAAAGGGGGGGATACTTTTTCCATTTCTATCTTTAGGGGGAGTTATTTCTCCAAAAGGTGTGACGAGGGGGCAGAAAACCCAACCCCAGGGGAATTTTCCAACGGCTGCCCCCAGTTGGGGGGGGTTTTCAGGGGGCTGCAATCTCATAGATTTTTCCCAATGCTCTGGTTTAAAATTCCTTTTTTTTTCCCGCACTCCTCAGCTACCGAAAAAAAACAGATCGCCCCAACCCGGGGGGTCCGCTCCTTCTAGCCCGGGGCCAGGGGCGGTACATCGGGGCTCGATTCTAGCCTGGGATCTCACGTTTTTTGCCCATCGGATTGGCTGAAAAAATAGAAAGGGGGCGATTGGCTTTTTCAGAATTGAACAGCCAATCACAGATCGGGGGGGGGGTGGGGGCCTGACAACCCCGGGAAAACCGGCGCCATCTCTCCTGAGGAAAAAAGGCGTCGGAATTTTAAAAACGATCATTGGGGGCTTTTAATCCAATGTCGCATTAAAGGGGGGGGACTACTATCCCGTCCCCTCATAAAGGGGGCCCGGGGAAAACCTGGGGGGGGATGGGCCCCCCGATTGCAGTAAGGGGGGTTTTTTTAAAACCGTTTTTTTTCCGAGTTACCCCCCGGGAAAAGGCGCGTTTTTTCCCCCGGAAGCAACCATAAGGCCCCAGGAAAAACCCAATATACTATAGGGGCCCGGGGGTTTAAAAGTCCCTTTTTTTGGGGCAAAGGGACAGGGGGGCCCCTGACCTATGAAAACCAGTGGGGGTCGTCCCCACTACCATTCTGTGCCCCTTGTTAAATTTGACAAAACGGAAGGAACGACCCCCCCACCCTGCAACGTAAACTGATAGAGAAAAATTTCCAAGATTTGTTTTAAATTTTTGACCGCCGGTGAAAATTCAAAGATGGCGGGGGACATGACTTAAAGAAGGGGCCCCCACTCCCAAAACCAGAAGATGGTGGCCCCTTCGCGGCGAAAAGAAAAAAACCGGCCCCCTTCGTGCGTCCAAAATAAGACATTTTTGGACCCCAAAGGAAAAGGGGGCCCCCCCACTGCCATGGAAGCCCCCCCCAAATGGGGAGGCGAAAGAAAAGGTCCGCCCCCCCAGTAAATCTGGGGGGAAAAGGGGGGGGGGCTGCAGGAAGTGGGGTCCAACCCCCGAACGGGGGGAACCCCAAAAAAGACAGACTCCCTGTTGATGGATGAGACGCCATTCCTGGATACGATGGAGAGGAACAGTATGTCATTCCGTGGTGGCATCGGCTGTCAGGACTGGAGGCGATCTGTGGCCCAGGTAAGACGGGCCTGCATTCGAGGCCTGGTGGTTGGAGGAACTGGAAGAATTGCACCCATTCTGGCGGCCAGACGAGCAGCTGGTGGGGAACGAGGAGTTCGATTGATTGGCGGTGCCCTGGCGGAAACCAGAAGGAGTCAGGAAGACTCTGGAGGCTGCCCTGAGGGGGATTGTTGCGGCCGGATGACCGACACCAGTGGGCCACGCCAAAGAAATGTCACCGGTGCAGCGAGGGTGAGTAGAGAGTTCCTGCTCAGCCGTCCTGTCACCTCAGCCTCTGCTCCTTCACCTCTTGTGGCCCCACCATCCTCCCCAGTTGCCTCTCGTCTCCCGACTCCACCGTCGTCCCCTGGTTGGTGGCACAGGGGTCCTCCCGGTCCACGCCTGTTCTGTCTGGCACCAGCAGCACGTAGGTGGAGGAGCTCCAGGTCCCCACTGCTAGAGAAGCCTTGTGGATCCAAGGAGTCATCCAGGAGAAGAAGCACAGGAACGCCACATTGTACAAGAATTGCAGCGCCCTGGCGGAGGAACTACAGTCATGGACAAAAGTTTTGAGAAATGACACAAATATTAATTTTTACAAAGTCTACTGCTTCACTTTTTCTAATGGCAATTTGCAATTACTCCAGAATGTTATAAAGAGTGATCAGCTTAACAGCAATTACTTGCAAATCAATATTTGGCTAGAAAATGAACTTTATCCCCCAAAACACATTCAACATCATTGCAGCCCTGCCTTAAAAGGACCAGCTAACCTCTTTTCAGTGATTGCTCCATAAACACAGGTGTGGGTGTTGATGAGGACATGGCCTGGAGATCAATCTGTCATATTAAGTAAGAATGACACCACTGGACACTTTAAAAGGAGGCTGGTGCTTGCATCATTGTTTCTCTTCTGTTAACCATGGTTATCTCTAAAGAAACACGTGCAGTCATCATTGCAATGCACAAAAATTGGCCTAACAGGGAAGAGTATCACAGCTAGAAAGATTGCACCTCAGCCAACAAATCTATCGCATCATCAAGAACTTCAAGGAGAGAGGTTCCATTGTTGCCAAAAAGGCTCCAGGCGCCTAAGAAAGACCAGCAAGCGCCAGGACGCTCTCTTAAAAGTGTTTCCAGCTGCGGGATCGGGCTTCCAGCCCGTGCAGAGCTTGCTCAGGAATGGCAGCAGGCAGGAGTGAGTGCATCTGCACGCACTGTGAGGCGGAGACTCTTGGAGCAAGGCCTGGTCTCAAGGAGGGCAGCAAAGAAGCCACTTCTCTCCAGAAAAAATATCATGGACAGACTGATATTCTGCAAAAGGTACAGGCGAGGACTGGGGTAAAGTTTTTTTTCCTGATGAATCCCCTTTTCGATTGTTTGGGACATCAGGGAAAACGCCTCATTCGGAGAAGACAAGGTGAGCGCTACCACCAGTCTGTCTCATGCCAACTGTTAAGCATGCCTGAAACCATTCATGTGTGGGGTTGCTTCTCAGCCAAGGGAATCGGCTCTCTCACAGTCTTGCCTAAAAACACAGCCATGAATAAAGAATGGTACCAGAATGTCCTCCAAGAGCAACTTCTCTTAACCCTCCAAGAGCAGTTTGGCGATCAACAATGCCTTTTCCAGCATGATGGAGCACCTTGCCATAAAGCAAAGGTGATAACTAAATGGCTCAGGGAACAAAACATAGAGATTTTGGGTCCATGGCCTGGAAACTCCCCAGATCTTAATCCCATTGAGAACTTGTGGTCAATCATCAAGAGACGGGTGGACAAACAAAAACCTAAAATTCTGACAAAATGAAAGCATTGATCGTGCAAGAATGGACTGCTATCAGTCAGGATTTGGTCCAGAAGTTGATTGAGAGCATGCCAGGGAGAATTGCAGAGGTCATGAAGAAGAAGGTCAACACTGCAAATATTGACTTGCTGCATTAACTCATTCTAACTGTCAATATAAGCTTTTGTTACTCATATGTTTGCAATTATATTTCTGTCTGTGATAAAAACATCTGTCAAACACACATAAAAACCAGAGGGCAGCAGATCATGTGAAAATATAATATTTGTGTCATTCTCAAAACTTTGGCCATGACTGTATTCTGGCCGGGTAACCAGCGGAGTGATCAGGTACTTTGACCCTCGAGGGATTATGGATCATTTTGGAGGATGGCACGAGAGAGAAGGTATATGTGAATGGCGGATCTATTTGTTGTAAGGGCCCGTACAGGAATAGGACCAGGTCTCGTTTGTAAAGGAGTCGGGACCCTGGAGGCATATGTGGTGGCCATGCAGATGGTCTCCACTCCGGAAGAATGACGGGTGCGTACAGCCCGCCGCAATATGTGACCCACTGCAATGGTCACAGCACCTGCAGCCCAGCAGGAGGAAATGGCGCCTGGACTGAGTGGGGCGACCGCAGATATGGGGTCGGAGCCGGAAGCTCTGGGGGCTGTGGGTCCGTCGCTGGAGGGGACACGGAGCCGGTGAAACAGTGGGGTCTCCACCTCCAGTGGATCCTCATCCCACACGTATATGTTAGTGCAGGGTCCGCATGCGGCCCACTATACTAAGCGGCCGTGCATTGAGTGACGCGGCCCCTTTAAAAGAGAAATGTGTGTTGTGCCGGTTGTACCCTAGGAAAATATGAAGAAACTGTTCCGCGTCTCTTAAGGGCAAGGAGCCCAGTATGGCACCAGGACCGAGGTGTCAGGAGTGACCATCCTAGTCACGATTGAATGACGAGGGTTGGTTGTCATAAACTGTGTGTACAGCTGCTGCAAAGATTAACTGTTTGTACCCGAAACTTTGCCCAATTTTAACCCTGGACTAGCCCCATATGCTAATGGACCCGTGATCTGGTCAAAGGAAGGAGAGGGGGGAAGCCAATCAGTAGGACCCGAGGTGCGAGCTGGTCAGAACTATGGGAATTGTGTTAAGTGGCCATCGGGCCCATATGTTTATAGGACTCCCAGGGACCTGGGAACCAGGGTCAGATGGACCCCTTTAAAAGACTAAGAATGTTTTATTGGACTGTACTGTGTATTTATGTTTTATGGACTATGCTACCTTCTTGTTCAGGAGCCGTCATTGTCGGGGACGACCATGTTTTAGGAGGGAGGAGTGTAATGAGGTGGCGGGGAACCTTGGTTGTCCCCTTCCTGAGATGTCAGACATGTGTTCCTGCTGTGGTGCTCTAATAGTTGGCTATGTGTTAATGTGTCATTGCTTTTATTAATATGTCTACTATGTACTACTGTTTTTGTGAAGTTCCCTTTAAGTCTATGTCTTTGTAGTGTACTGTAATGTTATCTGTTCATATGTGTAGATCAGGGACAGAAGTGGTTAACAGGAGGGGGCTGGACTAGCAGCCTCAAAGAAGCAGGAAGCTCTGCTTCTGGAACAGAGCCCGGCAGGACTGCCTGAGGCAGCAGGTGTGTCCCCATCTGGGAAAAAAAGGACCCCCGCTGGGGAATACAGGCTACCAGGGACTACTGGGCAGCCGGAACGGGCACAAGGACTGAGTGAGTGCCCACCAAGAGACTGCTCGCTCCTAGGAGCCAATTGGGAGCTGATGCTCTGCTGCTGCAGCCGTTGCTGACGAAGCAGCACCTTAGCCTAGGGACAGCTCAGGAATAATTGCCTCTTCTTTTTCATCATTATTAAAGTTTTACTACAGTTGGAATCAAGGTGTGATGTGTCCTACATACTTAGGATACTGTTCCAGCATGGAGAGCAACCATAAGCCAGAGGTAACCAACTATGCTATAGGGCTGGGACTTGAACTGTCTTTTCATGTGCAAGGGGCCGGGGTGCTCACTGACTGTGACCTAGTGGACTCGCCCATGACTACCACCCCGTGCCCCCTTGTTACAAGGTCAAACACTGATGTGATCTGGCTCACAATCTCTGATCTAGTTCAGCCCACATGTGTTAGATGGGTTGAGGTTAGGGCTCTGCGTGGTCAATCATGTTCTTCTACACTAAATTCATCCAATCATGATTTTATGGACCTCCCTTCGTCTGCTGGGTCTGGAACAGAAAATGGCTTTCTCCAAACTGTTTTCACATTTGAAGCCAGAATTGTCCACAAGATTAAGTACAAAAGGGGACCAATTCCCGAGAAACAACCCATATTATTATCCCTTCTCCATCACACTGCAGCACAGTGGCTCAGTGAATAGCACGGCAGTCTTGCAGCCTGGGTCCTGGATTCAAATCCCACCAAGGACAACATCTGCAAGGAGTTTGTATGTTCTCCCCATGTTTTGTGGGTTTCCTCGGGTTCTCCAGTTCCCTCCCTCGCTCTAAAGACATACTGATAGGGAATCTAGACTGTGATCCTCAATGGGGACAGTGTCAATAATGTTTGTACAGAGCTGTGGAATTTATGGCGCTATATAAGTGAGTAAAATAAATAAATAAAAAATAAAATAAAACATGTTTCCACTGCTCCGGATAAAGCAAGGAAAAGTGCAACTTTCCAAGTTCAATCTAAGAGCCACGGATTTATTGTTCCCATCATGGCTACTGGTGGAGGAGCATGCAGTAAGACTTGTCCATTCGCCTCCTCCAATTGAAAAACAGGTTTCCAATTTTCAGTGGTTTGCTGGTGGCTAATGGACAGGTCTGGTCTTCCATCAGCAGCCATGATGAGAACAGCAGAGCTGTGCAGTCTGTAAGGAGGTCTTCAGCATTAAGTACCTGTAATACTTATGTCAACCCCTTTAGGGTATTCTGACGTTAGTGTTGTGTGACCACATTTTGTCTGTGATCATGGTAGTAATTCACAGTGATTTTTTTCTTGTAAGAATTGCATTGATCCGGTCGTCCGTGTACATGAAGTTGCTCAAACAGTTTCAACCCATATCTGGCCTTGTGTAATATCCCATGTAATGTGGGGGTTAAAAGAAAAAAGTTATGGCATATGGCTACATGAGATAAGAATTTTACAGAAAAATTACATTTACATTGACAGTGTAGAAATGCACATACAGTCCTTACAGTCATATACACGCGCTGTTTTTACAGTGTAATTGGTAATGGTGTATTCTCATCCTATTGTACAGACCTGCACTACTTGGCGTTGTCTGGCACGGTGTGGGTAGACTATACCGGTGAGTTGTTTTTTTCTGTAGGAGAATAGACAGCATTATACATATATAATTTCATGCGATAACACTTATTGTCAGACAGGAACAAAAACAGAATTTGTATCATAATGGTGTGAGGGAAAATTGTATTGTGAAAAGGAACAGAAAAATCTAATAAAAAAAAGGGCAAAAAAACAATTACAGGTTTAACTATAAAAATTTGGGGAACGATGTTTAAAATTATCAGTCACTGATATTCGGGGACCATTTTATTTTTTAAATTGTGGTAAGGTCTGATTCATGCAGCCAAAACTGGGGGGACAGCATGAATCAAGCCTGCAAAAATCGCAGACGGGTATATCTTTCTCCAAAAAAGCCGGGCTTTTAAAAAAAAGCTTAAATTAAAAATCTGCCCAAGGATTAATAAAAGACAAGATTAGTCCGTGTGAACCTGGTTACTCTCCCCAGCGTCATTTAGGGGGTTTTTTAGGTCTCCCTATAGAATGGCATCAGCGCGGAATGTTGGTATTGTAGGCCAGACTACAAAGTCTATGGGATGGGCCCATTACCCCCAGACTTTTTAAAAAATATTTCTCCGTACCCCCAATGATTTGATGACATGTTCCCTTTAAGTTTAAAACCCCACTTAAACGCTAAGTTGTAAACATTCAAATATGAAATTGGAATTGTATTAAAAGTGAGATGTGAATATTTCTGCCCCAAAGAAAACAAAAGTTTTCTCGAGTGATGATACCCTTTATTGGTAAATTTTTAAAAAAATTATGTTTTTCAACTTTCATGCACAAGGGTCCTTTTTCAGCTGATTTTTTTGGCTAATATGGTCCCAAAAAAATTTGTTATTATCATCATTTTGCTGTAGAAAACAGTTAAAAAAAATGAAGTCTTGTGGCACCCCAGGGGTCCGGTTTTCCACAGTGGCATTGTTCCTTTACGGGGGGGATGCCCTGCCTTAGGCAAAAAGGAAACTCCTTTCCAGGTAAAACACAGCATACAAAACTTTTCCACTCCAGACCAAAAGGGGGGGCTCAAAAACCGATTTCAGGGAGGTTCTTGGAACAATCGGGGGGGGAGGATTAAAGTCTGTCGGACAGGGCGAGAGAGGGAAAACAGGAGGTGGAGAGAGCTCGTGGGAAAGGAAACTAATGTTTCAGCTCCCCAGGGCAGAGCTCTGAAAAAGGGTGCCAAGTCCTGGACCAGTTGGGGGTTCCAAACCCCAGCGATCTGGAGAAAAGAAATTGCAAGTCCTCTGTTACACTGTGCTACCCAAGCATAACCAAGAGTCGGGTTGCCATGAGA